>JAHLJT010000631.1:194484684-195151653 GCA_031308135.1 Acheta domesticus | reverse complement strand
AAAAATCAAGTCCAAAATGAAAAACATATTTTATTTTCTTTATTTTATTTTAAATTCGGAAGAAGTCTTTTTCGGCACCGTGGGGAAACCTCATCGGAGAGGTTTAGGTCGTGAACGGATCAATGTTTAAAAAAATGGACAGTTTGATCGCAGCTGCAAATAATGTTAAGAGTAAATTAGCTTGGATCATCTTCGAGACTGGACATAGACGAATGTAAACTGTTTATACTGACCGTAAAAATTTACTCATTTCGCGCGATTGTTAGCGATATTTTTCGACGAGCCATTTCTACTTCAAAAAGTCACACGACTTAATCACAATCAGAAACTCTTAGCAAATCCGTAATTGCAATCTCCCGTGAGAAACGTGGGCCGAGGAGAGTTGTTATGACCGTGGGGTGGGACGCGAGATAGTTATACATTGAAAGTGCTACTTATAAGTACAAGACCCTAAGATATGCTTTGATGGCTGGAGAGATAGTTATATGGAACCACGTCATTGTTTTATGCCAATAGAATAAAATATTAGGGAAATTGCAATACTACAATACATACATAACTAAATAGAAAAGCAATATATTTATTGCACTGATATAACTTGATTTTACCCTATTGTTATCTGCTACTGTAGCAAAATATCTTTCGGCACAAATTTTTATACCTACAATTAAAATACGATATTACGGAAGAAATTTTGAGGAAGTTATATGTATATGCCATCTTAACACAAATTCCGTTCTAAACTACATACATACTTCATGTCTTCTGTTCCTTAACTGTTGTTTGTGATATTATTTGTGTTTAGAGCGGGCGTCTCCGACAAGAATTTTCTGGGTTCAATGGTCTCCTATGTTTTTTTCTGAACTGCGGCGCACTGTAAAAAGCATGAAATGTCACAGTGGACCACGTTCCGTCTTCGCGCGTGAAGACAGTCCTCCATCAACACATCCCTTCCGATGACGTAGGCCGGAGCTCCAAACGTGAGAATCGCCGCGCAGCTGCTTTTCACCCGTCAGCAGCGATAGATAAGAGCTGTCGCGCGCCTCTGGAGGTCAAGCGAAAAGACCCCATTGGTATGGCAGGGTTGAAATGCTCTGGAAAAACTTTTCCCCGTTAGTATTTAAACGGTTAATGAAACCATTATTTCAACCAGCATGAACTGCAATTAGTCTGATACACTTACATTTGCCGTTAACGCCAATTATATCATTATGGTGCCAGCACTTTTTGAATACAAAGTTGTTGTCAATCCACCTCTCGTCATACACTATTTGACGGCCTTCTTTCCCTAACATCCTCATTTGGATGAGATCTCTTGTTCTCCAATCTACAATATGCTCTCTCGAACAAAAACTTTTCGTTTTGAATTACACCTCCATCTGTATTCCATATGTTCCATTCACATCCAAAGTGACTTTTCCTCTCCCCAAGGAAAATTTATCTTTTCTTTAATTATAGACTGCATTTTCGTTAACGTGCGCACCTTGCTTTTCACGGACGTAAAAATCACAGAGCATTTCTAATTACGCATAAAATCGTGACAGCACTTATTTCATTCGGTGTAACATTTTCTCTACGAATTGTTTTTAATGCTAGTTACTCCAACACCATGTATGCCGCTGCTCTTTCTATGCCTTTTGTCGTAGTAACCAGTAGATGAATCACCTGCCTCAATTACACTCGCTATGAACTCCTGACCTTCACTGTGAATTGTCGAATTTCATTTCGAATTCGGTTTCGATTTTAAGATATTTTTGCTCGGACTAGTGTTCCTGTCATTCGGCGGGGCGCGTAATTCCGGTTCACACATACGTGGTTAGGCCAATTTTCCAAAAACGGTGGGAGCAAAAAATCATTGGTGGTGTAGTTTCTTAGAATAGCATTTTGTTTTTAGTGTAGGAAAAGGACAACGCAATTTGTGGGGTACTTCGGTATTCATTAGGATTTATGTGCTTCCATCCGTGGGTATTTGGATTCACAGTGTAATAAAATAGAATTTTTTTATGGATAGTATCGGAAGACAAAACACGGAAGTCTTGAAAACAATACTGTTGCGTAGTGCATTGTATTGTTGTTGATGCTTTTGAAAAGCACTTAAATTTTAAAAATAATTTTCATATGGAATAGTGTCTTTGTTATTTGCCATTCCGGTGCACACATGGGAGGTCGAGTTTAATTTTCCAAACACCGGTGAGAGCAAAAAAATCATTGTTGGTGTTCTTTATTAGAAAATTATTTCCTTCTTACTGTAGCAAAAGGAAAATGCAATTTGTGGAGTAGTTTGGTATGTATTAGGATTTATGTGCTTCCATCGATGGATTTTTTGTAATCTCAGTGTAGCGAATTAGATTGTTATGCATATAGCATAGTATCGAAAGTCAAACAATTGAAAACAATACTGTTGCGTAGTGCAATGTATGATGTTAATGCTTTGTAAAGACATCTGAATTTTGAAGTATATTTTGGGTTGGAATAGTGTCTTCGTAATTTGGCACGGTGTGCCATTAAGGAGCACATATGCTTGGTTGAGTTTAATTTTACAAAACACGGTGAGAGCGAAAAAATTATTGTTGGTGTAGATTATGAGAACAACATTTAGTTGTTATTCTTGGAAAAGGACAATGCGATTTGTCGAGTAGTTTAGTATTTATTAGGACATGTGTTCCTCCTTCCCGTCGCTTTTGTTATACGGAGGTCCCGCCACTCCCGTGCACTCATACGAAGTTGAGTTTTATTTTCAAAAGAACAATGAGAGCAAAAAAATCATTCTTGGCGTAGTTTATTAGAACAACATTTAATTGTTATTCTTGGAAAAGGACAATGCAATTTGTCGAGTAGTTTAGTATTTATTAGGACATGTGTTCCTCCTTCCGTCGCTTTTGTTATCCGGAGGTCGCGCCACTCCCGTGCACTCATACGAAGTTGAGTATTTTTTCAAAAGAACAATGAGAGCAAAAAAATCATTGTTGGTGTAGTTTATTAGAACAACTTTTCATTGTTTTTCGTGAAAGGACAATGCAATTCGTCGAGTAGTTTAGTATTTATTAGGACATGTGTGCCTCCGTCCGTCGCTTTTGTTATCCGGAGGTCCCGCCACTCCCGTGCACTCATACGAAGTTGAGTTTTATTTTCAAAAAATCCATGAGAGCAAAAAAAATCTCATTGTTTGAGTAGTTTATTAGAACAACATTTCATTGTTATTCTTGGAAAAGGACAATGCAATTGGTCGAGTAGTTTAGTATTTATTAGGACATGTGTTCCTCCTTCCGTCGGTTTTGTTATCGGAGTCGCGCCACTCCCGTGCACTCATACGAAGTTGAGTTTTTTTTTCAAAAGAACATGAGAGCAAAAAAATCATTGTTGGTGTAGTTTATTAGAACAACATTTCATTGTTATTCTTTGAAAAGGACAATGCAATTGGTCGAGTAGTTTAGTATTTATTAGGACATGTGTTCCTCCTTCCGTCGCTTTTGTTATCCGGAGGTCGCGCCATTCCCGTGCACTCATACGAAGTTGAGTTTTTTTTCAAAAGAACAATGAGAGCAAAAAATCAATTGTTGGTGTAGTTCATTAGAACAACATTTCATTGTTATTCGTGGAAAAAGGACATACAATTGGTCGAGTAGTTAGTATTTATTAGGACATGTGTGCCTTCGTCCGTCTCTTTTGTTATCCGGAGGTCCGCGCCACTCCCGTGCACTCATACGAAGTTGAGTTTTTTTTTCAAAAGAACAATGAGAGCAAAAAAAATCATTGTGAAGTAGTTTATTAGAACAATACTTGATTGTTATTCGTGGAAAAGGACAATGCAATTCGTCGAGTAGTTTAGTATTTATTAGGACATGTGTGCCTCCGTCCGTCGCTTTTGTTATCCGGAAGCGCGCCACTCCCGTGCACTCATACGAAGTTGAGTTTAATTTTCAAAAACTCCATGAAGAGCAAAAAAAATCATTGTTGGTGTAGTTTATTAAAACAACATTTCATTGTTATTCTTGGAAAAGGACAATGCAATTGGTAGAGTAGTTTAGTATTTATTAGGACATGTGTTCCTCCTTCCGTCGCTTTTGTTATCCGGAGGTCGCGCCACTCCCGTGCACTCATACGAAGTTGAATTTAATTTTCAAAAAATCCATGAGAGCAAAATAAATCATTGTTGGTGTAGTTTATTAGAACAATATTTCATTGTTTATTCGTGGAAAAGGACAATGCGATTTGTCGAGTAGTTTCGTATTTATTAGGAACATGTGTTCCTCCTTCCGTCGCTTTTATTATCCGGAGGTCGCGCCACTCCCGTGCACTCGTACGAAAGTTGAGTTTTTTTTTCAAAAGAACAATGAGAGCAAAAAAAATCATTGTTGGTGTAGTTTATTAGAACAACTTTTCATTGTTATTCGTGGAAAAGGACAATGCAATTCGTCGAGTAGTTTAGTATTTATTAGGACATGTATGCCTCCGTCCGTCGCTTTTGTTATCCGGAGGTTCCGCCACTCCCGTGCACTCATACGAAGTTGAGTTTTATTTTCAAAAAAATCCATGAGAGCAAAAAAAAAAGCATTGTTGGTGTAGTTTATTAGAACAACATTTCATTGTTATTCTTGGAAAAGGACAATGCAATAGGTCGAGTAGTTTAGTATTATTAGGACATGTGTTCCTCCTTCCGTCGCTTTTGTTATCCGGAGGTCGCGCCACTCCCGTGCACTCATACGAAGTTGAATTTAATTTTCAAAAAATTCATGAGAGCAAAAAATCATTGTTGGTGTAGTTTATTAGAACAAATCCTTTTCATTGTTATTCTGTGGAAAAGGGCAATGCGATGTGTCGAGTAGTTTAGTATTCATTAGAACATGTGTTCCTCCTTCCGTCGCTTTTGTTATCCGGAGGTCCCAGCCCTCCCGTGCACTCATACGAAGTTGAGTTTTTTTTTCAAAAGAACGATGAGAGCAAAAAATCATTGTTGGTGTATTTATTAGAACAACATTTCATTGTTATTCTTGGAAATAGACAATGCAATTGGTCGAGTAGTTTAGTATTTATTATGGACATGTGTTCCTCCTTCGTCGCTTGTGTTATCCGGAGGTCGCGCCACTCCCGTGCACTCATACGAAGTTGAGTTTTTTTTCAAAAGAACAATGAGAGCAAAAAAAATCATTGTTGGTGTAGTTCATTAGAACAACATTTCATTGTTATTCGTGGGAAAAGGACAATACAATTGGTCGAGTAGTTTATTATTTATTAGGACATGTGTGCCTTCGTCCGTCCCTTTTGTTATCCGGAGGTCGCGCCACTCCCGTGCACTCATACGAAGTTGAGTTTTTTTTTCAAAAGAACAATGAGAGCAAAAAAATCATTGTTGGTGTAGTTTATTAGAATAACTTTTCATTGTTATTCGTGGAAAAGGACAATGCGATTTGTCGAGTAGTTTCGTATTTATTAGGACATGTGTTTCCTCCTTCCGTCGCTTTTATTATCCGGAGGTCGCGCCACTCCCGTGCACTCGTACGAAGTTGAGTTTTTCTTTCAAAAGAACAATGAGAGCAAAAAAATCATTGTTGGTGTAGTTTATTAGAACAACTTTTCGTTGTTATTCGTGGAAAAAGGGACAATGCCAATTCGTCGAGTAGTTTAGATATTTATTAGGACATGTATGCCTCCGTCCGTCACTTTTGTTATCCGGAGGTTCCGCCACTCCCGTGCACTCATACGAAGTTGAGTTTTATTTCAAAAAATCCATGAGAGCAAAAAAATCAGTGTTGGTGTAGTTTATTAGAACAACATTCATTGTTATTCTTGGAAAAGGACAATGCAATAGGTCGAGTAGTTTAGTATTTATTAGGACATGTGTTCCTCCTTCCGTCGCTTTTGTTATCCGGAGGTCGCGCCACTCCCGTGCACTCATACGAAGTTGAATTTAATTTTCAAAAAAATCCATGAGAGCAAAAAAATCATTGTTGGTGTAGTTCATTAGAACAACCTTTCATTGTATTCTTGGAAAAGGGCAATGCGATTTGTCGAGTAGTTTAGTATCATTAGAACATGTGTTCCTCCTTCCGTCGCTTTTGTTATCCGGAGGTCCCGCCACTCCCGTGCACTCATACGAAGTTGAGTTTTATTTTCAAAAAATCCATGAGAGCAAAAAAATCATTGTTGGTGTAGTTTATTAGAACAACATTTCATTGTAATTCTTGGAAAAGGACAATGCAATTGGTCGTGTAGTTTAGTATTTATTAGGACATGTGTTCCTCCTTCCGTCGCTTTTGTTATCCGGAGGTCGCGCCACTCCCGTGCACTCATACGAAGTTGAATTTAATTTTCAAAAAATTCATGAGAGCAAAAAAATCATTGTTGGTGTAGTTTATTAGAACAACATTTAATTGTTATTCTTGGAAATGGACAATGCAATTGGTTGAGTAGTTTAGTATTATTAGGATTTGTTTGCCTCTATGCGTCTTTTTTTTTATTTTCAGTGTAATGATTTAGATTTTTTTATAGATAATATCGAAAGTCAAAAGTTTGAAATCAATACTTTTGCATAGTGCATTGTATTGTTGTTAATTCTGTGATAAGACATTTTATTTTTTGAATGATATATTTCCTTCGAAGATTGTTTTTGTTCTTGGCGGAGTTGCCCTATCTTGCGCCACATACGTGTCATTTTGTTCAATTTTTCAAAAAACGGTTAGAGCAAAAAAATCATTGTAAGTGTGGTTTATTAGAATGAAGTTTGATTTTGTTTGTTGGGGAAGGCCAATGCGATGTGTTGAGTATTTTAGTATTTAGTAGGATTGATGTGCCTCCATTGGTGTGTTTTTGGGTACCCAGTTAAAGGATTTACAATTTTTTCTTCGATAGTATCGAAAATAAAAAAGTTAAAAACAATATTGTTGTATATTGTATTGTATTGTGGTTGATGTTATGTGAGGATAAATTGATTTTGAATTAGAGTTTTGCCTTGATGAGTGATTTTCTTATCCTGCGAGAGTGCGTTGTTGCGGGTGACTCGTGAGTGGTTTTGTTGAATTTTGCAAAAAACGTTGAGAGCAAAAAAATCAGCGTGTGTGTACATTGTTAGAACAATGTTTGGTTCTGTTTGTTGGGAAAGGACATTGCGAAATATTGAGTAGTTTAGTTTTTATGAGGAATTGTATGACTTGAATTGTGTTGTTTCTTGACAGTAGTGTAAAGAATTATTATTATTTATAGGGAATATTAAATGTTGAATATTTCGAAACAACATTGTTGTATAGAGAATTGTTTTGTGGTTATTTTTGTGTCAAGAAAATCTAATTTGATGGATAGTTTTTTTTCTACGAGTAGTTTTCTTACGCGTAGTTGTTGCGCCTGCCGGGCATTTCGAAAATTCGTTTTTTCTAAATTTTCGAAAAAACGGTAAGAGCAAAAAAATTAATGTTTATATATTTGAAAAGCACAAAAATAGCACAATATTTTGTGTATAAAGAAAATTTGTTTTGGCTAATTGGCTTTGCCAGCTTAACATTAAGCCAGCAAAGCCACCCATTTTTGGAAAAACCGTTGGAGCAAAAAAATTAATTTTTGGATATTTGGAAAGCACAAAAATAGCACAAAATTCTGGGTATAGAGAAAATGTGTTTTTTGAAAATGGCTTTGCCAGCTTAACGGACGTACTTTCGTTCTCATTTTTAAAGTGTACTCCTTTAAATCCAAATTCTATTCAAAATTGTATATCTTGACTAATTCGGCATCTTTTTTTTCAGTAAAAGGGTAAATCATATTACGCTAAATTTTTGAATTATTTACTAAATTATAAACTTAAGTAATTTTTATGCCCTTTCGGTACTTAAGAAAGTCCCGTACAGAGCATGCAAATACCTAGATTAAATGGTCATGTGAATTGATATTAAAATATATGCGTTCTTGACGATTCCATCAACCTCTCTACAAATCTCGATATTCCTGTATTAGGTTCGAATTTAGGGAATATCTATCCTGGAAAAAATGGCAAGTTATCTACAAAAACTGGTTACATTCAGAGTTAAACTAATGTTTAAGTGCAATAACAAATTCATTATTTTTGTTATTCACGAACACCGTATTAATTAGTAAAAGTAACCATCACGTTCAATAGGTTACATCACATAATTAAACGATGCACTTGTGAAATTACACCACACAGGCTTTCGTCGCACGATTAGTACACTCGTAAGCCGCGCGCTGCTTCACCATTTTACTTTTTTCTTTTATAGAATCTTCCCCTTCCGCAAAAGGCACACAAATAATGATATACGAAACCAATACGACTTGGTGTCCACATGCTTACCCCCAACATGGCTGCATTCAATTTGCAACACTGCACTAGCGCTGTGTGTGGGTCTAGTATACTATTACCATGTCTTTGCTTCGAACGAATTCGTATTGTCTGCGTTGCTACGGTTCCACCTGCGTGTTTACACGCGGTAACTATGGTGCATCTCGCTCAGTCTCAGAATGAACTCGCTTTATTTATGTTTCTACGGTTCCACCTGCGTACCTGCACCATAGAAACCCAAGCCCCTTGGTGATATCTAGAATATTTTGTTCCTTATTTACCCAAATAAATGTACGTAATTTATGGTATGTCACAATAACTATATATATATATATATATATATATATATATATATATATATATATATATATATAAAAAACAAAGTTGTGTTAGTTAAACGACTTATAACTCAAGAACGACTGAACCAATTTTAATTATCTCTGTTTTGTTGGGTTCATTTCCGTTTAGATTAACTGAATAACTAATAAAATTTGGAAAAACTAGCACTACATGTCGCTGAAGAATAATAAACTAGATATTCATGCAAACGCAGCCCGCTACACAGTTCGAATCTTTATCGTTAAATAACTCCTAAACGAAGCGTTCTAAGGCCTTAAAACTAAAATTTTGAGGTCGAAGGCCTCAACGAAACCTTTAACACACCGTATTCTACAGGATGAGAACTTTTAGAACATTCTATTTCATCTACTCAAAGACGTGCAAAATCTAAGTAAATAAAACAAAGTCGGGTGAATTAAACTATTTATAACCCAAGAAGGACTGGACCAAATTTAATTATCTCAAATTTCTTAGATTCATCTCCGCTCCGAATAGCAGAATATTAAAATACCGGAAAATTTCACGAAAAATTATTATACAAAAAATTAATCTAATATATAAAAATCAATGTTTGTTGGTTCATGCTTAATGTGCTGACGTATCTGGCATCCAGTTGCGATAAAAATGTGTCAACCTATTGCTTGCACTTGCGGGAAGAACATAGACATGGTACAATTATTGTTACTTCACTAGATGGCGCTAGAGCACATGATGGCATTTCAGTTAATTGCCATTCCCAATTCAGGTGAGCTTCATTGTTTGCTGGGCGTTGCCGTGTGCCCTGGGGAGAGATCGAGAAAAACACGAGGAGCAGACGTAAGTTGATGAGAAGAGAGGGAAAATGAGACAGATACAGGGACGAAGAGAGGGGAAAAAGAGAGAGAGAAAGAGAGTAAAATAGAAAAGGAAAATAGAGAGAGGGAAAGTGGGAGGAAAATAGAGGGAAAATGGAGAGAGGGAAAAATAGAGAGGAAAAATATAGAGAGAAGGAAATAAAGAGAGAAGTAAATAGAGAAAGAGAGGGATAATAAGGAAAGAGAAGGAAAATAGAGAGGGGTAAATGGGGAGAAGGGGAAATGGAGAGAGAGAGAGGGAAAAGAGAGTAAGAGAGTGGGGAAAATATACACAGAGGGAAAAGATACACAGATGGAAAAAGAGACACAGATGGAAGAAGGGAGACAGGTGGGAAAGAGATACAGAGGGGGGAAAAGACACAGATGGAAAAAGAGAGACAGATGGAAAACGAGGGACAGATGGAAAAGAGAGAGTGGGGAAAATGAGAGAGAAGGAGAACAACAGATGGGGAGGGAGAGAGAAGAAAAAAGACAGAGAGGGGAAAAGAGTGAGGGAGAGGAATATTTGCTCAATTATTTCTTCTGCGGCAGCAACGCGTCGGGTACCAGCTAGTATATATAAAAACTAATAATATAAATATTTATATCTCTGTAAGCAACTACCAGCTGAGGTGGCTCAGGGCATCTAAATGGCCTGGAGGGTCTAGAGTTCGAGTCCTGACTGTGACAGGATTTTTGACACAAGCTGGATAGCTAAGTCGAATTCGGCCGCTGTATGGAGAAGTCTAGCGGCCGGCTACCTTGATCGGTATTTTTCCGTCGTTCCTAATATGAGAACCATGCGAATGCCAAAGGAGTACCCTAATAACCAGGTCACGGACCACGTGCGATCTTTACTTCCTATTTCATGTCCATATCCTCACTCGTAAATAACACGTACTTATACTTACATGCACTACAATATATGTCGGCGGACCTATCGAGAAACATAGAGCTTCTCCTGGCTGGGGTGGTGTCTGGTGGGGATCCCTGGTTGAGGAAAATCCGTGGTTGGCCTCTAAGAGCTCCTGTTTATGGTACAAGGGTTAATTTACAGAATATACTACAAAGAGCCAATGTCACTATAATTGTTTTTTGTTGATTTCTCACATTTCGCTAAGAAATAACATGGAAATAAAGGACTTAATTTAGTCTAAAATATTTAGAATAAAATACTTATCAAACGAACAAATTTGAGTAATAAAAATTATCTGAATGAAGCAATTCAGATTTATAAACCAGGTATTCGTAATAGCCATGTTCATAACTTTACATCTAAACATTCAATGACAATTTTCTAAATTTATTTAAAGACGCCGAATTCACTTTACGTTGCAATCTAAAGATTCATATTCTTCTGCAATAACAAAACGTATTTTGTATTCCCCTTCATATCAGATTTTGAAAGTCAATTTGAACAAAGTTAAAGTGCTGCTTTCATTTATAAAATGTAATATTCATGAAACCCCAAGAAAAATTGTTTCTTTGCCCTTTACTGAATGGATTTTTTCGATTAAAATGCATTAATCCATTTTGTATTATTATAGAGGAACAACAATGCCACAAAAATGTTTGCGAAGAAATTACATGTATTTTTCATTGGGTCAGTTATTTATTACACCTTTACCAAAGTTAATATGTAGGAAATGTCACCTAAAAATACGAACCATATCACAACCTTAATAAATATTCATTATTACCGTTCTGATAACGGAATCAACTCGTAAAGCAACACGAATACAAGTACAAATGAGCAGAAATAACTGAGATAACCTACTTTTTATTAAGTAACAACACATCACGATATTACAGTACCGTATGTGCGCTCATGTGTACTACACATCGGCTTCCTGTTTTTAGATTTTTCTATAAATTGAATATCAATATTATCATTTAACGGCAAACTTGTAAGAAATATAACATAAACGTTAAACTAAGGTCAGATATCGAATTTTTATTGTAATGTTTCGTGGGCCAACTTCTGAAATATTACTAGCAAAATACCTAGCTTTCCCAGCTTTCTCGAGCATTCTTCATATAATTAGTTGTCAAAGTGTAAAAAGATCAATTTTAAATAAACTGTGTTGTTTAAGATGATTAATTTTAGTGCAATTGGTTCAAGTTGTAATACATACAATTTTCTTTCATTCTATTTTACAGTACATTGCTATCAGATTTTTTTCTCACGCACTGCTACTGGCCTCTAGCGAATATATTACGTACCAGTTCTCCTGCACGGTTATTGCCCTCAGACGGCATATACTAAGAACCAATCTGCTCTCAGCGCCAAGAACTAAAATAATGATCATGATGCATCTAAAAACACAATATTGAAATTATTTATTTTTCCATTTGTGATGTATATATATATATATATATATATATATATATATATATATATATATATATAAGAAACTTTACAAAGATTTGCGACAATCCTA
Source organism: Acheta domesticus (assembly GCA_031308135.1). Lineage (NCBI taxonomy): Eukaryota > Metazoa > Arthropoda > Insecta > Orthoptera > Gryllidae > Acheta > Acheta domesticus. The sequence goes on along the minus strand of JAHLJT010000631.1, from coordinate 195,139,756 downwards.
AAGAAGAGACTGCAAACATTTCGTATGTATTCTTACACTCCTTTTTGTGATATCTATGTCGGTTACACTTTGGTCGGTATAGATTTTGTATTGACTTAAACATATTACATTCATCAAATATCTTCACTTCCTTACTTTAAATCATTGAACAATAATCATATCCTTTAAGTCAACTATATAACAATGATATCTAAGCTAATACCTTTTAAGGTAATGCATTTTTAATCGTTTTCGCAAAGCACCTCCATTCGAGGTAAATTAACCTGCACTGTTTCTGCCCTTTGTAGCATTCGTGCAAAAACAACCCTCATAATCTCCCATTATGGATTATTGCCTCGCCAGAGAAGCCATTCCATACATTTTTGCGTCTAATGGCGCTTCCCCCGTGGCGCTCAGAGGGAATTCATCTGGGCGAAAGAAACCTTAACGACGGCGGGCCTCGCGCGCAGGAACGAGCCGGCTCGTTGCTCGCCCAAGAAAACCAACCGCAGCGGATGCGGTGCGGCGAGCCGCGCCGGCCTCCCGCCGAGGAGATGTCGGCCCGAGAGAGGGAGGGAAGGGAAGAGAGGGTGGTGAGGGTGGGAGAAGGCGAAGTCAAAGAGACTGGCACATCCGTGGCGGACCTGAGAGAATGGGAGTGAGTGGAACGGAGAAGAGTGAGCTCCGAGGAAAAAACACTGCAGTGCCTCTAGGGAGGTCATAAGTTCAAGTCTCGACGGTGGCAGAATTTTCGACACTAGGTACATAGATATGTTGAATTCAGTCACTTCCTGACGGAGAATTCTAGGTACTCTGATTCCGGTTTTTCTCCAAACCATACCAAGCGAATGCCAGAGCAGTTCTTTAACAACGGGCCAGGGACCGCGCGCGATCTTTCTTTTCCCTTCCTTGCCCTATGCTGAACCCCTACCCCCTACTTACACACACACACACACACACTTATATGCACTATACTAACACACAAGCTGGGAAACCGGTCGGGATCTTAGTTTGTCCCGGCTGAACAGTGCCCCACTAATGAGAGATACCTGATTGGGGACTATCTCGCTAACCGACAGATATGTCGGCGTTGGATCTCACCATCCATCTGGACCATCCATTCATCTATGAACGTTACCACTCGAGTAAAAAAACATGTGCAACAATCTCGGGACTAATGACTTTAGTAGCTGGCGTGCCTGGAATCATCAAACAATCCGAAATTAAAACGATTAGTTAGGGCGGTGATGAAGAGGATGACGAAATCGTGATGAGGGTAGAAGAAGACAATGTCAAAGAGACACACAACATGCCCGAGCGGAGAGTATGGGAGATAGTGGAATGGAGAAGAGTGAGCTCCGAAGGAAAAAAGGTGAGTAAGGGTTTTGAAGAGAAGGATGGCGAAATGGTGCAGAAGGTGGAAGAAGGCAAAAGGCAAAATAAATGAGAAGGATGTAATCATCGCGGAGTGAAGAGATTGTGAGGGTATGAAAAGGAGAAATCTGAGCTCCAAGTTAAAAACAATGATTAAGATTGTTGATGAGAAGGATGAAGAGGTGACGAGGATGCGGCGCTGAGAGAGTCAGGAGGTCGAAAGCAAAATGTGAAAGGAGAAATGTAAGAATGCGTCATGAAGTAAAGACGATGGATATATTCGGGAAAGTGAGAGAATCTTAGTATAAATGGAGAATTTATTGATGAGGGGGAAATGACGTTTAAAGAGCAAAAAAATGGTGGCAAAGAAAGATGAAAAAGAAAACACGAGTAAATAGAGGGAATGCTGGCAACAATGAACTGCAAATTCGAAGAGACTGGATTTAGAATTGATTTGGAGACGTGATGGAAGCCAAAAGAGTGACCCTGGGGCCGAGGTCAGGGGGAATGCTGATATTAAGATCGTAGACATAACGGTCTCCCGGTCGGCAGAGTGGAAATGATGATAGTTAATAGGAAAGGGGTGAGCCTGCGAATGATGGCAAAAAACAGAGTTTTCGTCCAATAGATGTCGCTCGACGATGGACGAGAGTTTATGGAAAACGGCAAAAGGAAAGTGAAAAGCAGTGAATATAAGCCGTAGAAACGGTGAATGTAATGACGATGGTGATGGCATAGAGGATCGTTTGACATGGTATGGAGAGAATGGAGAGAGAGGATGTGGAGACTTTTATTCGCGAAAGGCATAAAGGGAATGGAAAGAATCCAGCGAATGATTTGGAACGAAAACTGTGGAAATGGGATAATTAATGGTAAATCCTGACTTTGGGAAAATAACAGCCGTTGCGTTTGGAAAGGAAGTTAGTGTAAAACCACAGTAGTAAAAGTACATAAAAACGAATACTTAAAGACGTATTCTATGTTTTACCAGTAGTCACTTTAAAAATGTTATCAAATTTGGAGTTGTTCCTTGCGATGTGGTGTTGCAAAGCTCTCTCTCTCTCTCTCTCTCTCTCTCTGTCTCTCTCTCTGTCTCTCTCTCTGTCTCTCTCTGTCTCTATTTGTATAAAAATTTGATTGTCTAAATCCACTATAAAACGTGAACATGTATGCTATATAAAGATGGGATCAACAAAAAATACCAAAAACGGCATATTATTGTCTTTGTACTGAGATGTTTGTACTGTGTTTTTGTACTCATTGTACTTTGTACGATGAAAGAGGAATGCAATATGACAACCGGGAAGTACAGAAAGTAAGACAAAAATGAATGGTGACTATCAGAGAATATCAACAATGCAGATAATGCAACAATGGAATTTCATTTTGCGCTCGCGAATTTCTGTTAATTACGTGTCATTGTTGTGACTTGATATAGCTGTATCAAAAGGAGTTATAATTGTCAAATTTATGTCGAAATTTGTATGAAAGTATTTAGTTTTCGCTTCAAATGCTCTGCCATTTGTAATGAGTAGAGTATTTTTTGCATGGTTTTAGAATACTCTTCTCTAATCATGGCCCTATGAAAGGCATTTTTGTATTGTCCGGCGTATTATGTTTCTTTTTCTAATACAAGTTTACAAAACTTTTGTGTTATATGTTTATGCATTTTATGCACATTTGTATTATATTTTTAAATTATTTTGTATTATTTTTTGTATAATTCACATAGTTTTCACAACAATACTGCGATGGAGACAGTGAGTTGCTCGCTTCTTGGTACAATTGGAGGGTTTCAAATAATTGCTAAGATGTTAGAAGCACAGAAAGTGCAATATTTCAATATTACGTTTGCAATGCTGTTTCCAATAACGCAGGAAAATATGTGCTGTTGTAGCACCACTAGTTTAACACACTCTTCATTCACTCGTCACAATATTTCACTCACGTTTCGAGGTCTTTCGCATAAGCTTCTTAATATTTCTCGCACTATTAGTTAGAATGAATAAATTGCTGTTTTTCTCACGGAAAATAAGCACTAGAAACCCTCATTCGTGCATGATGTTTTAAAAATTAACATCGTGCTAAATACAGAAGCAAGTTTACAAAACACAGGAGAAAGTTTAATAATGAGTGTGAAGCATCCATATTATCCAGAGAAATAGACGTCTGAAAACAAACGTATTTCATTAAATTTTTCAATAAAATTTATTCTATTTAATTTTAATTTAGAGTATTAAACAATGTGTGTAAATAAGCTTCATTTATTTTCATTTTTAAATAAATGCTCTAGAAATATATTTATTCAATATTTTGTGATGAAATGTATTTAATTTCTTCCCAGAGTCTGAATGAAAGATTTTTGCCTAGTTCATTATATTATGTACTATCACCATGTTGTCATTTATCGTCCTCCTAAATTTTCCGGGAAACATTAAGAAGTATTAATAGTTTCGTCGATTAACTTCAAGCTAACATGGAACTTTACCCAACGATAGAATTTTAAAGACTCTAAATAAATTAAATTATTTCATGATTGCAGGTTAGAGTTATACCTCTCATACGTTGTTTTTAAATTTATCTATTTAAACATTTTTCTTTAGGAAACGTAACGCGGATATTGGATGTCCACACTAGTTTTGGATTGTAATTTTTAATCGTGAAATGTTTTCAACAAATATTTCCCTTTTGGGAAGTCTCTTTCCCGCTTTCTGGCTTTGAATTTATCGGTAATTTCGAAAACGCACTTGAAGTGGCATTTTATAAAGAATTTTGTGATGGGTATTTTCATGGTCATTTACATTGCATTTTTCTTTACGAATTAAATGACCAGCTCAACACCTTAATTATCGAAATAAATAGGCAGTATAAAGGATGTAGCTGTAGAAACGAGACCTCTTGGGTAGGAAAATAAATAAACACTGTCGGAACCTTTGCGATTACATTGCAATGCAAAAGGAAGCTTTTAGAAAAAGTTCATCAGAAAAGTACAACCAAATATAACAGCTATTTTTGTGTATTATCGGAATCAATATGATAGGGTACCAGTTTAATAAACAATATATTGTACGTTCAAGCAATTAAAACAAATCAGTAAAATCCTCCTAATAAACGTATCTCATGAATAATTCGAAAAATTGTTGACCTTATTGGTTATTTTACAAATTGATTAGTTACAGACTGAGATTGCCCGTGTCAACAACGTAACACTTGTCCCTGACTAGAAGGATCTAGGTTTCGAGTCCCGACGGTGTTAGATTTTCGACACACACTAAATATCTAGGTCGAATTCAGATGATGAGAAGAGGAAAACTCCAGCGGTCAGCAGCACTAAATTTTCGTGGTGCGTCGATCAGCATCTGGCAATGGCCTGAGCACTACCTTAACCAATGGGCCACAGATTCTGCGTTATCATTCTTCCCTCTTCTTTGTTCCATTCTCTTTCCTACATGCATTTACATGCGCTGCACTACCTCACATGTAATTTGGAAGCTTCGAGCCAGTCGGCCAGTCGGAAGTTTCCAGCTTATCGCGATTAGGGGCGGTGTTTGCTTGCGGAGATTCTTGGAGAGGAGAAACCCCCTCAAGCTAATATGTAGATCAGCACCGTATCCCACATTCTAGAGAGGAATGTCCTGAGATATAACATGCACTACATTTATATGAGAAATGAGCATAGCAATTGAACCTCCCAAAACCTCGAAATAATTTACCGGGAGAGGTGTCTTAGGGCATCGACTGATGTCACAGCAGTGCCTCTGAACAGGAGGTCCTAGGTTCGAGTTCCAACGGTGGCAGGATTTTCGATACAACCTAGATAGCTAGGTCGAATCCAGTAGCTGTCTGGAAGAGAATTCCAGTGTCCGGCTGCTCCAATCAATAGCTTCTCGTGGTTTCTCAGATCATTTCCCGGCGAATGTCGGAGTAGTACCCTACCAAACAGGCCACGGACCGCTCGCTATCTTCCTCTTATATTCCTTGTCCTATCTACGCCCCTTACACACAATTACACATACATGCACTGCACTACCACACATGCCAGGAGACCGGTCGGGAGTTTAGAAGTTAAACTGGCTGGGGCAGTGCGCAGCTGACGGGAGATACCATGTTGGGGAACCGTTAGGCGACGTAAGGTCGGGGCCAGATCTCACCATCCAGCTGGAGAAGATTGACACCACCTCTCGAGGAAAACATGCACTACTCTTACAGGACTAAATACCTTAGCAGTTGACGCGCCCAGAACCACTGATGAATCAATCAATGGAAGTAATTTCCCAATTAAGTAGACGATAATACATTTCACACTTCCTTAACACTTCAGTGAGATTATTTCAATCTTGGTGTTTGGCGATGAAAAGCGCGCTAAGTCGTGAGGCGCCTCACCGTCCGAGGAACGTCACTCGCTGGGCGGAGCAGGCGGGCAGACAGGGAGGCGCACCGGCAACGCGGGCGGGCACCGGGACGGCGAAGAGCAGCGCAGCCAAGCGGCGTCGGCGGAGCGGAGAGCGGCGGAAGTTTTTAAAGACGCGCCAGGCACTCGTGAAGTGGAGCGGGTGGCTGGGGGCGGGGCGGATGCGGCGAGGCTTGGAGGGCGGTTTCCTGTGCGGAGATGGCCGCGCGGCCTCGTGCCCGACCCCGCGCAAGGCGAGCCCCGCCCCGCTTGGCGCCGCCCCGATCCAAACCGCCCCGCCCCAACTCACCCGCGCCAAAACTCCCCACCCGAAACGCCCGGCCCGCACCACCCCGCCCCACCTTACCGTTTCGTCCCGCCCCGGCGCACCTCGTTCCGCCTTACCCGGTTTCGCTCCGCACCCTCGTCCCCGCCACACCCATGCTGTACCCCGCCACAACTCATGCCCGACCCCCTTCATTCCCCATCACAACGCACCACCTCGTAGTGCTCGCCCTCTTCTCGTTTTACTCTCCCCCCCTTCCCTTCACTTACCTCCCCTCCTCGCCTTCTTCGCAGCCCCTTCTAAGCTCCTCCCCTTCCCTGCTACATTGCTTCTCGCTCCGTCCCTTCCCCACCCCACCCCCGCATCCACCACTTTCCATCCCTTCCCCACTCGGCCTCCAACCTCCCATTTCTACCGTGTGTTTCGAAGCCGTCTCCTCCACCTCTGCTGCTCCTCGCTCCGTCCCTTCCTTGTCCCTTCCCCCCTTCCGCCATGCTCCACCCCTTTCCCACCCACCCCCTACTCTGCCCGTCCCACTCTTCCCTACCGTGTGTTCCAAACCCGTCCCCGCCACCTCCTTCACTCTGTAAGAAGGAAAACTGCCCGGAGAAGCTTGAGAAGTTGGCGAGAGGTTGGTCGGCGCCGCCGGAGCAGGCCGTCGCGGCGCGGCGGGGAAGACTCCGCCAAGAGCCAGGAATAACAAGGTGCACAATCATAGCGCCACCAAGATTGATTGGCCGCAAAGTTCGAACAATGCGCGTCGCACTGGGAAATTGATGGAGGATGTTGGAGTCATTGCGTTGAATTAGAAGACGAATATATACCGTAAGGGCTCTTTCTGTAAGATAGAACCAGTTCGCTGGGACGGAGAACAAAGTGAAAAATATTTGGAAATTACTTTTTAATGCTGTTCATTATTGTATGTAGTTGTGATGAAAATTAATTTACTGGAAATAGATTACATTAAATTTCATTGATTCGTTGCCAATATTTGTTCTTACCGAAATAGTAGTAAGGTTATACAATCCACCTCTTTTTCATATGTTTTCTTGGACTACCATTATTGAAATAATATCTACCATTTGAAGTATTTCAAGTGCTCAACTCAAAATTTAATGCTTCTCTAAATATGTGTTTTTAATTTAATGGTCATTGAGGTAACCAATGTCAAATAAAGAATTATGATTATTTTAATGTGAAGGTGGCTGTCATTGAAGCACATTCGCGTACGAGTAAATTATCTCATCATTTACGCGATCATAAAACGAATGTCTCTTACAGTCATTCATATTGTAATGAACTTATTGTTTGATTTAAACATATGAATGCAACGAAATTAGTTATTTCGGAAGTGAGTATATATTTTAAATCAATAAGGAAATATTTCTACCAAAGCAAGAAAAAGTAAATTATAAAAATGATTATTACATGGTAGAAAACATTTTGAATAAAGAACTAAAGACAGCATGGTAATATAAATTTATTATGATTTTCATACTATTATTTCTATTCATGTTGTGTTTTTTCACACTTTCTAATATATTTTTGTGCGCATATCTCCATATTCATCAGCAACTCAATGATATTAATTAATTATAAAACAAAATACCGGGTAAAATTCAAGATTCAATTAATTCACTGTATTTCCAAATGGGTAGGAAATTCAATTTCAGTGTAGACATTCAATTTAAACTATTATAGAAAATATGATCGTGTTTTTCTAAAACAATTGCATTATGCTAAATGCTATTTTGCCTTTATAATTCTGACACTAAGATGTTTTATTTAAAACGAAATTTGAATTTTTTACTCAATTAAATTTCGTGATTTTTTCTTCATAAAAAAGTTAGTGAGCACCAGATTTAAAAGATTACTATTATTAGCCGCTTTATGTTGTATAAACTCTAAATTTTAATAATGATTTAAAAATTACCAACGCCATCCTGCTCTCAATTTATTTATGACGACGTCTGGTTGTGTGTGTTTAAATCGAACTCTCGAATGTATACGAAGTTTCGTCGTCTATCGCGAGCGAGACATGTGTGATTATGACGATATACGAGATAGCGAAGTGAAAATAGTAATATATTAGTAATTAATGTTCTAATATTGAGTGAAATGAAAAGTTCAATGGGTACCATAATCAGCTGTAATTCGAAAGATCTGTTTCTTTTTAAAACTACTTCAGTAATTATAATGTAACCTTTGCCCTTACCTCGTAGACTGGCTGCTTGCCCGGTTGCCGTCGATAGTGAGAACTCACCTACGTGGCCATATGCGCAGATCCGGAAAGGGTTAAGGAGGCTTGTATGCACGGGTTTCCTGGTGTTTTAAATTGTTTAAAGAAACTATTTGAATTTAGTATACTTTTAATTTGAGTTAAAATCCCACCCGTATCAATTATTCCCTATATAAATTTTGATTACGCCTACTACGCCCGTAGGAATAAATGTGACAATCACAGTTCTCTCCCTCTCTCAACATATCTCTCCTCCCTCTCACTGCTCACTAATATTCTGTTCATGTGGCGATCTCACCAAGTTGATAATCTCGATGGCTGGCGCTGGAAGGTGGAGGGCTCCCGAAGGGTGGCGGGTGATCGGTTGATGGCCCGCGCAGTCCAGGTTGATCGGAGCTGGCCCCCGCATCAAGGCGCATGGGTATGGCAGCCTCACTCAGCGATGTTCCCGGGGAGAGTCACGTGTCTTCCGCGGTGTCACCGAATTTCGGCGACCGTTCTCACGAATCACTTTGCAGATGCTTGGCCTTCATATCGAGCATGAGCTCGGTGGAGTTTGTGACGGTTTGGGAGAAATATCTTGCAGAACTCGGCGGCAATGGTGCTGAGAAACCGTGAGGCGAAAACTTTGAGGAGCCGAAGCAGCAGCTTGGCGAATAGACTTTAGATTAGCCGAAACATAAGCTCGGTGAACATTTACGAGACGAATCTCGACAGAAAATCTGAGAAGCACGGCGAACAAATTTGCGAAACGGCATGGCGAACAAATTTTACAAGAAACGGCACGGCGAACAAATTTTAAAAGAAGACCAGAGATCAGTCGTCCTCCGGTATTTATTGTTTTTCGCGGGCCTCTCCCACGCCGATGACGCGTAACCGTCACCAATCACGTACTCGTTTGGAGGTCCCTTGACTTGTGTCACATATCTTCGCTGGCGCCACCTGGCGGCGCGATTTTGAAATGCCCCGTGCCACACGTTTCGACCTAGTTGGCGTAGATCGCAAACCAACCTGCTAACGTCACGACGGTCCGTCCGTCCGCCGTAAGGAACAATAGCAAGCTGCACCCTTCACCGGATATCAGTCGACAGGTCTATTTTCGTCGTTGGTGCACTATTCCCGATTATTTTGAGAAACAAAATTCACAGCGTTTTGCATAGAAAGACACAATTACGAATATTAATTTATATTCTCCGCTGCTGGACGGCTTTTGATTATTAAAATAATGCATTTTTAGTGGCACAGAGATCTGTTCTGCTACAATAATTACACTGATGCATTACGTTTTTAAATTAAAGTGAAGAACAGGATTTCCTGCAGTAGTGAACGAGAACATACTAGCTCACATCTTGATTAGAATATAAAACCTTTCAATTATATTTTCAGAAACATGTTTAACTCATTGTTCCCAATGAAAGTGACTGTAGTTGTCCAGAATTTGTAAACCTATATGACGTTATTTCCTTTGTCTGATACAATTACAAGTGTACCGTTTGTTCCTTTTAATTGTCCCTACAAAAATCAGAAATGTCGATTACTGTACCAGAAATAAAACACAAGCTTACAATTAAAGTGATTCATGGCTTCTAAATACGTATTTATGTCTGTAATTAAAAGTTTAAATCTAATGGATTACTATGGAACATTATAATTTGGCATAGAATTATTATTTACTAAACGACAAAGGAGTATCAAATATTGATATCATTATATCAGTAACTGTAAATCTAAAATAACGTTAGTGATTTAGTTAAACGTTCATCAATAGTATTTCTTGCAAAAATTAATAGTATCTTTATGATCAGTATTAGTAAAAACATATCTACAAATTTTCGTTTAAATTTGTAGATTCAAAGTAAGCTAAATTTCCAAAAGTTTAAATGGGTAAAAATGTCAAACTGTACAAAAGTAACAACGTTTGTGACGTCCATAAACACATTTTGAAGGGATTTTAATATTTAATTTTTGTTGAAATATTCTGCCTTATTAATCATTAATTGAAATTCAAGTTAACCACTCACATTGAATGCAAAATATTCAAAGTGATGTACTTGAATGATCTTTGAAGAATACAATTTTAAAGGTAATAACGCCGAACATGGGCACGCAAGACCCCTACTAAGAGCACCATGTAAAGATCATAACTCAGAGCAAAACAACGCAATGAATCCATCCTCGGGACAATAGCCATCATAAAGTTGGAGGAGCTGTAATACGATCAAAGCCCGGGCCAGCCGGCCGGTCCAGAAAGAATGCAGTAAATATAAAACGATTGCGTAGTAAAGATGAAAGGGCCGCTGAATGAAAAGCGCGGCCCGGCCGCTGTGCGGAGGAGCGCGGAAGCGGTTGCAGGACAAACAACGCGGGGAGTGGATGCGCCCAGGAAGCAGGTAGACCGGCGCGGAGCCACGCCCGGGGGGCAGGCGGACTCCGGTGGCGGGCGGGACGATGTTGACACAACGCCGGCCGCGCGCCCTGTCCTGTGACCACCCTCGCCCGCCGCCGACCCCGCCCGCCCACGGAACCTCTACTGCTCCCCACAGCGCGTAACCTGCTCCAACTACCCCGTTCGCTTTGTAAACCCGTGTGGTGGATTGGGGCGCAACCGGAGCACCTCGCCGAGGCTTTCTTCTTTACGTGTTGAACATACCTCCATGGCAATTTACAAACTACCTGTTTTAAGAATAATCCTGTGGGGCTGGCGCTAAATTACATGACGCAAATTTATGTATTTTCATTACCCCCTCGCCCCCTGGTAACGCACTTCCCTATCTCTAAGTAACGCAACGTAACGTGCCTTAGGGATAGGGCTTCCTCCAGCTTTAGTGTTACGTAATTTATGAATGACCCCTATACAAACTAAATTGACTTTTTAATTGATTGGTTGATTAGTGTTCCCGGGTGCATCAACTGCTTAGATCATTAATACCGTAAGAGCAGTGCATGTTTTATCACTTGAGGTGGCGGGGGTATTCCCCCGCTGGAATGCGCTGCCCTACAAATCGTGTTTCAGGGATCTCCCAAAACTGGTATCTCTCACCAGCGGACTACTACACCAAGGACGCCGGGACAAGCTGTCAGCTCCCGAATAGTCTTCCGACATGTGGTAGTGTAGTGAAACTGTAGGTAAGGGGTCAAGATAAGACAAGGAAGAGGTAGGAATGATCGCGTGCGTTCCGTGGCCCGTTTGTTAGGATACTGCTCGGGCGTTCGCCTCGCGTTGATCAGAGAAAACACGGACTCATCGTAAGAAAATTACCGATCGTTAACAGCCGGCCATTATAATTCCCCCCAGAGAGCGGCTGAATTCGCCATAGCTATGAAGCTAGCCGACGGGATTCCAACATTAGGAACTCCTGTTCAGAGGTAAAGACGTCTACTAGTGTCCTGAACCACCTAAGACAGTTTGACTTTGTAAAATATGTTAGCGGTACCCGCGCAAACATAACTCATATTGTAAAGAATCGTTTTAAAAATGAAAATAGATTTAAACGTCAACGTCTACCGAAATTCGAATTATCAGTCACTTTACTGTGCTTTACAGCGTAATACCCCCGGTGTTGTGAATGAACAAGCATTTCTGACGTTGCTAGCTAGGCGTTGTCAATAAATTTCACAGAAAACCAAACAGTAATTTTAGTAATTTGTTGTGGAATATTATTTATTTATCTATTCATCTACTTCATTTCTTAAAAACTCCCCATTTCTCTCAAATTCATTTCCCAACCAACCCTTCGAGTCCCCACTCTCTATCCTGACTTTTTACTTTCATTTTCTTTATCACTATCTTTACCCTCCTTTCCTCTAACAATGCTGCCAACCTACCCTGACCCACTTAACTCGGTTTTTTGGTAAAACAGAATTCTTTTGAATAAATATTTCTGTCTCTGATGTGAGTTCGAAAATTTTCAACCACAACAATAACAAGTATAATATTTATTTCAACATCGCAAAGTTAACCTTCGGGAAACACTTTTCCTATCTTGAATGGATCGGAAACACGGAAAAGGAAAAAATGAGAAAATCACACAAAATATGAGAAAAGAAAAATAGCAAAAAATACGAGATAAAAATGACTAAATAATAATAATAACATTCTTTTTTGCTGCTATGTAGCTTCTGGTATGTTTAACTACGATCCATGTTGCATGAGCAGTAAGTAATTTTTAATTTTCATTTATTATTATTGTAGTTCTATTTAGTCATTTTTACCTTTTATTTATTTCATGCTCCCGGCTTTTGTGCTCAGAAGAGCTAAACTGACATACATGTATTGAAAGATCAAACATGTCTCGGTTCATAAATATTGATTAAGAAAAAATAACTTTGGCTCACTTCTCCCTCGTCTGTCCCTTTCTGTCCTCTGCCTATCCTTCGTCGTGTTTTCACCTGTCATCCTACTTGTCTTAGCCTATCGCCACAAAACTGAAACACGGAAATTTGATTTTAAAGTGTTAGAATGTATCGTTTTCAAATTTTACCTGATTATTACGCGTTGTAGTAATGTGTTTCCTATATATTCATGCGAAAACGTCTAGATATTTCGTACTAAATTTCTTTTTTGCGGGCTGGGAAGTATTTTCTATTCAATGGTGGCACGTTTTTAGGGGGAAAATAGAGTGGTAGCAAAACATGGATCCGGTTGCTTTCTCTCCACTTCAGAATGTTTACCTTTTCAAATTGCGCTCATTTTCGTCTTAGAATTAACTACCCTCTTTACCTACAGAATTTTATAGTAGAACTACAAGTTCTTTTGTTTTCAAGATAGCCTAAAACATCAGTTTTCGCTTTTCAGGAAATAGGAATCACATGGTTGCTACTAAGGCAATTGACAGACATCCGTGTAAAATAGAAAATATAAACAACCCAAGTATAAGTATATTTGTGATTTTAGTACATTTCTACTCGTCGCGGTGCGTAAGCAGAACTAGATCTACTATTTTATTATTACTTCTCACTTTTATTACACTTCATTACAGGACCACAGATAAAGAGGACAGTGACGGCGCCACTTTAACACATTCAAGATTAAAGTCCCCATAAATTATGGAATGGGAATAAATTATTAAATTCAGTTGTTGATTATTCATCAATATGAAATATGTGGATTATGAATTTCATAGTCCTCTCTAAATTCACGTGTTCCTACACAACAGTAACATTTACTACTATATTATTACCAAAACTTTCGTTTTAGAATTAAAATAATTTAATTTATATGTATTTTAATATATATTATAAATCAATTTATGACTCAAGGTTGATAAAATATCGATAATCTCAATATCATTTGATAATCATCAAATGATGTTGAGATATGATCAAATGATAAAATATGAGAAGTTCATCAAAGTAATGAATAAAACTCTTATCATCAATTTCTTACAAATCTGTGCATATAAGTAACCTGTGCACATTTATCTAAAAGTATCGATAAAAACATTATATTTGAATTATGTTTGATCAAATGTTTAATTATTGGAATAAAGGATATGAAAACAGTCGAAATATTAATTATTAAATTAACGTTTCGACTGTTTTCATTTCCTTTATACTAATGATTTACGTCCTTTATTCATGTCCTTTATTCCAATATTTCAAATTTTCAATACCACCGTTATTTTTACTTCCTAATAATATAGTAGAAGGAATAAAATTATTGGAATTTGCTCAACAATGTGATCTGAAATGTTTGATCGGATAATTTGTGTTTAAGAATGTTTTGAGATCTCACACACGCACCAGTGTTAAATAAACAAATATAAAATAAATAAATAAAAGGACAAAACGCAGGTCAAAAGTGTATACATCAACGCGCGACAGAAAAGAGAAGAAATGGTGGACATTGAATATTCTTCATTCAGAATTCAGTCGAGAAGTCTTCGAATGTGCGCAAGGATATTACGTAAGCCGTGAAATTTAAGTTGATTTGTACAGGAAGAATAATTATCGAAGCAATAGTCACGTAATGAGTTCATTAAAAATTGTCAATGTTTGAATTGTGAATAAATATTTTATTCATTATTTGAAAACAAGGCTTATAATTTGTTGTTCATTGTCATCAATTAAAAAAAATCATTTAAACAAACACGGCTTCCACAAATCGCTGATCTGCACAGACAGCCCGTCTGCATGCAACAAGGTGAGATATGGTACGTCGTATGTCCACGGTCGTCGACGTCGACGTCGACGTTGTATGTTGTCAAGTTAGAAAATATTAAAAGTAATGTTAATAAAATCTTTGATTGTAAAATAAGGACATGAGCAGAGCAGGACCGCACAATTAAAAAAATATAAATATTAACATTGATGGTAAAGTTTTTAATTATATGGAAAGATTAAATTCATTAAATTAATGAATGTTTGTGGTAATCATGCATTCATTTTAATATCTGTTCAATATAGGCAGATCGTAATGTGAATATTTATAGACGTTATCTCAGTTCAGGTTATAAGATTCATTACAATACCAATAAGTCTTCGTGATTACATACATGAAACACAACGTAAGGAACAGTAATTGCAAAACAAAATCACTGTTAGGTACGTTTTATCTGTCATTACTCAGTTTTTCAGTCACATATTTTACAATTCTCGTGATGACTGTTTGCATTAGTTGAAAATGAGATTTCTAGTGACGTCGAACCACAGACCTCTCTTATCCAAAGTGAGGTGGGCTCCGGCACGTCCAGCATCTCCACTTTCTGTACACCGTTTCTCCCTTCTAGAGACACCTCCCCGCTGCTCCTTGCGTAACGTAACCGTGGTAACGGTATAACAATTCTTGTTCAACAAACGTGACGTAACCATAACACCTTTAATCGCATTACGTAGTCTACCCTCTGGTCCATTTTACAAGCTTCATCAGCACCACCAAAACAAGCCGAAAACATGATGCAGTGTGTACTCGAACCGAAGGCCTTCCAAATCCACAGCAAGGCAACCAACAGCTCACCCGTCGCGCGGAGTTTCCTCATCCGCCTGCTGCGTCCCTCACGCGCGGAATTTTTCGCCAGCAAACATTTCTGCCCCGTCCCCTCCCCCGCCCACCTCCCCCCCCCCATTCTCGCTCCGCTCCACAGAGCGAGTGCTCCCGCTTTCACGGAGTTTAATGGTGCGCGCCGACCGTCGGGAGTTGCCCGTCCCGCCCCGCCCCTTCCGACCGCCCCGACGTGTCCCCTCCGCCCCACCCCCGCCACTGCACTACGCGTCGCGCCCCGCGCCGCGCGTTCAGACCCCCCGCTCTGGTCCCTCCGCCCGCCACCCGTTCCGCCCCGCCCCGCCCCGCGCTTTCGCCCGCCCCGTACTGTCCCGCCGCACCTCCCCGCCCACCCTCCGTTCCCCGCCACGGCTCCCTTCCCCATGCAACCGCCCTGCCCTATCCCCTCCACCGCTCCACTCTCCATTGCGCCCCAGCCCGCCCCGCCCCTTCAGCTCACCCCGTCCTGTCCCCTCGCCCAACCTCCGCTCCACGCCGCGGCCCCCTCCCCTTCCGACCGCCCTGCCCTGTCCCCTCCGCCGCTCCACTCCCCATCGCGCCCCGCCCGCCTTTCCGCCCACCCCATCCTGTTAACCCACCCCCACCCTGCCGCGCTCCGCTCCCCGCCGGCGCCCGGGGTGGCTCTCAGTGCCGTGCAATACCCGCGAGGCTTTGTATCGCGACAACTGACGCGGACTAATTGGATCCTGCGGCCAGAAAACACTACGTGTTGCGGCCCGCGTTGACAAGTGCAGTGAATTAGTTGAGCGGGGGCTTGTCAGAAGAAGTGAATAGTTTGCGCAGTAGGTAATAGATAATACACTATTTAGCATTTAAACTTGGTGCTTTTTTAATGGAAGGAAAATGGGTGGTTTAATGTATTTAATTTTAGTTCTTTGGAGTTGTGAATGCACTGAATGGGCTTGTGGTAGAGAGTATGCTACACTGAAAGTGTTTTAAAACTGTTGATGGTTTCGTTTTCTGTAAATACAAGTAAATCAACTTAAAATTACAATATGGTATGATTTAAATAAGCCTGGGTAGCGTTTTTTGGTTTTATTTCCTATTTCTTATCACTGATGTTTGATAAATGACGTCAGCTACAATAAAGGAATTGGACTCACAACATGTGTTTAAAATACATTGAAATTAATTTTGAAATTTGAGCGGAAAACTTTGTCGCTGAATAATTTAGCACTTCAATATTAAATTTTTGACATATTTCATAAATTTAATGTTATTTTAATTTTTAATTATTTAATATTAAAACGGTCTTATACGTATATTTTTATTTTGTTTTCAAGGCAATTTATTGCGCAAATCTTTAATTTACTTCAACTTTAGCAAGTTGAAAATAGTGAAACTGTTAGGTATAAATAATCCTTTTAGTTTTTAAAAAACTTACACTGTACTCTAAATATATCAAAAGAGTAAAATGATGTGCAACGTTTTGCATTCAGTAATATATTCACATATATATGAGAAGAAAATGAAAGTATGTTATACTAATATTCTACTTTCCCACATGAAGACTTTTATGCAGGATATTTCTGAATAAATGTTACTAACTTCTATGACATATGTATCGAAACGTCGAAAATGATCAATTGAGGCACGTGTATAATAATCAAACTCTTAATAATTTTCAAAACTATTCCCAACTAACACACCAGCTTCAGTTTAGAAGAGGCTTCAAATAAAAAAATATTTATGTATTCTATTATTATGAAGTGAGTTAATATTCTTGCATTATGTAATGTGTAATATGCTTTCACTGGTATACTATAGAGGAATTTCGGTAATAAGGTGTAAGGCTTCGCCAGACCAGATGCTGTTGGAAAGAATGATGCATGTGCTCATTAGAGCGATTCCGCAGAGCGGACTGTAGAGGTATAGGTAGCACGTCAGTACCATAGCGTCCAGGCGTTGCGACAGTAGCAAGGCCATGCAGGCACTAAGCCAGGAAACACCGTTTTAGACACTTCGCAAATTGATTAGGATTTTCGATGTTACCGACGATTTTTTTAAATATCTTACTCAGTATACCTGTGTCACTGAAGCACTTTATATCTGAAGTAGAAAAAAACTTATCCACGCTTGGGCAGAGATGCTCAGTTGCCTCAAAGGACAATATTTTGAACTACTAGTATTTCTTTCAAATGCAGAGATTTTCGAATTTAAAAACACTTCAACTTCAAGTCACTAATTCATCATTGTATTATTAAAGGTTATTATGAGTCAAAAGTTTTCATTTACTTCGCCGAGTCACCTTTCAGCCGAGCTAAAGTCAGACAACTCAGCAGAACGAAGTGAATCCTTGCAAAATTAAGGAAATCTCAATTACATAAGCTAACAACACCTTTTTCTAAGAATCATAATAAGTGTGAATTAGAGTGAGAGAATTATTGTTATGCAGTAGCTACCAACATATTTAAAGAAATACAATAAAACAACAATAAAATGCAACATGAGACTTACGAGCGATATTCTGAAAAATTAATGTACGAAAACTAATGTTCTGCATCTGTAAATACGACGCTGAATAAGAAATTACAAAACCTTTATGCAAAAAGGAACTTGCACAGTGAAGAAGAACAAGTAAAATACTCTCGTAATACCGAACTCAAATACTTCAGCGAAAGAGTCCTCACAAATACTGCAGTAACACAGTATTTATGGATTCACAGTACAACTCTCCCTTGCATAACAAGAATATAAAAATATTGCTGTTTCATTACGCAAGACGTGAATAAAAAAATATCGAGAGCCCTCTTTCTTGGAGCCCTTCTGTCGCATGACGTCAACTGTTGAAAGGAGAGACGCATCACATACACGAATTGAATCAGCACACGCAATATGAGATAAAGCGAAATATTGAAAACTATTATTTGCCTTTTTCAGTCAGAATCGAAACTTGAATTGTTTTTGGATTCTTCCCATGTCTCTGGGTATATACAAAACCATAGCCATCTCTCACATGAGCAGAAACATACAAAGTATTCTTTGAATTTCTACACGCTTTGGATATTAGTAGCATAGAATAGAGCAAAAGTGTTATCGAAATTGTCATGGACGACACGACGGACGCCTAGATCGCTAAGGACACGGGGCTATGGGAACTGCCCACGACGCCGCTCCCGGAGCGGGTCACGAGCCTCACTGGCAGCTTTAGCACCGCGTCGCCGGCGCAGCTGGAGCGACAGCCTCAAGCAGGCGTGGAGAAACATGACCAATAAGAAAGGGTCCTGCCAATTGGTCCTTAGCGCAGAGGAAGCTCCCTACCAGGGCACCTAGCTCAATTCGCAGAGAGGCTCGTTCAATTACGTGGGTCAGTAAAAAAGTAATCTATATTTTCTACTTAAATAAAATTAAGTAATAAAATTGAATTTGGTGCTATTCCTCTAGCCTTCTACAATCCACCGCAGTAACAACTTTCTGAGTCAACATGTGGCAGCACAACAGTCGCTTAAAAATGGCCGACATCGATGTCCGTATGGGACAGCGTTGTGTGATTGGATTCTTGAATGGAGAAAGAGTGAAATAGTCATTACTATTCACGAAAGACTAAAATAATACTTTCGCATTCATGAAAGACTAAAAAATGTGTACGGTGATGCAAGAGAGGATGTCAGCAATGTTAGATGATGGGTTCGTCGCTGTAAGGAAGCTAAAAGGCACACATCATTGGCTCAGGAAAACGAAGCGGCAGGTCGGTTACTGCAGTCACTCCTCGCAACATTAGAACAATCGATGACATTTATGGTGACCACTGGGTGACTGCAGATAAATTGAGGGAAAAAGATTAGATTGAAAACTAGTTCAAAATTCCGCATTTTCAAAAACGCTGAAGCGCCGTTTTCTCATAAATGGCTCCAATGTTTTTCTTCAAACTTTTCGAACGGATAGTGCTAATTGCACTCTTATATGACGTAGAGTTCATTTGACGATTTTTTTATTTTTTTTATAACAAAAATGTAATTTTTTTTAAGTTCTCTCACACCGTCAATATGCCCATTTTCAGCAATTTGTAAACACTATTGCATTTGTAAGTTATAGTGTTTTAAATGAGGTTAAATAAAATTTTTCAAACATTAAAAATTTTCTGTTAAAAATTTTCAAATTTCGAATTTACAGTAGCGCTTAAACGTCATTTTCTTAAAAACGTTTCCAATTTTTTCGAAAAAAATTGTCATACAGGGCAAGGTTTTACTGTCCTTTAATATTCGTAAAATAATATTTCTGTTTTATTATTAGGAAATTCAAAAATTAAGAAAATGTTAAAAAAAGTATTGTGGGCGGTGATAGATGGCAGCTGGCAAGTGTATGTGGCAAGTTGGAATAGCTTGCCAAGTCCAAAGGAAATAGAAAACTAATGCGGGAAAGTCTGTGCAATTCTGTAGCACCACTAGTTCTGAATTACGACAGAAGCTGGAGATAAAAAATAAATTGTGTATATGCCAATAAGACTTTCAATAATTCTACTACCTAACTTGCGGACCCTCTAGTACCGCAAGTTAGGTCAGTGTTCGAAAACGCTTATTTGGTGCTTGAAATCAAATCCCCAACAACGAAAGTTAGCAATATATTTTTAATTTGTATAAATACCGCCCCTTTCGTTGCTAGTCATAATTTGAGAAGAAAATATATTAGTAGCCCATATGCAAAAGCCGCTAAATGCATTTTTGGTCGATTTTGAGCACACTGCCATATAGAATCTATACAGCAGTGTGCAAAACTGAGCATGCATGCAAAACATGCATAAATACTTATTATGAATTTAAAGCATTAAGAATAAGGAAAGAAATTCAAGCACTCTAAAATTACGTAATTTTTGCTTTAAATGAAATGTAGATTGTCCAAGATGTTGTTGCTAGATATTATTAATGATTGATTGATTAGTATTTCCTGTCGCGCCAATTGCTAAGGTGCGGATGTGAAGATTTGTTACAGAATTTTAGCCTACAATGTGTCTGAACAATAACGCTGTTTCATCAGATTTCCTGTTAATTTGCTCTAAGTCAATATCCGAGTATTTCTCTGAAGCCCATGATTCCGAGACTCTCCTTCAAGTAGAGTTGAAATTTATCTGACTTAATGCTTGGTTGATTATAAACTAATACACTTAGACCATAAGTATTTTCATTTATCCTGAAACAGAGTTTGTGTTTGAGAATAAGGCAATTGACGTTAATAAACAAATAAAATATTTAAAATTATTTGGTTTACAAAACAGTTACTTCTGTGGAGTTCTTTTCAGTTACCGTTAAATTTAGTTTTCCTCTAATTAATAATTATTATTCGATAGTGCGCCTTTGACTAGATATAGGCAACCCTTTAAACGTGTCAGTTCGGCACGTTGCGGTTCAGGAGTTCTGGATTCTCAGAAATATGCACGTCGTTTTATAGTTTTTTTCTAAATTATTGAAGGAAAAATGTTTATGAGTCAATTTTGAAAATTTTCAAGTTGAAAATAAGCAAACATTTATATAGACATTATTTTAAAATGTGCATCAAGTGAGTTGAAAATACATGAAAAAATCCTTTTTGATATGATAAAAAGATTCATTGATGAACAAGTGAGTCATTTCCTCAGAAACAGATATATTCTTTTGGACTTGGAGAAGTGTACAATTATCTCTTTTCGAGAAAGCAACCACCAGGAACTAAATAGAGGAATCTTATTTTATCCTGTACGATGTGAGTAAACTTTTTGGGTCTCACATACACAATACATATTTTTATATCCTCCATGTTTCATGTGTTTGACAGAAACATTTTAATGATATTATACCTATTGTACCCTGGATAGGGAATATTGTACTCTCATTCTTATAGATATTGACCGTATTAAGAATTTTTAAATAATTCTTTAGTAAACGAATCAGCAAGTAAAAAATCTCTTTTTTTAAGTTCAATATATACTATTTTCACAATTAATTTTATTTTATAAGACGTTTCCACTAATTATGATATAGATTTTAATTTAAAATGTGTAAATTCATCAACTATTTTATTTGCCTATTCTTAACATGTGTATCGTATTATTTTTTAAGTATTTTCACAGAAATAAAAACTTTAGGGCAGTTACGTTATTAATGAAATTGAGAAAACGTAAATATCACAAAATATTTCCTTGGTGTTGAATTAAATTCATTTATAAATCATCTTAAGCTTAAAGGAATTTAACTACGATAAAACGCATTTGTGAATATTTTTCTGACGCATACAAATGCCATACCCAGAAAACACCAGGAGATTGGGTCAACGGTGGACCCTGGAATAAATTGCAATATGATAAAGGGATTATTTTTAATTTCACACCTTAAGAAGTTCGAAAGCAGAAAACGTTACGTAATCGAGCTCCGGAAAACGGCAATTTTTTGCAGAAAAATCTCTTATTTCCGGGCTCTGGTAACTAAGAAGTGAATAAAACAAATTCTAAATTTAGAAAAACTTTTCTAATACGTGGTGTAGCGAAAAGCAATGTTTTGTTGATTATTGACCCTAAAAAATCGATTGTCGGCAAAACGTCTGCCTATCCGTCAGTCTGTTGACCATTCAGCCGATTTTCTTGAAAATTGACATACCCAAATGATCTCAATGAACTCGTAGCTTTGCGAGTTTCAAACGGATATTTTGTTGTTGTTTTTTTATATATTTAAGATCTACTAACGTAAGTATTTATCAGCATATAAAACTTTTCTGCCAGCTTGTGTTAAAATATTTTTCCGTTTCTGATGTATATTAAAGCCCTAAACAATTTAAATATTTTCTATATCTGCGTTCCTTTTATGTGGAGACACAGATGACCAAGAATGTTTTAAACATAGTTAAACATTTAAAGTGTTCATTAGCTTGCACAACTACTGTAAGATCGACATATAATAAAATTAAAACGCGTTATGTTGGCAACCCTAGGCGGAAATGCTGAGCAGGAAATGCCAGAGTTCCCTGAATGAGGTTACGCATGGTGACTATTTGGAATATTGTTCTAAACATCCAACAAGAGTTAATAGACGAATATATCGAACAGTTAAGCAAGTTTCTAATAATGTACATATGTACATTGGCAGAATAGCATCTGACGAAGCATGGGTCTACCAGTCGCGCCCGACTTTGAGGCCATGCGTTACGGGGTACGTGTGGTTAGCACATAGACATCCCTATACCGTTTTCTGGTCTTCTCAACCTGAGAAGTGAATTTTTGCATCGTCACACAGCAATGTATACTAGGACATTGCAAGGAAAACGCACACTACAATCTTGCCCGACCGGGAACCGAATCCCGGTCATGGAAAGAGATCACGCTGATCAATGAGCCACCCGTGAGGGAAAGTTATAATAATACATTTACTAAATGATGAAGCTGTAGCTTCTGGAGAGAAAAAAGGTAGGGAGGGAATATCTCCGCTGGGGTTTAGCATTGCCCTCCTATGTTATAAGACTGTTAATTAGAATTTTACTGATTTATAACATTATTATTATACAATAATCAAGGTACCTCATGAAATACCTATTTCTGCCCTTTTCTCATTGTAAATGTTTTTCAAACAAAATCCAAAAAGATATTGTGAAGCCAAAACAATACATAATTAAGAAATAGGATGTTGTGGATTCTGTTTCTTTGTTCAACAACGCTTCTTCTATCAGAGGTTGGGCCTGAGGCGTCAAGCTGTATAGTTCATAGAGTTCCATAATATCTGATGTTATCAAATAATATATTATATATACTAATGTCCTCATAAAATATTACACTGATTTCTTATTTTGGGAAGTAAATATACTGTATAAGAGTTGCAAATTATTGATCTTAAATGAGAGATAAGTACCCGCACAAGAAAAGAAATGGGTAGTTTCTTGATATTTACTTCCTAATTTGATTACGTCTAACACTCTTTTATTGAGTCTGATGCATATCTTTCAAATATTAATTTCTTAGTATGAGAAAACAAAAACTAACAAAAACGAAACATGGTCTTGATTCCCAATAAAACGGACGGAGAAAAAGAACAATATATGCCCATTCATAGTTTGAGAATTGTCTTCTTTGTACAACGAAAGTGCATCGTTGTAGAGAGGCTTATTATTGTTAACGGGTCTGATGATACATGGTGACTAACTCTCTAACAGAGTGTACACCCCGACAGTTTACTCACACTGTTCGCCACCTTAATTGGAAATACTGTGTCATGTAATTCAGTACACATTTTAAAATATGTGTACTAATAATTCGTAATTTTAACTTGACGGAAATGTAAGTTACATTATGGTATTAGTGTATATTACAGAAAAGGTATTTTAAGGAATTATTTAATGCATATCTTACTGACTAGAAAACAAAATACATTACAAATTGATTGCTTACACTTTTTCCCTAAAAATAATAGCTTTAACAAGTGGCTGCCTAACAAAGCGTCTTAAATATAAAGTTTTGTTTTCTAAAGAAATACATTTTTTCACGTTTTTTCTAATGAATTCACATTTTGGAGTATTATCTCATGTGAACAAGTCTAAAATCATTATAATATGAACTGTACACAGTCATCTGAATGTACAGACCTACTGACAACTTTGTAGAAATAAACTCCAAGTGTGGGGAAACATAATATGTAAAAGAGGAAAGAGGCGTGAATATGTTTTGAAATTCTCAATTAGTTCACATATTGTGCACCTCATTTGCAAACTACGTACTGCTGCCATTGGACATCGTTCAAGAAGGTGTTCCGTGTTTGAATTTTTATTTATTTCGTACATTGTACGTCTCATGCTCAACCAAGACCGAAACGACCACACTGTTTGTCATCAACAGTTCGAGCCCCGGCACATTGTCGTCATAAAACAATGCGACAGAATCGCAGCCAGTGTCCGTCGCCAAGTTACGACCGGGGCGTGCGAGGGAGTACGCGAGGCTTTCATTGAAAGCGAGCGCTCTTTGCGTAAGAGTACGTGAGCACGCGCGGGCACCGTCGGGGCTGGGGGGGCGGGGCGGGGTGGGGCGGGGCGGCATGGCTCATAGCGGTGGCCGCTCGCTCGCCCACGCCGCCCGCGGGCGGGTGGTGTCGGAGCGCGGGTCGGCGGCCGGCGGCCGGCGGCGGCTCTGGCGGCGGCGGCGGCGGCGGCGGGGCGGGGCGACGCGCGGCTGCCAACTGGGCTGCGTGCCGCGCGCTCCCTGCCGGCGCCAAGGACACCTAAGGGCGGCGCGCGGCCAAGACGGCGGCGCGGCGCAGCGGCGAGCAGCCGAGCACCCGGCACGACGCGACGCGGGGCGACGGCGCTGGCGGCAGCCGCCCCGGCGCGGAGGAGCAGAACGCGCGCTGACAGTAGCGCAACCGCCGCCATTTAATATCCTCTCACCCGACAATTCTGTCAGGCGCCAATCAGGAACTGAAGGGAAATTGTAACAATTGGTGACATTATGACGATTTTAAATAATATAATATGGGTTTGGGATAGAATCATGGTTCTCAACACACAGAATACTATACAGTTCCAATTCTTCTGACAACTGGATATAAAATGGCGGGATCGGTGGAACAATGGAATGCGCTACTCTCTGTACCCAGGGACTATAGTCGCTCTTAATGCCACCACTCACCTCCTTCGTTATTATTCTAAGTTGAATGTCTGTACGAACACTGTTAAACGCAAGAATCATTTCATTTCTTGTACGTTTAAACACGCTAATAATCGCGAAAAATTGGGTCTGTTAGTATTTGACATATAAACGAAATAATTATATAATTCATTTAATATCGAATTATTCTCCATGACCCGTATTACTCTCATTCATATCTAATTTATCCGTTCATTGTAATGTGTACTTTACCGCTTTGTAGCGTTTATTGCATCCATACATTATTAGGCATTTTGATGGTTTTCGGAAGTCAAAATTTAATCTGGTTCACACGTGTTTCATGCGTGGTAAATTAAACATTAATAAACATTGCATGTAATGTGCTAATTTTTTCTCTTCGAGAAAAACATTTAATCGACCCGTACGTCACATTTCTGGTTTTCGTTTCAGTGACATGGTAGTAACTGTTTGGAGGGTCGCAATGAATATTTACAATTAATATTTACTGAAAAGGCATTGTACATGCATTTTTCACATACAATTTGTACTTGTACATACACAAACTATTTCAATTTTTTGTCATAAGTTTCAAAATTATGGTTAGAATTTTATACTTTACAAAGAATCGTTCCCACAATAATTGTCTCAGCAATATCGATAGGTCAATTTTGAATCAAAACTGTCCAAATAGTTCAAAGATATTTCCGTCAAGTTAAAATAAGGAATTATTAGTACATATATTTTTGCATATATTTTATACATATATTTTAAAATGTGTACTGAAAAACATGACACAGTATTTACAAGAAAGGTGGCGAACAGTGTGAATAAACTGTCGGGTTGTTCACTCTGTCAGAGAATTAAAGTCACCATGTGTCATCAGGTCTGTTATCAATAATAAGCCTCTTAAGAGTGTAAAAAAAGTTTGTATCGACTGTTAGAAACATGTAGAATTTTGAATTGTTCAACAGCACTGTATTCTTTTGCGGGTTCTGCTTGAAAAATTTGAAAAAAAATAATATTTCGAGACTCAAAACACATTTAGATGTTTTATAGTAAGTTAATAAACACTCAGCTATCTGTTCAAAATAACACATCCCTTAATTTGAATCATGGCAAATGCATTAACAATTTATTTCCATACAACACAAAAAACATTAAATGTTGAACAAGTAAAATAATATTTAATTTACTAATGACAAATTTTAACCTCCACTTAACTAATTCTCATCAGTAAATAAAATACGTTTGAATGCCATACATTTTATCGATTATCTTTCGTAAACAAAAGCGAGAAAGTTTCAATGAAATATTAAAATACTGCAAGTAGGGCCAAAGCATCTCATCTTGTTTTATTGAGACATATAAAAATTTATTCATTGTGATATACTCAATTTGTTAGCAGCGAAAACACTATGTTCTTTTTTTAAAAAAACTATAGAAAACTGTAATTTATGATGACAAGATCAACAAAATAAAATATTGGTTTTTTAGGTGTAATGAATAAACAGATTTATAATTAGTTCTTGCCAACTTCCTCGTACGATAAATTACTTAGTAAGCAAGGTATTATTAGAAACTATAACTTATGCAGGTACAGCATTTACACCCTGCAGCACATTACGCTTAATGGTAAAAGCGCGATCGTATACACGTGAAGACTGTATTCTGTATTGACGAGAGAAGGCACTCCACAACGCGTGTTGTCGGTCAGAGAGGAGCCCATGCTCGCCGGCTCTCGAACGACAGCTCCAGTACGCGTGTGACATGCTCCTATTGTATCGCCCCGCGCCAGCCACCACGCCGCTGCGCCACGCGTCTGGCACACGCGACCGCACGCTCTCCGCCGACATAACTACAGATTTTTATACCGAAGAGAAAAGCCCAGCCATGATGCCAACAGTTATTTTGTATCGTCAGAATTTGGCAGCAAAAAAACACCAGGTCACATGTTTCAAATGCTGCCAACACGCACAGAAAAACCCCACTAACCGCAACACTACCTCTCCATTGCACACCATCGCACCGCGAACGGCACACGACACGAGGCGCTCGCGCACACGCGGTAACGAGGGCGTACGAGTGCGCACGTGCGCGAGTACTACAGCACGCGTCTCGCGCGCGCGGGCCGCCAGCCGCTCGGCTCGGCTCCTCGCCGCCGCGCCGCGCCGTGCCGCGCCGCGCGCTCGCTATTTTTGCCCGCGCTGGCCTCGGGGTAAATCAGTCGCAAGCCGCGCCGAGCGCCCAGTGCCCGCGCCGCGCCGCTCGCGCCGCGACGCCCGCGCGCCGACGCCGCGACGCCGACGACGACGACGTCGCCCGCCCGCGACAACGACATGCGCCCGCCCGCGCCGTCACCTCCTCCGCCGCGGGTCAACATTTGCATATATGCAAATCGCCTCATTGTCGGCCGCTCCTCCGTCGCCGACTTCGCCGCCGCCGCCGTCTCCGCGCCCGCCGCGCGCGGCTTATGCTGATTAGTGGCAACAATACGCGCCTCGCCACCGAGGAAAGGTCCACCGCCGCCGCCCAGGGCCGGGGATGGGCTGAGGCCGGCCCCGCCCCCCGCGTCGCCGTCGTCGCCGCGTAGCGCGCCATGGGGCCGGCGTGGCTGTTGGTGGTGGCGTGCAGCGCGCTGCTGGCCGCCGCGCCCGGCGCCGCCGCCTTCCGGCCCGAGCTGCTGTCGGACGGGCGCACCCCGCGCCCCACCCGCATCGTGCGCACGCAGCAGGGCCACCTGGAAGGGCTGGTGTACGAGCCGTCGGGCGGCAGCGGCGGCGTGGGCGGGCCGTCCCTGCGCCGCGTCGACGTCTTCCGCGGCCTGCCCTACGCCGCCCCGCTGGACCGCCACACGCGCTTCATGCCGCCCCAGAGCCCGCACCCCTGGCCCAACACCGTGCTCCGCGCGGTCACCGACCCGCCGCCCTGCCCGCAGCCGCCCCCGCCGCCCGCCGCCCTGCGCCGCCCCGCCGTCCGACGCCTGCTGCAGCGCATGCCCCCGCCGGCCGAGGACTGCCTCAAGCTCAACGTCTTCGTGCCGCACCAAGGTACGCCCCGCCCACAGCATTTGTTTTCGTGTGACTCGTGTGCCGCTTGACAGTCAACTAGTACGTCGTGTGTCGAACGGAGAAATCTCCGTCATCACGTTTTCTCAAATGGATTTGTTGTCACGATGTTTTAGTGGTTTTGTTTTACAAAGTTACTTCCGAGTATAAAAAGTATTCATTTTCATCGTTAGCGTCCAATTTTATTGATAAAAATTAAAAATGTAAATAACGATGTGCCTTCAAAGAAGTTTCTGTCATCTGAAGTTATCTGAGTGTCGATGTTATTCAGTTTTTTTTTAACCAAGTTCAACCAAAGGATTGTGTACAAACCACAAATACTGTTATGTGACGTACACTGTAGATTTTGGATGAGAGTTGACCCAAGGAGAAACCCGTTGTAACGATGCATGGATATCATCAGAAAGTTTATATCCCTAATTTTTCCAGTATATGTCGCATATAAAAAATATTAAAATCCCAAAAAAATTCATTGGTAAAATGTTTTGTAATAACAAATGGCTGATACATGTAGTGTCAGATTCAAAATTCGCGCCAAATGACATGTCCAAGTGTCGAAGCCCTCTCGTATAAGAGATGAATAGATTCAAATGAGAAATCTCTGCCGGATTTGAGAAACTTTGGAAGCTATAACAGCAAAGGAATACAAAACCCCCTCACAGTACAAACGGCCAATATAAAATACTTTTAACGTGATTGTCATTATTGATTTGGAGCTACAGAAACGATTTTTACTATTTTTTACAGTCTGCCGTTTTTATATCTAATTTTGCAATAATTGTGAAACTCCTTCTGTCGCGTTCGCGCAATGAACTAGTGTTAAAACAAGAATGAAAGAGAAAGTGATAATCTCGTAAAAACTTAAGGCGTAAAAAATAGTATTTCGTTTTGTTATTTATGTTTCTTCTTAAATGCTACTAATATGAATAAGCACTCCAAACGTCTGAATAAGAGATCCATTTATAGAGATAATTTTCATTTACTCAATAATGATTTCATCGACGTAGGTTGCGAATGTTTGTTATCTATTAATGATACAAACCGACTCCTTTAAATGTAAATTTTAAAATTTTTATGTTCGTAATTAGTAACTCTGTCAGCTATTCTTATATGATTTTGAAAGCACTGGACTTTCCTTCTTGAGTAAATGAGTTAATAAGAATACAAACCGTTGAATCGTCAGTGTTCATTCTCTTCCAGAATTGGAAGAAAATTTCTGACACCTTCAAAATGCGTTCAGCCTCTTAGCGCATTATTGTTGGATATCATTACATTATAGGAAGCTCTATAACTTTCTAATATACATCGCGGAACATTGGAATTGAGATAGTGAATAAATCATAAAATTATATTACAAACAATCAATTTCGTCAGTTTGGTATTTTTTAAATGTTTACTGTTTTATTACTTCTTTGTGAATATTTTTACGAAGGATAAATTTTAGAGTTAACGGTTTAATTTTTTTGTAATTTGAACTACCTCAGGGATTTTGTGTTGAAAGTTGGACTTTTTAATAGTTTCTTCTTTCTAAGAAACTTCATGGAATTTCTCACGACATCTATCAACTTTAATGGACATTTTTCTCAAATAATAATACATAGAATTTCCTTGGAAATATGTTACTTTGTCATTAATTTTTTAATATGTCAAAATTTAATACATGACAATGAATTTCAGTTGCCTAACCATAATGTAGATATAACAATATTCTCCATAAAGATTACACTGAAATTTATGTACCTAACATTGAATACGTATTTGTGTCAACCTATATAGACCATTATTTGTGCGGTTATACGTTTTTACATTTTTTTTCCAATTAGATATTTAACAGTTATTTGACAAAACACACACACACATATATGTGTGTGTGTATATATATA
This sequence comes from Acheta domesticus, assembly GCA_031308135.1. Classification (NCBI taxonomy): domain Eukaryota; kingdom Metazoa; phylum Arthropoda; class Insecta; order Orthoptera; family Gryllidae; genus Acheta; species Acheta domesticus. Next base: position 195,109,987 of record JAHLJT010000631.1, on the reverse strand, counting down.
TATATATATATATATATATATATATATATATATCACAATACTCAATTAGCTTCTCTTTAAAAATTCAACTAAAGAAATAAGTTAACGCCAATGTTTCCAGTGCCGATCACCTCAGGTCAAGTTTATCTCACAGTTGGTCAGTTCAAACTTTCCCTTCACGTTTATGTCAAACGAACAGAAAACATTGTACACACCACTACCGACAGCTTGTCGACTTTCAATTACTCTCTTTTCTTGAGTGTTTACATATTTTCCCGCAGCCAACGTTTGTTTGAATAACGAAGCCGATGCAGCGTAAGCAAGCGCTCTCGGAAAAGTCGTGGCAGAGTGAGTAGAGTAATGGCCACGTGTGAAAAGATACGTTTAGGTTTTTTCCTTTAGTTCAGAAAAATTATTGAAAAAAAATTCGATCTTCAAATGTACTCTCAATCTCTTAAATGTCTCTGTCAAAAATAAAGTGATACATTCGTACGCACTATGAACATTAAAAATGAGCTTCTATTTCCATGAGACGAAAGTGCGTTTAACAGAATTTTGTCATTAATACGTGTTATAATGGTTAGAAAATTGTTCATACAACATTGTAACATTCAACACGTATTCTTTGATTAAAGTGAACTGAAAAAAAAGCAATCGAAATCTCGTTTTGTTAGATAAAATATATTTCGAATAAAACACTAAGAATGTCCTTTTCCAATATCTGTGTAAGAAATTTTGGAAACCAGAATAATTACGTCATTTTCCAGTTGTTATCTTCTCTAGCATAAATTAGCGTATGATTTTCACTTCTCGAACTTCTACACTGCATTCAAGGTTACACAGATTATCACGAGAGAAAATGAAATTGTTATGTAATGAACTGCTAATAGAGGAGAGAAAACGTGATAAATTAAGGCCGGATTTTCGTGCAGTAAAACTCTATAAAACGTGCAGTAAAAACATCAAAACGTGCAATGAAACCATCAAAACTTTACAATATGTTGTTATGTAGCCTAAAAAGTCTAGTTAATCCACTTATCAATTTATTTTATATTTTGCTTGTAATATTTAAGTGAATGAAATATTATGGTTACAGTGTTTTTATTATAATTAAGTTTGTTCATATTGTTTAAACAAACCACATTTGATATTTTAAATAGTATTCGCACACAAAATTTAATTAGGATAAAATACAAAACAGTACATTCAGAAATTAAAAAATTCAAGTGTACCTTCTGAAATAAAAAGTATTTAAGTTACAGAAGACATGTCCTTAACTGTCATTATAATTTACAATTATGTATATTTCCAAATTATTTTCTGAGAAATTAGTATATCTTCTATCAAGTAATGTTTCAGACAGGAAAAACTTCGTTCCACATTTACACTTGCCTGTGTGCCGAGCCTCATTTGGACGTACGTGTGCACGCAGTTGTAAGCGGTCAAAAACTGATTTTATTTTCTCGCAAGACCATGCAAAGGAACGTCTTTTCCGAGAAATTTGATGAATTTGAAACGCAGTTTGCCACTAAGCTTCGCGCCCCGCCATTAGTTCAAATGTGCATTGCGCTTGCAGTATTGAATTGAATTGTTAAGTCCAGCGACGGCTGACAAAACGAATATATGATCTGATTAGAAAGAAAGACCCTGAACATAGCGTTGGCTGACCAGCCGCAATCGAGAACCACGGACCTAGTTCGTGGTAACACCGCATATTCCTGTTATGTTAACTCAGAAATTTTCAGTGGACAATAGACATCATAAAAGATAGAGACGCTCAGTTCATAGAGCAACAACATCCAGAATTGACGTCTCTCGAGTTTCACAGACCATCCGAATGCACTACTAAGTTATGTCATAAAACATTTTTCTTAAATGAAACCTTTAAGAAAGAAAAATTAAAAGTTAATAATGTAAAAATTACATTTTATGGAATATATCTATGAGTCTTGCAAATTCTTCCAAGAAAATCCGAAAATGTGCAATTTTCAGTCAGCACTAACAAAAACGTGCAATATCGTGACAAATAAATCAAATACTAAAATAACGCCCGTTTCATGATTCAAATTTCTGTCAAGGTTTCATGCAATTTCAAGTTGGCAAACAAAATATGCAATTACACGGGAATCCGTTCTTTAGTGATAAGCAATTGGTTGAGTGAAATATGAACTTAATGTAAATATCAATTTATTATGAAGAGAGTAAGCTTGTATTAAAACATCATATATTACGAGGAGAACATGTAAAAATTATTCAAATTTATTTCAATTTTAGTTTGGTTGCTTAAATCTTTTATTACACATTCCTTATCAAATGATTAAAGAAAAGCATGTATTTAGTCATCATTGTAGTATAAAATATAAACAAAAATAAAATAATTCCTTTAGTCCCGGTTTTTGAGATTCTTGTTATCTTGGGATTTTGTTTTCGACTTTTCGAAGAAATAGGGTCACTTTTTTCGTACTTAAATTTGCTTAAATTTCATATTTGAAAATGACCCTACTCATCCCAAAGTTTGCGTGACTTGGCTACTAATTTCCAAGAACTGAGCGACCACTAAAAGCATTGCAAGCGCTCATGACTCAGATGGCCTTTGTCACTCATCGAAATCATTTCGTAATATTGCTTATGTTCATGGTTGTTTACTGAATTTATACAAATCCTTGGGTTACCATAGATCGAAAGAAATTTTCGAAAGACAACTCTTCGATAGAGAGGGCGATACCTACGATATAGTCTAGTAGAGAAGGATTTAATTAAATTATTAAACAAATAAAATTAATAGAAAAGTCAGTAACAACTTTTGATGAACATACTACAAAAAAACTTATTAAAATTAAATGTACTCTGGATTACATTTGACACACAATTATTTCATTATTCACTGCACATACCACTAAATAGAATGTTTTAGACACTTACTCCTTAATTTTCACTGACGTGCTCATATTTGGCAAAATACTCTTTGAGAAATTCATGGTATTCTTTTTTGTAAACGAAAAGCAAATATTTCATTTTTCATTGTTGAGAAAGGATATGCAAAATTTTTGGCCAATTTTAAAATGGAAATCTCTTCTCTTGTGACTTCTCTGTAACAAAATCTGTATCTCAATAGCAAAATAATGTTCTTTTTCTGTTTATAAAAATTGAGTGCAATTTCATTTAGTAAGTTCATAGCCGTCGTAGGCCAAGACATCAGCCTTGCCGTACTACCCGAATGCTCTGTTGACACGCTAAATCAAAATAACTTGCATAAATGAAGACTTCAGTGAACATACAACTCCGTACGGAAGAACAGCAGCGACTCATTAGATTAAATTAGTGTAAAATGTCCATTATTGAAAGCCCATTGTCAAGGAACCAGAATATTTCAAAGATTTACTTATACTCAAACCTCATTAACCTTCATTATCCCCGTTTGGATAAAAGCAGGCTATATCCAAATAAACAAACTCCAAATTCTGCAAAACAAATGCCTCAAAATTACGAAAGCTCCATGGACCATAAGCAATCAACAACTACAAGAGAATTAAATATTTAATCCATTCGAGACTATTCTCAATATTTCAAAAAACTTCTACAACAGAGTTCCAGATTCCCCAACTACTACAACTTACCATCTAGATAAGTCTTACAGACAACTACAAAGTATCTCTTTCCCCACACGTCACACTCCACAAAGTATAAACGTCACCTCTCCACAAAGTATAAATCTCTTTCCCCACACCTCATATACAGTTTTTACTGTTTTTTGACAAATAAATAAATATCAACTCACGCTATCCTAAGGATATTTTCAAGCCTGCTTAACCATTTGAAAATATCTCACACACACAAAACGGCGCAACAGTACCAAAAAGTCTTGCCAAGCTCATGGAACCTGTCACTCAAACGTATTATGGCTGAAGTGTATCAGCATTTACACCTGAATGTGATTCAGAATATAATGATATATAAATCTTTTATCAATACCCTTGAAAGGCAGAAATGCTGAACAGGAAGAAATGAAATTTAAAAAGTTTCACTTTCTCGTATGCATGGATATTATGGAGTAATATACGTAGTATAAAGAAAGTTAAGTAATGCTGCGAAAATGGATTTCAAGATTTCAACGCAAATACGTGTTTTAGACTCTAAAAACAAAAAAGTTATATTTTTCAAAAGTTCCGTCCGCCTTTCCGTTTATAAACGACCCTAGCATCTAAACTATTCCTGGTATTTTGTCTAAATTGAATATTCTCCGGACGACTTGTCTAGAATCGAAGCTCTGCGATTTTGAAAAGAATTCTTTAAATTTTGTGGGCACATTACATAAAACCCCTGGAAAATTTTCGAAATTTTCTCAAAAATGGGGTCGAATTTTTTTCCTTCAGTTTCTTGTCAGAATATAGTAAAATATATTTATATAGATGGTATAGGTCCAATTTTCACTCTCAACTTTTGAAAAGAAAACGTTTGTTCGGCTTCTTTCTAAAACTATAGTACTGAAGATAGCATTTTTTCTTCAAATTATTCAAAGCCATTGTTCACAATTAGTTCTCTAATGAATGTCGTGCACTTTTTTCAAATAAATAGTATTTTTCTTATATTGAGTGAAATATGGGCAATATTAAGAAATAAGAAAGAGATTTTCTTGAAAACGGTTCTCATTTTTTTTACCTTTTTGAACCAATAATGCAAAATGCACTGTATAAGCCCACATAAACAAAGTTTTGCTACATTGTTTTTTTTATTACACAAAAGTATTTCTTCATACTTTTCTTACTCCGTTAACATTTACGTTACCGGAGATTTGTAAAAAATATTGTATTTATGAGTAGGAGTGTTTTAAATGATTTTCAATAAACTTTTCGAAAACTCCAGTTTTCTGTGAAAATAAGCTCAAAATTGGCCGTTTTCAGAAACGTTCAAGTGACACATTCTTAAAAACTGATTCAAATTTTTAACGAAAACTTACATATCGGACTAAGTTTTAATCTTACATAACATTATTAAAATCGTACTTCATTTACACTATTAGAGAACTGAACAATTGAGAAAATGTGAAAAATACATTGTTTAGGCGGCTAAAGATGGCACCTAGGAAAAGGGTGGAACAAAACCAAAAAACTAACCAAGACTAAATAGATTAGAAAACTAACTACTAGTAAATAGTCTATGTCATTCCGTAGCACCACCGGTTTACTTCCTCGCCTTACTTCGCAAGAAGAGAAAGTGTTTAATTATGCACCGGAAATCGGCGAATTTTCGACAGAAAACATAATGCCAAGAGGTGGGAAGGAAAATTTGAATAAATCCCGTTCTTATATGTCGTAAGTCCTATCATGTTGTCAAGTCAAAATATATCTTTTGTGGGTTCTTGATTAGGAAACATTAACTGACGGCAAAACAGTTTTTCAGTCCTTTCTGCGGTCTACACTAAGCACCTAAACAATTCAGCCGATTTTCGCCAAAACTGACATTCCTCAACCGATTAAAAGAATTTCATGGTCTTCTGAGTTTAAAGCTAATATTTTATTTTTTAAAGTTTATAAAGTTAATATTAAGTTTAAAGTTAATATTTTTATTTTTGGGGGTACTTATGACGGTTTGACACAATTTTGAATATTTTCTCAAAACTGACTCCAAATATTTGCATTAAAATTTGTCCTCATATGGTATTAAAAACGCTTAAAGAAGGTACAAGTTTCATATTCATTGAACTCCCTGAATTTTCAAAAATTGAAAAAGAAATAATTCGAGGAAATACGTACCAATGGAGCATCCCTAGTTTCCTATAAACAATCATTCCTTATTATAAAATAATTTTCCCTCAAATACTTTGCAAGTCGTGGCCGCTCTCCAACAGAATCTTCTAGCATGTAGAGGGGAAACTCTTCCCTACCTAACATAAATGCATATTAGCCAAATATTACGTTATGTGAGTAAACAGAAAGTTAGTTACCTCGTTTAGCAAGCAGTGTCGAGAAAGATCAGTAACGTTAAGTAAGGCATATTTCCGGTTTTATTGAGACTCAAAAGGGTGCTGGACAGGAAGGTGTGAAATAGTGAGTAAACCCGGATCCGAAGCCCGTCTCTTTGACACTGCCTTGCGCCGTCTTCTCAGAAGAGCGTTCCAATCGCGCTGACACGCATCTCTGGGCGCTGCTCTTTGATGTACCGAGTATTGGCTCCGAGGGGCGCAGTGGTCTGCCTGAGGGTCGTCGTTTTGTAGACGCGCAACCGCCTCTGTCAACAAACGTCACATATTACAAACGCCCTTTCAACCTCACTTTCCTCAACGTAAGCTTATCGATGTCTGAAAGTTTAGAAGGGATGAATTGAAGTTCAAGTAAAAAGAAATTACGTTCAATGTAGACCAAATAATTTCTACTCTCTAAAACATGTTCATCCACAATTGTGCGTCTAAGCTACACCATGAGATTGTTCCCAAATGTTTTATTATAAAACATATATAAACTTTTAAGTTTTTACAAATATTTCCTTAAATAAAATATAAACTTTCTTTAAAACATATATCTTCGTTATTATCGTTATCAAAACATTCAATATCTGATGTCCGTCTGTGCGCCCTACAGTATTGCGAATATGAAATAATGATTTTCAAATCACCTTTTATACTACTATACAAAAAATCTACTATACAAATAATCTAAACAGTTTGCTTTTTTTACGATCACATTTCGTCAAATATGTCAAAATTTATGACAAAGAAAAGGCTCACAAAGTCTTTAGTGAAAAAAATCTTACTTCCTTCACACAGTCAGATATAAATGTTCGTAGATTGAAGTTGAACATTTCAAATTTTAAATTTATTTTAACTGATATTTGAGTTCTAGAATTGAAAAGTTTAGACGTAAAATAATTGAAGGGATGCATGGGGTTAGAGGAGGAATTTGTAATTCTCTCTTTTTCTGAAATGAATGTGGCATTGGCTCTGCAATGATAAAATATGTAACTCTCATACTTGCAGTCAAAATATGTTTTGTTCTCTGAATTACAAGCCAGTTAAAATTCAGATATAAGCTCATGTTTTAGAGGTTAAGTATTTACTTGTTATGAATTACGAAAGATATACTATTTATCTTTTCTGATTGAAAACGAACTTTGATACCCAAGTGTTTCAGTGTTTCCCAACATAATATGACGTATTTGTATTTTCAAAATGAAAAGAACTTTGATGGAAGACAACAGAGTAGAAGTACGATAAGAATACAATTTTCATAAAAAGACACCATTAGATATAGAGAAAGATAAGAAAAGAAACAAGGATCTTCTAAGGAAATTAAGATCAACAGCCATACTAAGGCAGAAACTCTGTCACCTTCTACTGTCAAACTACGGTAGAAAGCTAGAAAAAGGAAAAGTTTTAGAGAAGAGACTTAAAAAGAAGGAGAAAAAGGAATAGAAGAAAGTGACAGTTTAGATGTTGAAACATGGGATCCACAAGTGGATCTATTCATGTTTGAAGAACTGGATCGCGAACCTAGTGATGCAGAGAATGTTTTATTTGAATTCAGAAATGAGAAACTAAATGTGTACCTTAATCAATGACAGTAATCAAATGTGAATAAAGACACATTAAAGGCGATGCCAAAATTTCTCATTCAAGAACATTTTTTAAATCAGTTGTAAAATTTGTTCCTAGTGTGTGTGTTTTTTTCCTTTCCTCTTGGAGACATATAATATCTTATGTTGTGTGGTAGTATTAAAAGAAGACAGTCTACTCACACGCTTAAAACATATTTCAATCTTGTAAATGCTTAATAATATTAATGTTGTAAACAATATTCCCTTGTTTTACTCCTCTCCAAGAAGTGTCTCATTGGCCCCCTTCTATGAGGAATAGTGAAGGTAAGTACAGTTCGTTTAAATAATGGTGTGTGTGAACTATTATAGTAATTAACGAAATGAGTGTATAAAGAGGGGGATAATTGCATGAGTGGTATGTTGAAGAAAACGAGCGACGTTAGGAGCGAGTTTTCTTATATACCACGAGTGCAATAATCCCCCTTTATGCACGTGTTACGTTTAACGTTTTTTCGTTTCCATTCAAGAATAATTTATTTTTTAACTCAAATACACTACGTGCATGTGTATGACACTTCATACACATACATCGATGAATACGTTTGATGACGTATTGCTTCTAAACAATGCCAATTCTAATGGGCCATGCTTTGTTTACGTACGATCAGTATAGTGACTTATATTGAAAATGGAAGACATTAAAAGTATTCCTGAAGAGATATTGCAAGAAGCGGACGAAGCGATGAATAATTTACTTCCGAATAAAAGTAAGGAAGTATATGAAAGGGAATACAACTTATACAAGTTTTGGAAAGCAGAAAAAAAAAGTCACTTCCGACTCGGAAAAAGTGTTGATGGCTTATTTTTTAGAACGGGTAAATACAATTGACTTTTATGTTTTTATTTGTAATATGCTAAGATAATTTTTTGTCATGAAATACATTTAATTTACTAATGTCAAATATTTTATGATACAATAGTCAGCTAGCGTCAAACCCTCCTGCTTATGGCCATACTTATCAATGTTGAAGAAGATGTTGCGTGGCAAAGAAAACATAGACATTTCGAATTACAAAAATTTAATTGATTTTGTAAAATCAAAAAATAAAGGAATTGTGCCGAAAAAATCAAATGTATTCAGCAAAGACGAAATTAATAGATTTCTCACGGAGGCACCAGATAAGAAATACCTTCTTATGAAGGCAAGTGTAGTAAATGAAAGTATGATGTCTTTAAAATTTTACTAATAGCATACAATAGACTAAAAATTAAATTTTGTTAATGTATTTAGGTTGTTGCGATATTTGGTGTCTGTGGTGCCTGCAGACGTGATGAATTATACAACTTGTGTGTGGACGACGTTAAAGAAGAAGGAAGTGTACTGCTTGTAAATTTAGAAAAAACCAAAACAAATATCGTGAGAAAATTCACAATCATTAATGAGACAGGTTCTGTTAATTATGTGGAAAAATGTCAGCAGTATTTTTCACTTCGCCCCAAACAAGTAAAACAGAAAATTATTTGTATTTTATAATAATGGACGGTGCAGCGTTCAACCAGTAGGTATAAATACTTTTGGAAGAATCCCAAAGAAGATAGCTTTATTCTTAAACATTCCCGATGCAAATTTATTTACTGGGCATTGTTTTAGAAGAACAAATGCTACTTTCTGGCTGATAGTGGAGCTGACATTTTAACAGTGAAACGACACGGAGGATGGCGTTCTTCTTCTGTAGCAGAAAGTTACATTGAAGATTCCATACAAAATAAAATAAAAATTGCAAAGTGTATAGGTGAAAGATCAGATTTGTCATTAACTACGATGCCCACTGCCTCAACATCATACACAGCATCATCGGTGCCAAATGTGGGTGGGGTAATTTTTAAGAATTTAACAAATTGTACCATAAATATCAATATGACTGAGGAGTATTTTTTTATAATTTTGTTTTATTCGCTCACGTATAGGTTGTTGACATTTTTGTTTATTTCACGGCCGGCTGCAAATAGCTTGGCCACGTGTGTTTATAGTATCATAAATAAACGATTTTGATCTTTTTGTGAGTTCTGATTGGTGGTTGTAGAATCTTAATTGCACAGTAGACATTTAATTCCACGCGTGCCACTAACATGGAGATAATTAACGATTTTTCATGCAATAAATGAGCATAATTAGTTAACTTTACGAAAAAATATCTAATCGTTTTCGTTTTAAAATTAAATTGCAGCAATTAAACATTAAGGACAAAATATAAAATTTACAACAAAAAATATTGAAAAATATTTACGTATTAGAATTAGAAAAAATGTCTCGCTGTATTCCATGCTCCTCTACTTAACATTTTTGGCGAAATAAACATTTGCTAGAGCTAGCTACACAAGCTAAGAGTGTAGCTCTCACATTAATATTTTTTTCAAGAACAGAATGTGTGTACTAAAAATAAATACGGTCCATGTGAAATGTATTCAATCATTTATTCATTGCTATGCCACTACCATCAAGTAGTAGAAAGATTTCAAATTTAATGACCTATAATGTTAACCAAATAATATAATTAATTTAATGTTTCAATTAAAGCACAGGAAATAATGAGAAAGATATCAAGCATGTAGTATGGTTTCATTGCGTGTGTTTCAATATTCAATATTTGGGACTAAGAATCTCCAAATATTTATTACATTCCAAGAGAGGAACTATATTATTTCGAAAGATAACCTACTCAATCGGTAACGGCTGGAAATTAACAAAAGGGTCTGAAATTTTGAAGTCAAATGAATCTTTATTTTCCAAAAACAGGCAGCTGCTTATCAAGATATTACTTTTAAAATGTACAGTTTTTGTCTGTTACTCCTACTCAATTCAATGTTACTCCTACGCAATTCTAAGAGGTTTTTTTTCAATTAAATTGCTACGCATGAACACACATATCCCCTGAGTGAGCTATAAGGAAAATACCTTCGGGTGCTAAATCGGTCTGTTTGAACAAACAGCCATTTAGTTTAAAAAGTGAGGTGACAAGATTTTTACGTGTAAACCTCGTTCAAAAAGACACAGTCATCCTCTTTAACGTTTCAGATAGACTTCGCACGCAGAACGCTAAAATTATCGGAACTTCGCTTAAGGAAGTTACGATGCTATTTTCAAGAACATTGCTCCACTTGCAACACCCGGTTATCGGCTGATCTAGGCAGTTCTTACGTATCTACGTTTAGACGTAAAGTCAACCCTTCAACGGATCTTCTTAATATTCATTAGCAACATGATTTCGTGACTAACAGAAAATGAATAAACAGTATCAAATTTCGAAAATTCATTTTTTAACTGTGTTTCAAAACTAATCAATAAAGGATTAAGGAGGACACTGAAGTAATACTGTTACCGATAATTACTGTGTATATTAAGAAAGGAAGACTAACCTTATTTTCATCTCAGCTATTCAAGTGTTTCTTTCGTGTAGTCAGACTAATGACTTTTCTTTCTGAGTGGATAATAAATCATACCTTTTTTGTTTTAGTAGATTCGAAGTTAATTTTAGTTCATTATTAATTATCATAGTTAGTCATTAATTTTCACCTACACTCGTAGAAATTATCCAACAAGAACAATGGTCTAGTCAATATAACAACCCAAATATTTTTCAGAATTTTACTATGCGTTCGTGTAGTATTTTACAGAATATATTACGATATAATTGTGAGGAACTTCAACGAGCGTATACAAACAAATAATTTTAAAATATATTTTTACTCATGACTTTCGGTTCTGGAAAAGGATCCAGCCCTTAAATGGATGCAAATGTTTCAAAACACTTTCTTCTAATTTTTTAGTAATATCCAGTTTGATCTTAATCGTTACAGAAATATAAGATAAAAATTATTACCATTCTAATTTTGAATATCTTAATACGAAATAAATGTCGTAATATGTCTTATTTCAATATGTGACTTGATAATTACTCACATTAGAGGAAACCGTTATATCAATTTTTATAACGAATCTAGTATTATATAACAGATTACGATAGAATATCGTAATCTGTTGTTAAAGAAATGTACTAAATTTGTTGTTAAAATTTGACTTAATTCATTCTGCAGAACGGGTCAGAATGATGTTGGTAGAAAATAACATACCATGGAATGTTCTAATAAATTAGACCAAAAATGATCTCAGCGTTGTAACGTCTTACCTCAGTTAACCCAAGTGGAATCAAATATTATAAACAACTATGAAATATAAACAACAATAAAGCTTATTTCTCCACAAACGTACTAACCAGGTAAGCGACCTACCAGCCAAAGGTGACGCCTTTGTTTTCATCGTCGCCTTGTCAACAAATGCGCCGTACGCAACCAATCGCCTGGCGCGACGCGCAGCGTCCAGAAGCCAGCGTACGTAACACGGCTCCCCCCTCCCCCCCCAGGAGTCACCTTAGCCGGCGGGCCGCAGGGGACACACGGAGCCCCGGCGCCGGTCCCAGCTGTCATAGAGTTATTCTTTTGAAAAATGCGACTGCCCTCGGCGGCGGTGGCGGCGGCGGAGGGGCTCGCTGGCGCGCGCCCAGAGGCCGACGGGCGAGTCTATATTTACCTGCGGTCGGTGGCCGCCGACGTCGCTCGCTCACCCGCTCACCGCCGTTGTAGCGCCGTGCGTAACACTCGCGTCGCGCCGGCATTTTTTTTTGTTTTTTACAATTCAACTTAATAATCCTATGTTTGGTGTATCAACGCTGAGTCAATCAAATCTATTCTTCCGCCTGTCCTCTCAAATTTTGTTACACCCCTTTCGTCATCTTGGAACGAAAGGCAGTATCACTCGGATGACGAAACATGTTATTAGAATTTAGATGAAACTTCTTTTAAGCTTAAAGGTCTTTTACATTTACGTGAAGTAAATCTACAATATAAAGCAGGCGACTTTACTTCACATTTTAAAATATCTTACATAAAATGTGAAGGAACTTCACATTTTATGTAAGATATTTTCGCCCTGAAAAAGTCAGGGATTCTTTGGATGTGAACTCGGAAACTTGGGACTTGCTGTTCGATACGCTAATTGTATCTGTATTGTAATTGTAATAACACCACCGATGCCGCTAACCGGTGTGCGTGTTTGCATAATCCGTGCGCGTGAGCAGTTCAGTGTCCTTGAATTCGGATACGGTTAGAGTGCGGACATTGGTGGGCCAAGTGCGCGTTCCAGAGGACACGAGCGGTTGCTGCCGAATATTTCAAACTCTCACTAGAACGCATGCACGGGCGCAGTGAATCAGAAGCGTTCTGGCAAACACGGTAGAAGGAATCAAATGAACTTGAATTATTCGGCTGAACTGACCCATTCATCATGGTCGTAAAAACGTTTATGGCATTTGTTTATATACGAAAAGTCCTGTAGAGACCTTTTGACTCAATTGTACGAAATAAATGTAGGAAAGTCCCGAAGAATTCAATGAAATGAATAGCTGATACTGCCTGCCAATTACTAACGGAATTTCATTAAAGCAAAGTAAACATGAGATTTCGTAGGTCGTATGAATGTATCGCGTTAAATATAACTCTCAGCAAGAAGGCTCAGTCTTTTCGATTCCATTACACGACGTCTGTAAGTGATTGAGTTGAGTGATACTATTTGAGGACAAAAGTCTGGTGCATTGATTGATTGATGTTTCCGGGCGCGCCAAACCACTTTGGTCATTAGTCCCGTCAGTATAGAGCGTGTTTTTCCTCGGGAGGTGGCGATGAACTTTTTCCCCGCTGGATGGCGAGATCTGGCGTCGACCTACTGTCGACTAGCGGGGGTTTCCCCTCAACCAAGTATCTCCCACCAGCGGTGCATCGCCCCAGCCGGGACAAGCTGTAAGCTCCCGACCGGTCACCCGGCATGTGTTGTAGTGTAGTGCATGTTAGTGTAAGTGTGTGTGTAAGAGGAGCGGATAGGACAAGGAAGAGGAAGGAGAGATCGCGCGCGGTCCGTGGCCCGTTTGCTAGGGTACTGCTCCGGCATTCGCCTGGTGTTGATCGGAGAAGCCACGGAAAACTACCGATCAGAGCAGCCGGCCGCCAGAATTCTCCTCCAGACAGAGACTGAATTCGACCTAACTGATAAGCTAGTGTCGAAAATCCTGCCGCCGTCGGGACTCGAACCTAGGACTTTCCGGTCAGAGGGACTGCAGTGACACCAGGTTGATCCATTGAGCCATCTCTCCTGGTAAACGTCTGGTGCAGCCAAACAGTTTAAATCGGTAAAATCATTCGGATGATCACGCCGAAAATTTTCTTCCACCAAACATGGTTTCTCCAAAAGTACCCTAAGCAACCGCCTCGTCCCGACCCTACCCGATCCAATCCAACCCGACTTGACCCGATCCGACTCCTTGGCTGGACTACCGTTGATCCACAGCTGCGCAATATCAACTACGCTCTCGTCACACTTATGGTCCGCGGGAGAGCGAGTGAGGCCCATGCATGTGATAGAGTGAGGAAAGTGTTGATGGAGATTACTGCTAATCCGCGTGGATGGGGCGTTTTCAAGAGATGCTGAAGAGCTTCTTTGGATGAAGGGTTTGCGAAAGGCTTTGCTTTTGAAGTACGCTCATTTGAAGAGATGGTTCTTTTCATTATATACTGCCTGCTGATTTCCATTCGTTTATGAGTTTACAAACGCAATTTTATGAGTTTAGTTCAGTGAGAATTTAATTTGCTGACTCGAGACACAACAATTATCGTTTAAATTAGGCTAGTTATTAACTCGTGATCTGTGGTTGCAGAAACGATACAATATTACAGTGGCCGGCTAAATATTGCCAAGTTTGATGCTGTCTTCAGTTCGTGAAAGTAAATAAGAAACTAAATTTAATAGTGAAAAATGTTTATTGAGAAGAAAGTCAATCATTACGTCTAATATATCCAACTATAGGAAACCCAGAATATTGTAAGCAACTTCCTAGATCTATTACGGTAGATCTTTCCCGAGTAATTTTGACCTGTAAACGAGCATTGAGGTACAGAGAAGAAATATCTGCAAAACGAATGACATACTTTACTTCCTAAATCATCAAAATCTTGTCATAAATATCGATTCTAAAATATTCACGTCAGAGTTGACACTAAAGAACAGAGGCCGTTTCGTAGTTTACATTCCAGTCAACGAAAATTAATGGTTCAACATGAAGCATCTATAGTCTTTTAACGAAGAGATTCGCAAAAAATCCTTGTTCCCAAACCTGAATCCTGTCTAACTCTAAGAATAGGTTTCTCAACAACCCGTCTACTCACGAGCCAAGCTCCCTTCTGTCCACATTCACCTGCACGCTCTGTGGTCTGTATCTAAATTCGACCGACCAACTTCAGAGGCGGACGATCAATCTACCACCACGTGGAAAATGTTCACCGGCAAATTATCTTTCTACTTCAATCTCCCGCTGAATTTGTGATATTTAAAGTTCTTAATAATACATGACGTACATATTAATACATATTGTTACATATTTCTGTACATACAAGTATTACTAATGTTTTTTTATTGGGACTAAATCTATTTTGAATAAATGTGTAATGTTTCTCTTTCTAGACTTTTGATATTTTGCTGTTGCTAATTGATAAAATATTTCCATATATTTAAAAAAATAAATGTATCGATTTCTGAATACTTTATAAACACATTTGACAAAGAACACACTTGAGGCACAAATGCTAGGAATTCATGAGAATTTTCAGCGGTCTAAATAAGGAACATTTTAATCTCGTGGAAAATGAAGGGCATAATAAGCAAAGAAAACTACGAATTTTTGTTTTCGTTTTCAAAATGTTCAAACAGACTCACATAAATCAAATGAAATCAAGAGATATTTCAGCCATAATTTATTTTCAAGAAAATTCGTTAAAATTAATTTAAATTTAAAATATTCTAGAGCAGGCTTGTTAAAGTCGTGGGCAAGGTACGAGTGTTGAATGAAAAATAATGCCTCCATCTTTGTAACTTGGGTTTGAATGGACATATTTTAACAAACCAAACAGAAAAAATCTCTAGAATGTGTTCTTTAATTACTGATAAACACTTTTCCATTTAACCACAAGACAATTGTATACATTTCCGCCAAATATAAACAAGTTTTCTGAAGCCGTCATAGAAGTTGACAGTGTTTCTCCAAATAATGATGTCCTCAAAGATCTTCTTTCATTTTCTGGATCAGATGTAAGACGACGTCAAATCTGAACCGCATGGAGGATGCCATATGGTGGTGAGATTCAGTCTCTGAAGTTCTTCTGTGGTGGCAGTAAGGTCTGGCGTTGTCCTGCTGGAGGAACACATTTCGCTTTTCCTTTCCGACCCTTGTCAGTTGTTCCTGGGTATCCGTCAGGCACAAATTTACGATAGCCAAGTAAAGCAATAATGCGACCCCCACGTTTTTGTGAAATGTCGATGTTTGCAGTTCTTCTCTGAATGATACGACGAACCTTCTGAATCAGTCTGCCAACTTTTTGCCCGCGAAACTTGGTGGTTGCTGTCAAAAGACGTCCAACCCTTTTCTTGTCACGCAAGTCAGCTGTTCTCACCTCAACATCTTCAAACGTACTTGCCCAACGACGCACAGTGCTCAAATCAAGACAACCTCCATAAAAAGCTTGTATTCTCTGGTGCATCTTCTTTGGGATGACACCATCTTCTCCCAAGAGTTCAATTTCAGCTCGTTGATTAAATCGCATTGACCAAACATCTGTGCAAGGTTCTATACTTCACACTTTAACTATACAACTCTTCAATTCTAAGGCTTCTCGTCAACAGGAACTGCAGAGAAGGGTCTCCTAAACGACCGAGTACTTGCCACATACCAGTTTTTGCCGTCTGGTGAGGCGTTACAAAGGTGGAGGCATTACTTTTCATTCAACATTTATAGTAACTTGATTTCTAGAGTTCGCGGGCACTTCGACCAGAAGTGGTACGAGATAAAATCGTGATGGTTGTACAAAATGTTTTTGGGTGCAGATGCGTCACTGGAGTCTTGATAGATGAACATTTTCTGGAGAAGTCTTTAGAGAAGTCACAAAACGAAAAGAAGCACAGATTTGGCCACTCAAACATTTCTTTTTAATAAGTAGCTCTTTACTAAGTAGCAAAGTAAATGAACGCAAATAAAACCTCGTTTCTTTGCAAAAACATATCAGACAAACTTACATTTTTTATTTCATTCTTCTTTATATTTCGAGTACGTACATTCCCGACTCCAGCGTGTACACAGCAATTTCTGGATTTGGAGGGAAAAGCGGGTTGAGGGCAAACTACTTTCCAGCCGGGAAAGTAGCCCATGCGGGAAGATTTTGACACGCTTATGAGAAAAGATACGTAGAATTTTATTGGGATCAAATTCTATAGATTTACACAGTTGGAAAAATTTCATTTTGGAAAGCTACCAATTAAACTTAACATTAAATATTAGTAACTAAGATTTCAAAATGTTCAAAGGAGTCGATTTGCGGGTGCTTACCCACATTTTCTTATTTTGTTTTAATATTGCAGATATTGTTTCCTCATGGCGCAATTTTAAATATAAATGTCTATTAAATTCAGTATTTTGGGTTGTATATTAAATTCAGTGTTCCACACACGTAGAAATGCTGTTTCTAAGCAATGATACGACAATAGCCCCAAATTCGATTTTCGTATCCCTGGTTACTTTTTCCCCCGGATACCTAATTTAAATCCAATGACGTTATAACAAAATATGTTTTTAGTACCTTTCTGTATGAATGTTGAAATTAATAATAATTATTATAACAATAATAATAATGCATATCTGCTATTTATGACCATGCTACATATTATTTTACGAGACCTAGTCATATTTATCACGAAGAGATTAACGTGTGACATTATGGGGATCTGCTTTTACCGCCGGTATCCTTTGGTAAGACAAGGTTATTACGCCTTGATAGGATGATGATGAGGGATGAAGGTACAATCACAAATAGGACCACGCTAATGTAGTACTTGAACCTGCAACATCTCGGCGCAGACGACGGCTGCCGCAACTGTCTGCGCCACTGGGGACGACATTTTTTTTATTATTATTATTATTATTATTATTATTATTATTATTATTATTATTATTATTATTATCGATTTGTAAGTCTCTCGCCTAGCGAGGTATACTACAACAGACACTTGGACCTTTGGAGAACCAAGGTGCCTGCTTTGCTTGCAAACTCGGGCAGTCAGAATTCGATGTTAATAAAAACTTTCTCACGATGCGTGCAGTATTCAGGAGAACAGCCTTTTGCATTGTCTGAATGTGCCAGTTTTTAAGGCCCAGCCTTGCAGACGATGAAGTTAGTTCTTCAGAGATCAGTCCATTTGCAGAGATGACTACAGGGACTACATCAATAGCCACTAACCGCCACATGTCGATCAGTTCAATATTCAATTATTATTATTATTATTATTATTATTATTATTATTATTATTATTGGGTGTAGTATTTATGAATTCATAAAGACCATGTACTTATGAAAATATAGTGAAAAGCTACATTCATTAGCATCTACATTTTTGTCTAGTTATAATGAAAGTATTACAAGATTAATAAATGTTTGGGTTCATTTCTATTTCCGACTCAGATATAAGTGAATTAAACAAATATATATCGCCAGGTATAAGAGCTCGGGTGGGCCTGGAGGTCGTGCCAGGATGAACGGAGTAGGGGCGACGAGGCAGGTGGACGAAAAAAACGATAAGCATCGAGCAGTCCAAACGTGCATCGGGAGCAGGGGAGCGTATTGGGACGGCGAGCGTGGAAGAGACTGGAACTGATCACAACAATTTTGCACGCTACATCAAAAGAAACATAACAGCTTCTGCACCACTCCAAAATCTCATATTTTAAATTGGGATGTATTGGTTTAAATGTTGAAAAATCAAAATTACAAAAGTTTTTTATAAGAACTCTCCATCTCATTTGGTTGCAAAATTTACATTGATCTAGAAACAGAAAATAAAGAATACATCTTACCCCCAATCCCGAAAATTAAATGAAAAAATGTCACTTGATATCCCAATTCGTTCGTCGCGGTTTGAATGAATGGGGTCACAGGTTTCTGGTAAATATGATCAGGAAAAGTTGATTTATATGGCTTGAACCACGCACTTTCCGAATATACACTAATATATTGCACCAACATCCATTTTGTCCCAACTGCTTACTTTACGCGTCTGATAAAATATTCAGTTTCCAAGTTTGACCGTTTTTATAAAAATTAAAACCGTTTTTTATTCTGCAAATTTTACAGGATGTGCCAATCTTTCTAAAGTTGCCTTCCCCGAATTTTGTTGGCTAATGGAACGATCAGCAATGGCTTGTATGTGTGTTGTTTTCTGAGATTAGTTTGTTATGAAGTGTCATTCGTTTCCTTTCAAGCCTCATTCTTGTTTCTTACGTTCTCTTGCTACGTGAGATCTGGTTTCTGTTTCCTCGCAGTACTGTTTACGCCTTCTTTATAAGAACAGTCGGAATGACATTTGGAGATTCATTGCTTTACGAACTGGGCTACAAGACAGATTGCCTTTGAAGACAGAAATGCGGAATTTCAAAGTCCGCAACATTTTACTGTTGTTTTTTTTCTCTCTTAAATAACTGTTTAAATAAGGTTTACATTTCAAAATATTGAACTTACATGTTAAATTATAAGTAGCATATTCAAATATTTCACCGCCCTTGAACAAGTTGAATATCATTTAATAAATTATTAACTATGTATGTAGTGATAATAATTGTGATAGTTTCTATCAATAATAAGATGAAATAGAAGCTGGCAATTGCAGAAAACGTATTACCATGTACGTGTATATTATAACCACGGCGACGATGTGAATATTTTAAAATTAGAGCACATTCAAGTATGAAGTATAGTTCATATTTTCTCGCTGTACTATGTATTTACGTAATAAAGGGGGAGTATTGTAATTCTGTGCCAAAATTTGGCGATTTGTCGACAGAAAATCTAGTTATGTGGAGCCATGATATAAGAAAAGAAGGATTATTGTTCCTTTGTACATGTAAATTACTTCCTCTTAATTTGTACGGGGAGAATCGGTTTTTTTGGGTCCTGGATACAAAAAAAATTACGGCAAAATGTGTCTGTCCCTCCATCTACTTCTGTTCAACTCCAGCGCATAAACCATTTAGACGATTTTATCCAAAATTGATATTCCGCCATCGATTTGGGCAAACTCGAGGTCCAAGTTGGAAATATATTTTAATTTTTGGGATAATTTGATATAAATCCTTGACTTTTCAAAATATTCCCAAAAATAGCTTCAAATTGTTTGTTTAAAATAATCCTGGTATAGAGCAAAAGACACTTAACAATGGCAGCGGTCTAATCTTCTTTGAACTCTCTGAATTTTCTAAAATTAAATAAATGCAAATAATGCGAGAAAGTATATTCTGTTGTAACATCACTAGTTTCCAAACGTCTGAGCAAACTCCCACTATAGTAGTAGAAATTTTTAATAATGCACCTCGTAAAGCTGAGAGCTGAAGTGTTGCGTCTAGCCAAAGCATTTTCTAACAAAAGGGAATGACTGTGGAGATCATTCAACAGGTAGATCAGTCGAAGTAGGCAAAGGATGATCTAGTAAGATAAGAGCATCTAGAGGAAAAGGTCTGACTCATGTAGAATCTGAATTGAAAAGCTGCCGAAGCGAAGTGAAAATGCAAATTAAAACTCTAACTCTACATACAAATCGATTTAACAGAGCTAATGAGATTAGATAGCATGTTCTTTTTTCAATTAACTTTCTAAAGTAATTCAAAATTCACGAATTTTGAATCAAGAACAAAAAGTCTTCAATTCACACCCAATATTTTTTTCAAAATTCCATTTCTCTGAAAAGATACATTTTTACGATTTCTTTAACCACACAAATTAGCTTTGCACAAGAATAAATTATACAGATACATCTACCGAATATCGAAACGAATCACTCCATTTTTTGCTCTCATTAATCAGGCTGCTTACAAGGACAGTTCTGAAGGCAATATAGAGTTTTTGCGGAACGCGACCGAGAAAACAGGAAATCGACGAAGTTTGGGCGGACGATATGGGAACAGCAGCAGAAGTCACTGGTTTCCGCTACCATTACCATATCGTCCACGGGAGGCGGTGCGGTGCTAGTGAGCCCACAAGACACGAAAAGGCCACAAAACATAATTTGTGATTTCCAAGAAAAAAATTCAATTCACTTTCTGTTTCGTTCGATTCTGATTTAAACCCCTGGCTCAGTTACTTTTTCATATGCCGTGATCGAAGAAGGAGTGAATATTTGTCGTTCTCAGAATATCAGTAACAAGAGTTTTACTCTCTCTCATGGTCGAATCACACACACCTCTTTTGCATTAGTAGCTCTGTCGATATCAGTGCTACTCAATAGTACTCGACCCAGGAGCAAATACATTACTTCACGCAAGAAGATTAACTTGGAATACGGAACTTACTGAGACTGCGTTATTAGGAAAACTTCAGAAACAAGCTCTTCAAAAATTTGTACCCTTGCTTTGCATCCAATCCTACACAAGAAACGATTTTCTCCTGGGATTTTTTTTCCAGATTGAGGGAATGACGATTTCCGACTATCCGCGCCGAATACCCACTATGTCCCTCATCAGGAAACATATTAACCTCCTACGCTAGACACTGACATTTGCGGGCTCCTCGGTCTGTAGTCAGCAGTCTTACAAGGCCTGACACATACATGAAAGAGAAGAGGCTACAACAGTGGCGCCAAGGTCTTCTTCTGATGGCACTAGCACGCGTCGTAGCATGGTAGCATGCCACGAGCTTCTCATCGCAACTAGCGGTTGGAAAGGAAACTATTAGTAAACCCGCCGTTTTTCAATATGGATGGCGTTGTCTGGTGGCGGGGTGATGAACTGCATGGAGGGGCGATTTTGTGGTGGCACTCGTGCCATGGACTCCCGCTCGTGGCATCGATCTTGACAACACTGGACCACAACCATGCCCACAGCGGAACTCGAACCTGCGGACTTTCAGATTGACGTGTTGAGTCGGCACATACTCTAGCTACCTCGGCGATCCAGCTTTTCTTGTTTCAAGTGTTCTTTGATTACGATTGGCTGTTCACAGTTTTGCTTTTAAGTTATTTGAGAAGGTCGTCGACTGGGACCTCCCAATACTGCTGAAATGTGGTGAGGTTATCCTGACATTATTCGATAACCCTGAACAATTCATCAAATACACGAGGCCATTAATATTTCATCAACCATAGTACCAAATGTCAGAGAAATAGCAATTATAAAATTAATAATTTTAATAGGCTAGAATATGCCCTAGGGAAGAAAGCGATTTTGAAGCGTCTTTGACAGTACTTGTCACGAACGAACATCAAAATTATTTTGTGGGTGCGTCACAAGAGAGCTTATCAACAAGGTCAGGACCGTTGCAATGTAGAAATGAATAAGAGTTCTGCACAATTATTAGTTAGTAAAACATTTGAACCAAATTTGGTGTACTTGTAAGTTATCTTTTTGTATTCAATTAACTAAATCTGATAAATAAAACCAATTATTAGTGAAATATCTGCCTAAAACAATGTTTGATTTCATTGACAACAAATAACGCTTACAGACGTCTTCTTCATAAACCATAAAGTCAATTGTTCCTATATTAAATAAAACTAATGCGAAATAAAACTGATTACGAATCTAATCTTTGTCAGTTTTTCAACTTATGAGTTCGATGCTATGAATTCCACAGATAAACCAGGATACACATAGTTATCTATCTTTGTATTGCCTTGTTACCCGAAAATTGAAAATAATCATCTTGAAATTGAAGAGCTTTTTACAAAAACAATCAGTTACAAGTTGTGTTTGCAAAACAAGTAACATCTCAAGTCCCCGTATCTCCCAACTATGAAAATTTAGTTCTGTTGAAGACTGAGCAGAAATTCTCACAATACACTAGAAATTTCAAGATCGTAGTATAGCGCGTCAGGAAAGTCTCTCCGCAGTTGCACCTTGCAGGTGAGTGTGCTTGCAACATTAATAACGTTGGTAGCATGAGTTGCAGCCTGCAACAAAGGAAAAGGTAAATTGCGCACTCCCCCAATCATAACATATGTTGGAAGTGTTGTCCCCTTGACTTGTTTCCCAGTGATCTTGTTGTTACCAACATTAATGAAATATTTAATAAAAGGCTTTGATTGCGCTCAGTGAGGAGAGACTTTCCTGCCGCACTTGTTCCGAATCTAATGAACTTATTTCCCGCAATAGTGTATACATCCGTAAATACCCGTGACCGTTGGTATTTCCAATAAATTCGGCTGCACTGTTTTTCACTTACCCACCGTATGTGTGCGTTCGCCACTCTGTGGAGGTAAATGCGTGAGGTAACAGTAAGTTCCAACACATAAAAAATATTGTTCACGAATTTGGATTATCACAATCAATCGGGAAACTATTACTTGCTCCGATTCCGTGATCTTGTTCCGTATTCTAGAACCACCAATTTATGTGGAACTACTGGCAGTGTCACGCCTCGCGGCACCGTGCCATGCCATGAGCTACTCTGCGCCACTAGCATCGAGAGAGGAAACTATTAGTAACCCGCCGTTTTACAATAGTAATGGCGTTGTCTCTTGCGGCAGGGTTATGAACTGCGTGGAGAGGCGATTTCGTCGTTTCATTCTTACCATGAACACCCGCTCGTGGCATCGACCTTGACAACACTGTTCTAATCTCTTAAAAATGCTTCTATTTGGGCATTTAAGCCAGAAATCACTGAAATTATCTCGACGTACATGCAGACATCCATTTCTTACGAAACAGAGCCAGTCTCTCTGAAACTAGCGTCCACAGTAGCCGATGCTGCATACCTCAATTGTTTCTTTCTTGCGAGTTGATACACCTTAAACAAATTTCTATATTAATTTCCTAACAGCACGGCATTTCGACTCTGGTAATTTTTGCAAAAAGTCTCTAAAACTGTGAGATTCAAATCCAATCGGTGTTCTCAAGCTGTTTCGTGGGGACTGGATCGCCCGCGGGTGACCTTGCGATAGTCCGAGTCGCTCACACGCCACTTCCCTCCTCGCGCCGCGCACGCTCCACCCTATTGGCGTGCTGTGCGCGGGCATGGGCGTGGGCGCGGGCGCCAGAGGCGATGTTAGTGGAATTCCTGGCCCTGGGCGCCTGTGAAGGCTCCGCGCCCCGCGCCTCGCCCTGTGCTCGCGCGGCGCGCGACTCGTATTTCTCTGCGGAGGCGTTGCCCCCGTCCCCCACCCCAGCCCCGCTCCGCCCCTGGCCCTGCCCACGCAGCTACCACTGCCATCGGCCCCGCCCCTGCCCTCGGTTCCATCCCGCCTCGTCCACGCCCCGTCCCCGTCCCGTCCCCGCCCCGTCTCCGCCCCGTCCCGTCGCCGCCCCTCCCCGTCCCGTCCCCGTCCCGTCACCCCTTTCCCCACCCCCGCCCCGCCCCGCCCCCACCCCGTCACCGCCCCGTCACCGCCCCGTCACCGCCCCGTCACCTCCCCCTCACCTCCCCCTCCCTGCCTCGTCCCCGCCTCATCCCCGCCCCGGCCCGTTCCCGTCCACGCCCCCTTTCCCCGCCCCTGCTCCTTTCCCCCGCCCCTTCCCCGCCCCTGATCCTTTCCCCCGCCCGCGGCCCCGCCCCCGCCCCATCCCACGCCCTTGCTCCCGCCCCCGCTCCCGCGCCGTTCGTCCGTCCGGGCGAAGCGCCCGTGGCAGAGACGCAATGATCCAGAAGCGCCGCCTCGCTCCGACCTTTGGAAAGTGATGACCCTTTGCTATCGCCCGTCCATCGGGAGGTTTTCCGCGTGCGAAGAGAAAGCCATAGAATTCGTTTGAAGCACGACGGTTTTACGAGTAAAATATTTTAGTTATGAAATTTCCAACTACTGTAACATGTTAAGCTATTTTTTTATTTTAATTTGAAAAGGAAGATTACATACTGAATATGCGGTGTTAATATATACATGATAAATTATGACAGCAAATTTAATTGGAAAAAAAATAAAGGATGAATTTTAGACTAATGCAAAACCAAAGAAAATCGCTTTATTAATATAGGAGTTGTAGTTCATTTCACAGAGAGTATCACAATCATTCGATGTACAAGAAAATGTTACGAATTTCAATATTGTGTATTACTTTATGCTAATTTCGAAGTAAAAAAAGGGATATTCAGCTGATCCGGGTGGCCAAAATCGACCAGACAGTAATGCCGAGATCGCCAAGTCAGTAGTGCCGTGGCGATCTCGGGCCGAAGTTTCGCGGGTTTGAGTCCCGCCTCGGACATGGTTGTATTTGTGTTTGCCTCTTCACCACTCATCATCTTATCACTTCATTCAGTGTGCATATACCCCTAACTTTAAATAGTGGTCGCAAATAACATCTTAGCTAATGCGATCTTAAACAAAATAGGAGGATATTCCTAAATCATGTGATATATTGTGCTGATTCGCGTAAAAGTTGATCGTAATAGAATATTCGCAGTTTTTCTATTGGGGCTGTTTAAAAATAATTGTGCGGAGAGTAATGATAAGCATATTTGCTTTCACAACAAGCGTCTAGGAAAGTATCTTTTTTGTTTCTGAGGACCGTTGTACCGGAGATTGGTGGCGCTGGATAATGAGGAATGGATGATAAACTTTTTATTTTTTTATTTATTTACGTCAAAAACAGTTAAAAACTGCGTGTGACGAGCTATGGGGAGAAGTGAATTTTGTGCACGTTTTCATAATTCTGTGGTCTCCATCCTAAACCATATTCTAGTCGAATTTTGAATAGAGAAAAAAGAGGTTTTTTTTTCGAGATTTGTTGACAAAATATTCGCTCCTATATAATAAAATATATTTTCAAAGGTAAATTAGCAATAAATTCCTGCCCTGAACCCTCAAGTTCTTCATGAAAGAATATTACTTTTTGCCGCGATAATATGAAAAACGATAATTTGAATAACTATATTTCCCACTGCAATTCAAAAGACGTGCACAAATAGTGAAGTTACATTTACGTCCAGAAGCAAAACAAGGGACCATCTCAGCATTTGCTCAAGGATCAGGGAAACTGCACGAAAAACCTGATCGAGATGGGGGCCATCAACCCAGAAACTGTGGTACAATACTTGTACCACATGCCTTTTACTGATCTCCCCAAAAAGGCAGAGCTTGACTTGTTCACTGGTAGGACTACCATTCGGTTTTCTTTGCTTGACCGAGGATGATTTTGTCTAGTTATCAGAGATCGTCATTTTACTTTTATATTGAAAGAACATAAACATAAAAAGACAAAATTCGCCTTAATCTTTTATTTTGTATTCTCTTATTTTGTGACTGTCGCATAGAGTAAGGAAAGTTTTATTATTTTAAATTAAATTAATTTGAATATTTTCCAATTATTGAAACTAATTTCTAGGTGTATCGTGAGCGTCAAGGGAGAAAAAAAGAAGGCCATTATCTCTTTTAAAAATATGAAGAATTAAAATAATTTTTTTTAGTTAGATAGCGTAAATAATTCTGCCAGGTTTATCTTTGTTGGAGGTTTCTATTGACAGTTGCTAGAGAATTATTTGCTTTATTTATTAATGTAAACTGAACTAAATTGTATCCTCCTTTCCCGTCCCAACACACCGGATGGAATGCAATCGAGCTGTGCTGTAAGACAAAAGTTAGACGGAATTAATTGCTAAGCGAATGCGCGGGAAACCTGGCTGGAATACCATCGGGTTATTCCCATGATGCAATAAAGAAATGCTTATTTCCTACAATGATCTGAAGAGCAAAATAATGTTATGTTTGTGAACAGAAACATAAGCTTAGAAAATTTTCTCAGAATATTAATTATTTTCATTTTTCTCGGAGAAAATAGGCAGCTGTGACAAATAATGAAAATGGTAAAGGAAACATTTCCCAGGAGTAAATTATCTAGAAACCTCTGTGACAGAAACTGAGACTTCAACTGAGATTGAAGCCTGCTTTCGGGAAGATAATTCTGCAAAACCTACAACATAATGTTTGTTTTTCAATATAGAAAAACCGTGATAAAACAATTTTCTTATCTTTAACACTTCACTTGCCAGTAAAGAGCATAATTGTGTAATAGTTTTGTGTCATTGGATTATATCTACCCACCCGTTGCATAACCATACAGAATCTCTGGAAGTAAGCCAAATGTGCGAGTAGCACGTAGGAACAGCATCGTGGGCAGTTGTATATCTTGGCGTATTAAAAAGGATTGATCTAATGCATGTAAGAGCAGAATAAACATAAGTAAAATTAGTTAATCATACCTTCCGGACATTATATGAGTAGAGTACAGAGTACTTTTGAATTTATCTTCGTGGTGTAACCATTGTATTGTACACTTTAATATTAACTAACCTTATCATTTGAACTACAACTGAATGTTAGATTGCTAGGTAACGCATGCCTCGTCTTGGTCTTAGCAAATTGCAATTATATTTTTTTAATTGTTAAAATTTGTTACCTAGAAATCAACTTTATATCGAAATATTTTTCAAGTTTATTGAAACTTGCGTTCCTACGAGAACAATGTGCTAAGAAATATCATAAGTGACTTACTTCTATTTCTGTTTCAATTCTAATTTTAAATATAACGTACTTTTAAGACGGACAGACAGGACGGACGGACAGACAGGACAAATAGAAATTTTGCCGTCATTAGATTTTTCGGTATTAAAACACGGATTCTGGCTACACGACGTGTTAGAGGATTTCTTTTTCTAAATTTAGCAACTGGAGTTATCCATTTTTTTTCAGTCAGAAGCTATCTATTTTTTCAGTCAGAAGCTATCCATTTTTCGTAACGGTCTTCTATGAAATTAACGAAGAATTAATTACCTGTATTTAATGTTATTAAGCCTCTTTCTTCAATTGAAAATTAAGCCGTTAGATCGTGACGAAATTTAGTGATATAAGCGAAACACATAAAAAACGGAATTATTTCCATTAATTTCAATATAACTTTAAAAATATCACATTTTCAAAAATATTAACCTGACATAAAATTAAAGAAGATAAAATTACCTAAATTTTACGAGTTCAAAGTTTTCGTATAGGATCAATGGTGTCGCCGTTAGTGTGTAAAGTATGCTTGGATGTTACTGTGACAATGTAACATCCTTTTAACTTCTCTCACTCACTAACTCTTATATGTAATTCACATCCAATAAAGTTGTGTATAAATAATATCTAATAATATGTAATAATTGTAAATCAGTTTAAATTTTAATTAGTTAAAGAAAAATAGCGATTAATAGGGTGGAAAATAAAATTCATATTTTGGAAAACGACGGACATTATTTTCACCGATGCGTAGTTTTCGAAAGCTAGGAAAGAGTTCCGTCATTTGCCCTCTTGAACACCTTTTGACTCAAAGACTATAACTAGATTCCCGGCGGCGCCCGCCGCGTCGTCAGAAGCCGATCCATCATGGCCGTCGCACGTTTATCCAGGCGCCCGTTCTTCCGCCCAGGGGACTTTCCACATTCGCTCCATACCGTGCAAAGCCAGAATTACGAATTGGAGCACTGCCCTGCGGTCCGATCGAGCGACGACCGAGGTTCCAAAGACGCCGGCACCCGCTTAATGATGCTCTGAGACTTCCTCATCAGTGGAGATAGCAATGTAGCAAATCGAACTCTTGGAATGACGAGGTTCCAACTGAGAAAATCGAAGAAAATAAGTTGTTGGTGAAACAAGGTCCTAGCTGGTCGGCCCGATGGCCGAGATCGCCAAGGCAGTAGTGCAGTAGAGATCTCGGACCGGGGTTCGCGTTTGAGTCCCGTCTCGGACATGGGTGTGTTTGTATGTGTTTACGTGTTCCCTCTTTCGGTTTAAAAGAAGCAGCGGTCGCTATATGACCAAGATGTTGAAAAGCGAGCCCAAAAAAGGGTCCTATCTGACTACTGCTTCAAGGAGAATATACTGAGCTTCAATGTGTGGAGACAGTGCTACGGTATTTGGAGAGACGACTGAATAGTGAGTTTATGAAACTTTCACTTCAGTTTACTGGAAACGTCTAAAATGTTATTATGTCATCCACATTACAATTTTCTTTGAAATTTTACATTCATAGAGGTTTCGATTGATTCTTTAGCTCTCATAGTAGTAACTTTTAACTCTCATAGTAGCAACCAGAAATAACCTTTAACTAAATTGTTACACTTCGACAGTTAAACTATGTCTTCAATTTTACTCCAAGGAAGGATCTGGAAGAGAAACATTCGGTTTATTATTTGCGACCAACTCATTTTGCAACTTATTAATTATAGCCAAAACATAGTCATTGAAAGTATAGCATCAAAAATACCGGGATGGCAACAAGCAAAGTAATTAGGATTATAAACTGACATAGGAACAATGAAAATAAAATAGACATGAAGCATTATGTGGTGTCGGTTATTGGCACACACTGATCACGTACACTACTTTGTCACTGTGTATTGGTGAGTGGTTGGTTACACTCAGAATTTTAAGAATATTCCATTAAAACATTTTTACAGTAACAAAATAAGTTACGTAACGTTGCATCTGGGCGGCACATAGATGTGTTGGCATCCAGGAACCGTGCATGACCCTAGCAGTTAACCACTTGAGCTGAATTAAGTAGTTACTATGCTACCAGTCATCACCCGTAACTTAACTCTCCGAATATATGAATCATGTTAGCTATCAAACCTTTTGAGACAGGCCCCTCTTAGCGGTATTATGACTGAACATTCTTTTATTCAATTTGTTGAACTAATCTTATGAGTGTTGGACGAATTCTCGTTCAAATGAAAACAATATTCAAAAGTAATCATGTATTTAACTTATTTTCGTGACATTAAATCCATGTGCGACATTGGTTTTCGAATAAGGCATTCAAATGTTTGTGCAGATTATTAACATACCGCTGTAACAATTAAATAACATTTACACAATATCTCAATACGAATAGGATGTAGAATGTCATTTACAATTATATTTTATGAAAACATGCTTGTAATAGGTAAAAAAAGGAATCCGAGCAAATAATACCACCTAAGCTTCTGTTAATTAACATTTTACACTCATAAGTGTATCAAATAATTTAATTAACTGTAGGTCTTTCATGTGTAATTAGTATATTCACAGCTCTCACTTTCTGTTAACATGAAGCATTATGAAAATAACATGTTATTTTGTCCGGCTTATGCATAGTACGTTCTCGTGTTTGCTCACTTGTCAGTCATTTATACTGATTCACCGTAAATAGTGATTTGTGTAACTGGTCACAAAATTTAGTAGAATATTGCTAGTTTCGTGGTTTTACTTTTATTACTTTCAAAATTATAGTTCTAATGAATTCCAATAAAATCATTTTGCTATCAATACTATGTAGGTATTTTATAAATATAATCACATTTTTTCGTGATTAAAATAGATACAAAACGAAGATAGTAATATACCTAAACGTTTATGAAAGAAATGTGATCTAAAGCAGTATTAGATACACTCCATGTATCGAGAGTAAAATAGATAAACAGGCAAATGGGCTTAATTGCTCACATGCAAACTAAATGCTACATGTGAGTAACGTGTTTTGATATCTTTTGATTGATTTTACCTATCTTGTAGCGTAAATGAATAGAGAATTAGCGGCGGCGGTGGTGTAGCGGTTAGCGTAACGGACTGCTATACCCAAGTTGGTGGGTTCAAACCCGATCGAAGCCGTGGATTTTTTTTTTTAGGGGCGAAAAAATCCTTCATACGCCTTCCTTCGGAGGGTAAGAAAAGCCGGCTGTCCCATGTTTGTAGATTTACTTGCATGTAAAAGATCCTCAAGCCTAAATGACGCCTCTGAGCTAAATTCAAATCGCCTGTTTCGTCGCCTCAATAATACCTTCTTTCCGCTAGTTGGTGAAAGGAGCGTAGCGAAATTTGCGTGGTCAGACGGAAGAGCAGGCCTCATGACCTGAGTCTCGCCACGTAAAATAAGGCATCAATTCAATTCAATTCAATTCAATTCAATTCAATTCAATACAATACAATACAATTCGGCATATTTTATGTTTAAATCTGCAACTACGTGAATAATCAAAAACTCAATTCTTATTAGTGTTAAACACTAAAAATTCTTATTAGTGACAAACAGAAAAGTTCATTTTATCTAATCCGAATATAGTTTCTCCAACAAAAGTAAAGAATGGTTAGGATAATCTAATTGTACACTTATATTATTTTCAGCGGAACGTTGGCGTATCTGCTTATTAACAGAGATTAAAAATGTATAAATGTGCCTTTAAAAACAAGTATTAAATCAACTGACGTTGAGTTCTTGGATTATTGACGTAATAATATCATCCGTATTGATTTTAAGTAACTTTACATAAACTGGTTCCTTCCCAAGCTGAAAACGAGCCTCTTTTATTCCGTTTCGTATCTTAAAGAGAAGGCTTCTCGTCGAAAGACAGCTTCTCAAGCAAAGCCTTTACACAATTGGGGTGCTATGTGCCTCCACACAGTAGATTCGACGTACACTTCGTCATCGAATCATCAGGCCATTATGCCGTCGGCATGTCAAGCCAGCTGTTCGCAAAACCACATCGTCATCAATTCATCATCGTCTCATAGTAGTAGTCATCGAACGCCATCTGGTGAGCGACTTGTCATTGCAGCCATCGTTATCGTGTCACCGAGTGCATTTGGATGGATGATGCCTGTCGACCGACTGCGTTGTGCGTCCTTTATTGGTCTTTGCGAATTAGTGAAGTATCTGAATACGAATGAGATATTTATGAGGGTTGACCTCAATTAGAAATCCACCGGTCCTAATGGACGATAAACCGCAATCTGCCCGTTGCATAGGGCTCTCTATGATGTGTGTGACATTACGTGGAAAATAGCTTGAATGCAATCAATATGTGATCTACCTTCTTGTTTGTCATACTGTTGTTTCTAGATTATTAACGTACATAATTTTATATACAGTTCTCGATATAAATTTAAATGAGTTTTGTAAGCAAAGTACAACAATGAAACAAGTTTAGTATTTAAAAGCAACAAATGAGACAAAAAGGTAACGATGTTTTTCATTTCATTTCCATCAGCAGAATGTCCTGAGTATCATTAGTTACACAAAGGTGTTTAAACCCTCAATGGTTTCAAAATATTTTGTTTTTGTGTATGTTTAGTAAATCCTATCAATCGTTTTTGACAGAGAATGATGTTTCGTCCCG
Source organism: Acheta domesticus (assembly GCA_031308135.1). Taxonomy (NCBI): domain Eukaryota; kingdom Metazoa; phylum Arthropoda; class Insecta; order Orthoptera; family Gryllidae; genus Acheta; species Acheta domesticus. Next base: position 195,078,226 of record JAHLJT010000631.1, on the reverse strand, counting down.
AAAATTATGTTTTATGGGAAATTATTTTCCTGGAGTTTTCCAAATTAACTAAGGTGTATCGAGAATGTTAGGGATGTAAAAGGATATTTGTAATAAAATTATGCTCAAGAAAGATTCCTTTAACAAAAAACCTTGTTATAAATATATTATTATTTATATTAAAATATAAAAATTATTCAATGATTTTAAGATAAATGTATTTTGTTTCTTCTTTTATTATTCAAATATTAGAACACAATTGTGTCTCATGTGAATACCTAGGACTTTGAAAACTACAACCAGCTTGTTTGTTTAAACATCAATCAAAAAATATTCACATTTAAGAAGTTCAATTTCACTCTTCGGTGAAATTATTTCTGGGCACCAACAGAAACACTGAAATAATGTAACTAAAAAACGTATTGGAAAAACAGTGAACGCTAAAGGTGCTGAGAAACAAAAGAAAAGTCATAAATGACGAAGAAGACTTTAATAGAAACAATAAAATACCTCGTCAAGCTCTCTCGGCGATCATACACCATACGTTAAAGATAAAGACAAAAACACCAAAATACCAGCGGGTAATGAGACATAAATTACAACATCTGTTCAGAGTAACATTTATTACAAAAAGTATGCCCAAAACGTTCATTATTTCACAATCAATACTTGTATAATGTTTCATTTTATAGCCATAAATATATCGAGAACATTTCTCACATCTTATACACAATTTAAACGAAATGCCAGAAAGATATATTTCTGCGTTTATGTTCCGCTATAAATCTATTTATGTGCCCCACTGGCTCTCAGCATGAATCACTGAAGCCTTGGTCAGTTTTTTGATCATCCACAAGAAACAGCATCCATTCGGCGCCCAGACGGCACCCGTCGGTTCGCCGCACGCTGCTGCGAAGAGGTCGCGTCATAAAAATACCCTGGATTCGTTCTCGGAAAGCGCTTCGTTCGCGGGCGCGACCCGTTCATCGATTAGTCACGGGCGTCGCGGCGTGACGCGTCTCCGCGGGCGGTCTGCTTCCAAGTAAGAGCGCGGGAGGGGTGCCGCCTCACCCCTTCGCCGCCAGCCTCCCTCGCCTCTGGCTCATTCACTCCCCGACCCGCGCTGTTCCGCCCCCGCACCGCTTCGACCTGCCTCCGCCCCGCCACGCGCATTCGTAGCTGACGTTCTGTGAAGCCACCCTCTGCCTGCCTGCGACCAGCCCTGCTTCGCTCCCCACTTCCTCTCACGCTGTGCCTCACTTTCTGCCACGCCCCGTTCCGCCCCGCGCAACCTGTACCTCTTACTGGGAGGTTCTAGGGTTCGAGTCCGGACGGTTGCAAAATTTTCGACACTAGTTGTGTAATCAAATTCAGCCGCTGTCTGGAGAAGAATTCTAGCGGCCGGCTGCTCGGATTGGTTGTTTTCCGCTTATTTTTTTTATCAACACCGTGCGAATTCCGGAGCAGCATCGTAACTATGGAGCGCACGAGATCTTTTTTTCTTCGTGTCCTAACCTGTCTCTTCACAAACACTTCCACTTCCACGTATTATACATGTTGGGAGACTTGTCGGGAGATGAGAACTTGTCCAGTCAGGTGCGGTACCTCGGAGCGGGCATCTCCAGGCGGGCGCGAGATATCCGGAAGAGGAACTTTCTCATAAACCGACCTGTAAGTTGGCACCGGATTTCACTACCCACTAGAAAGGAAATTCGCCACTTTTCAGGACAAAACATTCACTACGCTAATAGAGAGTTTTTCCACCTCGAACGTTAAGCACTATCGATCTTCTGCTCATGCGCAGTTCAAGTTTCGCATCACGTTAGTGCATCTGTGCATGAGTAGAAAATCGATAGTGCTTAACGTTCGAGGTGACAAAAACTCTCTAATACCTCTCTAATAGAGTATCTCTCTAATAGAGAGTTTTACCACCCGAAACCTGAAGTACTATTGATCTTCTGCGCATGCGCAGATGCACTAAAGTGATGCGAAACTTAGCACATACGCATGAGCAGAAGATCGATAGTACTTGACGTTCGAGGTGGCAAAAAAACTCTATACTATCTAATAATGATAGCAGATGGCCTACCTGGAAACATCAATCAATGAGTCAATCCATTTAAACCGCTCCCATCCTCTTACGCAGTGTCTCGCTGGCTAACTGGCCGACCCCCGCTCCCATCCTCTTCCCTCTCCTCTCCCGCTCCGCCGCAAACCGTCTGTCCCGTCCTCTCCCAGTGCCGTGCAGAAGCGGCGCTTCAAAGCTCTCCACAGGGTGATTCACCACGAGCGGCGACGAAGGCTCCACATCACCACTCATCTGCCCCGGGGAGCAGGAGCCAGATGTTACTGAAGCTCAACAAGGAACGCGGATTCATAGAACAATTCAGAGAAAGTCAGAATTTATTAGTTACCGTATTTTTAAACTAAAAATACTAGAAGTGAACCTTGAAAATGACATATATAATACAATATTAAATTTGGAATATATTCATCCCATTCTTCTCACAAATGATGATTCAACATCCACAGTTTAAAATTTTGCATTACGTCCTTAATATGTCAGAAAGATTGAGAAGATATTGAAAATGAAAATACTTAATAGTAGAGAATTTAAATAGTGGGAGTTGTGATGTGTTTGCATATTTCTGAAAAATCAATCGTTTGTATTCATTATATTTCAGACGTTTCCTTACAATATGTTAAATAATCTGTGCTTTTTACATATGAACAGAGCACTCTTTTTAAGTGTTCGGTTCCTTATATTGGGACCGGACTAGGTCACTCAAACAGCTGCTTCAGATCCGTTGACAGGATGACTCACTATGAAGTCGACAATTCGCCAAGAGGAGAGCCCTCGTCTAAAAGACGGTATTGAATGCCGATGATAGAAAAAATTGGGAATAATTGAATTAATACTTGTAGTTTACAGTTCATTCGCAACAAAATTTTATCCCTGAATTGTATGTATAGTCATTAAACATATCCTAAATGATTTGTATTATTTTTATTCTCTGCTTTCAATAAACCCCCTGTGCCGTTTTTCAACACATGACATTGAATGGACGATAATATTCATTTCTTAGGGAAGTAATGACATGTTGCAATTAAAGTACATAATAAGAGTTGATAGTTTAAATACAATAGAACTTGATTTGAAATGTAGTGTAGAATTTGTTAACGAATTTAGAACTCAAAACTCTTGAAATGATGACCAAAAGGATTTGATAGCGTTTTAAAAATATATTTGTCTGTAATACAAGATTAAAAATACCCTATCTTGGGGTAATACCAATTTTGCTAAAATCATCATTTTTAATTTAATTGGTGAAGGAAATGTAAGAGCTAGAACGTTGAACTTTTGTATTGAAAAACATTGTTGTACTGATATACTGTGTGCTAAGTTTAATTTCACTTAAATATTATGAAAGATATTCTAAGTTAAAACCTGCAATTTCGTAACACTCATATTTTGACAACTTAGCTGCAATTTTTAATAAAAGAAACATTATTATTATTATTAGTTACTACAACTAGTTATTACTACTATTAGTTATATTGAATAAAGTAAAAGATGTTATCCAAGGAAGATCAGTTTCATTTGTTTAGCAAAAACGGAGAAGAAAATATCGTGTTCAAAAATGTGAGAAACTCTTATAGCCGTACTTTACAACGACGCTTCATGGAGACAAAACAAAAACTATTTCACTTATAAAGCTACAACTTCACAAAAGTTCCTTCGAGACAAGTGGCGCTCAGCAAACACAGTTTTTCTAAAATACGAGATGGTCGCGTGGGGAACACTAGACCACTTGTCATGGAATAGCCCAGGCGCATTATTTTACTCTGGAGGTGCTGGTGAGCCTCATTTTCTATGAAATTTTCTTAGCGATAACAAGAATGCATGGCAAAAGTACGTAATGTTTTATTTAGATAACTCCTGTATAGTAATCTAATAATTTACGTGTCAGTCCGTCACACAAGTTTATACCCCTTCCAGATGACTGTTTTTGGCAAATCAAGTGTGTTTCGACACGATTCTATCTATTGGGAACTGGCTGTTTTATTCGCATCCTGATAATCGAATAAAAAATAGCAAATTAATACATATAAAAATACTTTTAAAAGTTTTTAAAGAGTTAAAGATGCCTCACTAAGCTAGAGTTACAAACTTCGAGTGGTATCTGGAATAAATACAATTACTCTTCAATCTTTGTATCAAACTTATATTTGTTCCAAAACTACACAGAGAAAAATACGACCATCTGTATGGTGTCAATGTCGTTATGAGAAATCTTACACTTCATCAAAAATAAATGATGTGATAAATATTATAACATTTTGAATTGAAATGTTGATCATGATAGTAGATTTTTGTGATACGTCATTATTACAATAATTTTCTTTTTTAATTTTTTCAGCCTACGATTTTTTCTTATTATTTTTATAACACTATATACTGTTAGAATATCTGTTCAAGAAACAAGATATTTTTATTCAATATTATTTCAATAAACGTAATACCATTTACTCATTTTGGACACTTCATGTAAGAATATGCTGTAATGGAAACAACTTAGACGGCTGTTATCTACAATATAACACTACGAGTAAATACGAAATGAAACTATACGCGATTAATGGTGGGATACGATACAGACTTTCCGAGTTTTGAAATTATATTTTTTATTAGTAAAGGTGATCCGATACATTGTTCACTCGACTTTATTCTAAAACTTCCCGTAAGCGACTTGAATGAAAAACGTGGAAGAGTTTGTGCCACACGAGATTTCGCAACGTCCTCATAGTTCTTACTAAAGTGACACGTACACGAGACAAAGACAATTCAATGATGCCATTAAAATCAAAGACTCAGTCACTTCAAAGCAACACCCAGTTGACGAGAATTGAAAATATCACCAATCTCTTTTTCTCTTTCATATTCACGTGCTCGTGTATTCATTTCCACAGAACGTGTTGCACACGTCTTCTTATGAACTCCTTTTTTCTATCTCAGAAATTTCCTGGCAAGAACAACAGCGTATTTATGTCATAGGAATTTCTTGGCATCGTTTTACACCTACTCATATGTCTCTTTTGACTGCAAGTTTCATTTGTGTTCCAGAGAGAGCGCAACGAATCGTGCTCCAGAGTGACATAACAATAGAATGGTAGAATGTACTATCTTTTCAACATAAGGAAAGAAATGTATCTTTACCTTCTTGTTTCTTTAACGTCGAGTTCACAATGAAACTAATAACGAAACCGAAATATTTGACGCAGGTAAATGCTAAAGTGTCACATAAATGTAAATATTACTAAAGCTTCCTAAGAACATGAAACACATGACACCAAATAAGTAAGTAAATATAAATTTTTATTTACAAAATATTTTATATTATTTAAAACATCATTTATTGAAATATAGATTCTTATTAAAAGTACGCGCATATATTCAGGGCAGATGAATTTGTGATTTTCAGATAATGATTTATCTTCCTTTCTCTATTCATAGAAAAGGTGAAAAGACGTCTTACAATATGTAAAAATATTTTATTTACTTCAGACATACAATTAACGAATATTTGAAAATAAGTTTGATGTCTCTAATGACAGACTACTGGATACAGGATACATGCAGGGAATCCTTTTAGACATTTCTTGAAATACGTTGTTCCGAATATTTAACATTAGCCAGATTATTTAGACATCAACCAGGACTCAGCACACATTTAAATAAATGAAAGTTAAAGAGAAATGAAGATATCAATGTAAGCTTTTTGGAGCCGATTACCCAGTACATCCCAGTAGACTATATATTAAATCATGCACTATATCGTAACATGCTTGTGCACTTCTCGGATGAGTAATTAGAAGAACACAAGACACTACGTCATTAAACACACACACACTAAAGATACGGGACAGACCTGTATGCAGAAAGTAGGATTCGAACGAAATTCTTTCTGTTCGAGTTGCAAAGTAAATTACATTTCATTAAACACCTCTACCAAAACAATTTCCCGTGGCTCAAATGAATACTAACAGTTCTTTCAATTCTAAATGCAATAAAAATAAATAATAAAAAAGGTATTCTACTGTTTTGGCATTTTCGAATAACTCCTGTTTTACGTTAAGGACAAACAAATGCTGCCTATTACTGACACCACCTCAGCCATTTACAAGCTCTCCACAGAGTTAGTGATTCACCAAGTACCGTGATGACGGCTCGTCGTCAACACTTGAGAGATGGCTTGAGTTACACATAAATTAGAACAATTACTTTGATGCGTTCACTTAAGAGAGCATCTTAAATTGCGCGCAATGAAAATTTTGAAACTGATGTGATGGGACAGTTACATACCGAGTGTCAATGTTTAAGCAACTCCACCCAAAGCGATCTACTTAGATGCGAGTGGGAGCGGCCAGTCTACCAAACTTCTGCGGACGTTATAAACAAAGTGAATCACCATCTCGTCGAGTCTGGACGTCAACATTACTCATGTTAACCGGGTTACTCGTTCCAGTCAGAAGAAAATACTAACTTACGAAAATTAAAGCGAGGTCCCTGAAACAGAGTGCTTTCAAAAACTTCCCTCTTAAAGAAAAAAATGCGTTAAATTGTTTTGGAGTTTATAGTATACATGTTATGTAATTGAATATCGAATAATATGGCACATCTGTAAAACATTAAGGAAAATTATTGAAGATGTCTCAAAAAAAAGTCCTCTGCGCAAAATCAGTAATCCCGTCAGTGTTTATTTCGTCCCATACTATGAAGTAATCTAGAAAAACTAGTAAAATAATGAAAAAAATATCTACGAACAGATCAGAAAAAACATAAATACTTACATTCAGATGTAGATGTTTGTGGATATTTAAAAAGTCTTTCAAAATGTTTATAACAAATATTTGTACAGACAATTATATACAAGAATATTTCTGTACAGGTGTAAGAAATAATATATCATTTTATATTATTATTTTATATTAAATAACAAAACTAGAATTCACGGATACCATTATTCAAAACATTATTGCAAGCGAGAAGTTTCACCAACTCAAAAAATAGCGCATATTATATCGAATCGCACACACGCAAACACAACGGCCAACTCAACCATCCTAGCACCATTCCACAATCTTTCCTTCAGCCCCACCCCTTCCTCCGTTCTCCGCAGAAAGGTCCTCCCAGGCGGCTTCTGGAATTTGGAATCCTCCTGTAGAAACCGCATTCTCCGCGGCTGCACTCTGCTTCGTGGCAGCCGCCGGATATAGCGTGGGCTAATTTTAAAGGGCCGTCGCCGCCGCCGCCGCCGCCACCGCCGCCGCCGCCGTCGTCGTCGCGGCGCCGCGCTTTGTCCCCCAGGGGAGCCGGAAGTCGTGAGTCAGACCGCTTCCGCCCGGCCCCGCCACTCGCGCCGCCGCCCCACTGCCGCCCCGCCCCCGCCAGGTAATGAAGACGAATGCTGGAGCGCCGTCGGACGGTGCGGAGTCGAAGGACCTAAAGGGCCGGGGCCTCGATGCTGTGCCGGCCGTCGACGTCCCGCCGCCCCCGACCACATAGCCGGCGCTGCTGGATTACGGCTTGGGCGGTTGAGGTGGCAGCCCTGGGACCTTCCGTCCGGCAGTGGTGGAAGAGCGTCGCAGCGCACGCATTTGTAATCAACGCAGTTCGTACTGAATCAACAAGACCGTAGAGACGGAACATCAACACAGAACGTATACCGACTGCATTTCGCGGTCAACTTTTCGTTTACCGTTTACCTACATCTCCAAAGGCTGCCCTATTGTATCTCTCTCTGGTTTTTCCTTCTTAATGTAGGGATTGATTCCTACGTTTCCCGTTGTCTCCTTAATTTTATATTGATAAATTTCAATTTATTCTCCTTTGTTTTCAAGAAGCATTTGTACGTTCTTTTAGAGTACTAACAATGTAAAAACCACAATTAAAAATGTGTGGAAAAAAACTTGAAACCATCTATCACGAACATATTTCTACATCGCTGGATTCACGTTGACAATTATGAAGCTTCTGCCATGTTCACTAGTGTTCGAGGTTTTCTCTGGACTGGACTTTCGAGACCTCTTTGGGCTACAAACTTAACTGACATTTTTACTCCTTTCGAAACATCGGATGAACGAAGCTGGATGCAGTCTGTCTACGCCAGTGGTGTCAAGGTCTTCTACTGGTGGCAGTGGCACGAGTCGTGGTACCGTGGCATGCAATGAACTTCTCTGCGCAACTAGCGTCGGGAAAGGAAACTATTAGTCACCCCGGCATTTACATTAGGGATGACGTTGTCACTGGTGGCGGGGTGATTAACTGCGTGGAGGGGCGATTTCGTCGTGGCACTTGTGCCACGGTCTTCCGCTCACGGCATCAACCTTGACAACACTGGTCTATGCCTTCCCAGGCAACAAAATGTGAGAGGGTATTAGCGGGAAAGAGATGGTAAAGGAAAACTCACTGCGAGATGCAGTCGAACGATTCCCGAGTTCACCCGTCAAGTGATGGAAGAGCGTCGCAGTGCCCGTATTTGCAGTCAACACAGTTCGTACTAAATCAACAAGACCGTGGAGATGGGAGACTCAACATTACACCGAAGATTTAATTCACTGTTTCGTTGTAATACCTCATGCAATTTTTATATAATTATTTATATCTTCCAATGATTGTTTCTGTGTCTGTGGTCTCTTAAAGAACACTGGAGATGTCTTTGTTTCAAAATACTTGCCAATAGCAACAAATCAGTTTATTGAAGCGTATCGCAGAACATTAACAAAATACTGATAGTAAAGATCGATGTACTGATTCTTGGCATTTGCTGTCTACATGAAATGGGGTATAACTGAAATAAAATAAAATTCAGTTAAAAACATATTTTTTGAACATATTTACAATGTTTAGAAGCCTTTTACACCCTACTTGTTGTATTTTGGGCATAGATGTTTCTCAGAGTATCTAATACGTTTGTGACAGAAGTGAAACTTTGTTGGACAATATCGTTTTGATTCCCCGAGTTGGTACTGCGAAAGGTATACATCTACGAAGACCCCTGACCAGATACTATAAAAAGTGCGCATGTACGATTACACCCGAGTACACACTATAAAATGTATAAATTTACGAGTTCCCATAATAGATGCTGTTAAGTTACTGTTGCTGATAATAGATGTTAGATGCTGTTAATAGATACTAGATCGAAGTTACTATTTTTGAACTGTCTTCCATCTAATTCAATATTACTTACGGCTAAAGGTGTGTTTTGTACAGGATTATGACCTTGGATTTTGGTTAAAAGTCTTTCCTTCAAAACCCTCCAGAACATACGTGCTTGAAAAGTTTTAAAGGTAATAATTAAACGACAACCAGAAACTGTCGAAAAGTGAATGAGAAGATTAATTACACAGGCCAAAGACCAAAAAACTTTTTATGTGAACTCATCTAATTTTTATCATTTTAAGTGTGCTGATTCCAAAAATAAAAATAAAAATGCCGCATCACCCACCATTTGTTCACATTTTAACATTGTATCTGTATAGCTAGGCAAATGCTGCTCTGAGTATTTAGATATGTATGAGATGTAGGAAATTATAAATTCCCATATTTACTAGGTGAATGAGATAGTATGGCATGAGATTAGATTAGTCTAGAAAGAATTGGCCTGTAACAAAATCTTTAAACCCGGGGGAAAAGAACATTCTACGAGAACATATGGTGGATCAACACAAGATTTTCCTGCCTCAATTGCACATCAAATTAGGTTTCACGAAACAATTGCCTTACCTAAAGATGAGCAGTGTTTCAAATACCTTTCTGAAAAGTTTACGCAATTTGTCTGCAGCAAAATTATTAAAAGACGGTATCTTTATTGAGACTGATATTAGAAAAGTGATGTTTGATGCCCATTTTGAATTACATTTGACAGAAAATGAAAATGAAGCGTAGAGTGATTTTAATCACGTTGTTAATAAGTTCCTAGCCAACAAAAAAGACCAATATTATCAAGCAATTGTTGTCAATATGCTGAAAGTTTTGAGGAAATTGAGATGTTAATGAGCCTCAAGGTTTACTTCTTAAACAATCATTTACAATTCTTTCCGGGCGATTTAAGTGATGAAAGTGAAGAACAAGGTGAGCGTTTACATTGTGATCTGAAAGGGATTGAAAAAACGTAATCAGGGACGCTGGAATACAAATATGATAGATTACTGTTGGTCACTTCACCGAGTGAGCCAGAAAACGGCGTAGAGGCGAAAGAGCTATTTCAAGGGCTTTAATGAAAAGAGACAAAAAATATATGTCAATGGACACGTAAAGACTTCGTAGAATGTAAAGTTAAGAATATAAAGCCATCTTATATGTTTAAGTAAAGTTCTGTTGGTATTTTAGAGGACGTTTATTTTTCACTTTGTTAGTATTTATAGCATATTTTACCATATCTTAATATATCAAATTATGACCAAACTGTGGGTGATGGAAATAAATAGAGTTTAGATGCGGATTCAGCATCCAAAAAACTATAAAAATCAGCTATTAAGATTTAAAAAGTTTTTTGAAACCCTTGTTTTGTTGACCAGTGTTATCTACACCACCACTATCCGGCATAATACTAAGCAATCCGGCCTCTCCTCCCCTCCACGGCATATTGTGTTTCATTTATTTCGTGTATCACTTGACGCCAGAGCATTACTCTAAACGAACGTTTTTTGCTGTATTTTGCTATGAAGAATCATTTGCTGCTTCATATTCTTTACCTTTCACTGAAAGAGTGAATAAAAATGAATGAATGAATGAATGAATAAATGAATGAATGAATGAATGAATGAAACGTAGTAGAATATTTTCGACTAGTGACTCCTTCTACTCTGTAAAGAATGTCTCGATAAATTACAACACTGAATTACAAAAAATGATCCGGATTTAAAGAAACGTGATAGATCTTGACACAAAAACTCGTATCTACAACAGATGTCTTAGAGAACGTGCAGCGGAGCATAATAAAATAACATCTGTGCTGTCTGATGCGCCTTCAACGAACCACAATGACGCTTTCACATGCAACCCTTCACAATGTATTATAAGAGTAGGACTATTACTCTATAATGATGTTCGTTTTTTCTTCTCTGATTTGTTTGTTTTTAATGGTAGATTTTGATGTCTTCTTTTCTTGGAACCACTATTCCTGGACTTACAAATAAGATAGAAAATTGAAACTTCCAGTTACAAATAATATTGAATGGAATGTTACTCTGAAATTACAAGGGTAAATTTAATTTTCAAATTAACAGAAAACTTTCATTAAAAATTTTCGACAGTTTTGAGATTTCTAATTATTCTAATAAGTTAAAATGTAAACAATAAGATATATGTTTATATTATAGGTATAGTAGGTCCAATAACACCAACTACTTCTGCCCAAATAATTTTGAAAATCCTCTTCTTGGATCGACATATCATTCGTCTAAATTAAATTTAAACTCCAACGAAGACCTGTAAATATCACGAACGTAACAACAGATAGTTTCAACGAAAATATTTGAAGTTTTAAAAATATCATATTCTTGTTTAAAGTTATTCTCTTCTCCACTGCTAGGGGCGATGCAGTTTTAGCAAGAATTATCAGGGGCTTGACCCTGCCATGCACACTGGCAAACATGTTGGAACACCATTCGGGAGCTTAGATTTTGTCCTGGGTGGGGTGGGGAGCCCTTGCAAACTGACGTATAGTTTGGCGCCGGATAGCATATGCCAGCAGGGGAGGAATGACATCGCCCTCCGTGATGAAAATTGCACTACCTTTCCGGGACTAATGACCTTAGAAGCGGACGCGCCCGGACCGGCTGAGTTTAGATCAGACCCATTATTGCCGCTATTTCCGCGGTGACTCTGAGTAGAGTTCGAGTTCCTACAGTGATGGCTTGGCCGAAGTCAGTCATTGTCTGGAGTAGAATTCTAGCAATCATCGAGAGTACAGCTGCTTTGATCAGTTTTTTTCGTGGTTTCTTCGATCAAAATGAGTCTAGTGCCGAAGGAGATCGCTAACAGAGGGGTCAAAGTCCGCGCGCGATCTTTCCTTCTACCTTGTGCTACCCTCTCCTCTTACACACACAATTACATTTACATGCATCTCACTATCACATATGTCGATAACGTAGAGCTCATCCCGTGTGGACCGGTGCCCCACTGGGAGGAGATACCTGGAGAGGGAATCGCCCGCAAGCCGAAGTGTAGGTTGTCACAGGATATCACCATCCAGTGCGGGAAGAACATCACATATCCCGAAATAAAACATTCACTACACTAACGGGGCTAAAGACCTTAGCAGCACAACACGTCGACGATGTTCAAGTGAAACGTCAATTAATCAATCCATCATTTCTGTGGTCACGGGGTAAAAGATCTTAAGTCAAAAATCTTAGTTTGGAGAAAACAAGGGTTAGATTATTGAGCGAACGCTTTTTCGTATGCTCAACGCTATTTCCCAAAGCGCCTTTCTCGTTAAGGAGGCAACATTTGAACTTCATCGTTTTACTAAAATACAATGTAGATACTTAACTTGTAGTTTTAGTACTTAAACCAATTTCGCCAAAAATTGACTTACGAAATTTTACACTGTGACCACAGATTTGATACGTTTGGAAGTTCCACCCTGCCCAATCCCACCCTGCCGTCCGAAGTTAGACACCTGGTGTCGCCCTCCCCGCCCACGCAGCTGCTTGTCCTGTCTCGTGGAAGACCGTCCAGGTGCAGCTGCGAATGCACCTAACGCTGCCGTAAGGAAGGGTTCCAAAGCGCTCGCTTTATGACTCCTCAGAATGAACGACGCCGATCCTGGGGGCGGGGCGGTCCATCTGGAACAGCTGGCCGCTAAACGAACTACGCATGTCTTGCAAAGGCTACGAACATAGTCCTGCGTTTACTATTTTTCTTAAACTTAAAATTGTGACCGGGCACGTACAGATAGAGATCAAACATTGTCAAATTCACAACAAGCACAGATATTGAGTACATCTAAATTGAGAATAGGCAGTAGAAAATTTGTTTAACAAAACATTGAAAAACAAAACGAAATTCGAACTTCTTTCTTTTCGTTCCTCTGTATTCCTTCTTCTTATCTCCGTTTCATTTGATTGGCTTGTTCTCTCGTTGAATGTCTAATCCTAACTTGCATGTTTTTATTCCCAAAACGATTATTCTAAGTTTCTATTGATATAAAATAGGTTTTAATTTTCTTAAAACTTGAGACCAATTTCTTAAGACTAGATTTAATTGATACTGTTCTAAGTTGACTGCTAAAACTGCATGAACTGTGACTGCATGATCACCTGCAATATTTGTTTTGTAAATAATCCTTTCCGACTATCGTATCGAACGTTTTTGTGTTATGAATGAGAAACTGGCAGAGAGAGATCAAGGGCAATTTAAACTAATTTTACCACCAAAACCAAGAGACCAATTTTTTTGACCAATTCTATTACATAGTTAGACCCTTTACAGCCAATGAAATTAATTCAGGATTGAGGAGGTATCAACCACAGGTATCATCACCATTTATTTTACAATATTAATTTTAATTTTAGCAAATTTGAAAATTCTACATTTGTCAACCAGCAAAATCAATATAAACACTCTTTCGATCCAGGTATCCAATTCAAAATTCTTCACTTAGAAAATAAAAGCAACAGAATGAACACTTTAGAAAATTTGGAAATATTAAAATTATTTAAAACCGTTAATTTAGTAGGTCTCAATGATTAATATCAAATAAAATGTAGCATCAAGTTAAAATTATTTATTGATTAGCTTTTCCCATTCTTCTTTTTACTCCTTCAACTTTCCTAGTCAGGAGGAGTATTCTGTACGACATACAAGATGGCGTGGACCGACGTATCTAATACATGATACTTGGCTATGTATTCTATTTACATAAGTTTTACCGTGATTGTTTGTATTCTTGTGTTTATTCATATTATTTATATTTGTTCGTTCATTTACATATTTGTGTATCCACTGAAAATGGTATAGAGTAGGTCCGCAATATTTGTAAGTATTTCTTATTGAAATTTATATTGTAATAAAGTTTGAGGTTGATATTTGCTCAATTCTGAATTAATATTATGGAATACCACAATATTTCTGCTTCAACCACGGTATTTAACGAAGGCATATTATATCTGCGTCAATGTCCCAAAAACTGAAACCATTTCATTCGAGAAAATAATTTGTTACTGTTTCTTGAAAAGGGTGCTAATATCTTGAAATATAACCCTAATCTTGCTTGGAAAAAACAAGAAAAAACACAAAACATAAACACCGTAAATGATCAAATATTTGAAAACTGTATCAGAACACAAAATGAACAAAACTCTATTATCACAGAAACATTTAAAGCTGAAGGATACTAATATTGCCAGAACTACGATTTGCTTCTTTCTAATAGAACTGAAGCCATGATCAGCACGTGTGTATCGGTGCCAAAGCGTTAATGTGGTCCGCTTCACAGCCCTTCTATTCATAGTGCTTCCGGCGTTCGTTTCATAGAAGGCCGTACGGCCTGGTTCGGTTCGGCCCGGCCCGGCCCGGCGCCGAGTGAGTGGCGTGCTATGCATCTGGCCTGTTTGCACGCATCTTGCCCGCGCGCCTGCCAGCGACCGCCTCGCGCGCTATGACGCTTCGCAGGCGCCGCTCGCCGTTCACACGCGCGCCTGGCAGCGGTCGCGCAATGCAGTTCTCACTCGGCCGCAGAGGCGCCGGCAAAAACGCAGTTGCACTGCAACCTCGACGCTTTTTTTTTTTTGTTACTTAAGGTCGCATCAACTACTACGTCATTAGCGACCACTATTGGATGTAACGCTATGGTATGAGAATGAAGCGATATGGTGATGATAGGGGGTTAAAGGACGAACACATACAACCATGTCCGAGGCGGGACTCGAACCCGCGACCCCGCGGTCCGAAACCACTACGATACTACTGCCTTACTCGCCCCTTATTGTTTTATGGAGTTGCACTTGGATAGTTTTATTTTACATTCAGACGGAACTCTTTAAGAATTGCAAATTTATTTACGAGATGTAATGGATGACTACTCGATTTGTCCACGGTTATTTTTTACAAAAAAATCGCACCTCACACGCCCGCCCGCTCAGCCCGCCCTGCATCCCCTTGCAAGGCGGCAGACCATCTTACCTGTCCCGTCCACCTCGATCATTTGCTCTATCTCTCCTGTCCAATTGTCAAATCCACCATCATCGCCACCACTACCATTGCCATGCCTTTAATCATCAAGCTCTCACAACTCACCGCCACAACTCACCGCCCCCAAAGCTGCCCATGCTGCCCTTGTCATCACTCCATTGAATGATTTGATACTTTCGTGTTTCTGTGCGCGTCAAATGCTATGGTAATTACTTCCGTAAGTGTCGTGCATGTACTTTTTATGGTTTACGCCAAATCACGGTGTTATTTCACCATTGGATGGCGAGATCCAGTGCCAACCTGGATGTCGTATTGCAGTCCAGCGCCAACCTGGATGTCGTATTGCAGGTTTTCTCTATCGAAGTGTCTACCACGGAGTAACATTCCAGACGGAACAAGTTATGGCATCCCGATAGTATAGTAGTGTAGAATATGAATGTGTGTGTGTAAGGGGTGGGTTTTCAACAAGAAAGAGGAATCAAAGATCGGCACGGTACGTGGCCTGTTTGTTACGGTACTGTTCCGGCATTCGCCTGGTGTTGGTCGGTGAAACCGCAGAAAACTACCGATCATAGCAGCCGACCAAGAATTCTTCTCCAAACAGCTGCTGAACTCGGAATAACTATCTATCTAGTGTCGTGTTACTGACAAGACTCGGACCCTCGAATCTCCCGGTCACAGACACTGCAGTGTCATTAATTGATACCTTGAGCTACCTCGGCCAGTCGCAGTCTCTACTCGCCCCCACTGCCACCATCGGCGCCATCACCTTCTATACTTGGGTTTTTATTTCTTGGCGCGTGGTGGCGTGTCATCGCAACGGAATATCTCACGTTGTTGGAATATCTCACTATTTCGCGTTGTTCTCGATTGTGCCGCTAGGAGTCGCATGATCGCGACTGTATCGAGCAGCGCTGGCGATCATGCGACTCCTTGCGGTACAATCGAGAACGATGCGAAATACCGTGAGATATTCCATCTTGATGACACGCTTCCACGCGCCAAGAAATAAAAACTCAAGTATACCTCTCCCTTCCAGCGTCTTCATCGCTTCACCACCCTCTCCGCCGCCGCTCGTAACCAACGCTCCTTCTTGCCCGCTCCTACCACCCACGCAGCGTCAGCGTCGTTCTACAAGCCGCGCTTCCGGCCAGGGTCATTGGCGCCTGCGTTGAGGCGCCGGCGTTGCACGCCCACGATCTCCGCGCGCCCTCCCGGCGACCCACTTAAATGCTGCTGCGGCTGCTGCACGTCTCTCCTCTCTGTGATGCGGCCGAAGTTCCTGTTTAGGGTAACGGTGCGTGGGATGTGTGCTTACAATATGCATCGCTTTCTACTAGCAGGAGGGAAAAAAAATTGAGGTTCCAGCGAAATATCTCCGTCACGGTTTTTGAATAATTGAGAGTACTGTATTTTTTCTGTTTCAAGATTGCAACCAAAATGCCCAAACGGAAACATGTTTCACCGTAAATTTATATCTCATAAATTAATGTTGATGATAATCTCACATTAAGTAAGGAATAGGAAAACGTGTAATTCGGCACTTTGGTATCTTCATATTGAATAGGAGTTCTCGGAACCAAGAGTGATCTTTTGATTTGCAATAGATTTTTTGGATAATTGTCAAAATTACTTACCGGTCAAATAAAGGAAGAATTCGGCATAGGGTTCAAAGCTTTTTTTGCTTTTAAGATCAATAAGAAAATATTAACGTGAGAACCGCTCAAAAAAGACTGACGAAGAAATACAATGTCAAGACTTCGATCTCTTCTTAAAATCTTCTTGCAGAAATCTATTTTGGAGAGTACTGAAATAAAATATTATTTACACCCACACACTTCAAGAAAAGTGATTAGACAAAAAATCTAAATAAAACTACAAAAACAGTATGTCGGAAAATGACACTATGTCTGTATTTTCTTCTTTCACAAAGCGAAGAATAACAGCCTGCAAACTTCCCTGAAAGCGTTCTACAATTAAGGAATAAATATGATATTTTAATGTAATACGCCACTCTTAGTTAAGAATATTGGGATCTTTTGATCTGATATTATTTATTTATATATTTTTTTACAAATGACAAAGCTAGCTTCCAGCCAGCCTGGATAGTCGAGATCGATTAAGTCGAGGAGTCTGAAGTTCGCGGGTTCTAATCCCACCCGGGGCATGGATGTTTGTACGTGTCAGTATACCGTTACCTTTACTTACCAACGTTAATTTCAGTGGTCGCTGTATGACCTTAGTAGTTGAAAAGCGACCGTGAATAAGTAAAAAACCTGACTTCTGTATGGGGAAATGTTTAATGATTTCGACAGAGGTTACTATTAACATGTCATCATGTCAAACCAGATAGGATTATCCATTGCATGTAAAGTAAGTTGCATCCTTTTTTTGACCCCATTTTATTTATGAATGCCATATTTTATATTAACAGTTCGTTATTAACGAAATTATTGTCATAGTATTCGAATAATTTAATTGAAATTTACGTCAATATTCAAGCACTTTTGATTTTCCTCTTTTCCGGATGTTCTTTCATTCGAAGAAAATGTACCGAAATTTTGTAACTTGAGAGCTGCGCCGTCAAAGGTAGCTCAGAGCATCAAATGGTGTCACTGCAGTGACTCTGATCGGTCCTAGGGTTCCGAACGGTAGCAGAATTTTCGATTCTATCTACATAACTCAGTGGAATTTACTAGCTCTTTGGAGGACAATTCTAGCGGTCGGCTTCTCTGATTGGTAGATTTTCATTGTTTCTCCGATCAACACGAGGCGAATGACGTTGTAGCACACTCACAAATGAGCCTCTGACCGCGCACTCTCTGATTTTCCCCTTCCCTGATCTAACTTTGCCCTCTTTGTTAAACTCCCACTTACGTACACTACACTACCACTACATGTAGGGAAATCTGTGGAGAGTTTGGAGATTGTCCTGGCTCAGGCGGGGACCCGTTGGTGAAAGATGCGTGTGTCGTGGAAAACCCCTTCTACCGACTAGTAAGTCGGCGCAAGATCTCACCATTCAGCGAAGAAATATCATCGCCGTCTCCAGCAATAAAAAGCACTACATTTACGGGTGTAGTGGCATTACCTGTTGACGCGTCCGGAATCACTAATCAATCTGAGAGCTGCTGCTCGTGGCTCTTACTGCGAATTCCTCTAGCAAGTGAATAGTCAAAGCGTTTTTCCATGCACACATCCGGAACTTCTCTCCAGCAGATTAATTAAAACTCGGAAATGTTACCGTTTGATTGCAACTTTGATGTGAGTTCGAAATTATTCCCATCCGTTACAGGGTAGGTAAATTGAATTAGTTGCACATCTCAGGTTAATCACCTTCATAATCTAGGACCTGGAGAACACAGATGGGAAGAGGGATCAATGGAGTATCCCAGAACAATGTTTTATTCTTAATTATGCTTTAAATACTGAAGCAGTTTTCACGAGCTTATAAAAAGCTATTCGTGTCTTTGAATCACAAAAATAGTGATATTTATTTACAGAATTTTGAAAAATAACTAGCACTGATGAACAGAACCGTCTAAAATATCTGATCATGCTGTAAATGAGAGATAAGTTTAGTGAGTGATGAGCAAAATGCACTCACTACATTCGATTGACGGCGAAACGTCTGTCTGTCCGCCTGTGCTCAACGCTAATACTTAAACCAGACCTGCACAACGCCTGCTCCCGCGGGCATTCTGCACTTGCGAGCCGATCGTCTGCCCGTGGCAGCGCCGAAAGCGCAAGTAGTGGGGAGTAGGAAGCCTTGCGGTGAGGGGAGAAGTCTGACATAGCACGACGCGGCGCGTAGATTGAATGCCTGGGCGTCTAATAATGATCCATGCTTCAGAATTAAAAGTCCATTTGTTTAAATGGATTATGTCTAGTATTGCAAGTTACCAGGGTCATAATTCACTGTTTACGTTCTGTGCACTACTGTATATCCACCTTTGTATCCACCACTGTATGTATTTTCATTTTCTAATTTTTTAAAGAAAATAACATGCTCATTGTGACTCTGAAGCATTATTTTAAAGCAATAGCTTTAAAATATATGCTTATTTATAAGAAAAAAATATTATTTAATTCTATCTAACAAAAAATTGCAATTCAATAATTGATTGTTCAGCAGGAATGTTATAAACTCCAAATCATAGAAAAATGAACAAAATCATGAGAACAATCTCTCACATCAATATTGACATATAAATAGAATATGTGGCAATTCCAAGAAGGCTAATGATTGATAGCACATTTGTGACCATTTTTCCCCATTACGAAACTGAATAAAAGAGATCAACGAGCAAACTTCTGTGACGATATGTTACGGACAATTATAAGATAATCATTAGTATTGGTTAAATAGAATGCAAAGGGCTTTATATTTTTATACGATGTCGTAAACGACTCTACACTCTTGTCAAAAATTAGAACAGAAAATCATCATGACTTTTTTAAGAACAATATATTTTTGCTTTGAGAGAACCGTCTTATTCAATTAAACATAGTTAATAAAAATAGCTTATTGCTGTCATTATCAAACAAAAACAATTCAGTATCAAAATTTTGTGTTTAGCACAACACTAAATTTGTGATTACATCGTAACCAAGCGAATTACATTATAAGCCCTACAAGCAATTATAATACTTGGTGTCGAAATCTAATATGTATAATGCGTTGTAGTTTCATATTTCGCCCTGTCGTATACCGAGAACAAACATTTGCAATATAATACAAAAGACAATATTACTTTAACTGTTCGTGTTTTTGCCGATCGCTTTAAATTTACGCGCTATCTTTCGAATTGCGCATTCTGATTGGTGGTCCCCACTCCTAGATTGGGTCTCATCCCCAACCTTCATCGATTTTCTCATTTGCCCCCGAATTGCCCGCATGCAACTCCTGAGGTCAGTGAAAGTGCAAAATGCTGTGCAGGTCTCGCCGAAACCTTTCAGTAGACTTTCATAAAAATGTGTATTCCCCAATCGATCTGAATGAACTCGAGGCTTTGGGAGTTTCAAATGGATATTTTGATTTTTCAGGGTACTTAACATGATGTCTCAGAAACATTTTTAATATTTTCTCAAAAATGGTACTAAATGTTTGATCAAACTTTTGTCTTCGACTAGCGTAAAGGCGCTTAAGAGAATGAAGTAACTCATTATTCAACGAGCTGCAACCATCACATAAGAAAATAGGAGTAGGAAAATATTAGGTAAAGTCTTTTATAGTATATTGCTATCTATGTATATTAATGATAAATAAAAGTAAGCAAATCCATTTGGCTTGTGAAAAGATTCGGATTCCCAAACGTGGAGTAACATAACTCACAGTTTTCCGTTTGCTTTATTATGTAGCTCTCAGTATTTACAACCCCAGCAATCTTAGCACTTTCGCAGCATCAGAAAGGTCAGAAAATGCAACGCAGTGAGTAACGTTTGTAGTTAAATATAGCAGCTGACGTTAAAGCAACAACATTACTCATTTATTATACGTGCTCTTGCAAGATCACGTAGATGTACACATGTACGGAAATGCATGTATGCTACTTTTAAAGTTCTTGGAGGAAAAATTCATGAGCTCGTTAACCGCCAGATAATGTTGAAGGCGAGGATAGTTGAAGGTGTTAACGATAAAAACTTGTGTACGATATGTTATGAATATGGATTTTACATTTCTATACACTGGTAATTAATCTCTTCATGTTTTATTAGTTTTTTTATAAACGTTTTCAATGAGTAAAATATTAATTTAGAAAACAAAATTAAAACAAATAAAAATTTAAAGATTAAACGTTAAAGAAATAATTCATAAGAATATGAAACTACGCGACTCTATTTCTATAAATTCCGTTCATGTTTTCTAAAAATAAATGAAAAAAAATGAAAATAATCGTATAATAATAATAATAATAATAATATTAATAATTAACTGCAAATAACACCCGTTACATTTACATTTATTATAATGCAGGACATACTTTTAGTAACCGTTCCCCTGCATTTAATACGCAAGGGGGAAAAAAACTGCCTCATGACACTTGTGTATTCCCCTTCATAATTCATGTTCCTCTTAAAACACTCGAGTCTTTCTGTGCTCTAAACATTATCTCTGTACTATCATCCTTTTATCTCGTTTGTCTTTCTGTAAGTCAGGATGCAATTTTAACGGCATCTACAATCAGAAGTTGGGCATTAACCTCTGAGAAGTTCACTATAACACGCGCAAACAGAAACTTGTAATGTTCCTTACTCTCGCATTGCGTTTATATGTATAAAATAATCTTATAGTAATTATTCAGTAGCTTGTAGCAATTTAATGATGGTGTCTGTTAAAGGTAACTTCGCATTTCTATTGTGTTATGATAATTTAAAGATTTTCAATTCAATTCAATTCTCTCTAAGAAATAAAACCGATCTCTTCACGAATGTAATTGTTTCGTACTATAGGATGAAGACGATCCCTATTTATTTGGATGTGGAGCAATGAAATAACTAGTTGTTCGAGCCATTTGCAAACATTTTCCTTTACAAATATATGTTATTCAAGTAAATTGCTTGTTGCATTATCTACAAATTTATCTGAAATATTACGGAATAATAGGTGAAAACTTCCTTTTGCATGAAGACGATTTATGTATACTCTTGATTTGACGGTTACTATATTGCTTGTGACTAAGTACTATATTGTTTTTAGAATAATTAAAATATAGTTTTAATTTACAGCTTTTGATTGGATACAGTTCAAAAATAGATGCAATTTACACGATTGGTTGATTGTATTTACATTTGATTTCGTCAAAATAATCAATTACTAACATATTTATGTAAGTAAGAAAGATATAATTTAGAGTTTCTATTTAATTAATTATTTTAGCACCGATAGTCAAACACTTAGTCAATCACTAAATAAATATTTGTAACATTTGTTTTCGTTCAATATCAACTTCCCATTGAACCCATTGCAAGTAGGGTGTTATCATTCTCTCCGATACACAGCCATTTGAATAACTGAAAATGGACTATAAACTTTATCATTTTGTTATGAATCCAAAATGTGTGAGAGACCGAAAAGTTATTTTTTTATATTGTTGTTTAATTTTTAATTATCTCTAGTACTTAATTAAAAATAATATAGTGCATGGTTCAAATACAGTTTTTGGGAACTAACATAAATTTCTGAAAATAACTTGAAAAAAATTACACTTCGAATGCACAAAAGGTGTTGAATAGTATGACATTAATCATTTAACAAGTCACAATTTCTCTCTATTAAACTTAAATTAAAATCAGGGAATTTCCTATTCAGTGTTTGATACGTCTTGCAAAACTTGTAGTCATGAAAAATAGGATAATATTATGCATCACCACGCAGTGCTGTCAATTAGGACTCTGAGTTCTCATGATCAGTCAAAAAGGGGTAGGTAATAAAAAAGTTACATGGGTTTCTAGTAGAGCATTCTTTGTTATATTTCGGTACATAAAATAGTTGAAAAAATAATTTCAACACTATTGTAAGGACATTTATTTCCACGTACACCACCAGTCCATACAATTCCCCCAATAGTATCAAACCATCAATAAATCCATTTACTAAATTGTTCCTCAAACTTTTTAATCTGATATTTTAGTACTTTTAACGATTTTCGTCATGAGAACACCAGATACTCGTATTCAGATTTGGGCCATTACTCATTACAATGCATTTTTGATTGAAGGTCACAGTAGTTTCATCCCAAAAGTGATAACCACCACTCGCTGGGTCTCAATTTGTATCATTCATCTCTTTACCTGAAATTTTGTCAATATCTCTAATGCGGTCGTCCGGATATTTTCACACAAGTAACCAAATTAACAAGATTAGAAACCTGTCTTCCTTGTATCTTATTGCAAGTCGTTTCTTCACGCATCTATCTATGCGATACACAAAGCATGAGTTCATGTAAGTAAAGAGATCGGTTATTTCACGGACAATATACTGTGACGCATTATTTAGACCGCAACATGACGAAACACTCTTGGTTTACGGCGCTATTTGGAAATGTTGCTTTTGCAACGCGTAGACAAAACATTCTAAATCGAGCTGCGTTATGAACTACATGTAATTAATACACCACGACCATGAGAAATGCGTGAAATCGACTCGCAGCGACGTAAAAAATTAATAATTTTCAAATATTACTGAGCCGTCTACGTACATACGTTTCCCGAAAATAAGCTAGATATCAACTTAACAACATATCAATCTTGCAACACACGAACATCTGTGCTTGCCTTCTTCGTATATTATCTGTAGGTAGAGGAAAGAACAATTGTTTGAAAGAATCGAAACGGTGTGCGTAGTTACCTGACGTTTTAAAGTAAAACTTCAACGCGTAAACCTTCCCCGATGTACAGAAAAAAGAAGTTGGTTGGGTAAAATTATATTTTTGTAGGATAAAATATTTTTGCGGATTTCTTTTAGTACACTTCCTTGAGCGCTCAGTTTTAAGTTTCCAGAATTATAAAAGAAAATATGAATTAGGGAAAAATAAGAAAAAATCCGGAATGATGGTCGTATTTTAATCTTTTGAGAGTATTTACAAAATACCCTCAAGTTAAAACAATCAGGAAGAATTAAGAATTTGAGGCTACGGAGACGATTATTTTAGATAGTGCTTTATTTTACGTGGCGTGACTCGGGCCTTGAGGTCCGCTCTTACACCTGACCATGGAAATTTCGCTACGCTCCTTTCACCTACCGTCTTGCACCATCTAGCGGAAAAAGGTGTTATCTCTGTCGACGAAACAGGCTATATGAATTTAGCTGAGTCCTTTTTTAAGCTTAAGGTTCTTTACCAGTCAGCAAACCTACTACATGGGGCAGCCGGCTTCACTTCCCCTCTGAAGGAAGGCGTCCAAAGGGTTGCTTTGACCTTAAAGATCCACGATCGATCGGGTTTGAACTCGCAACCTTCGGTACAACAGCTCGATACGCTAAACGTTATACCACCGAACTGCAAAATGTCGTTCTGCATTCCGCCCCCCCCCACTCGCGTGTTCTGGCAGGCGGAGGCGGCGGTTCACCGGCGCGGCGCGGCGGCGCGAGGCTGTCATCGGGGATCCGGCGCGCGGCTTCGAGGCCAATTAGCGTAGCGAAGGAGGCGGCGACGCGCGACGCGGCGCGGCGCGGCGCGCCGCCGGCAAAACTTCCATCCATCACGCCGCCGCCCACCGTATAGACGTTCCAATTACTGCCCCGCCCCCCTCCGCCCCCTGCGACGCAACGAGCTGCGCCGCGCCTCCCCCGGGCGACGCCCCCGCGCCGCCTCGCGCGCCGCAAGACGCTAAACAACCCGCGCTCGGCGGCCAAAGGAGGGAAGTTCGTTGAGAGTACCTCGCCTCATTTCTGTCTCTTGTCTCTGCACACCTCTCTGTCTTTTTGTCTGTGTGTCTTTCTATATGTGTATCTTTCTGTATGTGCGCCTGTATATCTGACTTTGTCTATGTCTATGTCTCTGTCTCTGCCTCTCCGTCTGTCTCTCTTCAATCTACCTCTACTCTATCCTTATCCCTATCCCTATCTCTATCCCTATCTCTACCCCTAGATCTATCCCTATCTCTATCCCTATCTCTTTCGCTATCTCTGTCCCTATCTCTATCAGTATCTCTATCCCCATCTCTATTCCCATCTCTATTCCCATCTCAATTCCTATCTCAATCCCTATCTCTATCTCTCACTCTCCATCCCTCTCAATATCAATATATTTATCTCTTCTCGTCCTCATACCTCGAATTATGTTGCGATTACGAATCCGGTTCGGATTATTTATTTTCACAATCTCCATCATCTCCATCCCACTTCCGAAATTTCTCTCATTGTTTTTCTCGCGAACGATTTTGACCTACGCCATCCACCTTTCATTGTCATTACATCGCAGATTTTATCCTTTGCTTGCATAACGGGGCGGTCGCACGGGTTGCTCGCACGGCTTGCCGCACGACTGTCGCATGACTGAACGTCGCACGGTCGCACGATTGTCGCACGGTTGCACCTGTGTGGTAATGTGCAAGAAAGAGTAGTGCGTTTGTTGTACTACGTTAGCACAAGTCGATGTAATCGTTTGTTAGGCGTTTTTTAATGGCTTTATTCAGAATCGATAAGTTGATTTTGTTTGGTAGTTTGTGACGTTTTGGTAGCTTGCTCTAGAACTGTGTAATGGTAAATCCGTGAAATTAAGAGGTTTTGAATAAGTAACTTCCTTACAAACACGTTGCTTGCATTGTTGCTCTGACACCCGCACACCCTTTCAACGTGCTTTAATTTCTTAGCAAGGCGTCTTTGAAAGCTCCCCACCTTTTTCAAGATTTGTCCTTGTACTCACTCCCACCGTATTTCTCCTTTATGTCTTCCGTACGTCGAGATCATCTCTTTCTTCAGAAACATGTTTCCTAATGGCAAACGAAATGTTTACAATTTGTTGTTTATTGTTTGTATTGATTTATTTCCGTCGCCAACATCCAATCTGATGATTAGAACCTTTGAACCTCTTGTCCCTCATATTCAAATTACCTGGTTTGTGCGTCTCTTTCTACATCTATTTGTTTCAAAACTATACATGGTTATTTTATTTTACGGCTGCAGATACATCCTTTTTTCTTGGCCTCACTTCATACTCTATTCGCATTATATATTTCCTTCATGTATTTAAAGCTACTTACTTGAACAATTGTAACAATTACGGTCCGACCCCTACATTAGATTTTCACGAATTTCTACTGAATTTTATTTTTATTTAAAAAAACGCGTCTATGATGTACTTATTCAGTTAAAATATTTCAAAATTACTCTGTATTACTCTTGGGCTGGGAAAATGGACAATCATTGAGAAAAAAATGAAGCTATTGTAAATTAGACTCTCATTGGGTGCAAATACTACATATTCAACTGCAATTAAATAACACTATACTACGAGTTTTGAGCGTGCAATCCAGATGTCACTGGAAAAAAGTGCCTCATCCAAAATTGTCTTTCATAAACGTCAACTAAGTTAGATCTAATACGGATCCTCCGCTTCGATGAACAAACGGCTCGTCGACCTTTCCGCAACCAGTGCAGACACCTCGTCCGGCGCCACCTCCGCCTCCCCCCCGCCCAACCTCCGCCACCGCCGTCGGTGTTGAGATGCTAATGCTCCCACTCCTCCCAGCTTCCGAGATCTCCGGAGGATTCCGTCTCGGATCTCAGACGCCTCCACGGCCTTCGCTGCAAAGTGGGCAAGCGAGCTGCTGGCTCAACGCTCGGATTTTGTTTATTCGCATCGTGTCATGACCTATATCAGCGGAGCATAACCTTGTGAAGCGAGATGGCATGAAGGTACTCAACCTCGATTTACGATTCAAAGACGGAAATCAAAAGGAAATGTATATAAAAGTTTATCTTATTTTAATTCTCCTCTCATTTTATCGTTTTTGAAAGTAAAATGGTTTCCATATCTTTTTTATAGCAGCGGTCTCGATAACGTGCTAGATGCAGTCTTCAACCACTGTATTACCGGCTTAGGTGGCTCACCGCATCAACAGATGTCACTGCAGTGTCTCTGACCTGGAGGACATTGATTGATCGACTGTTAGTGATTCCGGGCGCGTCAACAATGGTCGTTAATCCCGTACGTGTATTGCAAGATTTTTTCGGGATGTGGCGGTGATCTTCCACAGCTGGATGGCTGTTCCGGCGCCGACCTACCGTCGACTAGCGTGGTTTTCTCGAAACAGGTATCTCCTACCAGCGATTCGCCGGAGTCGGGAAAAGCTGTATGCTCCCGACGGGTTTCCTGGCATGTGTGGTAGTGTAGTGCATGATAGTGTAATTGAGTGTAAGATGGTGAGGATAGTCAAGGAAGGAGGAGAGATCGCGCGTGGTCCGAAGCTAGTTCGCTAGGCTCAGTTGAAGCCCTGAGCTACATCTTCCGGTGGAAATCCTAGACTTTGAGCCAAACGATGACGATGACGATTTGAGCCTAAGTCGAATTTACCATCATTCTGGAGAACTGCGAGCCGATTATTTGCTGTGGTTTCTCCGAACCACATCAGGCGAATATCGGAGAAGTATCCTAACAAACGAGCCACAGACCGCGATCTTTCATTTATTTTCCTTGTTCTATCTTCACACATTACTTACACTACAACTCAAGTTGGAAAACCACTTGGGATCTTAGAGGTTGTCACGGCAGGGGTGATGCTCCACTGATACGTCGAGGAAAAGCCCGCTAGCCGACGTGTACGTCAGCACCGGACCTCACTGACCCGCGGGGAAGGATTATCGTCTCCTCTAGCGATAAAACACGCACTACAATTATGGGAATAATAGTGACATCAGTTGAAGAAATAATCAATCAATGATTTATTTGCATGATTCACAAATAACACTACAAATGAGGCGGTAAGAACAAAACCAGGTGCGTGACATTTTTTCGAAATTGAAGTTAATGACCATTCCATGTACATGAATATCGCACCTTTCTTGAGAAAATTCCACATTATTATCCGCGATGTTTTCTGTTGCCATCGATGCGGTCGAATTTTGTACTCAGAGTGTTGGCGGCAGTGTCCAGAGCACAATCAGGCAAGTGCGCCAGATTATTTGCGACAGTGAAACAATGTTTGTTTGCGGGGAAATGTAGCATCAAGAAGCTCTGAATAGACTGTCTTGTTTAAAAATATCCTTAAAATTTTTAGTAAGTCATCATGTCATATAATTGCAGTGTTATATAGGGCAAAACCTACAGAAAACAAAGTAAAATTTTGGTAGGTAATATCAAAAAATTTAAACTAACCATATACTTCTACTGCCAGGACACAAATATATCGAACATGACCAAGATTTTGGTTTAATTGAGAAGTGTAGAAAAATTATCCACAATGTGTACGTCCTCCTCCAATTAATGGAAGTGAGATGGAGATTTCAAGAAAATTTACTGTTCATGAAATGACTGTTGATGAGTTTGCATCAGTAAAACCCTTATCTGCAAAATCAATAAAATTCGTGATTATAAAATATGCCAAAGGGGACTGTATATCTTCGTGGAAGATACGGTGAATTCGCATTGAGAATACGAATCCCTATAGAATGATTTTTAAAGAGATACTTAATAAGGGCATACTTTTCAGAAAAGTTAAATTTAAAAATTCCATGTCGTAGACCTTTTGCAGAAAACCTCAAAAAGCTAAACACAGAAGGAGTGAAAATCAATAGCGGGAAGTATAAAAATCCGCAGCAGATTAAATACCTTATTCTATCAGTTCACCACTCACTATTTGACATTTCTCACGGACTAAATCCTGCATAAAACAGAAAGTGAACATCACCTAGTTCAACACTGGCCAATACGTTGTTGAAGACAAAATTATTTCAAGTGATGGCGACGAATCATATGTTATAAATTCAATGTTTTAAAATTTCTTCTCTCATCCCTTATTTCTCTGTCTCTCTCCCCCTCTCTCTCTCTACCCATAATATTGTATCACATAAAAGGTTATCATATAATACAATTAAATATTTTTAATTTATATCATCATTTTCAATGAAGCCAGCGTGTTTGCACTTACCTGGTTTTTGCTCAGAAAACTTTATAGATTGAAAACAGGACACATTACTAACCATGAAGTTGTTTTTGAAAATAAACTTTAGTCCTGTTGTTTGGTACTTTCTAAGTACGAACTTTTCTAATGTTATTCTGTAGGCATATCTTAATAATGACCCTAAACATCTTTGTCGGGAAAAATTTATTATTCATAATTTAACTTTCAGAGGATTTTTCTCCATTCCATGAAATTGTCACTTATCTTCTTTTTGTTCTGAGCTCCTGAAATGACACTTAACTCTCACATCACAGAAGTTTCTCCCTTCAGAGCAATCTTATGGCATGGCATGAAGTATGCCCGAGTCAGATTTCTGCTCGTTTTTCACGGTCTTCTGAGTGCCAGCGTTTTCTGGAAATCCATTTAGTCAGAGTTTCTATTACAGTCCAACTTGAAAGTTCTTGCATGTTTCGTGGAAAAATATGGAATTCTAACGTTCTCCATAACTTCTTCTCAACAATTATGTTCAATAATGCTTCATTTGGTAGTGCTCTTGCTTAAATAAAATGTGTGAAACATTGTCAGCTATAATTTGTAACACATTTTTTTCAGCAGATTAACATATCAGGGATGAATAATTTCAAATGTAATTGGCTGAAACGAACCCAACTTCACGTAGGAACATAATTTGACGAAATTTCTGCTGTCTCTTCTTGGAAAGAAATACGAGTGTAAAATGAGAAGAACCAAGTGGGAAAAGGCGACGCAACGTGTCAACTTAACGTACACGTTTAAATGTATGTTTTAGCTAGTGACACTCAGTTGGACTGGATTTACGCTTTAAACATTCTACTTCTTTCATGAAGGAGTTGCTCTAAGATGACAAAAATAAACTATGTAAAAAATTATTAGAAAACTTTGACGGCATTAACACTTTTGAGTGCTTATTTTTCATTATTTCTGGGCGTCACATTTAATTCTTTGAATTCTCGTATGTGAATAACTATTTTTGTATATTTTTGCTAGTAACTATTTTTTCTATCTGTGCCATTTATTCTTACTTTTCAGTTTGTATCTTCAAATTATTACCAATTATTCTTTTGACAATACCAAATTACTTCTCGTACTTTATCGGGTACTATCCCTCAAAGAGGCATGCAAAATTTTTCCTTCATAATCAACACAGCTGTTGAGAACGTGGACCATAGTAAAGCTATATTAACTGGCACAAACGCTCGTTACCCACCGCGAGCATATGTTGCCTCGTTCCACTCCTCGAACCAACGATCTCCGGCGCTCGCTCCCGCTGTGACTCAGGACAGCAGCTCCCTCTATCTCCCACGTACTCCCTCTCTCTCGCGCGCACGCGTGCCGGCGCGGGCTCGCAATTTGTCGCAGCCTCTCCGCAATCTCGCTACGTGGACTCGCACCGCCGCCCTGTGGAACGCCAAACCGAAGCAGTCGAGCGAAAACCAGTGACGTCAATCCGCGAGTTGTTCGCGCTTTAGTTAGCAAGGCGGCTGACGTCGCGTAGAAGTGGTTTCTACGGAAGTGCAAAGATCAGTATATCGATTTTTCGTAGATTACACTAGTTTGTACGTAGCAGGGTTTTATTAAATAGACCTAGCGATAACCTAGCGTGAAATAACTCGACATTCTAACGGACGAATTTTATTTATTTTTACGGAAATTGCATTTTAAGTCTTATCCCGTCAGTAGCAATATATATTTTTTAATGCAAATATCGCCCAAGTCGGACCATGCTTCACGTTATTTTCCGAGGCCCAGTCATATTTCTCCCGGAGAGATTCATGTATCCTTACTTGCTACGAGGAACAGCCTTTTCGGCTGTATCCATTGTTTTAGGCAAGGATTACCCTTGAATTATGAACTATGAGGATGTTAATGAGAGGAGAAAGGATGGTCACAAATAGGCGCATGTTTACGCAGAATTCAAACCTGCAAGCTCTTCAGCGCAGGCGAAGGCTGCTGCAACCGCCTGCGCCACGGACGCCGGCATTGAAATATTTTATTATATTGTACTTTATTTATACCATTTGCTTTCTAAACGATCTCTTGATAAGTTTAAATAATTCCTCTATCTGCAATGCACTCCTCGCGCGCACACGTACAGAAGCGGAATCGCAATTTGTCGCAGCCTCTCCGCTATCTCGCTGCGAGGACTCGCACCGCTGCCCTGTGGAATGCCAAACCAAGCGCTCGAGCGAAAACCATTTACGTCAATCCGCGAGTTGTTTCCACAGAAGCATAGAGAAGATTAGTTCATCGATTGTTCTGAGAATTACACTGGTTCATGGTGATATGAAACAGACGTGAGGTTAACCTAAGCGTGAAATAACTCAACATTACAAAGGAAGCATTTTATGAACTTTTACAGTAATTGAATAGTAAGTCCTACCAAAGTCTGTTGAAATTGTTTATTATTTTCGTATTTTATTTACAGCGTTTTATTTCTAAACGATATCTTGATCAACTTTAATAATCCCTCTATCTCCCACGCACTCTCTCTCACGCGTACGCGTTCAGGCGCGGAATCGCAATTTGTCTCAGCCTCCCCGCCTTCTCGCTACGTCGACTCTCACCGCCGCCCTGTGGAACGCCAAACCGAACCAGTCCAGTGAAAACTATTGACGTATTCCACGACTTGTTCATTCTTTAATTAGAGGGTGGCTGACGTCACTCTCATCAAAGTAGTTTTCACATAAGAGTAGACAAGATCAGTATATCTGTTGTTTTATACACTTGAAGATCACACTGGTTAATACGTATCAGGGTAATACTAAACAAACGTGAAGATAACTTTCTCTTGAGATAACTTGATATTTTAAAAGAATAATTTTATACGTTTACTTGTAGATAAACTACATTTAAGTGATATCCGAGACTATTGACATTTTTCATTATTTTGTTTTTTATTTATAGTGATACATTTTATTAACTCATGATAATTTTAAACAAAAATGTCAAAATGCGTGTTTATGTAATCCGCGAAGGGCCTACGGCCATTTAATTGAAAATGATTAAAAATTTCCGAAACAGCACAACGCTAAAAATAAAAAAAATAGAAATCTACGATACTTTATCACATCTTAATCAGACCTTATCATGAAATCTACCAATGGCTTACCCTGTAACTTAAAAAAGTACTTTATGTGTAATTTTTTTATAATATAAATCTTCTAATGTATTGAAAGCGTGTGTCGTTTTACACTAGCAGTTATTTACACTAGCAGTTGCCAAGTAGCAATGTGTGCTGAGGCGCGCGAGGCGTCAGGAAGCTCGGGTGTGATCGGGTGTGCTCGGTGCGTTTCGTGAGGCCTGCAATCGGCTGACGTGCGGAACCTCGCTTGAATAAAAGCACTGTTTCAAACGAAAATTTGGGCGTGTAATGATAAATACGTAAAGGTTTGTGTACACTGAAGTGCGTAATTCTACACCGGTTTATGTGCACCGAAGTGCGTATATTTGTTAATTTAGATTTTAGTTCATCGTTATAAGTGAAATTATCATGTGAGTTAAACCCTTGAGAAAGCAATACGTAAGATTGAGTCCGCTAGTGTTTCGGTAAGAAGAGCACGGACATGGTTCTGCAGGGTGGCGTAGATGCACACACGTGCGTGATTTGAGATTTAATAATGAGTTTGTTTTGCGGAACTTCAAAAATAAGAAAATCTTTGTTAAGGCAAGAAGGCCAACGCCAGATATTAACAATTA
Source organism: Acheta domesticus (assembly GCA_031308135.1). Taxonomy (NCBI): domain Eukaryota; kingdom Metazoa; phylum Arthropoda; class Insecta; order Orthoptera; family Gryllidae; genus Acheta; species Acheta domesticus. Next base: position 195,045,744 of record JAHLJT010000631.1, on the reverse strand, counting down.
TTTCGAAAATCTGTGTAAGGAAATTAAATAGCCAACTTTTTTAAACTAATGAATGGCTTACCGGCCATATATACTTTATTGCTTACCTAAACTAAGCCCTTTGCCACACGCCACTGAAATCTACCAACACGTTCAAAGCAATCTATCCAAGATAATCTGAGTTATAATTGGCCACATTACCTCTGAGTTAAGAAATAATTTAGACCCAAAATATGAGAAGGTGCTGACGTTTAGGAATATGTCTACCTGATATTTGGCAGTACACCAGAAGGGATGCAAATGACTAAACAAACAAAACTCCATTAATTTCAAGGTCTACAATTCTATAAAAAACATTATTTCTACCAAAACGAAAGTACCAATAAAATATTGTATTTACCCCAATCCATACTACATTTCCATATAACACATAATTCCTTTCACCAAATCCTCCAAAGAGCTCAACCTGATCCATTTTTCGGTCGGACTTCGGTTCGCACTTCTTTCCGGTTTTGCCAGACTCCCTTTCCGGCTGTCGTGTATCTGCGCCTGAGGGATCTACCGGGGGCACCTACGACGTTACCTACTGCTTTCCTGCGAACTGTTCTGAGTGAGTAGCCGCACTCGCTTCCTTGTACATCACAGCGAGGTAGCACTTCGGACCATTTTGTTGCTGTAGAGCTTATGCACACTGCCCGAGATACCCCGTGAGCCAATCCTTGTGTTTGCATCATTAATGTTGATTTAAGGAGGAAGTGCCTCACAACACACAAAAATCACGCATTGCCCATCAGCGCAACTGCCCGAAAGGGCACACGACGCATCTAGATTTACAAGGCTCAGGAATGTTGGGGCAGTGCCCCGTTGGTGGAAGATACCTGGTTAGGGAAGTGTGTGCAAGCCGACGTGTAGCTCGGCGCCGGATCATACCAACCAGCTGGGGAAAGAAAATCGCTTCTTCCCGCGATCGAACCTGCGCAATATTTTCACGAATAATGACCTTAACAGTGATGGGTCCGGAAACTCGTAATAATATAGGTGGGCACCGGATGTCGCCATCCAGTGGGGGAAGATCACCTCCACCTTCCAATGAAAAACATGCACTACACTTACGGTACTAATGACCTCCGTAGTTGACGCGCTCGGAATCACTAACAATCAATCAATCACATCATCATCGAAATAATAAAATCAATCAACCTGACTTTCCCCACAGAAGAATTGTGCACCTTCATTTTGCCCTCGCAGTTTCTCGCAGCGTCCCACTGGGCGGCCGGGCCGCAGGCGTAGCCGGCGCGTGGCCCGGAGCTCCATCCAGCCGCGTGACATTCCTAACCGCGGCGGCAGCAGCGGCGGCGGGGCGGCGGTGGCGGCGTGCCTTATCTGCGTGCGCGCCGTGGCGTGCCGTGCCGCGCCGTGCCTCAGAGCTCCCACGGCGCGCGGATTGCTCATTCGCTGATCCGCCCTTAATCACGTCCCCACCGCGTCAGTGGGCTTTCATTGGTTTTCATTAGTCGCCACCGGGCGCGCGCAAGTTCATTTCCTTAATTAAGGCTCCGTGCGTGTCCGCCCCTAATCCTCGTTGTCGACAACGGTGCCCGCGCGCCGCGCACGCCGTGCCGTACGCCTTGTCCCGCTGACCGCTCCGCGCCGCGCCGCGGGACACGCCGGCTTGCAATATCGCTGCGAAGGAAGGCGAGTGAGAACACACGCTGGGGATACGATATTAAATAGGTTTCTCCTCTATCTTTACCCCAAGGGAGGTGGCGCGGGGTTTCTTGTGACCCCACGTATCTTTGCTTAGCTGCAGATGCCTAATTTTGTGAGTCAGAAGCTTTAAATTTCACTTACCTTTCAACACATTCTTTAGCTGTTGTTTGAAAGATTTTCAAAACTTTTTATGGAACAATTCATTTATAAATATTCGTGAAACCAATACAAACATCTTAAATTTCGTACCTTTTCTAAGTTGTGTTGATTGGCTTTAAAGAATTTTCATAATATTGTTTGTTTTTAAGTAAGACAATGTTAGAAAATGAAACTTGCTGAATTTTCTGATACATTTGTCTTTGAAATATTCAGGAAAATGTAAATGGAGTCACCGCATAAAATGAAAGATAAATGATAATTTTGACCCTCTATTTGTTTCAATTCCTCATTTGCATGTTTGTTTATAATAGTGCATTAAGTTAATACGATCTTATAAATGATTTATTATTATTAAAATAACTAATTTTGCACTTATTTCTTGTTAATGTAATTTTAAAAGAAATAAATTAAAGGGGTCAGAAATGACCCCGCTCCACCTCTAACGTAACTCTGGCAACTGCCACCTCTCCAGGGTTACATTCTCTGCTGTAATACACACTGTCATCTCTATTCGATGGAATCATTGATTATTTTCGTTGTTTCCGGGAGCGTCAACTGTTAAGGTCATTAGTCCCTTAAATAGGGAATGTTTTTCCTCAGGAGGTGGCGGTGATCTTCCCCAGCTGATTGGTGAGATGTGGCGCTGGTCTACATGTCAGCCAGCGCGGTTTTTCCGAACCACGTATCTCTTATCGCTGGCGATACGATATTGAACAGGTTTCTGCTCTTTGCTTACACACACCTTGTCATCTCTATACACCTTGTAACACACCTTGTCATCTCTATTCGATGGAGTGATGGATTATTTCGTGTTTCGCCAGCACTTCCATTAGTAAGGTCACTAAGACCGTGAGAAATGCTTGCTTATAGCGGTGATCTTCCCCACCTGGGTGGGGAGATGTGGCTCTGGTCTCCATGTCAGCGAGCGTGGTTTTCCCGAATCATCGAGGCACCGCCCCAGCCGGGAAAAGCTCTAAGCTACCGACTGACCTCCCGACATGCGTGGTAGAAAGTACATGCAATTGCAAGTGTATGCTTCGGCATTCGTCTGGTGTTGATCGGAGAAACCACGGTAAACTACCGATCAGAGCAGACGACTGCTAGAATTATTTTCCGGACAACAGCTAGACTCGACTCGCTATCTAGCTAGTGTCATAAATTCTCCCGCCGTCGGGGCTCGAACTGTAGGACCTGCCGGTCAGAGGCACTGCAGTGACATAAATTAATAACCCTTAGCGACTTGAGACGCTAAGGTTTCGACATTCAAAGTTTTTCTCTTTCTTTATGCTGTTGAATACACCTTTTTGTCATCACCATTCGAGCATATATAAGTTACTGATATAATATGGCAAATACAATGACGGATGATACTTAACACGGTAAGGATGATGTTTGATGTTTATAATTAGAATGGATGATGTGCTGATATGTGAATATGTGCGTTGCACATGGTGTTATTAAAATTGCGTCTTCTAACCTCATTACATCTAGTAAGTAAACCGCGATGGAATGCGATGAACGTGATAATTTTAGAACCAAAATAGTTTACTCTTTTTTCATTGTAATGACGATAACAGTCACAACTACTCACTGAAAGGGCCTGAAGTGGTTTTAGCTATACTCTCAAAAATTTAATAAGGATTTCGATCACATGCATAAGGTAAGGTCAAACATCATTTTCGAAGCCAAAAAGGATAACAAGCAAGAAGTATGACCATTAATTTTTTATCTACATCGGAGAGCAATGTCTAAAATGAGCATCATGCTTGAAGTCAAACGGGTCAAGAATAAATAGACATGCGTTGGGAATGATATCCAGAATTCTCGGAAGCCGAAGTTTCGCAAATCCAGCCAGTTGCATTCAAAGAGCAAGATGACCTGAGAACAAAAAAAAGACTTATCAAGTCATAATATTACGGAGAGAAATTCTAAGGGACTATCATTTATCGTATGTGGCTCTCTAAATCACAATATATTTGTTCAAAGTGAAGATGTGCAAAAAATAACGTAAGAATTCCAGGAATTTTGTTAATTTTTTTAAGAATTGGATCTTAATCAGCGTTTATTGTTACGCCGCTGCATACCGTGATTATAATTTATACAAAAATAATTTCAAGTATATTTAATAGATTAAATTAATAGTACACCCAAAGCACTTGGTATTATTAAAGTACTCTAGTATGCGGCAAAAAAAACATGTTTGCCCCACTCGACAGTTCACCGAAAACACGGAGAAGTGACGCTACGTCCAGCCCCATTGGCAGAAGCTGCGCCGGTGTCTGCTATGACGTGGCATAAACATTATTTACGAAAAGCTGGACATGCAATTCTTCATGAAAGTCAACATAAAATCTGGGATATTTTTTGTAACGGAAGCTTCTGGGCACATATATAATAATATTTAATTACAAAATAAAAATAAAAAATGCTAATTATACATATGTAGTACACTAAGAGATTCCCACTTCAGCGCTAACTTTTGTAATAAGTTTCTAAATGTGATCCCATAATCGTGTCGAGGAAACGGAATTTTGAAGGAATAAATTATGGCACTTCGCCTCAGGATCGTAAGTGAAGTCAACAGCTAGCAACCGTACCTCGCAAACATCTCAACACCAAACTCTCAAATTGCAGTGTCCAAATTCTAGTACCGAAAAACTTAGTTGTATTCCGATCTTAATGAAAATTTGTACATGTGACCTTCTCAACAAGAGAATATGTATTATCTACACGAGATTTCGTAAACATTACTCCTCTTCCTTTTTCGTTCCTCTACAGTAAAGAATGACTCAGTTTTTCACGAATATTTCGAAAATAAATGAGTAAACTGACTAAAGTAAATTAAAACTTTCTTAAAGCCCAAACAATTTATTATAAAATTCATTTTGATTCACTTTGACACCAATATGTACTGAGTAATTGAAGGTTAACATTGTTACTGAAGTTTTCCGGGAGTAAGCAACAATACACATGTCGCCCAATGATGGTGGAAGCGAAGTTAATCGCAAGAAGCAAGGCAGGGCTGAGCAGGAGTGTTGACGTAGAACGAGGTGGTATGTGGCAAGGTCAAGAGGGGGAATGAGGAGTTGGGTGGGAGGAGACGCGTGCTGAAATAGGGCGGGGAGGGGAGGGATTCGGGCAGGGTGGGGCGGGTCAAGATGGGTGAGGGCGGGGAGGGCAGTGAAGAGCGAGTACACACTACAGATGAGTACATTTCTTTTCCTCTAATGTAGGAATGTCAATGTCGCGAGCACAGTAACTACCTTACTGGAGTTCACGGGCATTGCGTCCGAAGCAACTGGCGTGAGAAGTAAGGTTTATACAAATTTCTCTGTAGAGGGAGTACATTACAGGATACCTGGCCCACGAGGACGATCGTCTTTGGCAAACTAATTTGTCAGTTATTACCCCAAATTTAGCCTTATAAATTCCCAATTCATTTGGTAAAGCAAAGAATTGATTCATTAAAATGTAATAACATCAGTCACCTTTTAAATTGTTGATTAAGAGAAAAATTAAACATTTGAAGCGGAAGTATCTTGCTTTTGTAATCATGTTCATGACATAATTGCATTACCTTTCTACCAGTTTAAGAGGTTTACCAGACGAAGATTTTTTGGTTAAAATTGATCTCCGTCTGTATGCGAGAATTGTTACCTTACAAAGACTTGTTCATTTGTTTGACATTATTATCACAGTCAACCAATAATTGAATGATTTAATGAAACATACCAAAAAACTAAAATAAACAAAGAATTTGCCAGAAATTTAAAAAGAAATTAAGAAGAAAAGAAATAAATAGTAAATAATATAATCATAATTGAAATCTCGGTTGCTTGATAGAACACGTCTGGCAAATACATTTTCGTGTGTAGGCCTAGCCACTATTCCACGCCTCGCGCCGCTTCAGCTTGCCCGTATATCTGTCCCGTGTGCCTTTTGGATTTAGAGGCGAAATGGCGAAATGAGGGCGGACTCAAGAGCAGTTGGCCTTGCTCGCACTAGCGACAGGCTTCCAAAGTGGGCAACTAACACACGCGGGCGCGGTTTTATTTGGCTGCGCTAGTAGAATATTGTAATTATTAAATACCCTAGCAATGCAAGGTACTTCAGCCTGTGTACTATAAATTAATTCATTACTATAGTTGGATTGCTCGCTCAAAACCACTAACTCTTTCACAAAATTCAGTTAAATTGTTTTCCTTCTTTAATATTCAAATTATGTACAACTCATTTTCAAGAAAGACACGGGCCTTCAACTTATTGCTGAAAATGTCTGCACTAAAGAGTTGCCTTGAAAATTTTCATTTAAAAATATTATTAACCTTTAAATATAACCCTGGGGTCTATTGGACTCAAACCGAATTTCTTTATATAAGTGTAATTGGAAAAAAATATTTAGGATATTTTACTCCCACGTAAATTCAGTTAGTAGGTTTGGAAAGGGTTTGAACAGTTGCCACCTCCTAATAATCTGCTACTAACCTCGCAGTAGGGTGCGGAAGTGTCTTTGGGGTCTGCTGGACCCCAGTGTTATATTTATGTCTTTTTCAGAGTTGCAATTTTGGTTTCTGTTTGTTATTAAGATTTTTTCTAGACAAAATAACATCAAACATTAAAGACATTTCACATCTAATACGAGATTTACTAGATGAGAGTGATTACGAAGAAACATCGGAGGGCTTGTTTGGTAATCACTTGGATTTGGATCCTGAATTTGTTTTAGAACCCGATTTTCAATCGTTTTAATTTATTTTTTACACTAATGTTATTTTTAAGCGTGTAAATTAAAAATAATAGTTAAAATTTGAATTGTTATTATTTTTCACTCAAATTTTACTTCTACCAAATCTCTAATGAAGTAATATTTAGTTGTTTTTTATTTAAATAACTTCTAATTACCTAAGGTATTATACGAAAACCTGTTTACATTTTTAAGATAATGGTAACACTGGGTTATAATAATTTTTATGGCATTTAATAAAATATAAAGTTTAACAGTGATATTTCCTTTTAAAAACAAAAAAAATATTCATCCAAATCCATACGCATTTGTCAAAAAATGTTTAATTTTTTATGAATAGTGCTAATATCTTAATAAAGTAACACTAATTTTCCTCAAAACAGTGTTAGCTCTACTAAAAGGACTTTAAAGTATAATTAAAAAATATTTACAGAACTTTCGAAAACCTTCGGGTAAAAATATACATACTTTAAAATTGGTGTCTGACAGATCCCACCGTTATATTTACATATAATTAAATAAGTGTTATATTTAAGGGTTAACATTAAATATTACATAAATTACACATTGTTTTAAAAGGCTTCCCATGCTTTTCTTCAAAATACTTCTCTTAAACAAGTACTGTTTGAGGTGGTGGTTTGGGTTGTGGAAGTTTTGCGAAATTCTTTTAAAAAAACGGTTAGAAATAGTTACTGTCGAACGAAATGAAAAGGTGTTTCAAAAAGCTGAAAACTCCATTTGGAGGGGACATTTTAAATCTCAGAAAGCTCAGAACATGCAAAAGGTATATGAAAGGAAGAAAAATTAGTTTGCGACATTTTAGTTCTAAGTAGAGCTTTTGGTAGCTAAAATTAGTTTTAATATTTTAATAACCTCTTATTATAAGATAAAAAATGCAAATCGTTTTGAGTTTTTTTGGAATAGGAAACCGGCGAAACAGTTAAACATTAATTTAGAAAATATTTAAATAATCTAACATATCAAAATATATTTTTGGAATTCAGTACGCAAGATATACAAACCACGAACACCCATTACATTGCGAAAATGCAAAACTATACCCTTTTTTCAATGCCCACTGATATTCAATGTCACTCGCTGAAACATAGTGGACGCAGAGGCAGCTGGGAATCTGCTGGTACTACTCGAGGGTTTCCGGTTTCTCAGAAACCCTCATAGTCTCGGCTTTCTGCAGCGCTCGGTGGCCTAGATTTTGATGCAACTGCTCCAACTCGGCTTCGCCTCTTCGCTGCCCCTATACCTTCGTCCACAAACTACCACTAGAGTCGCACCTCCAACAAGCTCATTTATCACCACCAACATCGGCGATTCGGATCCCGTTCTCTCGTAATCGTGCTCCAGTGCAGCTAACATTACCTACTCTAAACGACGCATTCATCAATATTACCTGTAGATCGATATTCTCAAATTTATTGCCTCCTTCATTCTGTTGTTATGAAACAGGACAAGTACCTTTATTTTTCTCTCAAAGTAAACCTCCAGAAGGTCCTAAATGCTATTTAATTATTAATACTGTAAAATTCTTGAGTATATCACCACCACATCTCTTTATTCTTGTCTCCACTGCCGTAATCACTACCTTTTGGCTTGTCCGGCGCCGTTCCCTTGACTGTGACAACTTGCCTCCACATTTTTAAACACCAGAGAGATTTAGATGAGTATGCGTGGAAAATCCCCCATAGTAATTTTTCTTGGCAAGTTAAAAGTATTTACATTTCTTGAAAATAAAAAGATGAACTGATTGAAACAACATATTTTAACTCAACTTATTAGTTTACTAAATTCAGGAACCTAAATATTTTCAATTGTCTTATTTCTGTGATATTATTACATATTTATATTTATTTCAATTGAGTTTTGGTGATTCTCAACTCGGTAGAAATATCTGCTGGCGAGTGTTTTTATTTTTTTATGGATGGAATTTTCTAGAATATGTGCAGTAAATAATTGCCGCCGTAAGATGACGGTAATGTTACTTTGACGGAGATTCTTTGACTGAAATCTTTGTCGAATTTTGAGGTTGAGTTCCTTGCAGCTCCACAAAGTTTGTTCTTATTGACTTCTTATTGATTAATGCATTACTATTTTATGGTCGAGACTGAAAAGAGAGTGTTTTCTAATTAGCGAGTAATATTTACAATTTAATGCATTCCCTTCTTTATAAATGGTTTCTATGACAGTCTTCTTACAGACGCATCCCAAGATTATTAACACTATTGTTTTTTGTGAAAATTATGTTGTAGACTTTGATTCATTTATTTCAATGCTCGATCGTGGGCAATTACTAATGCTGACTAAAAGATCTTGTAGTACTTTTGAGATGATTACGGAATCTTCATGTCAAATAAAGACTACTGTTTCATCAGTGAGGGTTGCCGTTGCGATGGTGGGTGAAGTTGGTATATCAAAAGTTTGTAAGAGGTATAGGATCTTGCCTTGCTATATTCAAGCTGAGATCTTCAAGAATTAGATAAAACCGTTTCAAAATTTGATTTGGAAAAGTCTTTCAGATACGTATGATTTAAGTATGAGGTAGGTTGTACAGAGAAGAATTTCAATTATTTCACTACTTTAATTTTAAAAAATAAATATTAAATGTAAGAAATGTGTGAGTGATTCATTATCATATCCTGTAATGTGTCCACTATATATTCTGAGGAACAATATATTTTTTTCCGAATCTTGATTCCATGTAAAATTGAATTGCCTTTATAGAACCAAATTAATGAGAGTGTATTCGTCGTATCTCACTTGTAGAAGATTAATTGCTCTGCGTGAAAATGTAAGATATCATTACTTTAACTCAATCGTTAATGTTACAAATATTTGTCAAAACAAACCTGTAGAACGTAAACTTGGATAATGCTACATGACTTTCCCGGATGAGAATTATATCTAGGGTATACGAACACGAAAGAATTACGACTAAAACATGACTGACATATCCACTACACATTGTCACATTATCCCTTTAAGCACGTGACCGATAAAGTTATGGATCTCTGGAGTAGAGAACGTCGTCAACGGAAACGCCACAATATATCATAGCACATCTACGCAACAAAAGAGCATGTGTTGTCGTGGAAGAGAACTACCCTATACGACAATATACGAAGTAATTTTCCTCCGTACAACCGATCTGACTTCGCCAAGGCAGTCATTACGACACATTCTAGAGGAAATTGCTCTGCGTTGATATGTTAGGCCGTTGTGACAAAACTCTGGTCTGTTTCATATAGGCAACCTCTAAATCAAGAGATTCCCAGCCTTTTGCTTGCGAGGGCCCCTGCAAAGGAGTGTTTTGATTCGTCCACCCCTGATCATTTTCTCTATAATGTCCAGCAAAGAAGACGATCATAAGACAAAGAAGTACATGTTAGTGACTTACCGATAACGAATCTGCATACCAATATTTTCGTATACGTCTCTATCGCTAATAATAATCAAAGACATGTCTCTCTCTGAGTGGCTTTGTCTGTAATTTTCATTGATGAGCAAAATACAGTGTTTTTAAGCATTTTTCAAGATTTTCCCATACATTTCTATAGTGAAAATTAGAGAGAATATTTTCTTTGGCCACAAAGTGAGAAGAAAACCCAGTTAGATTTTTCTGGGTTTGCAAAACATGAATTCCAAACCGAAGCAAATTTGTGATTTGTTATTAGACGATGTATAGATTTATACCAGAAAACGATCATCAACTTTATTAATATTTTTGTAAGAATGGGCAACGTGATGTAGAATATAATGATTAGCTGCCAGTTCATATTTGCCTATTGACCCTCAATATTCATCGACCCCCTTTACAATTTCATGCTCAAGGAGTTGGTAACGATCCCATTGACACCTCATGCTAAAACGTTTTAGATTAATAATTCGTGTTATCAGTTACAATATAAACCATTTGCAATGCCTATAAATATAATAAATTAATATATCAACAGGTGAAAAAACAGTGTCAAACAATGAAAAACAATAAATGATTAACAAAAGTGTGAATATCAAACAAAACGCGTAACTATAGGTATCAATGTACAATCAGTTAATGTAGTTATACAAATTTGTTATACAAATGAAAATTGACAATAACAAGCGTAATCAGAATAGTAAACTAATGAAGTTGAACATAATGACAAGTGTCTTACGAGACAGCGAACTATGTACAAGGCCACAAGTAGCTGACAGCACAAATCTTCCCTGAGAAATCAGGATGCCTTATCCCCACATGGGACTGTATAGGATAATAATATTAATATTATTATTATTAATAATAATAATATAAACTATGCTATTAATCTCTGCAATGAACTTACTAACTACTGCTTCCATTCTGACCACCGTATCCATCTCTGCAATCATTCCACACAATCGCCCTTAGCACGTAACGCGCCCTCGACTCCCTCCTCGCCAGCCCTCCACTGCCATCGCCGCCTTCGCATGGCATGCTCCTGCACCTCCACCCCCCTGTGCAGAGCGGGGCAGCATGGAGCGGATGGCGTAGAGCTGAGCGGGGTGAGGAGGGGTGGGGAGGGAAGCGGTATACATGGGACCGGTCAGGATGAGACGACGGGACGATGGGAGGGGGTGCGGTGGGAAGTGGCCGGCATTGTGAGCGGATCTGAATGGAAAAAAACGAGGCGGGACGGAATGGAGTGGATGAGGCGAGGCAAAGTGAGTAAGGAGCGGCAGGTTGGAGCGAGGCGGGGACAGCCCACGAGGCAGGGCTGAGAGGGTCATTATGGGAGGAACAGGGCGGAGGAGGGTGGGGAGGAGCGGCACAGGGACGGGAGCAGGGCCTTTTCTCTACCATAAAGATAGATAGATAGATATTTATTTCCGCAAATAGGTTTATGCAACCTGGTGGCAGAACTCTAAAATTTACATTATTATTGAAAATTACATATTATAATTAAGAATTAAATACAATGTAACTTAAAATAATTTGAAGACCGTAATGTTAATAATAATATGATAACAGTGATGACAAAAAAGGCTTTAACAACAATAAGCGCATTAATTCTTCATTTTATGGTGGTCTCCTACAGATATTTTACATCAATAAATACACTACTTTTTATTACACTGACGACCACTCCATTTCACTTCACAACACTTGCACTTCACTTCTCTTTCTACTTCAGTATTGCACTACACTTCACAACACGTCACCACACTTCAATATGAATATTACTTAAAATATAATTATATATTTAATAAAGTAATGAATTTAATAAATATTACAATACTAATGTATACCAACTAAAATACGAACGGCTGCCGACAATACGTCAAACGTGAGTGGTTGTTGCGTAGGGTCGCGAGACGCAAGTAGGCACGTAACATTACAAAAGATAGCGTCGATGTTCGCGCTTTCTTAAGCGGTTTCTTATATCAAAAATTTAACATTTAGAAGACACTTTTCATATTTCTCACGAATTAGCTATGTTTTATGTGCGGATGTTGGCAAGTCTAACCCGGCGACACTATCTCCTCCTATACTAGCACCCTCAAGCTTTGTCCCCGGTTTTGATGGATAGTTGCAAGGCCCTGGACGGGAGTGTGGTAGGGTGGCAGGGTGGCATGGAGCTGGGCGAAATGGGACTGAGCAATGCAGAGCCTGGCGGAACACGTAGGAGCAACATGTGCTAGGGCTTGAAGGGGTGGAGCGAGGCGGAACGGAGTGGAATGGAGTGGGACGACGCGGAGCCCGAAGGAGCGGTATGTGGCGGGTCGTGGAGGGGTGGACGGAATGGGTGGGGCGGAGTGATGCCACGCGGGGTGAAGTGGCGCGGGGCAATGCGGAGCGGGTAAGAGTGGAGCGTGGCGAGCGGGGCGAGGCGTGAGCGGGTTGGAGCGGGGTGGAGTGGGGCGGGGTGACGCGGAGCAGGTAAGATCGGCATGTGGCAAGGTGTGAGAGTGTGGGGGCGACAAAACGGAGCGGGGTGGTGTGAGTTGGAGCAAGGAGGAGCGAAATGTCAATGCATGAAGGGGTTAGACGGAGCGTGGCGATGGGCGGAGAGGAAGCGTAATGTGACAGGGCATGAGGGGACGGAGTGGACGGGGTGGGCGGGGAGGAGCGGCGTGTGGAAAGGCGTGCGGCTGGACAGAGCAGAGCAATACGGAGCAAGGTGGTGTGGAGCGGAGCGGGGAGGAAGCGACATACGGTAAGGCGTTGAGGGGTGGAGTGGACGAGACGAGTCAGGATGGGGGGGGGGAGGAGCGGAGTGTGAAAAGGTATGAGGAAGTGGAGTGGAAAGGGTGGGGCGTGGTGAAGGGTCGGGTGAAAGGGTGTGAGGAGGTGGAGTGGATAGGGCGGGGCGGGGAGAAGAGGAGTGTGAAAGGGTGTGAGGAGGTGGAGTGGAAAGGGTGGGGCGTGGTGAAGGGTCGGGTGAAAGGGTGTGAGGAGGTGGAGTGGACAGGGTGAGGAGAAGGGTCGTGTGAAAGGGTGTGAGGAGTGGACGGGGCGGGGTAGGTTGAAGGGTCGTGTGAATGGGTGTGAGGAGGTGGAGTGGGCGGGGCGAGGAGAAGGCTGACGCTGGCGGCGCCGTGCGGAGGGACGTGCGCCGCATGCAACGGGGCCTCTCTGCGGCACATCCCCGCCGCGCAATCCTGCTAAGTGAGTCGGTAAATTCGTAACGGATCGCTGGGCCGCGGCCGGCGGCGCGGCCGGCGGGGTGGGCGGCGTGGGGCGGTCGGTGGTCGCGGCGGTGGCGATGGTCGTGGTGGTTGATAACTTTGACCACTGAGCACATAGTCCTATGTAGCCCCCAAAACTTCCTTTATTTTCTAATCAACATTTAAACGTTCATTCACTTGCCGATACTAATTTGACAGTGGCAAAAGCTGCTTACTTTCATTAATCACATTTCTTTTTAGTGTGGAATATAATGGGTAAATATTATTTCTGATATTATTTTTGTATTTTTTACATTACGTTTATATTGTTTTTTACATCGCCAGCAACGCACATATTATTTAGGAGTGTCAGGTCTCAGTTGTTAATCTAGGTCATTATTACTGTTAGCAGAGTTTTCCAGTGAGTCGAGTTACTGTTGAAATGCCCAGAGTGTTAGTACTAGATTCAGCGGTGAATAAAATGAGGAGTAGGAAGATGGAATGTATATTTCGTAGTACAGTGCACAGAGTGGTGTGATATTGGGAGGCATGTTGATGGTACAGTTGTGATGACTATTGCAAAAATATCAGAAAATATATATTAAAAAAATGCTGATTTCAAATGCCCTGAACAGAGATGTGCTAACTAGCGGTTACTAACAGTAATTTTATGGCCAAGGAAGCAAAGGTGAAGGAATAATTGTGTGCAACTAAGGACTTACTAGTTGCGTGACTTTTCTTGATGTCTGAGCTCCCTAATACTCAACCCGGCACGACTCGGCACGGTCTAGTCAAAACCTTGGTTTGACACGGAACGGCACGGAAAGATTATCAGGGTGGTCTACCGCTGCTTTCGAATTCAAGCGATGATTCAAATTATTCAGAAGATGAAAATTAAGTACATACACTAATATCATATCTCATTAATTAGCAATATTATTATTAATTATTTTAATTTGTGGTTGCTATTAATTACTTTATTATTTGTTCTATTTTACGGTCTACAATATTCTGATGTACTAAGAGCAAAAGGGGCGCGAATAGTATTAATAATGTTACAGATGGCAATACGCGTCTGATGTGACGTAGACAGTAACGTCCTCTCCCCGCGCCCCGCGCCGGGAGACGTCAAGAAAAGTCGCGCGACTAGTAGTTGAGGCATCACATATTTAAGGTTTAGTTGAGGCATTTCAGAGTTAGAACTTAGCTGCGGCAAACGACAGAAAGTTGGTGTTACCGACGTGGGTGTCTGCGACAGCGTTAACCAGCGATCGGCAGGCGGAATACGGAGGGCAGCGTGGGCGAATGCGAGGGCGTGGGCGATAGGATGGTTCCGGGAAGGGTGGTTCCAGGAGATGCGCCTCTAGCGGCTCCGCCTGCGCTTCCGTCCCTACCCCCTGCAAACAGCTCGTTCGGGGAGACCTCCAAGAAAGCGTGAACTGCTTCGTTGGGAGGTTTCTCCTTCCAAGGCGGAGAGATTTTTCCCAGCGTTGCTGAATGTGTTGTTTGTCCGTTGGAAGCTTTCCCGTTCTTCCCACTTGAATCTAAACGGATAATTTGAAATAAATATTTTCACATGCAGTCATTCATGAGTACGGAAATGAGTTTATCTTTAGAAAGGTGTGTTTGAATTATGTAATATTTGTTTTAAGTTACCTATAATTTAAGCTGTATTCTATGTGCTTCAGAATTCAGAAATAAAGAACTATTGAAACTTAGTGAATAAAACTTTTGCGTTTCTTTCTCATTTTGTATTCTTCACGAAAACTCTTATCGGCTTATCCCTTCTGTCTATATTTATTTGAAGAGGATAATTTATATTAATCCATAGCTACTTTTTAGAATGCAATGTTCTTCAACTATTTTAACCGTTGTCCTGCAATTTATAGTCTACTACATTGTTTGAGCATTACTCTGTAATTTGAAAGTTCGCCTTTCTATTCTTTTTGGATTAAATTAGATAGATAGATATTTATTAGATAGATATTTATTATTTCCGCAGGTAGGTTTATGCAACCTGGTGGAACACTACAATTTACATACTATATTTTTTCATATTATAATTGTGAATTAAATAAAATGCAACTTAAAATTATTTTACGACATTATTAATAATAATAATAATAATAATAATAATAATAATAATAATAATAAGGATGTCGTAAAGGTTCTTCAGAAAGGAAGCAGTAGAAACCAGAAGTATTCAGATTAACAGGGGTATTTTTCAAGGAGATTCACTATCCCATCTGCTGTTTTGCATTAGTTTGACCCCACTATCTAGACAGTTGTCGCAAGCTGACTTTGGTTACAAGCTCCATGGTGATGAAACGCCAGTATCACATTTGTTTTACATGGATAATCTGAAAGTGTTTGCTAAGAATGAATCGATTCTCTCCCAAATTCTGTCTGTCGTGAATGACTTTAGCAATGACATCTGCATGAAATTTGGTCTTGACAAATGTGCAAAAATCAATTTAAAAAGAGGCAAACTGACAACGTCAGAGAGCATTGAAGTTGATATGCACACTGTGATTCAAGATCTTTAGCCAGGTAAAACTTACAAATATCTGGGCATTGAAGAATGTGAGACAATCTCGAATGACACAATGAAAGAGAGAATTCGCAAGGAGTATTACAGAAGAGTGAGACTTGTCCTGCAGTCTGCTCTGAACTCCAGGAATAAAATATCTGCAATTGGTAGTCTGGCGGTGCCTGTAGTAGAGTAAAATTCCGGACTAGTGGACTGGACTGAGCAAGAAATCCGCATCATGGATCGAAAAAACAGAAAACTACTGACAATGCATCTTGTCGCCCACCCACGAGCTGATGCACATAGACTTTATGTGTCACGTAAGGAAGGAGGAAGAGGCCTCAGTCAAATTGAAGCCTCCTGGCATAATGCAATAGTTGGAATGGGAAAGTATGTAGTCAGTCATCAAGATGACCCTCTAATGAGGCAGGTCATGAAATCTGACCGAAGTATGGGAAACAGAGGCATTGTTAGTGTAGCAAAAAGCATTGCGAAGAAAACTATGCAAGACACGTCAAATAACACAGACACTGAACTTCTGGTACTACTAAACATGAAATGTGAGACACAAAAAATGTTAAAGAAGTCGTGGAGGGACAAACCCCTCCATGGACAATATCTAAAAAGAATGGACAAGGTGCAGATCAATAAAGATCAATCACTTATGTGGCTTAAAAGGGGAAGAATGAAGCCAGAATCGGAAGCAGTTGTAGTAGCTGCTCAAGATCAGGCGTTGAGAACACGACATTATGATAAAGCGGTTCTCAAAATTTCCCAAGATGACAAATGCCGAATTTGCCAGGAATACGTAGAAACCATTGATCATATTGTCTCAGCTTGTCCAATTGTAGCAAAGACCGAATACTTAAAAAGACACGACAGGGTGTGTAGTTACCTTCACTGGCAGATCTGTACCGCCCTCGAAGTTCCAAACACATGCCCCAAGTAGTACGAACACTCACCAAAACCGGTGACATCAGTTGGATTATGTACAATATTGTACGACCAACAAATTCAAACGGATCGCACGATAGCAGCAAACAAACCGTACATTGTTATCCGGGATTTTGAGAAAAAAACGTGTCTACTTGTGGATGTTGCTATGCCTTGCGATCAAAACGTCGTAACCAAGGAGGCAGAGAAACGTCTTAAATACAAGAGTTTGGAAATTGAGATCAGCCGAGTGTGGGGCATAGAAGCACAGGTCGTCCCGATAGTTATCGGAGCTCTGGGATTTGTTCCGCAAAATTTGAGTAAGAACTTGGCTAAACTTCCAGGTCATTCAAAGGACTGGGAAGTGCAAGAAATTGCTTTATTTGGCATAGCTCACATTTTGCGCAAAGTATTGTAGAGGCACCGACAGTCCCTAGATCTGCTCCTTAGGTAGCTGGTTGCAACGTGGAGTAGATTTTATACTCAGCCGACTCATAACATCTGTAGTCATGATATGGAGCAATAATAATAATAATAACAATAATAATAATAATACTGTTAACAATAATAATAATGTTAACAATAAATGGATTAATAACTATAACCGCATTAATTCTACATTGATGGTGGTCCTGTACAGATAATTTATACTAACATATACGACTTTTATACACTGCACTCCACTATACTTCACTTCTCTTTGTACTTCTATATTGCACCACACTTCAATATGAATACTATAAACCTATGCATCTAATAATTATCACAATACTAATAATGGTAACAATAATAATTATTATTAATAATAATAATAACCATTCTAATAAACCTAACTTACTAACTAATAAAATTTACAAATATTACTTAGTTTACTTTTAAATGTTTGAACACCTAGAGGAAAGGGTTCCAAGGCTATCACAGGCAACTTATTCCTGTGAAGGAAAATTTTCCAACATCTGTTTTCTGTGGCCCAAACTGAATTTTGTGCTTGTGATCCCCTCTTCTAAAATACGTGGGTCTACTGAGCCGGATGTGGATATCTTTCCAAGCTGGATAACCGGCATACGCTTTGTACAAAGCACAGAGTCTTGCCTTAACCCTCCTGATTTCTAGAGATTCCCACTCTACTTTCTTTCTATTGCTTTGGAAAACAAGTAAATTGAAAATATTTTATGCATCGCTCGATTATAGAGAATGCCTTAAGCGACCGTATTGGCAGCTACTGCTTGGCTACTGCTAGTAGCATGCCTGAAGAATACGTCCATAGAATTCATGAATGCAATCGTTTGCAGTTAACTCACTTGTAAACACTACCTCTTGCTGTGCCATCGTTTCACATGACGAATATTTCTTTCCCGGCCTGTCAAACTGGTTCTTTCATTGAGTAACTTCTCTGTATCGCGGTCTGTCGCTGCTTGAGCATTGTGGTTTCCGGGATTGAATGGGGCCCTCTTGGGTTTCCGAGCCCCGGGCGAGGTCGCTGCGGTCGCTAGCATCCCGAGTTCGATTACCCATTGTGCGAGCGCGCTGTTGCTTGATACCCCTAGTTGCAGGCTGCCTCGGGAACCGCATTCGAGAGGTGAAGGATTTGGACTTTCTTTGGTGTCGACACTAACTCTCCTCACAAAGACTCCTCCAGGAATCGTTGAAAATAAGTACTGATAAGTGAAATTTACTGAATTCGTTTCTTTGTGATAACGGGTTCAATTATATGGTAAGGACCAGAAGAAAATTATTCTGGATGTAAAATCTTACGTAGAATACGGAGAATATAACTGGTATACAAAACTATGTCAGTAAATTAGCTGTTACGAAAATAATATTTTAATTTAAAATATTTTTAAAAATATTGAAAATGAGAAGTATATATCACAACAATTTGTTATTTTCAAAAGTACACTATTTCTTGAAGCGCGCAGTAAGATAACCCTAAGCATATTCATCTTCTTAGCGCCAATGGCCAAGATTATCAAGAAAAAGTTGAGTTATATAATAATTGAAAGTCAAGTGAAACCCTGATATTTTGACTAGAATGCGATTAATTTTGATCTCACAATAAATTCTTTATAGGACCTACGGTAAAAAATATGTTGTTTCCGATGTTTATTACATTAATCTTATATGTTTATTTTTGTGCAAAGCGACTAACGTTTGAGTTAAGCTATAATTTTAACATTGTAAAATATTAAAATATTATTCATGGTAAGCGCTGCTCGTCTGAAAATATTTCAAAATATTTATATAAAAGTCAAGATGCAACGTTAACTTGTAAAAATTGTGATTTTATACGTCAAATTGATATTTAAACATTATAATTTGTCAAATTGTAACTGTAAATATGTCTGTAAACATCAATGTTGTAAATATTGTAAATATCAATGAATCACTGTCTGTAAATATCGGTGAACCACAGAAGTAGATAATGATCTTCGTATGGTTCATCAGTATTGGTTTTAACGGCAATTAACCTTAATAGTTACGCAAACACGAATTTGGTCACGAATTTTAATTGACGTTGTAATTTCTGAAAATGAAATAGATCCAACAGAAGATGTTAGATTATTATATGTCCATCTTATCAACCGGTATTCAAATACCATTTTGATGATAATGTTAAATTCAATTCCATCTGGAATTATTCGAGATAGAAATTTTTCCAGCTTTGACGTGTTACAAATATTGCAGGGATTACGCACGACAGCTATGATCCGGAAATGCAGCTCTTGGTAAAAGAGCTCATTATCCCAAAGCGCGGTGATGTGAGCGCAGTCCGCCAACGAACTTCCGAGAATTGCGCCTGCAACGAGAAGGAGTTGTTCACAGAACGGGATCTCTATTCTCGCAGCCAGATAATAATGGCATTATTGGCAGTTCAGGAGAATGTTTTAGCAAAAGCGTTGAGAGGACCTTGACACAAACTTCTACTTGTAGTAATTAACATTATCGGGGATTACGTGTGCAAAGTTCCTACTCTAACACATCAAGTTCTAAGAAGAAAGTCAAGTTCTAAAGAAAATATTACTAACATTCCTAAATATCAACTCGCCCACAAGTATCAATTTCACATAAAAATATCAATTTCACATACAAAAGTTTTGCCAACTTCATATCATAGTGGGAAAACCCGGCAGAGGTTGTTCTGCCCTTTATCTCCCTCTTTCCCTTCCCATCGCGTTTCTCAAACAATTTGTGTTAATACATTTGGTACAAGTTTGTTCGTACTAATTTCAAAAACCACGTTCTATGGGATTTTCTCTGTAAGATATATTTTGCCGAACTTAATTGATGCTATATTGTCAGATATCTATTTTCTGGTATCTATATAAAAATGGTTTTGCATAAATCTACAGTTTTATTCTGATAAAATTTTTAATCTTTTTCAAGGAAAGAAGAATAAAGTTATTGATTGAATGGAATGACATTTCATAAAATTGTCCACCATTCTCCTTCTCCATGTCTTTAGACACAGTATTTGAGTGGGGGCTCTTCGAGATTTTGCGAAGTGTATTTTTGTAATGAGTGCATTCACAAAGTGAAACAAAAGGTTCTTCAAATTCACTAACTTCTCTACTAAATGAATTTTGATCCATTCTATATCCCAATTGCGATTTGTGTAATCGAAGGCCAAACATGAGAACTATTTCCACCGGAGAGGAGCAGACGGAGAGTGCTGGGGCGGCGGAAGTGGGGAGCTTGGAAAGACTGATGGGCAAAGCGGAGGGAAACACACTGAAGAGGGATTCAGTGGTGCAAGCAGTGGTGCCAGGTCCCACGGACATTCGGCCGCTAGATGGCAGGTGTAATTCCGCTAGATTCCGGTAACTTTAAAACTTCTTGCGGGTAACTTCTCCGCTAAATCAAGATATTTAATTTTATCTATAATACAGTTGTTTTAATAAATACAATTTATAATATCAATTAATTGTTTAATTAAATAATATTTATAATACAGATAATTTTTTATGTAAATACTTTAAAAATATTATATTAGTATAATGTGATACAAAGTATTAAAAATGAAAATATTTAAAATTTATGGATCAGGACTAGGGCGATAAATGTGCCATATAAGAAATAATATTAATTAATTATGCGCGTGTAGAATGAATAATTTATATTTTTTTATTTTATTAGATGATAAGGACATAGGTATCAAGTCTCTAATTTGAATATTATTATGAAAAATATCCACAAAAATCTATAAATGTCAGGGCTGGCCAACTGACGGCCCGCGGGCCGCCTAGCGGGGGCAACATTCTCTTAATGTAAAATTCGCGAAATGTAGATTTAAGGATTTTTTTCTTGTGAATTCAGAAATTCAAAATAATCCCAATGTGTTTCCCTGCGTTATACATGATATGGCCTGATATCACACATGGTTCCATCCCTCCCCCAGCTGAGGCAGAGCAGCCGGGAAAAGTGCCGAGATCAACAATACAGGGAAGTCGGGTTTGGGTTGTTAGAATAATGAAAATCTGACCCGCGACCGTATTAAATGTTTTAGATTTGGCCCGTGAGGCCTCGGAAGCTCGACATCTCTGATATAAGTGAATTGTATGTTAAATTATTTCACTGCGTTCTATTTTCTAATCCTCGTTGTGGCTTGAAAAAAAATTTCCGTTCTGAAATAACTATTGTGTTTTCGATTACAGAAAAACAAGACAGAATGTGGTTTTGAAAAGAAAAATATTGTATTACTATTAGAATTTTCTTCACTTCTAAATTCTAAAGCAATATTGTTCTAGTCAAACGCGTTTTCACAATTTTAAAAAAGAATTTACAACATGATTGAAAAGATTTGAATGTTATGAGGTGTGTTGTTGCGAAAAATACTGGCAGCCAATTTTGTTTAAGAGAGTAGAATATGAAAGAAGTAACGAAAGAGCATGTGAAGTAAATTCATGAGTTGAATTCACATAGCGTATTATGTGCCATAATGGAATAGTGTAGGAATACAGGAATAGTTCAGATGGAAGGACGGCAATTCTGAACGCAATGAACCCAACAGTTTGCCGAAGATGACAAATTAATAACTCACGATGAGGCAATCAAAGAAGATCATTGTCCAATAATGAATATATACGTTTGTTTTATGGCTTATTATTTGTAATGGTGGTAATTGTATTTGTACTGGAGTTCACATTCAGTTGTCTGGATGAATTTTACGAGGTTACAAGATTTTACATCATAGTGACAATTTTTTTATTTAAATGCTACAATTTTATCTACGGTGTCAATAATTTCTGAACATTAGATTTTGAAAAAGACCCCAAACATCGTCGAAACGTTAAGATATGTATAACAATTAATAAATTGTTATAAAATTAGCATGTCTGTTTCATTAAGGTCATTAAACCATTACAAACAATGGTAGAAGAGTTTTCACTATGATACACCAGTGGCTTAGCGTCAGGGGGCGCTAAGATGCTGAGCATCCCCACGTAAAATATTAATCAAAGAACGCTAAATATTGTTTCGATAAACTTACAAGTGGTCCGTTGAGCGAAAAAGGTTTTGTATTGATTTTATGTGATTTCCTACGATTGAATTCGGCGCTTTATTATAAGCTGGCCTCCGATTGCTTGGATGCTAAAATGCTTCTAGTGTCTGCCACGAGATTGCGACGGGCAATGACGCATGCGCAGACGCCGAGGTTCCCCCCTCCCCTCCTCACTCCACCCTTAGAGATTCGCCAGTTTTGTACGCTAGCGTACGACTGAGCAAAGTGGCGTATGAGAGTTGCTCGTTTGTGCACGAGAGCACAGCACACTTGACGTCAGTGAAATATTTTCTTTCTCACTTGGGATTCTCTGCTTGGTCGTGGGCACAAACAGGAGAAATAGTGCTTGCCTACTAATTTTTAATTAATATCGAAGAAGGTGAATTCTTCCTTAACTATATTAAATATTATTTTGATCTGAAATGTATAAATTCACAAGTGATCTCATTGCCAATCGCGCATTAGAAATAAAGCAGAGCCATTGCATAATTCACTTTCAAGAAGTCTCCTGACATAAATCTCTTGAAGTATTGTAACATTTGTTTTGATAACATAGATTCTAGAGAACATTAAAGACCATGAAATGTTCATTTGGCGTTATTGTTGAGCATCCCCAAACACACGAGTCACGGTACGCCACTGTAATACACAGCTTGACGAAAGAATAAAAAAGAAGAAACAAAAAACATATCATCAGAATCACACAAACACTTCCTCTTTCGATGCCTCTGTTATTCCTACCACTCCCACGTCGATGGCTTCAGTCGCTTTTCGAAAGTCACGTACCCAAGCTCAGCATGCCTTACAAATGCTCGGGAGAGGTGCATTGTGCACCAAACAGCCGGCGAGTTCGCCGCTTGCAGTCAGCCGCCGCCCCTCAGCCCCGCGCCGCCCCCACACCGACCGGTTATCAGTTATCTCCCGCGGCGTAATGGCGGGTGGAAAGGGAACATCGCCTCGCGTAATGGCGACCATCGCCGTAATGCGCGCAATGCACTTGATCCCGCTAACTGTTCGCGCACGTAGCGAAGGTGGGCCGAGCGGCGCTGGAGGGGGGGGGGGTGGCGAGGGGAACGAAGCCCAGCCATTGGCCAAACAGATGGAGCGTGGCTTCCGAAGTGCGTCGGGATCTGAGACCCATGTGGCGCGAGGGATGATAAACTACTGGTCGCCGAGCGCTCAACTTGGTCGCTGGATTATTTCATTGCGGCGGAGAACGCAGGGTGCATCAATAACGGCCTTCAATGCTCGCTGATATTCAACTGGGGCCGCCTCGCTAAGATAGCCTTTCGCAATGCGTATTGCAATGCACGCCAATGAACGGACTTCTTAAGTCCGTTCATTAGAGATCTCAAAAAATTACACATCTTAACAAGAACATTTTAAATAAACAATAAATAATATATAATTTTGGCTGTGCTTAGAAGCTTTATTTCTTTGATGCGTGCTAATTATCTAAGTTGCGTTAAGTTTTTATTTAGTTTGTGACTTTTCGATAACATTGTGATTAATATGTATTTTAATTTATTTATATTTATTTATTTATTTAATTTTCCGTTTTTTAAGTTTATCTACTGTTGGCATGAGCGGCAAAAAATGGTTCAAATTTGGCGCCGTTCGACTAAATCAGTTATTTATAACAGTCTTTGGCGTTAATTACCAGCAGAGAACATACATTTCAAACGTGGCACGCTCATAGAGGAGAGATATACTAGAGTGCGCACCGAGCTGCTCAGAAGGCCCGGCCGGGTATCAACATCTCTCGCGCCAGTGTCACGTGACTTTGGGACAGCTAGCTGGCATCTACAAGAACACCCGTCTCGCATTAAACGATTTATTTTTATACGTACTTAAGGTGTTTCATTCCAGCGTTATTTTCTCATTTATTAAGCAACCCTAAAAATGTTGCTTATAGCAGAAAAGTGAATTTAAGTTTTTCTGCTCTATTTGCTCAAGTACATGAAAATTCCGATTTTTGTCCAACTTGACACTTTCAACCGCATACTCCACTAAACCTGTTTTACAAGTACAATTACACATGTCTATAAATAAAATATATTTGTAAAATAATTTGACTCCATGGGATGCATTAATCCAAATTTCTATTACTCAATGTTAGACATTCTACTATTGAAGATTCACATCAGTGTCATTTATAATAGTAAGTTATCAAAATGATATTTCAAGAATTTGTAGAGGGAAAAAGGCTTGTACCTTTGATTTATATTTTGATTTATTTAGTCAAAAACACTAAAAACTGTATGTAATATTTGGGGGAAAAGTTCCATCTTCACTCACTTTCTTGAGCTTCAATATTTTAACTATAATATTAGACATTTTCCCTCCCAAGGTTATATAAAATCTATTTGCATTGATAAACATACTGCATGTTTTATTTTTTTCTTTGTAATACTAACAACAGTAACATCCCACTGGCTTTACTCCTACCACTACTAGCAAGTAAGCTCAAGAAAACGTGGGCGTAGTGAAGCTACATTTATGTCCAAAAGGGGACATCTTAGCATTTGCTCAATGGATCAGGAAAACTGGACAAAAACCTGATCGAAATGGGGGTTTTTGACCTGGAAGCAGAGATACATATTTTTCAAAGAATTTACTAATAAAAATCAACTACAATCATACAAATTACTAACACTAACATACTATAAACACTACTTACACCAGTAAATACACATAGGATTAATGCCCTCTAAATAAAATCATTTTCTTGTTAAGTGATCCATACTATTTTTTTGGTAAATTTGGATGTGCTCTCTTCCTACATGTTTTAATCTTATGTCAATATATTTAAACAATATTGCCTTTATTAAATACATCCTGTGATTCATTATCGCCAATAATATAATATGTTAAATTACTAAAAACAGAACTATTCACAAATTCTCTCAGACATCTATTTACAATTATACTACATGCTGCCTTTTTAAAAATGTCAACTCTTCCCTGAAGTATTCTTACTTCTGCCTCTGCACTTTTGCAGATTTTTATAACATCTGCAAAAGGGTATTTCAGTCCATAATTATCTTTCCTCTGGATGAAGGAATATGATCCTTCATCAGTATCAGTCCGGCAAAGAACTAGCTTACAGTCTACATAAGCAAGAGACTTTTGCAACTTTGTAACTAAAAATCCTCCAATATAAGTTACAATGTCCACAACATAGGGAGACAATCTAGTTTCACGATTGTGTACTGATGGCAAGTACATACGGTCAGTTGGTACCTCACTGCCCAGTTCAGGATCATTTACTTGTGGCACACTTGCATACTGGCGTGAACTGACATTTAACAGTTGTTTCATCCTGTGGAACACAATTTGCAAAGTTAAATTATTATTGCACTTCCTGAAAAGAAAAATAATTTTGGATCGTAAGCAGTGAACAAATATCCACAACGTCACAAAATAATTACGCTGAAGCACCACAAACAGCAAACAGCACGAAAAGCTACATACAGCACCACACAGCACGAGCTGCCGGTGTCCCAAAGTCACGTAACTTACGACCATCTCATGTTGAAACCTGCGCAGTAGGCTCATGCGCACTCTAGTTGTATCTCTCCTCTATGGGCACGCTGGACTGGCGCTTTGGAAATTTCCAACAAATGAGTAGAGTTACTTCTTTCAACGATGTGCTTTGGGACAAATTCTTTGGCGTCAGATTTTTAACTGTTTGAAAAATGTTTTTAAACACGACTGCAAGATTGCAGAACTTTCTGGTCACCTGGAAAGCCACCTTATTACTATCCGAACTTCTCAGAAAACCTTGGAGGTTTCCATTTAGGCGCACCCGAGCATTGTAGTAAAATTCAAAACTTCACAATAGTAATGTCATAGTCGTCGTATTCTCGGCTTATAGAAGGAAGCATGAGTGCATATGTATTAGCGCGCCATGGAGATTAGCTTTTCACTTGAGAGGGTTGGCAGAAAACAGTAGTTTCTAAGAAATCGTAGCTGCTTTCCCGCAAAAAAAATTGTGTGTTGAAAGAAGAGCCACCGTTGTTAACCGAAATAAGTACAAAAACTGCCTTTCCCCACTCCCAGAGTAGGTAAAACTTATCAGTCTATTCAATGATCACTGATTCTTTCGTATACATATTCTAACACTCGTAATTCGTTTCGTTTTTTTGCAGAGATTCAGCGAAAGAATTAGAAACATTTCTCTACCACATCCAGAGTCAACATCTCTCCCATTAAATCATTCGAAGCTCTATTTCGTTTCCATTAGATCTACAAACTATTAACATGTACATTAAGAAGTTCAGATTCCAATATTCGTTATCGAAGAAAATGCTGAGATATCGAGACCAATGTGATACGTATTGTCACCACCTTTCCTTTTTGTCTCCCTCCCAATGTCGGGCGATGGCACGATGGGTGAGGCAGTAACCAACCACCTAGCGCCTGGTCCAACAATTGGGGTAAAATTACCTCGCGTATGGGAGGAGACGGGTGACTCGAGTAATTCTCCCTTGTTACTCGTTGTTGTGGCTTTAATAAAGTTAAGCCACAACGCATCATATAAGAAGGTCCTAGCAGACGTTCTTTCCAAGGGGAAGGGTTCAAGATTTAGTACACTGGGATAGATTAAGAACACTTTTGTCGTATGTTTTACGAAAATAACAACAAACAATATATTCTGTACTGAAAATTAGTACATCAACATAACATGAATTGACTATTAATGTCCTGTTTGAATCTGATATGCAAAAAAAAACCAAAAATTGTTACAACATGTAAGAAAAATCTAATTGCAAATAAACCCTTGAAATCTTCCAATTAAATTCAAAAGAATGGATTCAAGAATCGGAATTCCAATAATACATAACTAATACACGATTATCTCTACACACATTTCCTGAAATACACATAGAATAATACACACTCAAAATGTTGTACCTGAAATTACCATTCGTGTAAAACATAAATCGATAATATCAATACCATGTTCTATTAAAAAAAAATATCAATCTTCTACTTGTTCTAACAAACTCACTTGATTCAATTAGAATGCATAACTGTTATCGTTATTACAATGTCTAATCTTACCAACACTAAGCAAAGTTAAATTAATTTACTCTTATGAGATCTCAGACTTAAAAAAAAACAAAATGTTAAGTTAAATGCTACACAGTTGAACTTTGCATCCGACACAATATGTCAATCAATTGAATAATTGTCTATCCTTACTTCTGAATTTATTTTCCAGTAACACTTTTTAAATATCTGCGTCCAGTAACGAAACTGTAATTCGATTTGGCACACGGATATGTATTCAAAAAAACTCATGAATAAAGTCAAGCAATATTACAGTTAACCATCTAGTGAAATATGATACTAAAATCGTTTTACATCTGGCCCACGTTTCTGCCGTTAACTTGAAAAGGGTTTGCCGAACTCACGATGTCTCCCGCAACGTGCGAAGCCTTGAAGTTTTTCAGGGTCGTCCGGAGAGGAACTCGAACACGAGAAGATCCCGTTGACTGCACCGTTCTCCTCGGGACTCGCGTCGTTGGCGTCGGCGTTGCAGTAACGTCCAATGATCGAATTTTATTCGAGCTGGTTCAAGTATTCTTATACAAAAAAGCTGCAATAAATCACACATTGCTTGTAACATTTCTATTTCAATTAGCTACTCGTTACATTTCTTTTTGTTTCAATTCATAGCATCACTCTTGTTAAGTATTCTTCTTTTTTTTTAAATTATCCACGTTTCATGTATTTTATTTATTCCCTCTCATGAATAAATTATCATAATAATAAGATGAGTTACCTTTTCTAAAAGCTTGTGTACTGTCGAAATCTTGAACTGGCGTGGTCCGTCGATCCAAAAGTTTGTCCAGAGTAGTTCGGAGCACCTTCTCGTTCCGCTGACTTTCGGTAAAATGGCCGAGTTGGTCTCTTCTTGTTCTAAATTCTCCAATATTCGTTTGCTTTATTCCCATTGGTCGATCGCATCGTTCCGCTGGCCGATTTCGTTATCACGCTTTTAGTACTAGTGATAAGCGCTCCTGTTAGCTTATTTTAAAACTATGTACGTCGCCTGGCGTTCTCTCTCGGTTAGTGTTGTAACTACTAGATCTTAAAATAACAGAACGCGTTTACGAAAAAAAAACTGATATTTTCTTGCTGTAAACGGCTTTAGCGGTTACAGTATGATTAACGTACTACCGCATGACGATAAACCACTTATTTTAGTAATGTAATTTATGTCACGTTTCGTTATCAGGATACACTAAAATCTGTTTTTTCATCTCAAACAAAACATTAAAACAATTACGAATGTACTAGGATATGAAAAAGTTATAACGAAGAAAGTTATAACTTTTGAATAGAATTTTTTGTTTGTCACGATTTTTTCTTAAGTCCATGAATATATCTAGAATGATTTAATTGAGAATCTGTTTATTCCAAGTATTGTGATAATAACACAAGAATATTAGTATCTTTCAGAGATCTGATTCATTATTCTAGAAAAATTGCTCAAAATGTTCGTGATTTTTCCGTGATACAAATTTCAGACAGTAAGAAGAATCACAATAACCTGGCCCTCTACCTGCGTGGAAGCAGTGGAAGATATACAAGACGCAGAGCGAAAACAAAAGTAAGCAGGTATAGAAGGTAGTGCAAGGGGACGTTGCGGATTAAAGACTCTGAAGAGAGGGCGCGGAGCTAATCGGCACCTATCAAACTGAATGCAAGACAGCGAGGTAGGAATGTGCCAGTGGTCAGAAGCGATGTGGCTTGAGCAAACCAAAACGAATCGGTAGACGACCTAGCGGCTCGAGACGGGGGATGATGGACACAGCAAGGCAGAGAATGAGAGGCCATTAAGAGAGATTTAGTGAGCGTACCCAGACGAGGCAGAACCAGAGTGGCGTGGAGTGGAGCGGAGCAGTGAACAACTCGGCGAAGCGAAGTATCACAGGGAACAGCTGGCCGGATTGAGGAGTTGGGCAGAAAAGAGTGAACTTTAAGTACAATGGGGGGAATTTGTGTCGCGGAATGGAGAGAACCGGTATGAGAACTTGAGATGTAACGGGGCTGGGCGGGACGAAGCATGAAGGCCATGACGGCAAAGAATAAGTTGAGAGGGGCAGAGAGAAACTAAGAGTGAGAGAGAAAAAAAGAGTGTGTAATGGAAAGGAGTGAAGCGGATCAGAACAGGGTGGGGCGTATCGTTATGAAAATAAAGATTAAATGAGTCTGTGATGAATGATGCATGGTAGACTGAGACGGAAGCTGGTTACAGACACGCACAGATCAGTAATCGGTTGGAAGAAGTTCAGTTAGTGCAGATAAAACACGAGAATCGGAGCAGAGAAGTACATAGTGGGGCTCGGAGGGGTGGCGGAAGATAGAAGCGAAAAGGGGAGGAGAAAGGCGGAGAGGAGCAGAGAGTGGAAGAGCAGGGTAGAGCGGGGCGGAACTGGAAGCAGCGGAGCGGAGTGAATCGTAATGGAAGTAGAGATGAAATGGGGCTGGAGACGCGAGAGATGATCGGCCGATACGAAAGAGGGTGGTTACACCTACGCACAGAGCAGTAATTCAAGCATTTCAATTTAAAAAATGTTCAAATAGTTCGTTTTACATATGCGAGAAGGAATGTGACATACGCACCGACAAATGCGAGAAAGAACGGGAAGGAAAGAAGCAGAGAATAACCTGCGTCGGGGTGAGGATATGACATGGGAGAAGAAGGAAATATCGCGCGCATTCCATGGTTCGTTTGTTAGGGTACTGCTCCGGCATTCGCCTGATGTTCCCTGGAGACACCAAGGAAAACATCTGATTAGAGCAACCGACCGTCAAAAATCTCCTCCAGATAGTGGCTGAATTCGACCTAGTTGTGTAGCTAGTGTAATATATCCTGCAACCGTCGTGACTCAAATTCTAGGACATCTCGTTCAGAGGTACTGCAGTGACATAGTTGATGCTCTGAGCGACTTTTGCTGGTGTGGTGCAGGATGGGACGGAGTCGATCAAATCCGGGCGGAATAGGCGGGACGTTATGGGGACAAGCGAGAACGGACGAGTCGCGGAGCGGAGTAGTGGGAAGGTCAGGCCCTTTCAACTCCCATATTCCATGGTGAAGATCTTTACAGTGTTGCGCTCTCCCGTAGCATCTTCTTACAGGAACTAAAACACGAACTGCTGCCAACCTAACTTAAAGGTTGATTGATTGTTAGTGATTCCCTGCGCCTCAACGGCTAAGGTCAATAGTCCCGCAAGTGTAGTGCATGGTTTCTTTGGTAGATGGTGGTAGTCTTCCCGCGTTGGATGGCGAGATCCGGCGCCGACCTACCGTCGGCTTGCGAGATTTTCCTCAACCAGATATCTCCCTCCAGTCAGGCACCTACCCCGCCGGGACGAATTCTGAGCTCCGGTCATCTGTGGTAGTTAAGTGTATTCTCCTGGTGTTGAACGAAGAAAGCATCAGAAACTACCGAGTAAAGCAGTCGGCCGCTAGACTGAGTTCGACCTAGCGATGTAGTTAGTGGCGAAAATTCTGCCTCACCTACGAGCTCCGTTTAGTGGCACTGCAACGGCTTCAGTTGATGCTCTGAGCCACCTTTGCCGGTATGGTTGGTTGGTTGATTGATTCGTGATTACGGGCGCGTCAACTAAAGAGGTCATTAGTCCAGCTAGTGTAGTGCGTGTTTTTTACATCGGGAGGTGGCAATGATCTTTTCCCCGCTGGATGGCGAGAACCGGCGCCGACCTACCATCGACTAGTGGGTTTTCCCGTCAACCAGATATCCCCCACCCACGGGGCACCACCCCAGCCTGGACAGGAACTATCCTGCCGACTGGTCTCCCTGCATGTGTGGTAGTGTAGTGCTTGTTAGTGTGTGTGTGTGTGTGTGTGTAAGGGGTGAGGATAGGACAAGGAAAGAGGAGGGAAAGATCGCGCGCAGTCCGTGGCCCGTTAGGGAACTGTTAGGGTACCGGTATTCGCCTGGTGTTGATCGGAGAAACCACGGGAAACTACCAATCAGAGCATCCAGCCGCTAGAATTCTCCTCCAGACAGCGACTGAATTCGACCTAGCTAGTGTCAAAAATTCTGCCGCCGTCGGGACTCGAACCTTGGTCCTCCCGGTCAGAGGGACTGCAGTGACATCAGTTGATGCACTGATCCATCTCTCCTTGTGTGTGTGTGTGTGTGTGTGTGTGTGTGTGTGTGTGTGTGTGTCTGTGTGTGTGTGTGTGTCTGTGTGTGTGTGTGTGTGTGATATAAGAAACCACGGGAAAACCCCGAGTAAAGCAACCGGCAGCTAGTTCTCCGCCAGGCAGCGGCTGAGTTTGACCTAGCGATGTAGTTACTGCCGAAAATCCCGCCTCACTGTCTACCTCCGTTCAGTGGCACTGCAATGGCTTCAGTTGATGCGCTGAGCCACCTCTGCCGGTACGGGGACGGAGCCGATCAAACCCGGGCGGAACGGGCGGGGCGTCACGGGGCCGAGGGCCATGACCCCGGGCGAGGCCGCCGCGGCGGCCGGGCGTGGGCGCGCGGCGCCCGCGTTCCGCGCGCGAGCGGCCGAGGGGCGTATCTTATTGGCCGCGTGCCACCACGCACGCACCGGCCACGCGCCGCGCCGCGCCGCGCCGCGCCGCCCCGCGCCGCTCGCCGCCTTCTCTTTGCCTTCGGAATAGGGCTCCGCAATGTTTGCGCCGCGGACCGAATCTTCTTACCGCTGCGCTGTCTTAAAAGAAATCCGCAAACAATCTGCCAAAAGGCCGGCTGACGTAATGGGACGAGTGCGATTGAATGTGACCTTTGATAGAAGACGGCCTTCGGTGCAAAGTGGGCACGGATGTCATGCGATTGCACTTTTTTGTGTGTGGGTTTGACAACACACCAAATCCTTTTCACGAAGGTTTGAAAAATAAAGAATTAAAGAAAATTACAGGAAAACATAAATCTAAATCGTAAAATTAATTTCATTCCAATTTTAATATAAGTCGATAATGTTTCTGTGAAGCTTAATAAACACTAACTCAGTTAAGCTAAAAGTTTACAACATATGAACAGTTGTTTGTGAATTTCGTAATATAGAAATCGACATTGATAAAAAATGTATAATTCAATACTTGAAGTTTGACCGATGAATTTTGGAATTAAATGGAATGTTTGAAACATACGTGAGTACATGGTTCAATTTATATCACCTATTTTAAATAGAATATCGGAGAAAAACTTAGTGGACAAGAAAAAAAAATTAATCATCTTACTCTTTTACTTTAAACAGTGTAATATTTTTATATTTTAGCAGAACCACTTTCAAATAGATCGCATTTGGCAAAAAGTAATTTACTAATAACAATTATCCCAGTAAAACTGATAACAGATTACATCAACATTTTTGATGTTTCAAATATATGCATAAAGATCAAAACACGTGATGATTATTAAGCCAGTGGGGAAAGTATGTCATACTAAATTAAATCACAGACTCACCAATATCAGAAAAATTGTACACTAGTTGGCGTCGAAGCATTGGAGGAGAATGTTTCCGTGTGAACTCGTGGAGCGATCAGCCGGGTCGTGTGGGGGAATGGGAGACAGGGAAATGTCGCCTCTGCCACGTCGCCCACTTCTGCCCGCCCCCTGGCGACCGCCCCTCCGCTGACGCTGACAGGCGCGGTTTTTGCGCCGGCCGACTTGCCGTGGAACTTCGCGCCCTCTCTGTGCGTCTTGGCGGAGTCCGGGCCCCGGCCGCGCTACGTCACCCGCCGAGGCGAACCCACGCGCAAGTCTACCTGTCAACAGGGGCAGATCCACCCAATCATTTGTAGGGGGCGTCATAGATTTTTTATAAGTAATTAACATTTGTTATTATATTGTATTTATATTTTATTTTTTATATATTATATTTTTGTAGTCTATAGATGACAATATACATTTTTTTATATTTACATAATCCTAAAATAAATAAACATTTAAATCAATTTTGCAAAATAAAAGAAGGCGTCAAACGAAAACTCTTCGCCTTTGGGGTGGGGGGGGGAGAGCATGCCCCAACCTCTGGATTCGCCACTGCTTGTCAAGAACCCATAAATGGATGGAAGAAAGAAGGAACTACTGGAGCAACAGAAGCACGTACTTTCTCGCATTATTTCTAATGGCTACATATTATTATATTACTATTTAAATTTACATTTGGAAATTTAAAAAAGTATATCCAACCAGAAAAATATTCTTTTCCACGGTGCGTTTTGAGCTGGGGATCATAGTTTTAGCTTCCCCTCGCTTTTAAAATACAGTTGTAAATTTTTATTTGCAATTTTCAGGCATTATAATATCATTATTTGTATACATAATTTTCAAGAGCATACTTCACTAAGAAAAATAACTATCTAGAATATTCCAGAAGACATCGAGAAATGTTGAACTTTTGCAATTTTCGAATATATAAAGAATTCAATAAAAATAAAACCTGAGCCATTTCTATGCTCTTTGTATGCTCTTTTATATCACTTATGTTATTTTAGAAAAACAGACCCCAGCTCTAAGAGTTTTTCTGGCGAAAATTTGTCATTTTACGGCGCACGATTACATAACTTTCTCTTCTTACGAAGTATTCGTAAGGCGAGGAAGTAAAAAGGTAAAAGTAACATATGGAACAGTTTTTGAGAAAATCGTATTTTGAGAAAGTCTTTATTTCTGGAATTCTTTAAAACTACGCCAATTCTTATATTTTGAACTAAATGTACATGATCTTATTTAAAAATTTAATTCTGAATAACAAATTGTATTACTAAAATCTCTATCTTCAATGATATAGTTGTAAGAAGATGCCGACAATAAATTTGTAATTTTGGAAAACTCAAAGTATGTAAAGACAATTTTACTCATTAAGTGGATTTTGCTCTAAGCGAGAAAACATTACAGAAAAAAATTGGAACCATTTTTGAGAAAATTTTGTAATATCCATGAAGCTCCATAAAATGCACCCCCAAACACCAAAATATCCGTTTCAAATCCAAGAGGCTGGTACACTAAGTAGGTGGGTCCGAGAAAGTCAACTTTAGTGAAAATCATGCTGTTTTAGTTACTAGATTTATTCACAGTCGGACGGACGAATACAGTATTGCCTTACCAATTTTTCAGTATCAAGTTATCGTAAAAAGCTGACAACCCAACGTGTTCTCTGAGTCTTTTGTAGCGAGAAAACATTTTTTCTCTGTGGCAGTACAGAACTTTCTCAAAAAGCGAAAGTAGTATGCGTGAAAGTAAAAGGAAGAAACAAGACGTTGCACCGAAGGAAATATGAGAAAATAAGATTGAAATAAAGTGAGGGCTGTAACAAAGATTATTCGTTGAAAATAAAAAATACAGGGTTCGAGAATGTGGGCGTAGTAATAAAAATAAAACACTAATCATGTGTTCGGTGAACGAGTCTGAAAGTGAACATACCTACGAGAACAAAGATAAACAAATGTACTAAAATGTTGAAATGAATGAAAACGACGCACTTTGACTATATGACGTGCACATTAGCCACCTCAAGATGGCTCAGGTAGGTGAAGTACGTGACGCTCTTGAGGAAATATGTGTGATAAACAGAGATCAAACTACTGATGGAAAGTTTTTAAGGATAGTGGGGAGACAAGATGTACAGTTTCATGTCCAATGAGAGAGCCGTAAATTTCTGGTCACATGATACAAACGAACCTAATTTATCTTAATCTAACCTCAATCTGTATTTTGAGAACGCTTTGCTATACATTTCCAAGCTGCAGATGTGGCTTCAAACTTCAGACATTTAGATGTGCATAAAATAATCTGGAGTCTGAACAAACATAATTTTCATAAAATATTTATCCCAAAATATTGCTTGCAACACCCAAGACGTCTCACATTTTGACAATCCCCTTTCTTTATGCCAGTGCTTTGTAGTTACCACCAACATCGTCTGCTCGAACTGGGTAGTTCAATGTCATTCGTTTGTTTTAATCTAAAATTCCTACTGTTTAATGTGCTAATTAACCAGAAACCAGTAGCTTTAGCTAATTATTTCAAACGGATGACTTTTCAGATATAACCTTCAACTACTTAAGAATTGGCTTCATATTTGAGTAGAATATTTCTCGTCTCCGTATTCTCGTCTCCGTTGCCCCTTTCATGTTTTTGAAGCTTATTCTTCGTATTATATTTTATTCTCAAACGTTTATCTCTTCCATTGCTTCCCTATGCTTCTACTAATTTTGTAGACGTACGTATTTTATTCTTTCAAGTTTCGTTTACTTATAATGTTATTCTTTATCTCATTGTAGCATGTTTGTTATCTTGGGTATGTTCTCAATGAAACATATTTTCTCAACACACAAATTGTGCGTTCTTTTTCTTTTGACCTCTACACTCCCATTGGATCTATTTTTCTTCCAGAGACAAATGTTTCAGCTTTTCAAAATGCCCAACATTACAAGAATGATTTATCTCGGTTTACTTTCAATTACTCATTCTTCTTTTTCTTCCTTGGTGTCTACCTCATAATACTGCTAATTTTCATCCATATACTATACCTCTATAACGCATTTTTATGAAATCTTTTACATAATCTTGTTTTCGGGGGCCATCATTTTCTGCTGATCACAACCTTCGAAGCAATTTATATCAATATTCAATTAATTTCTTGTTATTCGTAGCTCATATTTATTTTACTTTCTTCTTCACGTCTTGTTTTCTCTGCCAAAGTTTTTCGTCTGCTCGCCTTCCCTTCGCTTCGCCCGTGGTGTTTGCGTGGGCCTCGCGCCGTGTCGGACGCGGCGAAGACGCCGACAATTAATGACTGCTCGCAAATGTCTCGGAGCGACCGGGTGGGGGACGAAGTCGGCGGGGGGAGGGGAGCTGGGAGGGCACAAACAGGACAAGGTGGCGCTGCGCTGCGCAGAAGCTGGGGCTCCAAGAGCAGATACGCAATAGGAAGAGGGAGTGCGTGTTAAGGGGCTGATTTAAAGAGGGAGCTGTTCGAAGACTTGTGTCACTGTGAGGATCAGGCAGATGGTGCTTTTTTTCTCTTGACGACCGTAATCAAGTTTGTCTGTTATTTCTGTTCTTTTTCTAACACGATGTCAACAAATGGTTCTAAACAAGCTCACTTGGAAAACTCAATTTGTATAATTTGAGGTTATGTCCTTAATGGTTACCATCACTTAACTCATGTCAATCATATTATTGGATAATGATCAGATTAATTTTTGTTCAGCGCTATCACTCCTAGAAAAAAGATAAAGTTGGATATTATTATCCTAACTTATCAAAGAGAGCTATTTATTTTAAAACGTTTGGATACATTTTCTTGTAAGCTTCAGTAAATAACTTATTTCTCGAGGGCTAGTCTTAAAACGTGATAAGCTTGTAGAAGTTGTTTCTTGTATTTACAGGTAATACAGCCGTTCGATACGTAAAGAAAGAAAAGCGTATTAAATTGACTTTATTTTCTTAATCAAATGGAGCATGTTTCCCTTTTCTTTCAAACGTCTTGGTATAATATTTCCTTGTGGACTATATTTCTTATGTACGTTAAGGATTAGAATAACTTCTGAACATAAGAGGCTATTAGCCAGACTGTTGTTCACTTGTATCAACAACTACTTGATTTGGTGATATAATCGCCTCAGATCCAAATGGTCAAAAACACTTCTTTCTTTTCCCCCTACGCACTCCGCCCTTCGAGGAACCGGCGTACTTCTTCGAAATTGCCAATCCCTCATGTCGGATCCTGGCCTTAAATGCCAAGGGAGAGAAGTTCTCTTATTCCCACGATCGCCAGAGAGAGAGAGAGAGAGAGACAAGGTTTACGATCCATTACACAAAAGCTGCACGCTCTCCGACGCAGAGGCGCGTTTACGACATAGTGCGTTGCGTCACCGGCGTCATACGTCTTCACACACTTAGCCCGAAGTTTCGCGAAGGGAGCGCCGACACGCGAGCGGCCGGCAGGTGGGGACCCTAGAGAGGGGGAAGAAGGGGCGCCCGCCCCCCGCTTCTACGCAGTCACCCTCCCCCCTTCGACTTTCCCGCTCCGGTTGGCGGCGCAGGCTGTTGCGTCTTTATCTCCGCCCCATTCGGCGCCGTTTTCACTTGAGAGCTTCCGTCTGGGTCACCTTCGCCGACCTTGGGTGAATTGTTGCTGCGTTTATACTCTGATTAAAACAGTAAGCCCCTTCAAGATCATGAGCTGGAAGGAGATGTGGACACTATCATCCATCTGCGAGCTTTGTTGCGAATTAAATTTATGGTACTGGAGCTACCGATTCGATAACAGTGTATCATCTGTCAGCTCGCGATCGTGAAGGAACATACTGTTTTAATCGGATAATATGAATCTACAAAGATGGTGCCTCTAGCGACTCATGTTTGTGGTGGAGTATAGTTATTATTGATATTTGAAGGGTTTAGTGAAAGATACTCATAGGATTGACTCATAGAGTTTAGAGATGCAGCACGTTTAATGCTGGTCCATCACACGCGATTCGGTAGAGGCCCAAGAAAGTCAGTCAGATGTAAACCTGACATAGAGCGCTGAAATATTTCGAAGTTTCGAGAAGGGAGCACCGACACGTAATCGGCTGTCAGGTATTAGTGGAAAGAGACGCCCCCCGCATCTACGCAGTCTCCCCTCCCCTGCCTTTCCCCCCGGCAGGAGACGCAGGCTGCTGCGTCTTTGTCTATGCTCCATTCGGCGTCGTTTCCACTTGAAGGCTTCCGTCTGGGTCACCTTTGCTGATGCTCGTCGACCTTGGGTGAATGAGTGTTGCGTTTATCTCGTGCTCGGGGATGGAATATTATTTCTTCAAATTATTGATATATGAAGGGCGCGGTGAGAGATCCTCGTAAGACCTACCCATCCAGTTTTGAGTTGCAGGTCGTTTAAAGCTAGGCGAACACATGCGATTCAATGGAAGTCCAGGAATGTCAGATATAAACTTGACGCGCTTAGATAAAAATGTGTAATACTGTATATCAAGTGCATTAGATCAACGAGAACGCGAGTGACTTTCGCAAAGTTTTGGCGCTGGTAGCGATATCAGCTTAGCGAAGTCACTCGTGTCACAGGCGAGAACCAGGGGTGAGAAAACTTTGGCGAATGTAATGAATTGGGTCAATCACACGGGTTGGTGTATCATAAAGACACATTTATTAAATTTTATCAACTTTTAATGGAAGTTGACATGTAAACAAACTGCAGTTATAGAAGCATTGATCATCACATCAAGGAAACATTAACGATAATTTCTACTTAGAGAATGCAGTATATGAGATCTAATTACAGTAATTATAAATAATTTAAATGAATATTTATAAGAAAAAAATATAAACTAAAATACATACTATATCAAGAAAAGTATTAAACAACATAATTTAATTTTAAATAAAAAATTATTATTTAAAGAAACGATTATAGAAATATGATGTGCATATCTTTGGGGGGGAATACACGTGATAAACACTTAAAAATACAACATAATGATGAAACGTAACACTATTTCTGGATTTGTTATAACCTAAAACTTAGGCCTAAATTAAAAGAATAAAGCTTACTATTTAGAAGTATCGCCAGGTTTTTGCCAATCTGCGACAAAATTTTTATATTATCTATTAGAAGGCGCACTAATTAACGTATACGAATAAAAGGACGATACTTGAAGAAACACATGTATATTTCAATACATACGATTGTACATGAAACAACACATGTTATAATCGAATCAATACATCCCTTAGCTGTTGCTTAGTTACCCATTGCTATGTCATTTCACTACTACATCACAGCAGACTGAACTTGAAAATCTTAACAGTATCCATGGAAGAATTCGTAACGCATTTTAACTCTGCTCTTTTTGTTATTAAATACTTTATGTATATTAACCAAAGCGCATCACCTCCGACCTCACTGCAGAAGAAATCAAGAGCGCACTGGGACTGAAAGTTGTTTTTATGTCTTCTTGCGTCCCATCATGACTGTCTACTGTGCAACCCTGAGAAATCGGAGCGGGGACATCCCTTCACCGTAGGTACTGCGTGCCCTCGCAGAGCGCATGCGTGCTTCGAGCGAGTACGTGCTCCATTTGACAGCCCTGCTGTATATGATTAAGATTGCTCAGAAAGAATCATGGTAACTGAAAAATCCAATATTGTTAATTATTACTATCTCTCACTCTGGCCTTAAATATGTTCCTTAATATATCCACACCAGCTCATCTTCCAGCATCTCAACTCGTCCGTATTGTTAGCCATACTTCCTCTTTCTTAAATTCTAGCTCACTGTACAACCAAATTCAAATGTACTATGTAGCATTTATTGCTACAGAACATTAACTCATTCGAATTTTTACGAATGACGCAAAATCAAACTCACCCAGGTTTTTAACATCCTACTATATTAACATTTGGTAGGTTTTTTTTATATTCTGGTTAGGTTTTTTATTACAGTCGCTACTCTATATCATGAGATGTTCAAGGTTACTTTATAATGAATAATGCAATAAAACATGCAGGTCTTTGCTATCACTCTCAACTATGACTTATGCTTATGTTCAACGGGAAGTGTTGTTTTCGCAGTAGCTTGCCTCACTTCTGTGACCATTATTGCGTCTACTTTTGTGCCTGCACGGTTCTCGCTTTCTTCAAGTGCATAATAAATTTCTGTTTATTCTCGGGAGCAATATTTTTACTTTTTATTAAGTCTACTCGAGCAGCGCTTTCTGTGGTTAAGTTATCGACTGCTATTTCGCCCCATTGCTTCCTCGTCCACCTCCCACATTGTCGTTCTTTACATAGTAACCAATTTACGATTTCCATCGATTAAATATAAATATTTCCTCGCATTGTTCATACTGCATCACTTGCATCTTCACGTAAGTCGTTGTAATTACATAGTCATTTGCATTTTCAATATTCCTCCAGCACTTCAAGATCACAAAATGCAGATTCGCTGTCGAGCTTCCTTTTCCTTTTTATTAAGGTATGGAAAAAAGGAAGTAACCGATTCACACATATCGAGAATCTGCACTTCGTTCAACGTTTCACTGATGGATTTTCAACAGTTGTGAGCTGATTGCACAACTTATCTGATTTGTGTTATTCTGATGACTCATAAGATAAATAACTGAAATGCTTGGGAATATTGAAAAAAGTATTTCTCGCTTTTAAATATATAAATGTGATTAGTGTTATATTTGTAATATGTTTTTGTCTCAGAGGTATCTATGAATGATATTACAAAGTTGATGATTTTCAAACTTTGACTGAAAAAACATAGTTTTTCTGTGTTCACATCAAGTTGACTTCTAATAATATTCCCTCATTAGCAGTGTTACTATCAGATTGCAGTTATGGGAAATCCATGGTAGGCCATCCTGAAGGTCGAGGTATTATCCAGATTCTAATATCTAAAAACGACAACGTATGTGAGCCTACAAAAAGCTTCATTTAACAATAAATACTTTTCGGTTTCCTCACCCGCCTTATGCTTTCCTCTCCAGTTCTTCCACCATTTTACCTTTGCTACTACCTATCTTCTTACTTGTGACTTACTCACTTGCCTCTAACATCTGCTCGTCTTTGTCCGAACTTCTCTGAGTATTTCTATCTCTCTCATTCCACCCTTTTTCACCTCCCACACATCCTTTTCTTCTTGTTCCTACACCCCTCTTCTTCTGCAACTTTGATACTCGTTTTGCCACGTCTCTTTGCTATTAATGCTGTTCGTCACTTCTCTCTTTTAATATCAGCTTTTCTTCCACCCTTACATCCATCTCACTATTTACTACGCTTTCTCCAATAACTTCGCCTCATCTGATATTATTCCTGCAACTTTGCTCTTCTAGTCCATTGCCACGGATCCTCACTACTCGCTATCGCAAGCGCGCCCTTTTGGCCTCCAATTCGCCATCGCAGCCACCCTCGCTGCCTTCACCTTCTCCGTCGCCTCCCTCGCTGCCACCGCCATGCCACCGCTCCCACTACACAACCGGCACACGTCTCGCCTCCGTTGTGCCGGCACTACGATTACTACCATGCCAGCACCACCGGCACCGCACCTCAGCCGCAAGCGCCAAACCACCGCGAGCACTGCCGCCGCCACCATCCCCGGCGTCTCCACAGCCGTAACCGCCGTTCTCGCTCCCGCGTCTCCGCCCCCGCCTCACCCTCTGCCGCCGTCTCTGCCGCCATATCCTCTGCCGTAGCCGCCGCCAGCACCGTCACCTTCAACTCCGCCGCCGCCATCACCGCAGCCGCCTCTGGGGCGCCACCCCCACCGCCGCCACCTCCACCAGCATCTCCACCTCCACCGCCGCCACCACCGCCGCCGCCTCCTCCGCCGCCGCCTCCACCTCCGCAGGCGCCACCGCCGCCGCCTCCTCCGCCGCCGCCGCCTCCACCTCCGCAGCCGCCGCCTCCACCTCCGCAGCCACCACCTCCACCTCCGCCACCGCCACCGCCACCGCCACCGCCACCGCCACCGCCACCGCCACCGCCACCGCCACCGCCACCGCCGCCGCCACCTCCGCCTCCGCCGCCGCCGCCACCTCCGCCACCGCCGCCGCCGAAACCGCCGCCGCCGCTGGAAATAGCGAGTGGCGGCGCGGCGCCCGCGTCGTGTGCGTCGCCGCGTCGCGTCGCGCCGCGTCGCGTCGCGCGCTGCCTGTGTTCCGGGCTATATAAAGCCCCGCGCGCGGCGTCATACATTTTATGCTGCTACGGCCACGACGGCGCGGCGGCGTCACTGGGTGGCATCCTCAGGGACACGCGGTCGCCTACGCGCGCCACATGGGCACCAAGCGACGGCGGCGGCAGCGGGGACACTTTGAGGTTATGGGGGTGGGAGCTGGGGAAATGCGCGGTCTCGCGAACAAAGTGCTGATGAAAATGAGAGAATTACTGTGGCGGAATGTGGCGAGAAAATAAAGAAGCAATTTGAATTAAGGTACCTTACACACACACACACACACAAAGCGTAGCGTTTATTTTATATTGTTTTATATTACTATGGTTTTATTAGGTATATTTCATGCTACGCCTGTTATATAAATAAATAATACTTTTATTTGAGTCGCAAACACTGACATGTGCTCTTTAATATAGCGATTTTTTCCTCGAAGACCGTTTGTTTCGTTGTAGTTCATGAAATCTTGCTATGATGTAAAGGTCTCGTTTTTAAAGAAGTAGAAGAAAAGGAAAATCTGAATTTTCAATGTACAATTAAGTTGAAATCAGTTAATATAATAATTAAAGGAGTATAAGAAGATAATTAAGAGGTCCGTTTCAGGAAATGACGTGCCTTAGACTGTTTGGCCTAAGTTCATGAACTTAGAAAGAAAACATGGGTTTTGCTATTGTTTATTCACCCATCTGGAACTTAAAAGCATATCATTTATATCATATTTCTAGCAACTTTAATGCCATTTTATCGATAGTTAACATTTTTAATATCTTCTGTACGCTGAAATATCATTATCTTATATACGTAAGATAACACTGTGATTCTTTCTTAACATAAAATAGGTAGTTATATTGGTGGTGCATGAACAGAAACTACACATATTCAACTCTTAGGGAAAAAAATGCTAAAAATATTTATAAACCCATGACACAACACTTGTTTTGGTTCAAGGACTAATTATAATAATTTTCATTGATTAAAATATATTGAGCAAAAATTGGCAGCTAGTACATAGTTCTGATGCTATGATTTTACAATTAACAGCATTTTTTTAAAATAAAAATCAACTACCAAAACAAATTTTAAAAGAATTCTTCAATTTATTTCTCTAGTTGTTGGAATATTTCTAAAAGAAAATTAGTGTTGGAAAACCATATTTAAAAAACGTACATGGATGAGATATAATACACTGTAAGAATTGTACTTATTTTATTGGTGGAACTGTTTCGTCTTAGGATCAAAAATATCTCGGAAGTAAGCGGTTTCAGCTTCAATCACAACCGTGAAATAGATGTTAAATACACTGTTATGCGACTGTAATCGACTGTGTAGAATATTTTATTGACAGACAAAATAATTTCTGGTTTCGGATTTCAGTTAAGAAGAATTTTGCATTGGTGAAAACGCGTAGGAAAATTATGTAAATTATGTCAAAATATTGAAGTCCGATATGTTGATCTATGAAGGCTTGCAGCCAACATAAATATACGAAGTCATAAGCTTTCGCGGCCAGAGTTGAAATCTTGGTTGTCCGGGTGACGTCGTGTACAAGGAGGTGTAGCTGACGTTTCGATCATCTTTTTTGAGGTCTTCATCAGGAGAGCTTCATCAGAATGAAGACCTCGGAAAAGATGGCCGAAACGTTGGTTACACAGGCTTGTACGCGACGTCACCGGGACAACCAAGGTCTCAGTATAAATGAATTTTTGTGTCTTGTATTTAATACCAATTTTCGTTTATACGGCTTAAAATTTCAACAAGTGTGTAATCTGCTACTTAAATATCGTTGATAAAATCGCTTAAAACCGTTGTCTACAACAGAAGTAAAAGCGTTGACTCTTGACTCCCCCAGATAAATTATTTCTAATATCTCTTACGCTATGGATTAGAATAATGAATTAATTTCTAAATACTAAACTCAAAGATGAACGATCACGACGGCCAAACATTGTACGAAAAATATCTAGTGTACACAAGGAAGGTTTTGTTTTGATTGATATTCAATAACTTTTATTTTTCTAATTTATTAACTGAGTTACAAACATTCAGAATTTTCAAAAGTGCACTCTAAAATATTAGGCTATTTTTATATTGTGCTAATCGTTTAGCACAATATAAAAATTATATTTTATTTTTGAGGATATGTAGCCCACATTCTTTCTTTTCTTTTACCACA
Source organism: Acheta domesticus (assembly GCA_031308135.1). Taxonomy (NCBI): domain Eukaryota; kingdom Metazoa; phylum Arthropoda; class Insecta; order Orthoptera; family Gryllidae; genus Acheta; species Acheta domesticus. The sequence continues at coordinate 195,001,685 of JAHLJT010000631.1, read as the reverse complement.
ATAATCGTTTGCAGCAATAAATAGAAATTATGTATTCTTAGATATTCTAAAGTTTCTGCCTTAAACATCTATTTTTTTCTTTTTAATTAACTGTGAAATGGTAAACAAAGTAGAAAATTTTTATTTTTTAAATCAATAACCTATCTTCTCGCTGGCTTTACGTACTTGTAAAATAAATTTTATACAATCTTTACATACCTACAGAGCTATTTTGCTCTTATCTCAAGCCATAAAATTGTAAGCTTTTTCTATCATTTTCGTCTGCATTTTCTCTGTCTATTCTAAACAGTAGTTCTTTTTCACTACTTGAGTTCCCTGTTAACTATAAAGTCACGAAAATTATAGTGAAAGCCCTATTGTTATAAAAATATGTTACTGACATGTACTTCAAAGACTATATAAAATTTACATGTCTACAAAAGAATATTTATCCTAATTCTAAATGATAAAATAACTCCTTCAGGTCGAGCCTCTGCCGAACTTTTCTCCATCAGGCCGTAAGGATCTGAGGCAATATTTGGAGTCGTATCTTCTAAACCAATAATCATAGAAACAAGATTCTTTTTTTTTATCTGAGATCAAGAACTGAACTTTTATACGGAGTTTCAACTTTTATGTTTATTATTATTATTATTATTATTATTATTATTACTAGTAGTAGCTAAGTAGAAGTTGAAGCAACTTGCTGAATGACACCGCACAAAGCAGACTATTTATCCCGAAGACCTCGGACTCCCATGAATTATTACATGAATAATTCAAAAGATTTTTTAAGAAACATTTAATAAAAGTCCAAAATACGTTTAACATATTTATTTTAATTAAAATTCATTCAAATTTTGTTGCTATAAGAATATTATACATAAAATTGCATTACTGTCTATTGTAGTAATGAAAAAACAATGCTATTTATTCCCAATAATTGACTTTAGTGTGGTAATTTTGAACAGCGTCCCTGGACGTCAATGCAGAGGGCATGCTCATCAGTGAGTTCCAAAGCTGTCTTACAGATTAAATGGCGGCAAACGAAATCTAGCGGTGCATTTACGTAATTTATTGATGTAAGAACCTGCATGAATAGTCAGCGAACGGGAAAGTAGCAATTTTTAAGCCAATACACAGTCCAAATCGCGCCCCCGCAGATTTTCCCAGCGTTATAAATTAAGGCCATCTGTCGGCGCCCGTAGATTCTACTGGCCGCGAGCTCAATGTGATAATGATTTTCTTGAAATATTTTGCCCTGATTGCAAATGTCGGCTGCCGTAGTGGTCCAAGCTCTTTGGGGTACAGGCCCAATGTATGGCGGCATCCTCAGATGTGCCTGCCGACGTTGGCCATCAGAAGCCGAAACTGCACGAAAACGGAACAGACGACGGACGAGGAAACGGCCGAGGCGACGACGTCTGCTTCGCGAGTGCGGCCACGAATATTTAGAGGTGAAACTTCGAACGAAGGCGGGCGGGATGAAAGTGGCGTCAAGAGCTCGAAAAGCGCTGAAGGAAAGGCGAAAAGTGAGGTTAAGAGTACGAGGAATTGCGAAAGGGCTACTGAGCAGCTCTGAAATTAGAATAAAAGCTTTGAATAAAGCGAGTGTACTTGTACGTCATTTCTCGTCTGCTCGTTGGATCGGCATCTGAGCTCACTGCTGCTTCAATTCAAAAAAATCTGAAAGGAGGAAACGTGTTATTCGGATTTTTAATTAGTTAAGTTAGGTGCGCGTTGAAAGATTTCTTACTTGAAGTTGGATTTAGAATCCTCAGAAAACGAAAACGTATTTTCTGAACAAAATGGGCACGTGTAAGCAATTTTGGGAATGTAAAGTTGATAAATAGATTGTAGTCAATGCCATCGTGTTATAAGAATGAGAAAAATAAGAGAAAATATATTTTTGTACGCATGTTGAAGTGCTATTTTTATGGAATATTTTTAACAATATTGTTGTCGTTCTTGTTCTTAATTCATGGTTTTACATCTTGATAAATTATAAAAAATTGCACTTATCCAGTAGGAAATAAAATTGGTTTTACCTAATCGCTTAAATATGTCACTTCTATATTGTTGATTAACTAGATATGAAGTCTCAGTAATATGCAAACAACATCAAATACTGTAAGGCTAACACGATCGCTGATGGCCAATGAACAAGGCAATTGTTACCGCGGAACAGCAACGTTTAAATTTCGAATACAAAATAAATTTTATATATGTTCGCAGAAATACAATGTTGATACTCGCTTTATTACACACTAAATTTTTTTTATGAGGAAAGTCTACAAAAACTATGTATGCACCACGGCCAAAATATGAATGATTTTGGAATGGGTCATTGATCAACTTCCTCAAAAAGCATTCACATTTCAGCTCTATCAATATGAATGTAGCTTACTGTAAACTGTAATAATTAAAAACTATAAAAAATATATTGTAAGAAAAGAGCGTAACAAATTCTAAAACATCATTTCTTTATATTTTAGATACTTTAACAATTTCGCGTAAAAAACAAACTCCAAACTCTTAATTTTGTTTTATGTCTTGTAATTTATTATAGTAAATATGTGTTGCATAAATGTTTACTTCTTCATAGCTCATAAATCAGTCCCGTTGGGAAAACGATACTCATTTGAAAACTGTGCTGCTGGGATATTCCCCTACCAAACCAAGGAAGGCAAACATGACTAAAATAAACCACTTCCCTAACGAGAGGGGAGAAGGACTGCTCCCCAGATGGGACTAGAAGCGACTCGTAAATTCTAAGTGCAAAGGGGAGACTTCGGCACACCTGTCCGTGCCATTATAAGCTCTTGGAGACTCTGATAGAAAGCTTCCTCAGTCCACAGACATTCTTCTACAGTCAATTTTATTGTCGGTTAGCTACAATTGTTACTTGCTGTCATTCAAAAGAATTCCCCTGTAAGTGTCCCGTGAAGCAAGTAACCAGAAGAACGATCCGGTTAAATTTTGTTGACTCCCACACAATTTTTTTCCAACTCATACACATAAACTTTTCGTAGTGTAATGTCTTATTTTAAAACTTCTTTTTGAATGAAAATATTTTTAATCATCTATTCATTTGCTACTTTATGATCTTATTTTCTTTAATGATCAGAAAAACGAACATAAATTTTCTTCGAGGAGTGGGACAAACAGTCAATTTCAAATTTTGCTAGGAATTTCTGGGCATTCAACAATATTAACGGTCAGACGTTTCTTCCAGAAATTTATATTTCCATTCTATCGAAATTCTAATATTGAAAGGATCTCGATTTTATGTCTGATGGGAACTCTTAATGCGAGAAACAACTACTGTCTTCTCACAATGCGGAACAAGTGAGCGCGCGCGTTTACCTGGACCTACAGCGTAGGCATTTTTTCGGCAAAATTCTCTACCCAAACTATTTAGAAAACAAATTTTTTAGCACTCTGCCTTTGAATTATTTTCCGTTTTATTCTAATTTGGCAAAAGTTCTGGAGCAATAAATGGACAATGTTTGATAAAAATACTGATGAAAAGTTGATGACTTGGACGCTTGATTAGAGTTTTATAACGCCGTTTATGAAATATGCATGTATTATTTACAATTAGTATAAAACGTTTTGTGTGTTTATACTACAACAAAAAAAAGTTAGTTTTCATACTCTGATCACAAAAAAAGATTCAAGAATATTACGAAATATCAGGAAAATGTCCGAAAATCCCTTCAATCCCTTCAAGATTCCCGTCAATCAGTGTAATCATTTTGTGATTATGAACGAAAACTGACTATGTACAAGCGTCCATATGGTAAAAAAAATTCAATTTGACCTTGAACTTTCTCGAACTACGGGCACATAAGTGTGCCCCCTTTGGTCTGTCAAAGTACAGGTAATTGCGGGATGTTGTCACCGACTCTACTGTACCCGGCCTAAGCCGCTTCGTAAGTTGGTCGCGACGCAACGTGAATATCGAGCGCAACCATGATGTTGTGTCCGCATTTCGTCGCCGATTCCGACTCCACCACCCTCACCTCCACCCCGATCACCGCCATCGTCACCACATCTGCCGTGGCGCCTACACCATCACCATCCTTACTTCCGAGACCGCTATCACCCCGACACGTATCTTCCATTGTCGCCACCAGTTATCGATAGCACCATCGCCACCCCCCCCCACCACCACCACCACAGCTATCACCTCCATCGCCGCTACCACTACCGTCACCGCCACGGCCACTGCCACTGCGACCGCGACCGCCACCGCCAACGCCGCCACCACCACCTACGCTAGAGACACCACCACCCTTACTGATACAGCCACAGCTACAGCTACAGCTACAACGACAGCTACTTCCGCAGCTACAGCCACAGCCACAGCCATAACTACAGCCAGAGCTACAGGCACATCTATGGCTACAGCCACACCCATAGTTAGCCATGGCCACAACCACCACTGTAGCCGCCACAGCCATAGCTACAGCCCTAACCCTGGCCACAGCCACAGCCATCACTGTGGCCGTCCCTGCCGCGGAGATCACCGCAAAAGATTCCTCCTCCGGCACCGTTACCACCGTCACCACCACTACTATTCCCCGCGGCAGCCTCTCGCAGCGGTGATTCCGACCTCCGTAACGTCCACCGTGCCACGTCCACGCGCCCTCGTAACACACGTCATTGCGCGCGCCCACCGCGTCGCCGGCGTCCTCACGCGCCCTCGCGCGGCCCCCGCGGAACGAGCGCAGCGCACTGCGCGGCCACGATCGTGCTTTCTCTCTCTCTCCGCCTCCCCCTCCCCCTCCCCCTCGTTTCCTCCCTCTCTCCCCCTCTCTCTCCCTCCCTCTCTCCCCCTCTCTCTCCCTCCCTCTCTCTCCCTCTCCCCCCTCCCCCTCTCCCTCTCTCTGCCTCTCTCCGTCTATCTCCCTCTCTCTCTCCCTCTTACCCCTCTCTGTCTATCTCCCTCTCTCTCTCCCTCTTACCCCTCTCTCCCTCTCTCTCCCTCTCTCTCCCCCCTCCCCTCCCCCACGTTTCCTCCCTCCCTCCCTCTCTTTCTCCCTCTCTCTCTCTCGCCCGCCACTCTTCTTGCATTTCCTCAAATTAACGCACATTTCCTTTCATTGTGAGGCTTTATTATTCAAAACACGTCGAAGGTACTTTGCAGCTACAGAAAATGTCACTTCGGGATAGTAAATTGTGTCATTACCTTGTAAGGATGCAGGTGAATTTAGCGCAGTGATGTCCATGTCTGCTACTAGTGGCAGTGGCACGCCTCGCGGCACCGTGCCTTGCCACAAGATTCTGTGCGCTACTAGCGTGGGGAGAGGAAACTATTAGTAACCCCGCCGTTTTATAATAGTGAGGGCGTTGCCTCTTGCGGCGGGGTTATGAACTGCATGGAGAGGTCATTTGGTCGTGGCACGTGTACCATGGACTCCCGCTCGTAGCAACAACCTTGAAAACACTATTTAGAGGAACTTTTGGCATAATCTTTGAAAAGAACAATAATTAATACTTCACTGTACCTGCAACATTTTTAAAAAATAATGTTGGGCTTTTCTAATTACATTTTGGGACACATAATCCTAACACTTTTATATGAACATTAAAATAGTGCATACTATACAATTTGACATGGTACGGAGGCTCTCAACTTTTTGAGGCGTTGGCTCGACCACATTCTACGGTCGTAATGAAGTTCACCACTCGCTCACTACATGATGTTGTTTCGGGCGCCGCATCCGGCTTTCCTAAGCTCATTGCATGGCTCGCAATGCATGGCCCGGTACTAGTGGTGTCGTCGGGGTATTTTACCCGTGTCTCCAAGCCCGTGCAGTTTTAAATTCATTTCATCATAAAGTAATTCTTTCGTAATCATTACAAGTATCAATATTCAAATCGCCGGCCCGGTGACCGAGATCGCTAAGACTGAAGTTCTGTAGCGATCTCGGATCGAAGGGTTCGAATCCCGTCTCGGGCATGGTTGTGTATGTTCGTCCTTTCATTTCCTATCATCATCATATCGTTTCATCCTCATATATACCACAACGTTAAAATCCAATAGTGATCGCTAGTGACCAAGAAGTTGATGCGACCTTAAATAACAAACAAAAAATATAAATTCATACCGTAGCCAACTTTATCGTAAAACAATATACACAAATGCACAAAGGCATTTGAGAGATCTACGTGTGTCATGAGGTGGCAGGAAGACCATTACGATAATATAATGTTACGTTGCATGCAGTTTCGCTTGATAAAAAAACTTATCCTTGTACTATATGATGGGCAAAAATATAGGGTAAAATACTTAGTGAATTTTTATATTTGGGAAAAGCATAATTAAACATCTTCATATGCGATAATAATCCACTAGATTGCGATTACGTAGAGAAGCATTCATACGAGAAGAACTTCTTGGTATGAAAGACAACTCGCTTAAGTGACCTGGGTATTTTTCGTTCACAGCTGCACTCTAGATCCCTCTATTTCCATTGCTATTACCCTGCACTCCCTCGGTTCTGTTCTTGCAAACTCATCTCGTCTGTTCTTTCTAATACGCACTTTACTCTCTCCTGATGCTCACCCCTCTGCCCATTGCACCTTCCAGCTTTCCTTCCCTGTCACGCTGCCCTACATTGTCTCTACGCTCACCTCTACGCTTCTGCGCATGCTGCCTCAACCTTGCCTCTCACGTTCCTCCACGCTCATCATGCATGTACCCTGCTGAGCCCTTTTGCTTCACGCTCTCTCAACGCTCGCCCCACGCTCGCCCCCACGCTCGCCCCACTCTCATCCCACGTTCGTCCCACGCTCGCTCCACGCTCGCCCCACGCTTATCCCATGCTCTTCCCACGCTAGCCCACACGCTCGTCCCACGCACGCCCCACGCTCCCCCCATGCTCACTCCGCGCTCTCCCTACGCTCACCCCACGCTCGCCCTACGCTCGCCCCACGCTCGCCACACGTTCGCCCCACGCTCGCCCCACGCTCGCCCCACGCTCGCCCCACGCTCGCCCCACGCTCGCCCCACGCTCGCCCCACGCTCGCCCCACGCTCGCCCCACGCCTGCACGACGCTCGTACGACGCTGGGCAGACGCTCGCCGTAGCCCCTGTGTATTCTCGTGGTCGCCGAGACGTCGTCCCACGGAGCCCCCAGAGACAGCAAGAGGCCGGAGACGTTCTAGGTAACTGTTTGTTTATTCGGGTATCATGTATCTGCGCCTTTCCTCCCCTCTGTTTGAATTCAGCTACACAGAGACTTTATTTGAGTTTCGTGGCGCGGGACTATCCATTTCGCCTTTCCTTTTCCTTTTGTAGATATTTCAGTTTGAATGCATCCTTTTCACGTAGAACGGAAAAGAACGTCTTTATGCAGATGGTTGTGTTTGTTTGTGTCTATTCCATCGTGCAGGGATATGATTCGTTGTTTGTAAAAAAAATGTGGAATCGAACAAAATTTCTTATTTGAACATTCTTGTTAGATACCTTCTCAGAATTGTATCAGAAATAGAAGAAGTCTTTGTTTCACGTTGAAATGTGAAGTTAACATTCATAACATAGCAAAAGGAAATACTTACGCTCATTCACCACGAGCTTAAATCTCGGTTGAAATTGATGGGATACGTTATTTTCACGTTGTTGATTTTTTGTCGCAAACACGGTTTTGTTTTTTGGGTTCAAGCTCTTCAAAATGATATGGCTCTAATTCCATGCACTAAAATACGCTAAGAAATTATTACTGTTCTATACCAGTTATAAGACATGAAACACTTTCTAATAGACACAAGACGCTGTATGCGATATTCTTGTTATGTAATTATTTATCAAACCTACATAAAATAGATTTAAAAGGAAAAATGTGGAATTTTGTAGATTCGGTTACGAAATAATTGTAACAGCAAATGAAATGTCCCACAAACAAGCAACTTCAGAATGGAGTATACGTGTTCCCGAGAACACTAGCAAGTAGGTTTCAGGTGAAAAATAAATATTAAAATAGTGCATAATAATTACTTTGTATTATAAATGCTTATATTTAATTATTAAATTTCGAATTTTTTGGCACTGCTCTACTGACGCGTCCTATTTTACAATTCGTCTGTATGATGAACGAGGCTATGGTCTTACGTTGTCGTGTAAAACGTTAGTCACGTTTAAGGCAGATTTTCAAAGGATATAAGAACATTTTGATACTGATTACTACAAATGTCTTCAGTCTGTTCTCTTATGTGCCTAGAAAATGAGTGTATCGTAAATGTTTTCAAATTCATGAGCAGCATATATAAAGCACAGTTCAGAATAGGGTCCTTCAAATTTATCTAAGTTATTTGTACGTTTGAAACAAATGATTTACAAAATGTGGAATAGTTTGTTGTGCTAGAATGTATTGAACAGAGAATGTACTTGGTAATTATTTCCAAATATTATGTGGCAGTAGGATTGAGAATTAATCTTCATTCTGGTAAACTGTACGATGTCAAACAAAGGTTTAATTAAAAAAAATCATTTGGAAGTTATGTGTTTAGAATACATAGCTCCACAAAGTAAAAAATAAAAGTAAATAGAACGGTTATATTGGTCTTACAAGTGTCAAAAGCACAAGTATCATTGTATAGTTTTTAAGGGGGATTGCATTAATAGAATGTTTGCTTTAATGGAAGGTTGGGAATAAGTTAACTAAGTCAACAACCCTTTTCTGTGAAACATTTAGTAACAATAAAACGTTCTGAATGCATTCCGTTCAGATTTCTTAAAAGTTAGTGAAGAAAAACATAACGCTTATTATTGTAGTTGGAGAATGAAAAATGCTTTCAATTTCTCACCAACACGCGAGCACCAATTCACCAACAATGTAAAAGTAGGTTGTATAAAAGAGACCCAGGAGAAAAAGTCTAGGGAATAATATTTATCAAACGTACAATTTTCTGCAAAACGTCATCAAAAGTGGTGACATTAACATCGAAGCAACGCGTCTTTCGGAACGGGAAACGACGGCAAAGTAAGGCGTACGCCAGCTGCAACAAGCCCGGACGCCACGCTTGTTCGTACGATGACTATAAAAGGAACTTTAACAGTCAGAGGTTTTATTACCTAGGGTCTGGACGCGGCCAAACCCAGCATGGACATGGAGAGGCAAGGCGGGGAAGGTGGGGCGGGACTACGCAGGGCGGAGTGGGCGGGGCTAGGAACGGCGAGAAACGAGGACGGCGCAAGGCGGAGCTGCGGGTAGCAGAGCAAGACAAGACGAGAGAACGATAGAGAGGGAGAGAGAGAGAGAAGGTGGGGCGAAATAGGCGAGGTGACGTAGGCAGCGTGAGGCTGGCGGGGTACGTTAGGGGGCAGCGAGGTAGGTGGGACGAGGTAAGCGTGGCGAGGTAGGCGGAACGAGGTAGGCGGGGAGAGGTAGGCGGGGCAAGGGAGGCGGAGCGAGGTAGACGGGGCGAGGTAGGCGGGGCGAGGCAGGCGGGGCGAGGTAGGCGGAGAGACGTGGGCGGGGAGACAGAAGCGAAGCGAGGCAGGCAGGGGTGAGGTAGGCGGGGCGAGGTAGACGGGGCTAGGTAGGTGGGACGAGGTAGGCGGGACGATGTAGGTGGGGCGAGGTAGGCGGAGAGAGATAGTCAGGGCGAGGTAGGCGGGGCGAGGTAGGCGGAGAGACATAGGTAAGGCGAGGTAGACGGATCGACGTAGGCTTGGCGAGGTAGGTGGGGCAAGGTAGGCGCGCGGATCTAGCCAGGGAGGAGCTAGCCGGGTAGGGCGGGGAGAAGCGGAGCGGAGCGTGGCGGGGAAGGCTGGAGCAAAGGGGTGGTCTGAGGTGCGGCGGGGGCCGGCTGGCCATGCCGGGCCGGAGTTTGGAGGGTCAGAGAAAAAGGAAGCAGCTTGTTCTGCGGGGAGGGCGCTTAATGGTGCGTGCCCCCTGCTCCGGCCAACACTTTTCGCTCTTAGAAGACCTCTCGCCCTGCGTCGCCCGAGCAGCCGGCGCTACCGCTCGGAGAAAACGAGAAACGAATGTCTCGGAAATCTCTACGTTTGCTAGAAATGAAATGTCTCTTCGCGTTTTGTGAACAATCTTGTGTATCAAGTATAACGTTTCGTGGATTGCTTACTAGGGAGTAGTTGCAAAGCTAACTAACTGGTTGTACTTTGAACAAATGGATATAAACCAGAGAAGACCCGTTGCATGAATAACATAATGCATGCGTAAGCATTGTTAACTTTGAAATCAACTACACTCTATAATGTAAATTATAAACTGATTGTTTGTATTGGTACTTTGTGTCGAAGTGTGCCTCATCTTGTTTCTGACTCGTAGCCTTCATAAATAAACACAAGACAAATATGCCAGTGAAGATTACTATTTTTCTGCCACCTCATCTGGCAAAGTTTAACTTACCAATTGAAATCCTTCTTTAAATCCCATGTACATTCATGTGCACTCCTGAAATTGCAATTAATCTGCTATCGTCATGGCTTGCAATAAACGTGCAGCTGGTAAATCTAATAAGAAAATCTAATAAAGACCAACTGTTTTATTAGACACCTGACTCGACGCTCAGGCGTTATACACTTTCGTGTTGCAAGGGCCCCAGAAATTGTCATGCATCATTAACATAAATTCCGAGGAGAAGATAGAATAAGGGCAGAAAAGGAGGTGGAGAAAAATAATTAGAAGGAAGATAAATAGACAATGACAAGTAAGAAAAGGTGGAGGAAAAGAACGGGGATAAGAAGAAGGTTTAGAAGGAGAAGAAGAAGACGGAGAAGAAGGAGCAGTAGAAGGAGAAGGAGAATGGGAAAATGAAGGACAAGAAGGAGAAGGAAACGTAGGAGAAACAGTTTCCTTTTATATCAGACTTTTATGTTCTGTTATTTCGTCACTGACTTCTCTACGTGCTCATCGACTGACACGAGCAGATGATTATTTCCACTGAATGAGTGGCATCAATGGATGTCACTAGAAATTGTATACAGCAGGTAGCCTGCTCCTACCATAACACAAGGTACGGGTTCGTCTTTCCGATACTAATTAGAAAACCAGGTACAATTGAAATGTAACTAACTAATAAATGCTTAATAACACTTGAAAAATATGAGCTCTATCACACAATAGCAATAGCAATAGAAAAATACAATGGCAAAAAATTTAGATCACTTCCTGAAATAATACATACATATGTAAATACCCTTATATACAATATTTACAATAAAACAAAAATAATGGGAAAATGTTATACACAACCGTTTCCTACCTTGGGAGAAATAACAATTCGAAAGTCTAATGGATAAACCTCCCGTCTAATTCACACATATGTTTCTTATAACTCTTCTAACTTTTAACAATTGGTTCTGTCCTGTTTCTGTAACTTTTTTCTTACCGAAATTAAATGAAGTTGGGATCATGACTTTTTAGAATATATTCTTTCAATTACCTTTGAAAAATAGTATTAAATTTATAGACCTTCAACCTCTTTTAATGGTCACTTATTTCTATAGAATTTCGTTCTAGAACGTTACAGAGAATTTATACTTAAAATTTATCTGCATTCTAATACGACAGTGACTGCTTAAAAATGCATTAGATATTAGAAATATCGATCCTATGTTACCAGTCGAAATGATGTGAATTTCTTGCACCATAACATTAGCAAATTTGCTTCTGATTCTCAACTGGGGGAGAAAACATGACGATACAGTTCTTAGCGAAACGTTTTGTCCAGTTTGGGAATGTGCTGCGACTAGCAATCTCCAAAAATTATCAGCCATTCAAAATATATTTTTAAGAAGAACTTTAAATGTCCACTTGTTCATTCCTAACACCCAGATTCGCAGAGAATTAAAAGTGCCTTCATTAAGCGACCACATAACACAAATAGGCCAAAATTTTTACCAAAACCTTCACACTTCCCCATGCTCCTTAATCTTCAGCCTGGGTTGCAATGCTGCATATCCACGTATTAAATCCAGGTATTCCAAAGACCGATTCAAACCACCGTAATCCCCCATAACTGTCAATTGATCTAACTGAAACAGTCTTCAACCTCGCTTCATTTACTTTAGCACAATGTTTACGTTATTCCGAGTAATAAAAACCACTGCTTATCGATGGCCATTCCCAGAAAGTTAAAAACTATGTACTGCATAATTTAACATCCTCTAAAGACAAGTATGTCGAACGAGAAGAAATAAATTTAAAAAAAGCGGAACGATTTGACGCATGAATAACACTAGCCGGTCGGATCCGCATGTCGTCTTCTAGCAATCGAGTGTCGCGCTGTCGATTGCAATCGAGTGTCGCGCCGCTGGACACTACAGTGAAGATTCCGTTGCCTAACATAGCCTCGAGACCCCGTCGTCTGCTATGTTTTCAATAATAAATCAGCCTCTTTTGCTCCGATGTCCAAAATTTGAATTCAATTGTGTAAAAAAAAAAAACAAATCTGTGGAGAAAAATGTAACTTCTTCAGTTAAGACTTCACCCAACATAGTCAATGCATGCCTCGTGGCATAGTAATTCGCTTTGGTAATTACTTTTCACACTTATTATACATTTCAGAATGCACCAGGACCCTGACAGCTAGATTACTTTAATTAACTAGTGGTGCTAAAACAGCACGTACTTTCTCGCCCCTATTTTTGCGCAAAATAACGCGCAATGTAGTCACATTTTCGAAAAATTGTTCATGACCTTATTTAAAAATCTACCTTTACGGAACAGTTTTCATCAAGGAAAAATATATCTTCATAATTGTAGTTGTAAGAAGACTCCGAAAAAATGTTGACCTTTAGCAATTTTCGAAAAATCAATTTTCAAAGAACATGAGATCTGCACCAGTCTCTTAAACTTCCTTCACACCATCAAGCAACAAAATTTATTCAAAAACGATGGAACCATGTTTTTAAAAATTTGGAAAATGTTCCAGGGTCTTAATGTAAAGTACTCCCCAAAATTAATATATCGGTTTCAAATTTAAGGGGCCGTGACATTAGCCAGATCGGTTAGGATGTATTAGTTTTGGAAAAAATCAACTGAACAGTTTAACCGCTAGCGTTGTTCACAGACGGACAAATGTTTTGCCGTCATTCAATTTTTTTATATTAAGGACCCACAGACCATGGATTTTGGCTATACCAAGTGTTAGAGGATTTTTTTCTAAATGAAGTAACTGGATTTATCCATTGTTTCGTTGCCGGGGCCCTGTAATAAGAGCATTTCTGCCGAAAATACGCCGCTTTTGACGCAGCATTACATAACTTTCTCTCTACTCCGTAGCGAGAAAGTAAAATAGGATCTCAAGTATATTTGAATCTAACTACAGTAATTAAATACACCCTGCCCCTTCCTTCTGTCATTTTCCGTTCATGCTTCCGATTTCGTGCCCAATCGCCCCGCCCGCTTCGCCGTCCTTCGCGGGCCACGCGCACGCTCTCTCGTCGGGCGGCAACGCAGCCAATTAACGAAGAGCTACGAGAGGGCGGGGGGGGGGGAGAGGGCGACGCGACGTCCAGAAAGCGAGAGTCCCTAACAACGAAATACACGCCAGCCGAGGGGACGGGGAATGGAAACGCGCTTGCACGTAGGGGCTAATAGCCAACAGGAATCGGACGGAGATGAAAGGAAAAAGAGGACGCTGAGAAATAGGCAGTAAAAAGAGGGGAAAAGAGAAGATAAGAGAAACAGGGTACACAACATTTTAAAAGATGAGAAAAAAAGACGAAACATGAAAAGGAAAAAGGAGGAAAAAATATTTTGAGAAAAAGAGGGAGAGAGAAGAATAAGGAGATATAAAAAATGAGAGGCAGAGTCGCTTAGAAATAGCTTGTAACTAATAGAATTAAGGGAAGTAAAGGAAAAAGGCAATCCATGCAGGTAAATTAGATGTTTTCACTACTGATCAAAAGCAGAACATCGAAATGAAAAGTTGGGAACGAAAGATACAATTTCAAAGATTTTCAGATGTGATATTTACAAAAAATTTAAATAGGTAATAAGTTAGAGGATAAGAGTCTCTGTGTGGAGATACAGGTTTAGGGAGAGCAATGAAAATGAAAGGGAAATGATTGTTGAAGACCAGAGAGGTGAGAACACAATAACTGCAAAAATAAGTAAGACGGCGGCAAAACCAATGAAATGAAGGGCGAATTCACTAGGAGACGACAACAGAACAGCGAAAAAACATTATGATTTTGAAGGAATAATAGCAAAATAAATTGAGTGTAATTAAGATATAAAATGAGATACAGCACTGAAGACACAGCAAAAATTTATGTTATCAGACAGTTCGAAGAAAGTAGGTAAGAGACAGGAAAGATCTCAAGAGGCTACAAAAACACGGTGGACCGAGAACTAGAGTTACTGTTGTAAAGGAGGGTGAACCACAAAGAGACGAAGTAAGGCATCGCACACAGCGAGAGAGTGCAAGTCCTAAACGACAAAATACACGCGGGCAGGAGGCAGCGAACACGCGGCGCGCCCACGGCCCAATTACCACGGCGCGTAACGAGCGGGCGGGCGCGCTGTTTGGCGGGCTGGTGGGCGGACTGAGGGGTGGGCAGGTGGAAGGGCGGGCTGGTGGGTCTGTTTGCGATCGGGCGGACTGGCAGATAGGTAGGCGGGTTAGGAAGGGTTTGGGTGGGCGAGTTGGTGGGTTGATCGTTGAGTTGGTGGGTGGGTGGGCGAGTTGGCGTGCAGAGGGGCAAGTGGTCAGAGGGGCAAGCGGGCGAACGGGCGGACAGGCTGGCGGAGGGGCGAACGGGCGGACAGGCGGGCGGATGGGCGAACGGGCGGACAGGCGGAAGGACGGGCGATTGGGCGGGCGATTGGGCGGGCGAACGGGCGGACGGGCGGACGGGCGGACGGGCGGATAGGTGGCCGGCTAGTGGGCGGATTAGCGGGCGGGCTGGTTGGAGGGTGGTCGGGGAGGCCTGTTGGCCAGGATAGTGGGTGAGTGAGCTAGGGTGGGTTAGTGATTGGGTGGGCGGGCGAGCGGGGCAGCGCGGCCGCGCTCGGTGCTTGTTTATCTGACGCGACACCGGAAGTGCCACCGGCGACGCGCTCTGCCGAACGCGCTTGCAACTGCCTTCACGACAGCTACGCCGCCGCTCCAGCTAACGCAACGAGCAGCTGCGTAAGGGTCAACGCGTCCGAGATCACTGAACGAGCGCTGCAGTTTAGATCCTACGATTGGTTGTTTTATTGTTGGATGTTTCCAGGCAAGTCATCCGCTACGGTAATTTGTTCTCTTAGAGAAGTGAATGTTTCATTTTGGGATTTGGCGGTGTTTCTTTCTGGCTGATTGTTGAGAACCAGTGCCGACCTACAGGTTGCCTTCTGCAAAGGAATTCCCCCTTCAAGCCTCCGCCCACCTGGGCATTTCACAGCTGGGACAAACTCTAAGCTCTCGACTGGCCTCCAGCCATGTGCGATAGTGTAACATGTAAGTGTGAATACATTAATCCCTCAACATTCGTAAGAGTTAGGTTTACAAAAAAACTTTGCGAATGTGAAATTCGCTAATATTGAGTCTATCTTTTAATGTACGAAATTGGGTTAGTTTCCTCGATATCGAAAAACTGTTTAAAAAAGAAAGAAAAATGTCAAACAATTGCAGTAGAACTGAGTAAGCGCTACTGTATACAGAATTCAAAATTAACATTCCAATGAGAAGAAATAAAACAATATTTGAAACTTATTTCAAAGTTGATAGTGATTGCATATAAGATTTGGATTTTTTTGTTTCATCACCCACCTCGTTCTAATATTCACATATTAAAGAGTTGCTGTTTCTATTTATTTCATTGATTTCGAAATTATTTCTATGTTCAAATCATATTCGAATGCTTTTTCCGCTAGAGCTTGTTGAAGGTTACAATACTGTTAATAGCTTTGACAATGAAGTTGCTGCAGGACATAGTTGTGCTTCCGTTACTTCATCATTACCTTCGAGGTTTTCTTCGCTGATTATTTTTCTCTTCAGTGAGGTCATTATAATTAGAGTTGTATAGATCCTGAATGGCTTTACACGTCATTTGGACAGCTTACCTCCAATTTGATGCAACTTAATTGAATTATTTTACAATTATGTTAATCATTAATGTGAAATGACTTTCCAACTTTGACATTTTTTCAGAATGTGATACTTTGAGCTGGAGTGTCTGCCGAGTTTGTTTCCAAGATGACTCTGAAAAAGAAAATGAAATGTGCTTGCTTAAAAAAAAGTTTCCGGATAAACAAATTAGTTGACGTTCACAGTAGTTAGATTAATTATTTGTATATTCAATGTTTATTGAATCCCCATAAACAATAAAATGAGTATAATTACTTTTAATTTGCTCTTTAAGAACTGTTTATTACATTTCAGTATAATGTGGCAATATTTGTTAAAACCACCTTTAGCCTTCAATAAAGCCTGAATTCTTCTTGGCGTGCTTGCTATGCACTTCTTGCTGACTTCTTGTATGCGTGAGGTGTTATGCTATGCTTTAATTATGTTTTTAACCAACATTGTCTTATTTGTAACCACCTTTTCTCTAGAAATTTCAGACTTCAAAATTTCTCACACGTTCTCGATCTGATTCATATCTGGGGAGTTGCCAGGCCAATCCAAAACTTTAATTCTTGTCTCATTTAGGAACTTCGTGACAGATTTTGCTTTATGACACGGAGCAGAGTCGTGTAGAAATATAAAATCATTATCAGGAAACCAATCTTTCACTTGCGGTAAGAGTGTCTTTTGCAAAACCAGTTTGTATTGATCTTGGCGCATAATACCATCAACAAAGTAAAGACGTCCATTACCGTTGATGCTTATTATAGACCAAATGATAACGGATAAAGGATGCTTCACTCTTTCTACAACACAATCTGCGTAGTAATTTTCATTGTCTCTGCGTCGAAAAAAATCAGTTTTGTCTACGAGTATCTGAATCGTGGTTTCGTCTGAGAAGCAAACCTGGTCACGAGAAAGTGGAAGTATTAATATTAAAAATATGAGAAAAGAGTTATAAAATATGCAAAGAAAAAGCAACTAAATCCTTGTCCCACTCATGTTCAGTCCAATGCTTTAGATTTTGTGCCCATTTGAGTCTTTTCTGTTTCATCTTTTGGGTCAGTTTTGGTTTTCTCAGTGGTCTACAACGAATTCCCTTCTCCTTGAACTGTGTCTGAAGTGTGCGAACAGAAACTCTAATCCCGTCATTTTCTTGCTTTTCCTGTATCACCCCTTTTAAGTTTTGTACGATTTTCTAGTGCGATACGACGAATTTCTCTATCACTTCTCGGAGATGTAATACGTTTTAGACCACATTCCCTTTACGAAAACTATCCAAAATCAAATTTCGTTTCACATTATTGTTAATATCTCTCACACTGGACTGAGATACTCTACCAAAGAAGCAATTTTACTTTGGGTATAACTGAAATGTTGTAACGATGTTGAAATTCTTTCTTTCTTTCTTTCTTTCTTTCTTGGTGTCAAGTCCACTGCTTTACTCATTTTCTGAATCACATCAGTTTGAGGTTAGTACAACATCCAATATCTTTTCACAGTAATACAGTATTAAAATGTTTAAGCAGTTAATAAACTTCAAATACAAAATCGCAATAATCAGTAAAAGTTATTATCTTACCAGATTTTATCCAAATAATGCTTAGAATCTACAAGAATTGAATATAACACCATGCGCTGTCAGCAGACAATAACAAACTATTTGTTACACAGCGATGCCAACACATTATTTTAATAATTATATTGGTTTGAACAACAAAAATATAACAAAAATGTTTAAATATGCACAGTTTTAAAATTTATACACATAATAAAAATCAAAATATTTGGATCTATTATGAAAATTACGAATTTTCTGTCGTGAGTATAATAATTTGGCACCCAACTATAGCATAGTTCGTAAATTTTGACTATGCTTCATAATATAAAAGTAATTGACAATATGTTGACGCAATAAAAAAACCCATTTTACGGCACCAGAGAGCCAAAGCTTTTCTATACAAAAAGTAATTTTTGACGCAGCATTATATAGTTTTCTCTGTACTAGATTTGCAAAATATACCCTGTAATACTACGTATGTATACAAAACAGTAAAAATATATATTAATAAGGCTTTCCTGTTATTCTGATTTCAAGACAACTTCCCTCTATGCCGACCACCTACGATTCTAAAAGTTTGCGACGGCCCGAATCTATGTCCGTCTCTGTATCCAACAAGCTGTCCGAATCGATTAGCAAACGCGGCTCGCTGGAATATACTCGCTTCACACAAATGCAAACATTCAGTTACCAGCGTCGCTCTTATTCGCTAAACCCGGAGGGTTGGGATACGTCTATAGGACTGAGCTTGTGTAATCTGTGACGTACTCGCCATTGACCACGACAGCCGATATTGTGTACATTTAGATAGTATCACAACCCCGTGTAAACGTCATTGGTCAGGATTACTTGTGACTGGTGTTTGTTGTATTGCGCCGTTCAACCGTGCCATTTCCCAGGTACTCGACTACTACTGCGTAGGTAATGGCAGCTGATTCACACGTCACATTATGTCCCTTTTGTACTTTATTGACTCGAAACAAAGAGGCAAATGTTATTCAGATAACCCTTTTATAATATTTTATCTTTTACTTGGTATAATAATTATTATAATTTCCACTTTTCATTTAGACCAAAATTGAGGAAACTAAATGTATATTAGAATTCACAGCGGCATAATTTCATAATACACATCAACACAATTAAAACAAAATAATATTTATATCACTAAAATACCAAGTGTTTTCATATCAAGAAAGTAAACCTGAATGTCTCCCATCAAGTGAAATGAATGCATATACACGAAAATAGCTTTACAAAAAGTGTTCAAGTCCGAAAATATAGCTATTAAACGCAAAAATTATCTAAATATACATTTACTACCTCACATCTATTTTTTTTCAAAAATGCAAAAATTCACAACAAACATATTAAACTTTATTTGAAGTAAAACGGCTTACTTTGATAAGGAAGCCGTTTAATGTGTCGAATGTAAAATAAATTATTTCACTTTCAAATTGAATGCAGAAAAAACAAATTATGAACGAGAGAAATACAATAAGAGGAGAAAATCAATATACGTGGAAAAAAGCAATCAAAATACAGGTTTAGGAAAGCCACACATATAAAAGCTTGATGATCTACCGTCCCTTTCAGAACAAACGGATTTCAAGCAAGTTTTAATCTTCACTTTGTGGAGAGCGCTTAACATTCCATCATTCCATGAAAACAACTCTTCCGAGTCACATAAATAAAAGAGAAAAAGAGGACTGGTCATTAAGCAGTTTAAATCCCTCATGCAAAACTGGATTTGCCCTCTGTTTTATGTCATTCGTTAGATGGCGCTCGGGGGCATTATTATGCATAGAGGTAATAGAAACTGGATAATAATAGGTAGTAATAATAATAGATGTGAGTCTCATTGTGTTTGATCTAGCACACAAGGGCCCAATTCCATGGATTTGTGGGATACTCTGCCTGTAGATATTACATGCCTGAGAGACTCAGTACTGCCGGCGGCTTTGGGGAGAGCTTATCGCTGACTGGGCGCATAAGAGTTCTTTTGTTTGTCGTTAATTTGTGACAATCACTCACACTGGGGTAATTGATATAAAATGAACGTTAAAGTGGCTGCATTTGTTTTATAGCTGTATGGATATACTAAGTGAAGGTATTTATAAGCAATTTGTTTGCAAATCGTCTCTGACAATAATAAATCGTGTTATAAATTTGAGTAAGAGATATTTTCATAATGTTCTTTAATTTTTTAAATAAATATCCCCGTGAAATATTGTTCTAATGAATTTAGCTATTTGTATCAACACATTAAATACAGAAGATGACTGCCAGAAATTCATGTAGTGAATTGTATATTAACATAATAACGTTGTGAAATATTTACAGATGTTTATAAAAGTTAAAGAGGATATTTCGTTAACCATTTGCATAATAGAGGAATATAATAAAGAATACTGACAGAAGATGTTTCGTCTCTCTTTGTAAGTGGTCAAAGAACTTGATATCAAAGTAGTGAGTTTCTTACCGACTTGACTAAAATTTGAAAGATTTTTGTATGTTCATGTTTTATGCATCTAATATCTAATTTACATTGAACATAATATTCTTTTTTTAAGAGAATGGATAACATACATTTAGTTGTAATAAGTATAGTGCCGTAAACAATTAAACAAATACGCCAAGAAAAATTACAGCAAAGATATAAAGAAATAATTAAATTTCACAACTTTTACTATACAACTTTTCAGATGATGCCCATAATTGATAAAAGAATTAATATTTAGCAATTTTCCATAAACAAATTTTAATATCCAAACATAATTCTTATTTATCATTCATCTTCAATGGTCAAGTGACATTCACTGCTGATCAGCTATCAAATTCTTGTGTCATGTCTCGTGAGTGCTTGGGTGTAAAGCTATTTAATTAGAATAACAAAAATCATTAATGAAATATTTATTTCAGAAAACAGTCAAGCTCCTGATTTGTCAATTTCGGGAAAACGAATAGATCTTTTTGTTTGTGATTTTATGTTTTTGGAAAGTAATACATATTCTCAATATATGAGTTTAACTGAGGAAAAATGATATACATCCTTTTAAACATATTCCATTATTAACTCATTTTGGAAGAATGTGTCTAGTTTTGAAATAAAAGATTCAATACCACAATATCTCTTCTCTCTACAACTGATATTATTGAATAAAGTCATAATTTGGAGATGAAACCAAGGAATTTTAATTGTCGATGCATGTTTTTATATAATTTTCCTGGCATTCTGTATTAATGATATGCGCAATGTGTAGGGCAAATTTTCAAAGTGTTTATATTAAAAACTGAAAATTTATATGAAAATTCATTTGTTTTCAAAGAAATCACAAATTTAAGACAATATGTGAAAATACAAAAAATATTGGCGAATGTGTCTAATTAGAATTGTAACATCCCGAAATAATTCTTTAAAATTACTCAGAACAATTCCACTCTTTTATTATATTGCAAATAACTAATTTAAAAATAATTTCTATTGTGAATGAAACTCTAGTTCTGCTTTACTTCCATCTCTTTCCTGTGTTTTAATGGTTAATATTACGCAGTGGATACAAACTCGAATCACCAAGAAATCTTTATTTTCTCGGAGTTTTCTAGAATCTTATTAGTAAAGCTTCAACTTCCAGTCCCTTTGCTCAGCGTTCCCGCTTCTGGTCTGTGAGAGGTAAAGTTTACGCCCGACTGTCACCGTTTACACGCGGGCGGAGAGTGGCAGCGGGGCTCTGGGAAGTGCTTCCGGGTACGCAGCTAAACACACGAGCGGCTTGCAGCCAGCGGAGCTTCCCAACGGCTCACTCGGGACGATCAATGCAGCCAGTTCAGGTGAACAAAGATGGTTGTATTTATGCGCGATTAACTGGATGTTAAATGTGTTATTTTCAAGACAAAAGGGTAATCGTTGATTGACAGGTCCTAGGTTGCTAATATCCTCAGTGACAGCTTTTCTACAGTAGTTGAATTAAATGTATCCGCTCTGGGCAGATAAACTTGTTAGACCGTATCCAAAAGTGAGCGATAAAACTTATAGGTAAAAATAATGATCAGACTAAGATGTGGGAACACCTAGGGAAATGTCGAAAGATAGCTAGGCTAGTAAATCATTTCAAAGCGTACACTGGATGTAAAACGTTGAACGACATTAAAACTAGGATAGGACACCCTCCATATTTTGGAAGGGGAGATCATCCATACAAAATTAAATATAGGAATCAAAAAACCGATGTAGGTAAATACTCTTTTCCAAACCGTACAATAACTGACTGGAACAGTCTACCTGCTGCAGCACTAGCGACTTCTCCCCCTAGTGTGCGTTGCTTCCGGAATCGCCTAGGGAACTGCGTGTGATGCTAAATATTTGTGTGTGATTTCTTTCTTACTCACTTAGTGGTAGTTTTCCTTTAATAAGTATTTTTAAGTTATATTTGTATCTTTATATGATCTGCATAAACCCTGCCACCGAGCGAAAGCTCATTAGCAGGACATAATAAATATTATATTATATTATAGTGCTGAGTGGTTGAGAGTATGAACGAGTTTGTAAATATAGATTAAGTATAAATGTGAATGTGAATGAGAAAATAGAACATAACAACAATCAAAGAACACAAGAACCTTCCCGTCATCCGGTGGGAAAAGATCACCGCCACCTCCCGAGGGAAAAACACACTACACAACGGTAGTCAGCTGCTGAATCCAGCTGTCACCCTAGTAACGAAAATCCTGTCGCCACTGTCAACACAGTAACTGCAGGAGCTTCCCGGTCAGAGGCACTGCAGTGCCATCGACTGCTACCCTGCGGCACCCCAGCCGGCCACCCCAGTGGAAGACGTGCGCCTGACCATCCTTCACCCGCGCACCCTTGACGCGCGTGTGTGTGTGTGGTGTAAATAAGGGAAGACGATTGGACAAGCAAGAGGAAAGAAAGATCGCAAGTGGTCCACGGCCTGTTTGTTAGAGTACTGCTCTGGCCTTCGCCTGCTGTTGATGGCAGAAACCACGGATAACCACCGGTCACAACAGCTAGAATCCTCCACCAGCCAGATGCTGAATCCAGCTGTCTCACTTGTGATGAAAATCCTGCCGACACGAACTGCAGGAGCTTCCCGGTCAGAGGCACTGCAGTGCCATCGACTGCTACTCTGCGGCACCCCAGTGGAAGACGTGCGCCTGACCGTCCTCCACCCGCGCGCCCGTGTCGAGGCCGGCGGCCGTGGCGCCGGAGGGTCAGCGGCTGGGCCGGCACGTGCCGCGTGGGCAGCGAGTCGTTGCCGCGGGCGACCGCAGCGCGCAGCGCGCCGCGCCGAGCGGTGCGTTAATAAATAAACGCGCGCTTAAGTGCCCGCGCGTAAATCCGAGCGCGCACGGCGAGGCGAGGCGACGCGTGGGCGGCGCGGCCGGTGCACACTGGGTCAGAACAGGCCGAGAGATGGCTGTTGTAAAAAGACCGATTCACTTGTGGATGGAGAATGTTTTTGATGTGACGTGCGCCGTAATAAATGTTCTGAAATATATTATGTAGGTATTGTAGGGGTGAAATAATTAGATTATTTGAAACAGACCGATCTATACATAAGTTCAATGGTGAAAAAACCGTTAGATCATTTGCTATGTATGGAAGAAATTTCATCAATAGAAGACTAAATATTTTCATTCGGTACCTTTATACTATTTACATATATGATTGTAGTGATCTGTTTATATTTTATGCCGTGTATTTTGCGACCTTTCATTCTAAATAAAACTGATTTTTTTAGCCAGTGTTTTTAATGGCATTATCCCGGTGTTCATTGTATTTGCCACGGGTCTTCACTATCCGCAGCGTATCTTACTGTAAGGACGGCGAGGGTAACACTAGAATGAAAGACCGCACAATACCGCTCTCTGAGAATAGCACAATCAAGGTTGATTAAATGTCTGATGATTATCAAACGACAAATATGAATAATTGGACAGTTTGACCTGACATAACATTGTCGAGAAAGTGAAGTTCCACCAACAGTTACTTTTACTACAGGAAGAAAGAAGACACTAGACTTTATGCATTTTTCAACTGCAGTAATGTGGAGCTCATAAAACGATAACCGATATATGATAAATCCGTAAAAGAGAACGAGCGTTCCTTAATTTAAAAAAGTAAGTTCTTAAAAAACATGAAATTTTATGTGATAGACAGAACTGTGTTGATAAATGTGTTGAATTGGGTTTAATCTGACAATAAAATAAACATTAAAATTGAACAGAAAACATGAATACCACTCTGAAAGAGAATACTCGTATTCATTTGTCTGATTTTTTTTTGGTTCACACATTTTACCAATATTTGCTTGAGATATTCAGAAAACGTACTACACGCTGTGCTTCTGAAGCACGCCTACTGTGGTGCGCGAGTGGCTGGGGTGGTGATCAAGCCGGCGCGAAATGCGTTCGGGCGGCGCGGTGTGGCATGGTATGAAGGGATGGCGTGGCGCGCGCGAGGGGTGGCCAGACGTGGTGAGGCGTGGCGTGGCGAGGCGAGGCAAGGTGTGGCGAGGTGTGGCGAGGTGTGGCGACGCGTGGCGAGGCAGGGAGACGCAAGACGAGGCGCGGCGATGCAGGGCGTGGCGTGATGCGGGGTGGTGTGGCGTAACATGGGGTGGGGTGGCACAGCGTGGCACGACATGGCTTGGGGTGGAGGTGCGTGGTGTGGCGAGGCTTGGGACGGTGTGGACCAGCGTGGCACAGCGTGGCACTGCATGGCATGGCATGGTGTGGCGAGACATGAGGTGGTGTGGCACAGCGCGGCACGACATGGCTTGGGGTGGAGATGCGTGGTGTGGCGAGGCATGGGACGGTGTGGCATAACGTGGCACAGCGTGGTACGGCATGGCATAGCATGAATTCGCGCGGCATAGCCTGGTAGATCGTGGGATGCTCGGTCTCCCGCCAGTACCGTTGCTAACACCGGAGTCGCCGCCTCTAGCACGGCCGACGCACCGCCTCGCAGCCTTGCGGTTGCCACTGCGGGCGCCACTCTGCGCATTACCTAGCGGATCTCGTGAGAGGATGCAAGACGGTTTTAGCACTTCAGGCTTATGACGTACAATGGTTAGAAAGCTTCTGCATTCCAATTCAAGGTAGTGGTAAGTGCTTTCACGCCTGGCGACTGTCCCTTCTTGTGTGTCTTTCTCTGTTTCTGTCTGTCTCTCTCTCCCGAGTCCCGTTTATGAACTGCTCCGGCATGTGTCTGGACTTGATTGTAAAGAACAACTAAAAAGATCAATCAGAACAACCGCTCTCTAGAATCAATAATACAGTTGGATTGAATTGTTATTTCGTGTTTGTGGTTGCGTCAAAAGCTGTGGTCATTAGACTCGTGAGTGTAGTGTATGTTATTTCTCCCCTAGAAGGCGGTATCCAACTTCTCGTTAACTTCTTGGCTGCCCGGGAGACGCCACGTCGTACGGGTGGGCACCTGTGCCTAGGACGCGGCGTCTCCCGGTCTGCCTCTGGTCGTGAAGCCTTCGCTCTCATTTGACCTTTACGTTGTCTGGCAGGAATCTCCGCCAGCAAGGCACTGCCTCAGGTAGTGCAATTGCTAAACCAATGGTGTCAAGGTCTTCTACTGCTGGCAATGGCACGCGTCATGACTCCGTAGTATTCCACAAGCTTCTCTGTGCAACTACCGTCAGGATAGGAAACCATTAGTAACACCGCCGTTTTACAATATGGATGGCGTTGTTTCTGGTGACGGGGTAATGACCTGTGTGGAGAGGCGATTTCGTCATGGCACACGTGCCACGGCCTCCCGCTTATGGCATCGACCTTAATAACATTGCTCTCAACTCTCGGCCGGTCCCGCGACTTGTGTGGTTGTGTTGTGAAAAAATGTGTAAGTGTATGTGAAAAGAGAGAGGAGGGGACTAAGATGAAGAAGAAAAGATCTCGAGCAGTTCGTTATCCCTATGTTATAATACTGCTTTGGAATTTACCTTAATCAGCGAAAAAACAAAAAATAAACTATCACAACCGGACCCAAGAATTCTTCTCCACCCAGCAGCTGCATCGACAGTCGAAAATTTGCCACTGTTCTGTGTCTAACCATAAGATATCCTAGTCAGAAAGGAATTAACATGCACTTTGTGGTTTGTCAAACCGACGAAATTAGCAACACCTTCAAATCCGCCACAAACCTAGGTATACCCGTTCTACGAAGCTTCAATTGTTACAGTAAATCATCAGTTTTACAATTTACCTTCTTAATGCAGTATTCAGTTTATTCACTTTTCTATTTCATGTAATTGAATTTTTCCAATTTTTGGAGAAACATGTATACAAAATGGCAGTAACCTGGCCTCAAATTAGATTGGTACATGTTTATTTTTTTGCGGTTATAGGCTGGTAATGTTTTCATCGCCAAGATATATTTAATTAACACAAAGTGGTTTTTCATTCACGTCAGTGGTGTTTAGAATTAATGTTTTTAACTTATAGCGACATTTCAAAAATTTGTTGATACAAAAGATTACATCAGTAGGTGTGTACGAGTATTATTATTTTTCAGTAGCTGCTAATTAAAAGCCGGATTTTAAGACTTTGAGTTTTTTTTGGCGGAAGAGCCCAGAGCCCAATTATCAACAAAGGAAGAAGACATTGTTCGTAGTTACGACGTAATAATATTATCTGTAGATACACGAGTATGCCAATAAAGTTCTCATGAAACCAGTTCTCATAATGAGTTACAGTGTAGGGGTCATAAACCACTGTTCCGGTCTGTTTGTGACCGTTCTCTATTCGAGCGTCACATGTCAATATCCCAAGAACACCATTTATTAGCAGCTAGTAGACAATAAAATTAATGCCTTCACTCATTCGAATGTCAAGCCCGGAGAATGTATGTTTACATGATAAATTTGTTTATTGACTACTACCCCTAGGCAGTTAACATTAATCAATGAAACGAACTGCTCTTCCCACAGTCGCACCCGTGGACGGATTCTTTCATATTCTCTCAACGTTATTCACATTTCGACTCCTCTGTAAACAATCATTATACGTAATCTTCTAAAAATATAGAATTGGCGTTTACATGTTGAAAAGCTTTGGTTCAATATATTTTTAGTAGAGAAAGATCAGTTTGGATTTGTAACGAGGGCTGTGTTCATGATGGCGTCACTGGCTTGGCACCCGTTTATATTTGGCGGAGGCCGAAGCTCTTTATTATTCTAGAATGAAACAAAAGAAAGTAGAGACAGGTATTATATTCCATTCGTGTGATATTGGGGTCTCCAAGGCGAATTTATAGCTTGAGAAGAGACATCATGTTTGAATTTCCTCTCTACATTTAGTACACTATTAAAATCCCCCCAAAATACGGTATTTTTAAATGCAAAAAACAAATAGTGTGTGATTAATATCTACTAACAGTGTATTTAGAAATATTTTGTCGCCTTAAAATCTTCTCTTATTTAACGTAAAATAGAAAATTACATATTAGGATGGTATAATAAACCATTAATTCTAGGTATTTCTCCACTAAAAATAAATTATTTTCTAATGAATATAGTTAGAGACAAACAGATGCATTCAAATTTTAGACATTCAATTTTTATTGTTCTTACAACTGCGATGTTTCGGCAAATGTGACAATTTCTAACAAACATATTGAACTGCGATTTAATCACAGTTTAGTACGTTTGTAAAAAAATTTGGATAATGTTTATATTTTAGATTAAACAGTATTGATTCCATTGAAAAGAAGTCCGAAGTTGGCTGTTACGATACAGCCGAAACGTCACAGTTATAAGAACAATAAAAATTGAATGTCTAAAATTTGAATGGATTTGTTATTCACTAAGTATATCACTTAAGACATTAATTAAAGGAGAGAGAATATTGTTTCTACAGCTTATAATACAAATACACGTTTATATTGAGGTTTCATTCAGCATTTTCGTAACATTTTCTTTTCAATTCTTAGAAAAGTTCCTGAAAATTTTTCAAAAATATATGTTATATAATTTAATTACCTAAAGCCAAGCTTCATTATAGTGAGATCAGTTTTGTAAAAAAAGTGATCACATGACAGGTGTTCTAATACTCCGTGATCGACTATTAAGCAATAAACAGAATTGTAATTGATGACAGAAGTAACCATGGCCTCCTATTATGCACTATCAACATCAGTACTTAGCTCCTAACAGGTCTATTAATAAAATTTAAATAGAAATTTCAGCAAGTACTCATGAACTTTTACAAACTGGATAAAGTGTTGTACGATAATCGAATAGGAACATCTTTACAACATTCGATTGTTCACCGAATTCGACCTGAGGGCCTGAGTTGATGATTCTCCAATTTATTATTGTAATAACTTATTCTACTTATTTCGTAAATTACTAAGCATAAATATAAACCTACAAAGAGAAGTCTTTAAATTATTACGTTACTGGAAGATTAAAAAATATTTTGAACCCTCAACATTTTCTGAACTGTTTTCAATCACTTAGTCAACGGCTCCCCCGTTCTTCTTTTCAATAAAAATGCTTTACTGAATGTGCTATTGTGAAATCATTTAACATCATCAACATACTAGTCGCACCACGCAAAACAGAAGGCAGAACCAGAGAACTTCTACTTGAAGGGAAGGGAAGTTTAACTCAATTGTACCTGGAAATGTAATGAAAAAACTTCACTGCATCAATAATTGTTTTCATAAAATTACTCAATTGCATAAAGTGAGGGTAAAAATATTAATAATAATAATAATAATAATAATAATAATGATAATAATAATCACATCCCGATCCATAAATATTGTATTATTATATTGTCATTTTATTATTATCATTATTATTATTAGAATTGTTCGTGGTAAAAATACCAATTATTACGGCATTTCTAATAGATACCATTAAAATTCCTGGGTGTTGACGTTCGCCACCCGTGCGTCCATACCTCGCAGCTTTCGCCGCCCAGCGAGCGCGCGTCACTCAGTGAGGCCGTGCGGCGCGGCGCGGCGCTGGGAGGGCGGCAGGGTGCCTGGGCCGCGGCCAGCGGGCCCGTCCATCCGTCGCCGGACAGCGTTCATTCATCTGCGTCGAAGGCGGCCGCCGCGACGCCCGGCGCCACTGCCATCGCCGGCGGCTCCCACCACCCCGCCCCTCACCACCCGCTTCGCCTCGCACTCCTTCCCACTCTCCGCCCCGCTCTCCGCCCCACTTTCCGTCCTGTCCCGCTCTCCGCCCTGTCCCGCTCTCCGCCCTGTCCTGCTCTCTGCCCTGTCCCGCTCTCCGCCCTGTCCCGCTCTCCACCCTGTCCCGCTCTCCACCCTGTCCCGCTTTCCGCCCCGTACATTATCATCCATGCCGCATCTCACCGTCACGTCAAAGTCTGTCCCACGTCACCTCATCCTACTCCGCTTCTTCCCCGCCTCATCCCGTCACCCCGCCATACTCTTCTTCTCACTTCCCGATCCTTACCGACCCTCTCGGTTCCACCCTGCCTCTCCCTGTCCCATCTCGCCCTGCCTCCACTTTGCTTCGCTCCGCTTCACCCGGCCATTGCCACCTTTACCCGCGATTCGCCCCCCCTTCTGCCCTGCTCTACCCCGTTCTGCTCCACCCCGCCCGCCCGCCACGCTTCTCTCTCCCCGCTTCACCCACCCCGTTCCACCCGCCCCGATCCGCCCTGCTTTCCCGCCCCGCTCTACTTCACATGTTCCTCTCCGCCCCGCCATGCATCACCCTGCCTTCCCCACCTTTTCCCGCTGTTTGTTTTCTCACCTCCGGTTACAGCGCCCGAGAGCACTCGACGCCCGAGGCCAGAGGGAGAGAGAAAGAGAGCAAACGCTTGCAGGTGCAGAGGTTCTTTTCACTCGTGCGTAAGAAATCTCGTAAAATGTTGTTTGTCATTTATAGGACAGATTGATCCCCTTTTCCTTTTAGTGGGATCAGAATCTCTTTTAGCACGGACCGTGTATTGCGTTAAGTATTGTCAGAGAAATCTGTGGCCACGGGGTAATAGTTTTTAACTCAATTTTTGGCGAAATTGTATTAAGTACTAAAACTACAAGTTAAGTATCTATATTTTATTCTAGTAAAACGATCAAAATCAAATGTTGTATCCTTAAGGAGAAAAAAGCGTTGGGAAATGGCGTTGACCATAGGAAAAAGATGTTGGCTTAATAATCTAACCCTTGTTTTCTCCAAACTAAGATTTTTGACTTAAGAACTTTCACACGGTGACCACAGAAATAATGAGACTATTTATTCATATCTGAATTATTAGAAATGCAAACCAATTCAAACCGTACAACAAGATGATGGTATATCATGCGTCGCGTGATATACGAGTATCATGTCATGATGGTCAAGAGCAATAATGTTTAACGAAGAATAAAATTTCAGCAAACATTTAAAGAATTTGTGTACACGGCCCTTTTAAAGCATTATTGAATAGAGAAAGAGATTAGTATATTTCTGTTTGTTTTTTTTCGAAAGAAGGTAAGGTGTACATCAAGCAGTAATTGAAAGTGTAATGGGAAAGAGGTACGCGGCTTAAACTTTCAAGACTGTGATTACGGCTGTTTGCAAAGTATATCATGAAGACCAATGGCCAACAATCCTGTGGTATAACATTAAACTGAAAAAAAAGTATCATGTCCCAAATATAATAATTTGAAAGTGTGTACGTTGTTGGAAATGATTGTGTATGCTAAATGTATACTAAATTTATTATAAAATGCGTTCATGTTACAATTACTAGACTGACTGGAAAAATAAGATGACAGGGAGAAAAATGTTTACTACTACTAACTCTTCTCACAGCTTAATATTATTCATGAAATAAGTACGTAATCTTGATCTCTCACAGACTGAAATACTCTTGTAGCGTTTACGGATCATTATTGCAGATAAGTACTGGCAAAAGATGTTTATGTTTTCTGAAAAAGGTCGATGTTCGAAAAGGCATCCGAAAAATGGTTCTT
The DNA here is from genome assembly GCA_031308135.1 of Acheta domesticus. Taxonomy (NCBI): domain Eukaryota; kingdom Metazoa; phylum Arthropoda; class Insecta; order Orthoptera; family Gryllidae; genus Acheta; species Acheta domesticus. The sequence continues at coordinate 194,971,140 of JAHLJT010000631.1, read as the reverse complement.
CAACATCAATTTCAGTGCAATGTACACCAATGAGTCATTACATCAAAACCATCCTCAGAGGGTAACAAGTTTCTTGTCTGAAACACGGAGGATTACATGTGACGCAATGGGAATATAGTATTTACAGGAAAGAGTATGTGTTCGGGCCCACAGCAACGCAGAAAAACATATAAGTTTATTCCATGCGTCGCAAGGCAGAACCGTTGATTCGCAGACAGGATGTAGCCCAGACGCGCGGCGCCGGCTGCCTCACGCCTACAGCTTTGCCGGGCGAGCGATCGGCGTTCGTGAAATTTCTGCGTGCTATCACGCCACCCTAACGAACTGTTAACCGCCCTCAACGGACAAACCTTCCAAAACATTTGTGAACCAATTCAAATAACAATCTGTGATAGGCCAATTGCCTATCCCTCTCTTAAGCGCCCTGCGCAGTAGATCTTGCGACACCTCTGTCGCTGCGACCATAAATTAGTTCTGCAGGGATATCAATCGAATCACAATTACATGATTCGTGTGCAACGAACTCCGTGTAAAATCATTGCACGTAAATGTTTCAAGTCTCGCCAAAGAGCAAAAATTAACTCTGTAACGTAAATGTTAGTTTGTACATCGCTAGGCTGAGTTGAATACGGCAATGCAATAATTACAGCCACCTCAGTGTTGTATAAGGCATTAACTTTACATAAATCTAACGTATCATAACGAACATTGCGCCATTAAGTACAACCCAATAATTAATTGTGTATAAAGTGTAATTAGACTAACTCTATCCTCGTCAGTGAAGTGTGATTGATCAAGAATAAAGCTGTTTGTACAATAATTTGTTTCTATGAAACCAGAAACATCCTGTGCCATCCACCCTGCATGAACTATCAATGGGTTTCGAGACTGCAGTGCTTGATGAATCAATTCAATAATACAGTCCACTAAACTTCAAAACAAGTGCAGAATTTCCGAGCACTATGTATAGGACACTTGAAGGTTTACTGTTAGTTGCGTCCGCGTCGTCAAAAATGGAAAAGCGGAGGATCTACCCGAGTTTATCAGAAGTCAGACTGTAATGTCATAGTATCTTGGTAATACCGTACTGAAGCACGTCGATTTGCTGTGGTTCCTATACATCTGCTGAGAGCACATATCGATAGAGGTACTGCGATGGAGCAACAACGATAAGTCCTGCACCCATGTGCCACCCGCGGTGAATTCATGCCAGAGAGGAGTGGTGGCTGTCACGCAGTGCTGGGTGCGTACGTTATAATCTAGCTACAAACTATTTCGAGATTTGGTATCTATGACACTGCTTAATGCGCTGAAATATATTAACATTTTGTAGTTAATTTATTGTTTAAAACTTATCTCTTAGTTTTTATTTAAATTCATGTTTGAATGACCCTCGAATAGAATTTCCAATAACTGGATGGTTGCAAATCAACAAAGACACCGTCTTCGATCGTCATATGTCGGTTAAAGAGCCGTTAAAATTTGCATTGTATGGCTACTCATTTAAAATGGTGGTTAATGATAGCAAAAATATGTAACGGCAAACCAATGTGCATCAGAATGTTTCATAATACAATCATGTAAAGCGTACAATCCGCATACATATCACCAATACCACCACAGACGATGTACATATACACCCGCATTCATATAAAATGTTTGACCAGGCAGCTATTTACAAAAATCTGGTTAATAGTGTAAATTTACACTATTTTCTTTAAATTATTGATATTATTCTTCACTAAGATTAGACTGAAAACTCTCGATCCTTTGGAATAATCTGCCAAGTTTTGAGTAAAAGGATGAAATTCTTTGATGCTATACGTCTCGAGGCAGAAAGTCAGACTTCAAAGTAAGTGAGCACATAACCGGGTCAGTTGCGAAAATGAGATGAACCAGCAGATCTAAAACCTGCTAACAAGGGGGCACACGTTGAATGAAGGACTAACAATAGCCCATGGGCTTTTGTTTAACAAACGCTCAGTGGAGACGAAATGTAGGGCATGAATTCTAAAAAAATCTCTTGTTTAAATCACATACGAAGCAATTTCCTGAAAAAAGAAACTAAGAGTAAATTCAGTTAAATATGAATGAAAATAACAGCTTATTGTCATTTAAGACACATATAGTTATTGTCATTCATATAGTTATTGTCATTTAAGACATACTTACAAAGATCAGGGCACAAAACTGACCTCTAAATTTGCCCTTAATTATCCTTATACGTACTTTTCTTAAGGTTCAAGCGACAATAATACTTTTATTTACACAACCTTAATCATGGTAATAATTTACATATTTGTTTGTTTTCTTCCCTAATATTTAATCTGTAATCATTTGCAATAAAATAATTGAAGGAACATATCTATCTATTGCATTTTTAGACGTTCTATTTAATTTTATCTATTGAATTTTGTTTTTTGCAGAAAACAGCTTCATATTTAAGTTAGCATTTACCCAATATGTCTACAAATATCTACTATCGGGTTTTATTAAACTTGCTACACAATTACGTTTTCCATTACAAAATTGGTCAGGTGTGTGATAGTATGACATAATCAATGACTAATATGTTTCATTAACTTGTCATAAATGATTAGTTTCTGTTTAACGCTGAATACGATTCATTTCGAAAGCCCAACGTGAGTAAAATTTACTACCTGTCTCTGACTCTTAAACAATATGCTTTTATGATGAAAAAGTTTATTTTAAATAGTTTGAAGAAAACAATTTAAAATGGATTTTACATGAAACTTACATGAGAATAATAAAATTATATCTGTTTTCTCTTGTTTCAGGTGAGTAATCCAACAATCCTGAGAATAAACAACACTCGAACTGTGAGTAGCAAGAAAATTCAGAAATAATATTCAAAAGTTTCAAATGTTTAAAGTTACACATTACCTCATTGTGATTAAATTATTTTCTTAATTATTTACAAATAGTTATTTTTCTAGGTATATATTCACAGAAAAACGTGGCAAAAATCGACGCGTAATATATGATACATTAAACTAACTCAATAAGAATCGTAATTTACAACATAAAATGCTTGAGTTTTGATTTCTCAATAATTTTTAATTTACATGACTTCTTAACATTATTTAGATTGTGATTAAAAATATTAATACATAAATAATATTTACTTTTCAATTAAATATACTATGGAAATATTGCGTAGCGTTTTCAGCGCAAACAGTTGGCATAGCCTGAGTTTTATTTTACAGTACGGTTCGTTTTGTTTTGGAGAGCGTTGGTTGATTACTTCAGGATTCATCTATTCCCCGTTGAGGGGTGCGTCATTTGCTTCATACCAATAGACAGTACTTCGATCGTGTAAACTATTTCAATTTTTTCAGTAAACTAGTTTTACGTCTTAAATATATCAGGTAACTAATCTAATAAGAAAATTAGTGAGAAATTATTGCTGTATTAAATAATCAGAAGTGTTTGTATTCGAACGCGGTATTCTCTTACGTTATCCTGAACACGACATTTATTGTCATTATTGTGTACACCATTATAGATTTTGTTTCTTTGTATTTTTTTCTTTAGGCTTTTTTGGAAGAAAATGGAGTTTTGTAATTGCATGTTGGCCTCTTAGGATCTCGCTACTTTTGCATCATAAACTTATTTTTAACACTTTTTACGCTCGAATTAATCTTTTCAGATTATGTATTTAATTTCAAAATTATTGAATAAAATGGGAAATTAAAGTAATATTTCCTTCGTATCAGGTGCTTTCTACACTTTCTTTTTCACTTTCTGTATTGCTTAAAACACGTGAATGTGAACTTTTTTGACATTTTTTCTTTTTGAAATATTTGCTGAGCAATATGCTCCGACTCTCTCTCTTTCTCCGACTCTCTCTCTCTTTCTCCGACACTCTCTCTCTCTTTCTCCGACTCTCTCTCTCTCTTTCTCCGACTCTCTCTCTCTTTCTCCGACTCTCTCTCTCTCTTTCCTCCGACTCTCTCTCTCTCTTTCTCCGACTCTCTCTCTCTCTTTCTCCGACTCTCTCTCTCTCTTTCTCCGACTCTCTCTCTCTTTCTCCGACTCTCTCTCTCTTTCTCCGACTCCCTCTCTCTTTCTCCGACTCCCTCTCTCTTTCTCCGACTCCCTCTCTCTTTCTCCGACTCTCTCTCTTTCTCCGACTCCCTCTCTCTTTCTCCGACTCCCTCTCTCTTTCTCCGACTCCCTCTCTCTTTCTCCGACTCCCTCTCTCTTTCTCCGACTCTCTTTCTGTAGATTCAAAAATCGTACCAAGTGTAGCGGGTTGCATTTGGCATGAATATTTAGTTGTTTTTTTGTACAGCGCCATCTAACGCCATATTTTCGATAGTTAAATAATTATTCAGCTATTCTAGGTGAAGATGAATCCAATAAAATAGAGATAATTAATATTAATTCAGCTGTTCTTGAGTTATAAATAGTGCAATTAACACGGCTTTGTTTGGTATACAAGAATGAAGTCGTGTACAAAAAGAAAATATAAATAACTATATAAATTCATTATATAAATTATTACACGGTATTCCGTTCTTTGAAACACTTAACACACGATCCTAAATTACATTTTTCTCACCCCTTTTCGTAAATGAACATGCTTCATCTAAGCATCTTTGCCTATTGCACTGGACGACGCAGTGATTCAGTTCGACATTCAAGGCCAGGTAAAATAATTTTGACATAGGAGGCCGTTCTGCCCGCGCAGCGTGAGCTCCGATTCAATAGATTAGTTTATGATGGTTTCGGATGGGCGTGATAGAGGTAACACAGGAATCATTCAGGTATTGCCCCAATTAGTTTGCAGAAAATTGATCTTAGGTTTTTGTGGTTGGGAAAGGTGTACGAAACGAGAGGATACATTCCAATCCGTATAATATGACGGTACTGTAAACTAGTGGTAATACAGAATGGCACAGGCTTTCCCGTATTAGTTTTCTATTTTCTTGGGTCTTCGCTTGCTATTCGCAATTGCCATATACTCTTTCTTGCCAGCTGCCATCTATCACCGCCAAAAGTAAATTTTTTTGTCATTTTCTTAATTTTTCGGTTTCTTATTGGTAGAATGAAAATATTAATTTTGGAATATTAAAGATCACAAAAACTTATGGCAATTTTCTTTTAAAAATTATGTGCCGTTTAAGAGAAAATGGCATTTTAGCACTAATAAAAATGCTAAATTTGAAGTTCATTTTCAGAGAAAAGTTTTGAGTTTTCAAAATACTTTATTAAAAGTTATTTGAAGCACTTACACTCACAAATAAAATAATGTTTACTAATTGCTGGTACTGTGCATATTAAAGATGTGAGAGATCTTTCAAAAAAATTACAATTATGTAATTTTTGAAAAAACAAAACAATGACTCAAAATAAACTTTACGCTACACTAAAGAGAGTGATTAGCACTATCCGTTACAAAAGTTTGAAGAAAAACATTGCAGCCATATATGAGAAAATGGCGTTTCAGCGTTTCTGAAAATGCGAAATTTTGAGCTACTTTTCACAGAAAACGGTTGTGCTTCCGATAAACTTTACTTGATATTATTTAAAGCATATGTACTCCTAAATATAATAATGTGAAAGAATTGCCGCTAATGTAAATATTGAGAAACAAGTAAAAAAATTAACATTTTTGTAATTTTTGAAAAAAACAAGCGATAGACCAATATGGCTTTATGTGATCTGATAGAATAAATTTACCACGATCCATACCAAACGTTAAAAGAAAAAATTTGAAGCCGTTTTTGAGAAAATCTTGTTTTTGTAATTTTTTAATGTTGCACATATTGCACGCCATATTGCACGAAAACTACTAAAATTTTGAGAAACATTTACATAACCTTTATGAAAGAACTTAATATGCAAAACAAATTTTATTTGAAGAAAAAATCTCTATCTTCAATTTTGTAGTTGGAGAAAGACGCCGAAAAAAATCAAACTTTCAAAATTTTTGAAAATACAGAGTTATCCGTGAAAATTGGATGTATGCCATGTTAATAAGCGTATTTTACTCTACTCATACAAGAAATTTAAATAAAAAATTTGAAGCCCTTTCTGAGAAAAGTTTGAAAATCCCCGAGGGGCTTCACATAAAGTACCCCCAAATTTTGAAGAATCTTTTTCAAAATCTCAAAGCTTTGACTAGAATCAGATCGATCAGGGAATATCCATTTTGGAAGAAATCGTACGTATAGTTTAGGCGTTAGCAGTGTTCACAGACGGACGGACGGACGGACGGACAGACGGACGTTTTCCTTTCAATTGAGTTTTCGGTATCAAGGACCTAGAAAACAGGGTTTCTGGCTATACCACGTGTTAGGGGATTTTTTTTCTTAATTTAGCTACTGGTTTTAGCCACTTATTCGTTTTCACGGCCCGGCAATTAATTTTTTTCCGCCGAAAATTGGCCATTTTTTTGCGCAGCATTACATAACTTTCCCTATACTACGTATATCACTCCGTGTATACGTACGTATACGGGAAAGTAAAAATGATCGTAATACGTGAAAGAAAAGAAACAATTACAACGCGTCAGCAAATCATATCGTGCCAAGGGATATGATTAGAGCTCGAATTTTTTTTACCAAAAAATGTTAGAATTATGCAAGCATTTATGACTTAAAAATATAAAAATTTGACCACAAATAAGAATTAAACAAATGTTGGTTGTATTGTCAGAACCTTCAAATTCCTAAAGTTAAATAATCATGTATTCTAAATATACTTTTAAAATCTAGCACATTCACAATTCACCCCTTTTCATTGGACGTCCCATGAGGACAATTCTACCTGCTAATATTATTTATAGAAATGATTGACTTTTGCTCATAACCTGACAAAACCAAACTAACACTTTTTTCATATCAGGTGCTTTCTACACTTTCGTTTTCCTTTTCTTTATAGATTACCCTCTTAATTCACACGCACACACATAACAGTTAAGAGATGTAAAAAAATCTCTTTGAGACGACTGCAAGTATGCAAAAATTGAATAAAAAAGATTAAAAATGACAATTATTTCAAAAATTCAAGGAAAAATATGTCCATAAAATGAAATGTTAACGGGAATGACAATAGGGTTAAAAAGGTCAAAATAATACATGTGCAAATTCCATTTTTCTAGTATTTGTAGATAAAATCATGCTGAACTTTTATTTTTGATGGAAATAACACTGGTCTAGGGCCCAGATGACATAATTATCCGGTACTAATTATCAGCTCTGATTATTAGTACCGTAGTGTAGAACATGTTTTATCATGGGTGGCTGATCTCTTCCCCTTGGTCAGATATATCTGGCGTTGACCTACACGTCAGCTTAGAGGGTTTTTTCCATCCAGGTATTATCCACTAGCAAGGCACGGCCCCAGCTTGACCAAACTAAGCACTACAAGTGCAGTAGAGTAGTGCACGTAAGTGTGTGTGTGTGTGTGTGTGTGTGTGTGTGTGTGTGTTGGTACGGAGTAGGGATAGGACAAGGAAGAGGAAGGAAATATCGCAAACAGTCCATGTCCTGTTTGTTAGGATATTGCTCCGCTCTTCTCCTGGTATTCGTAGGAGAAAAAACTATCGAATACCGCAATCGAGTGGTAGAAATCTTCTTCAGATAGCGGCTACACTCGACCTAGGCCATTTAGGTAGTGCCGAAAATTCTGATACTGTTGGACGCGAGCCCTTGGATCTTCCAGTCAGAGACTCCGGATGTCAGTTGTTGCCCTCAGTCGGGCAATTAATTACAAAATACTATTTTGTTCTCGATATACAATTACTATTGCCAAAATTTCTTTTGTCACAGGTCTTCAGAACTGCGTGGGATTTCACTTCCTGAATAGTATTCGCACAATTTCTCTTCTCTTGAGCTCTCATTGTGAAGCCATTCGCTTCCATTGTTTTCAAATCTTTCAACCAGGCAGGCTATTTTAGGGCCTCCTCTCGATCGGTTCTGATAGTTCATTGTTTTGTAATATCCTCTTACACTAGGTGGACATGTTCTACCCACACAATTGTCTAAATATTAATAAATACTAGAATAATGTAGTAGAATTACATAGTATATTCCCAGTCTCTCAGTTTGTTCTGCTTTAAAAATTCTCCAGCGACAACTAATTCAAAGTTAAAGAATATTTAATTTAGTCTCTCAGATAACGGAAGTGTTACAGTAATAAATGCTTTATTCAATCATCTTTTTATTTCCGTTGAGATTTGCTTAAAGCATCTTTGCACACTTTGCTTTTTAAATAAGTAAAAGGTTAATTTAAATAACTTCCGTTCGTTTAATTCCAAGAAACTTGTCATTAGTGAGATTCCCTTTGCTGGATGGAACTGGCAATTAATTATCTGGAATTTATTACATGTGTTGTCATGGTCGTACATTGTTCAATGACAATCTGTATGATTCAGAAATACGTGATATTATGTATTGCTGTGACACGCAAAGCTTTAACATTCCCTTCTGAACACGGATCTATTCTTAAAATCTAACTTCAATTCAGTCCAAATTAAATCTCTTTAGAGATCAAATAAAAACAATTAAATTCAACTCGACAAAAAAGTCGACTCGGGCGACTCGGAAAAAAATCGGACTCGAGGATGACGATTCAGAGAAGAGAAACACGTGTCGCGCTCGTCTGAGACAGAAGCGGCGCGCAAAGACGTCCCGAGGCGGCTGGAGTGACAGCGCCTCCGGCGTCGATGCGACTCGGTGAGCGCCAGGGTTGCTGCCAGCGGCGCTCGCGTCTCTTCCACAAACGCTAGACCGCCGCCGCCGTCCCCGCCACCCCCGCCGACCACTGCTGTGCTACCGTCATTCCCGTCACAATATCCAGTGCGACGCCACCATCATCCCGGTGTAATACCCTCGGAAGACAATATGCGTTGAGGCAGGATCTCACTATTTAGCAAGAAGGAACATGCCCCTTGCAGGGTTAAAGCATTCACTGAACTAACCTGAACTCACCGAATTAATTGATGTGAATCCGGGATCATCAACCGATTACCCCCGTTTCCATTATCCCAGCTACCTTCATCCCCGCTACCACCCCTCTCGTTACTACCATCCTCGCTTCTATCACCGCCGCAGCCAATATATTTCCCGCTTCTACCATCCTCGCAACCACTAGCCTCGCCGACACTATCCTCGCTCCCACCACCCTGCCTCGATCAAACCCGATATCATATCCGTATCCATCCGTTACCATCATATTCGCTACCATCAAATCCGCTATCATCATACCCGCCACAATCATACCCGCTAACATCGTATTCGTTATAATAATACCCGTTTGCCTCATCCCCGCTGCCATCATTCTCCGCTATCATCGGTCCCACAGCACTCCCACGACTAATAGAGCCACCCCTTCACCGCCACCGTCGTCACTGCCACGACCCGGCGCGTGTGGCGCGGCCCGGCTCGGCCCAGCGTGGCCCGGCGTACGCGGCCAGCGCACAGCAGCGGCTCGCCAGCGCGCGGTGGCGGCATCGCGGCGCGTCGCGTCGGTTGGCAGCGCTCCTCGTAAACACAATCCTTGGCAGCGCCAGCCGGCCACCGCCTCTCCCGCCGCCGCGCGCGTCGCTCCATGCCGCCCGGCCGCTTCGCCGGGCGGCGGAGGCGGAGGCGGAGGCGGAGGCGGTGGCGGTGGCGGTGGCGGTGGCGGTGGCGGTGGCGGTGGCGGTGGCGGTGGCGGTGGCGGTGGCGGTGGCGGTGGCGGTGGCGGTGGCGGTGGCGGTGGCGGTGGCGGTGGCGGTGGCGGTGGCGGTGGTGGGGGCGGGGGCGGTGGCGGGGGCGGGGGCGGGGGCGGGGGCGGGGCGGGGGCGGTGGCGCTGGCGGGGGCGGGGGCGGGGGCGGGGGCGGTGGTGGGGGCGGTGGTGGGGGCGGGGGCGGGGGCGGGGGCGGTGGCGGTGGCGGTGGCGGTGGTGGGGGCGGGGGCGGGGGCGGTGGGGTGGCGGTGGCGGGGGCGGTGGCGGGGGCGGGGGCGGTGGTGGGGGCGGGGGTGGTGGCGGGGGCGGGGGTGGGGGCGGGGACGGCGGTGGCGGCGGCAGAGGCGGCGGCGGCGGCGATGGCAGCGGCGGAGGCGGTAGAGGCGGCGGCGGTAGAGGCGGCGGCGGCGGCGATGGCAGTGACGGCGGCGGCGGCAGCGGTAGAGGCGGCGACGGCGTGACTTCAGGTTACTCGGCGCGCGACGCCTGACGGGCTTCAGCGGCTGCCGACGTAGCGCGGCGCGCGCCGACCCACGCCCACGCTGTCCTGTTCGCGCCGCCTCGCTCCGCTGTCCATTAACTTTCCTTTTATTTTGTTTTGTTTATTCATTGATACAAGACATTTTACATTTTGGTTTCCTCAATGAATTTCATTATTACTTTCTCGCCATTATGATGGCACTTAGAAGGTACGAAAAGAAAGTTGTGTAATCGTGCGCCGGAAAATGGAGAATTTTCCGTAGAAAATCTCTTATTGGGTTGGGTGTACCCATGGGGACTTGGGTCCATTCCAATTTTCATCAAACACCGTGCTTAGCTGCTACTGTGTGCATCTACAACCGTGTACACCCTGCTTGTACAACTTGCTTATATGTTTCGTTTAGGATATCTACGTTCACTGAAGAAATAAAATTCACTAAGTATTCAGTAAGAAGTACATTTGAGTTGACCAGAAATTAGCCTATAATGTATCACAAGATGGGCTATAATGGGTTAGATATTAATTTTTAAATAAGTTCAAGTTAAATTTTTGAAAATGTGAGTAGTTTTCTTATAATTTGGCGCGAAATACAGGCAATTAAAATAAAAAATACAATGTTTCTCATAAACCTCTTACATTTTTTCTTTTATATTTTTCACTGATAAAAGAAGGGATGCTTAAATGAATAGCCTGGGTCTCATTTTCGATGAATTCTTTGAATTTTCGAAAACTGCAAATTTAGTAATAACGCGAGCAAGTATATGATGTAACACCACTAGTTTTATGAAAGTAAATGTTAAGCTATATAATTTTTAATTAAACTATATTTAGGGCGGTCATAAAAAGACGTTCAATGCAATCAAAGGTGCCATTTGACGAAAAATAAGATTGGCATGCATCAGTATCCTTTTTATTAGTGAAATAATGTGTCTATAGCGATTTACGGCAAAAAAATTTTTATCGAATTTTAATAAAAACAATTTTATCTGAAATAATAATTTAATAATTTAGCTTGTCGCATATTTTCATGAAAATTATTACACAATAATTATATTGTACAGTAATTTTGGACTCTAACGACCTTTTTACAATACCAAAAATTGTTCATAAAGTGATATCTTGCGCTTCCGATTGCGACGTATTTGCCGTTTAAGGAACGAATAATTGCGTCATCACACATTCAATCAATCGCAACGAGAGAATCGTGGAGGGGGGGAAGCGGTAAACCAAACAGCCGACCAACGTTGTTTCACCACGGATGTCAAGAAACCGTGACTTCATGGTAAAGTTCTTTCTAAAAATGAACTTCGATTGTCATGTAAAGTTATAATGCTGTTATATAAAAAATAATATATGCTACTCGTTTACAATGTATTTTTTATTGCATTCGTGCAGATTGGAAAATTTGCACATAACCTCGTTCGTTTACAAAACATGTACACATGCAAACTAGATTAACATTATAAACTAGTAGCATAATGTACTCTTAAATAATTGAAATATTGAATTTAATATTTTTATTATCTCTACTCGATAGTGTGCATACTTCGTACTCCTATAGCTAAATGCCTTCCGGACATTTGGTGTGTGTAATTGTTCTTAAGTTTTCAGATTATGAAGAATAAAATGATTTTTCTAATTACAGTGACACGTGCGTCACTATTAATGACTAAATGAACATTTGAATTAAATTATTTTGGCTTCAACTTATGCGTCAGTGCATGATAGATTTATGAACTACTTTCTATGAATTGTTTTTTTCAAATATTCAGTGATTGGAAATTAAGCAGACATTTCTATAATCTTCTAAACGTGTATTCGTACGTTAGTCGAAGCATTCTGGCAATCACTGTCTTGGAGTTCGAATAAAAGTCACTTTGCAGGACGCTTAAAGAGAACAAAATAAACGCGCTCAGGTCCACTGTCTGCCTTATTTCACTCCACTTCACGCTATATGTCCATAACCAAAGAATAACCAACATTGTCTATCGTTACCAGTTACAGAGTTAAATTTAGCCCCCTCTGAATTATCGAACTGCAGTTCGTCACCTATTTATTCAAAGTCTTCATGATTACAACGAATACAAACATCGATTAAATAAAAGCTAAAAAATCTTCTGAAGTTTTCAATTGGCTAAATGACACCATCCACTATCTAACGGTTTGCCATGATTGTCTCTCAGAATAAAATTTGCCGGACTGGACACCGACTTTATCGACGCTATTTGCAGTATATATCGATTGTGGAGAAGACAACTCACTGGTTCCGAGGTAACTCCTTTTTATTGATGAATCCTCAGTGTCTAGCTACTAGATGAATGCAATTGTCTAGTTCAGTGCCGGAGGTAGACAATTTTGGGGCCGGGGCAATCAAACTGTAGCCAACCCCCCTCCCCAAAAAAGTAAGAACGTGAAAGTTGTGTCATGAAAGTATATGAGCTATTTTATTTCAACAAATAACAAAAATTACAAGCTTCAAGACAGAAAAAGTTTTATGAAATATATTTTAAATAATAGTTTTAAGTAAAATAATTAAGTGACCAAATAATACGATTTCCATGGTTAGTTTAAAACTTTAAACAATTTTGTTGTGTTTAGTTGGTGTTTAATAAAATAACTTTTGCTAAGTACATTAAATAATAAATTCGAATTTCAGGGGAACCTATTTTAATGTTATAGTGACTTCATTAATTTCATAGAATTCAACCTCATGTGTGTGTATTATATATATATATATATATATATATATATATATATATATATAATTGTTGTGCAATACTCTCATACTGTCGTTATTTAATTACAGTGATATTGTTTATAGCCCTGCACTATCTCAAAGAAATTTTGCTAGAGTTCAATCTATTCAGAATGCGTGTTTGAGGTTCTGTTTCACTATTCGGAAATACGAGCATATATCACCATTCATGGATAAATCAGACTGGTTGACCATGAGACAGAGATGGATATTTCACCTATGTTTACTGGTACACTCTGTGCTCTCCTCTAATCCTCCCAGTTATCTTCGGGATCGGCTTAAACTTTTTTCACAATCAAATGAGTCTGCTTCACGTACTACCCGATTTGCCAATTTCCTACTTGTTATTCCCGTTCATCGTACTACCAAATTTGAGGCATCCTTTAGCTATCTTGGTCCACACTTCTACAATTTAATCCCTCATGAGCTTAAAACCCTTCCCTACAAATCATTCTGTGAAAAACTTTGTAAATTTATTAAACTTAATTTTTAATCTTTCTTCAGTGTTTCTTGATGTATTATGTTAAATTTTCTGTAACCTTCTTGATGTATAGCTTTACTTCAGTGTTTCCTGTTATATTATATTGTCTCATATTATCTGCTATACACTTACAATTATATTTTACTTATGTAACTTTTTCAATTTCTAATCCTCATGTACTTACATTTATGCTTTTTTCAACTTATTCTTATTCTCTTTTGATTTTATGTTTATGATCTGTATTTTTCTTGTGGTTAGTCTGAAAAGCAGTAATTTAATTACTGAGACTCGCCGTTGTACTTTTTTGTGCAATAAAGTATTATTATTATTATTATTATTATTATTATTATTATTATTATTATTATATATATATATATATATATTGAGACGAACCGGACGAAGTCCGGTCGTCCCATGAGGAATTCATGCTGTGACCGCGCGCAATGAGGACCAACGCGATTTTGAAAACCGCGCGCCGTCAACGTCAGAGAGTGACGCAGGCGACGGTTGATTTCAAAACCCGCGACCAGAATGACGTTTGCTAATGATGTGAGAGCAGATAAGCCCCAAACTAGCCATTGGCCGGTGCAGGTCACGCCAGGGGGGGAAAAGGGCATCCTGAAAATCTACGGGGAGAAACATTCTTGTAAAAATTTCCAACGGAGCAAGACTTTCGAAAGTGCGCGGAAGTGAAGTTACGCGAGTAGAATTTCAAGAGAGTCTGAGATTCTTCAGTGAGCTACTAATCGAAGTTCGTATATGAGGAAAATTCCGGCCAGGAGCAAAATCGGACTGTGAGACTGAAGTTGTGACCGACAGGGAATTTATATAGTCCCCGAGGCATCGAAAGCGTGGAAGCAGACGCCCCACGCCACTTCCTCTTTGTCGACCAGGCTGCCGAGAACGAGTCGCCCGCCACCGGAAAACCTCCAAAATGAATATCAGCTCCAAAGAATAACGACATCCAAATTCCTGGAATTCACAAACAATCTGCACGTGTGTGAAAAAAAAGACCTGATTCGCATCCGAGAAGCTGGTCCGATAAACACGGAAACCTGCGAGGAGGAGAGACGTTGCGGAGAAACTCGACGTTCGCATCGCGAGGTCGCCGCCGGCGCCGCTGCTACCCTGCGAACGCGAGGAGCCCAGCCCTTCGCTCGGCCGTGAAATCGGAGAGGTCATCAACCCCGCCCAGCCCCGACTGCTAGTCTGCGAGCCGACGCCCGCCGGAGCGCGAGAGGGAAGGTCACTAGAGGTATTACACCGCCCTGTGGAGAACGAGCGTGAAATTCAATAAATTGATGAAAAGGTAGAACATTCTGATAAACTCAGGAGAGACTATTATGAACAATCCTATTTTGCAGATATCTTTTGTTTCAAAGTGGTTTTGTAAATTCAATTTAATGTGGAAGGCGCTGCTAGCCGACCACAATGCAGAGTAACAATTAATGTTAAAGGAAACAGTGCGAAATCTAAATGTTAAAAAAGGGTAAACGTGAGGTTAGAGCGCTGAATGTTCTAATGTATTATTCAGGTAGCTCCAGCTGGAAGCAAGATTTACGTAATTAATTCGTGCATTGATAAGAGTGATAATCGCGTCAGGTATTGAACGCGAATCACTAAAGTCATTTCTAGGAGTAGAACGGATACAAACTTGTTTCCTAGGAAGTATTTGCATGTATTGTGTAACGCCAGAACGAGGCAAAGCAGTGGTTTGCCCGCTGTAACTTGGTAAATGGTGTATGACTTATTTTGGTTAATGAATGAATTTTCAAATCACTTGTGAATTGTGTGATTCCTCCTATCACTAACCAAGTAGGATATCCTGGAGGGAGAATACCTTAGATAATTAATAAACAACCGGCAGGGCCTGGTGACGGAGCGGCGACAGAAGCGCTGCACGGTACCGGTGACACCCACGCTAGAAAGACTTCTCGTGGGGTATAAACGCCCTGACCCTACATAGGTTGATTGATGCCGGCGCGTCGCACAGAGACGTGTTCCGTCGCAATATATATATATATATATATATATATATATATATATATATATATATATATATATAATTAACTATTTAGGGTACAAAATTAATTAAAAAATGTATTGTAATATACAAAATATTAGAAGGAAACAAACACCGCGCTTTAATCTGGACGATACGAAGCGGTTACTAGGTAACGAATGTTTGTTTACGTGCAGGAGGGGGCTCTGAACTGGAGGTTTTTTTGTTGACTGACATCGTGGTGGTAGCTACGCAAAGGTGGTCTGATTAATTTAAGTGGGACATCGCCGTGTTTTATGTAATAGGGAGAATAGAATTTGGAACATTAATGGAACAATTCTTGCAAGGAATTAAATTAAAACATCAAGACAGAAGCAGATGACTTCGGCGACGGCCGGTGCGAAGAGGGATTTTTGGCGCGGAAGCCAAGGGTGATATGAACTGCGGGGCCTCATTTCCCAACGCCTAGACAATTCGGTACCGTATTAACTAGATGCATGCAATCAATCACATGAATACTGTTAAACTAAATTCAAATCAATTTCAATAAATGAAATTATTGTTGTGCCAAATTATACGCAATTCTTTGTAACAGAAATAATTTCAGACTTCAGGCTACTTTGTATAGAGGGCAACCCGGTGACAACCAGCCTTCAGGTAAGCGTGGTGTCATCGTATAGAACCCAAAAACTGATCTAGCGAATTAAAGTAGAATAATTCATTATTATTTTATCAGAGTATGAAATATCAAACTACTGTATCGTGACTTTTATTACCATGATTTATTATAAATTACCATGATTTTCTGGAGTTCTTATTCCTGTTTTAATCTTTTTCCTATTTTTTTCCCATTTGATCCATCATCGGGCCCTTAGCTTTATCACGCGATCGCGCGGGCGGTGAAAATGCCGCCTTTGAAAATAAAACGGCTCTGCGCGTTGCTGTTTGAACACTGCATGGCGGGAAGTCAGGTTTTCTCTAGTTATCTATTGAAACACAAGACAGTGGTAACGTCTCCTCCAAGACACTCTCACATTGGCAGCAAATTCGCGCAAAAATGACCAATGTAAGCAGCCTTCGCTCTACGCGGCATGAACTTCGCCAAGCAATCGCGCCTGTTCCAGTTTTTTTTCACGTGTGTGATGAATATGTAAGAATTTTTTAAATATATTTTTGCAATAAAAATGTCATAATAATCGTCTTATACTACTTATTGTGCAAATTAATTGAATTTGTTATTCATTTTGTGTAATTTGTAGGTGGTTTCAGTGCATTTTAGTAATCGAGATTTCTAATATTTACTATTCTCGTTTTATTGTAACATATGTAACTACCTACACATTCTCTCTTCCCCTCTTTACCTTTTTTTGTTGTTACCTTACTACTTCATTAAATTTCAATTTAGATTTTTAATATGCCATTAATTATTCTCCAGCAATTTATTTTCTGGGGAATAATTAAAATTATTTCAATAAATTTTTAATTTACTGCAATGCCCAGTTGATGTTATTTAACAAATTCCCCATACCTGACGATAAGAGAAACTGTAATATTGGCAAAAGGGAAGAATGTTCGTCGGCGGCAAAAATACCGCTAGCTTGCGGGGCTTCTGGCGCCCTCCGGGTCTCCCCATGTCTGGCGCCGGATGCTAAAGATTGGGCGCACGTAACCGTATGTACTGTCTACTTCATTATGTACAGGCTTTTTTGCATTGCGTGGAAATCTCATTCACTGATCGATATTCATATTTACAGTTCGATCTTTGAAAATAAAATGGATGATATATTGAGTGAAAAGTTTAATTTCCATTAGGAATATATTTAATAATTGGGGAGTAATGTGTTATATGGTTGGAGCACTTTAAATTATAATAATAAACTGCGTGCTATGATTGTTGACATGTTCACAACACATCTGTCCATATCAGTGTTACTATTTAGTTGCAAGTGACCACTACACATATCAGAAGAAAATTTTAGTTATGTTGTAGCTGAAGTATTTCATTATAGGCGTTATCGTCGTCCTCGTACAATTTTTATTTTATCATTCTGAATTTTTTCCTTACCTACTTTTATTACTTGTATTTCAGTTCCTTCGTAGCAAGTCCCTTCTTGTCAATATTAACTAGACTCTTCTTAGGAAATACGAGAACCCCAGAAAGTGAAAAAAATACCTTTTTAAAAATTAAAAGAAATTATAATTTGGCATAAACAATTTTTATATATTTTCTATTTATAATAAATAGAAATTTTAAATTTAGTGTATGCAGTTTAAATCTTATAAAATCGTAATGTTATTTTTAAAGTATTACATCATTTTATAAAAGAATAGGAAACAATATTTAATAAGAAATTAAAAGGACAACTACAAGTTGTTGGATTTACTTCTTTAGAAGTACAATAAAACAATTTAACATGTAATCTTAGCTGTCTGGGATTGTCAGACCAGCCCTGATGAAGACCTCGAAAAATATAGTAGAAACGTCGGCTACACAGCCTTATATGCGGCGTCAACCGGACAGCCAAGATCTAAACTCTGGCCGCGGAAGCCTAAGACTTCAATTTAACATTGTGTTTATGTTTCGCGCCGGCCGCGGCGTTCTGCGCATGGCGTGGCTAGAGTCACTAGATACAGAGAGTAGCGCAACCTCCGCCATTTAATATCCACTCATCCGACAACTCCGTCAGACACCGAATAGTAACTAAAGGGAAATCAAAATAATTGGTGACATTATGATGATTTTCAAAAATATTATTATGGATGTGGGATAGATTCATGGTTCTTAACACACAGAATGCAACACAGTTTCCATTTTTGTGACACGACATAAAATGGCGGGATCGGTGGAACAATGGAATGCTTTACTCTCTGTATCTAGTGACTCTAGCTACGCCATGCGCAGAACGCCGCGGCCGGCGCGAAACATAAACACAATGTTAAATTGAAGTCTTAGGCTTCCGCGGCCAGAGTTGAGATCTTGGCTGTCCGGTTGACGCCGCATATAAGGCTATGTAGCCCATGTTTCGGCTACATTTTTCGAGGTCTTCATCAGGGCTGGTCTGACAATCAGTAGACCACCCGGACATCTAAAATTACAATGTTAAATTGTTTTATTGTAGACGTTTCGTGGCGTGGCGTGGCGCACGCGTGCCGGCGCCGCTGGCCGCGCAGTCGCGCACGTGCGTGGCTGCCGCCGGCCTCTCCGCCAGCGCGCGCCCCGTCGCCTGCCAATGAGGCCGAACGCCCTGCTGGAAAATTGGAGCGAATGGACGCTCGGATGCGGCACACTCGTTCATTTGCTGATTGCCGGCGTTATTCACGAGCCTAGACAAGAAGACAGTCGACAGCCGCCGGCACCCCCTCCTCTTCGCACTCTTCGGGGTCTTGCGCGGAGAGGGAATGCCCCATTGGCAACGTAAACTTTTCGGTGGAGCGAAGACAAGTGCAGAAAATATTTCATCAGTGGAAGTGTGCTGTTACGAGTAACTGGAAGAATGCACGTGGTTGATTATTGGAAAAAGCGGGCTATGCAGTGTATCAAAGTTTTATAAAATAACTTGTGATTTGACATTCTACAAACTATATTCTTAGTATTCACAGTGTATCCCCAACACAGTTACTAGTTTGATGATGGTTTTGAAATTATGAATATATAAAGTATTCCATTCACTGCATTTAGATTTTAACACACGAAATAGCGGTAAGGAGCCTCTCACATCCGAAAATCATCAATTCTAGAAAAAACATTTATTTTCAATCAACTTAAATAGCTTTTAGTTAGAAGACCTTGTACTGTCGCCTAGTAACAATTCATTTTTCGTGAGAAAAAAATTTCCAAATATATTTCATGTGTTTCAATAAATCTTTGGCAAAGACTAGCAGTACAATATTCCTAGTACACATATATCACTTTTGCACTACAAATATTTTTAGGATGCATTTATATCTGAAGTACATGAATTTTGAAAAATGACTTCATCAATATACAACTAGAATTCCTTTTAAATGTTATTTATGCAAAACGTATTAATGTATTTGGTATTCCATAGCAGGATTATTCCGTCTTTTGCCTGATAGTGGTGTTCTCAGGCCTGGGTGCTATTTTATTTATTATCCATGTCTGGGGTTAAGGGAGACACGTGGTGTACATGACGTATTCTCATCACCAAGACTACTTGGCTTGCCTGAACTTTTCTTTTGTCTCCCAGCTATGGTACGCAATAGTACGACTAAGACTATTTGTTTGAGAAAGCTGCAGCTTCACTTTTGCCCCAGCCGGGAATAGAATCCGCAACCTACTAACAGAAAGCTAACTTGCTTTTCATGAGCCACCCGAGGGGCTACTTATAAAAATTTCGACTTCATTAGTTTCCCACTTTTTTCTCGCGTATCGCCGTCTCACATTCCTTTTCCACTAATGAACGGTCACTATAAGAGTGTGCACGTGGACTTGAACTTTGTCCTTTTCATTTCTCATCGTTGGCACGGTATTTCATTCAATTGCATGCCGACCAGACCCATTTGTGCACGATGCTATCGCGTTGGGTCAGAGCGGGAGATAACCGATAATTGGTCCCGAGAATTCCTTCCCAGAGCCTACGGGCGCGGTTTCCTAACATCTCTTTTCTTATACATATAAGCATATGTTTTAAAGCTATTGCTTTAAAATAATGCTTAAGAGTCACAATGAGCATGTTATTTTCTTTTAAAAATAGAAAATGAAAATACATACAGTGGTGGATACAAAGGTGGATACACAGCAGTGCACAGAACGTAAAGTGAATTATGACCTTGGTAACTTGAAATACTAGACAATCCATTTAAACAAATGGACATATAATTTTGAAGCATGAACCATTGTATTAGGCACACAGGCATTCAATCTACGCGCCGCGTCGTGCTACGTCAGACTTCTCCCCTCCCCGCAAAGCTTCCTACTCACCACTACTTGCACTTTCGGCGCTGCCGCGGGCAGGCGATCAGCTCGCAAGTGCAGAATGCCCGCGGGAGCAGGCGTTGTGCAGGTCTGCTCTAAACCCTCCGTTACACGGGGCGGAGCATCTATTGTTGCCTCTCTCTATCAGTTATCGTGAGGTATTGAGTTGCGGCTTCCTGTATATTCCTCAGTCGTTGTAACTCATCGATAGGTGTCGAAAATATCTTTCTCAGTCGTTGCAGACCTTGGAATTACAGTGAAATACTTAGCGATGCGGAGCGTCATTCCGTGCGCGGGTATTCGTGTTATAAGTTCCACTCTCACGTTTCCTATTTGTGTTACTATTTAAATGTCGTATTTTACTGTTTAAACAAAATATTAATGCGTTTTCCTAACACTTCATCAATGTTTAACTGTCAGAGAAGTGCACAATTATTGTTTCTATTAATAAAATTGCATAAAATCACAAATTATTTGCATATCAACAACTAAACCTTGTGGCAGGTTTATGGTTCAATTAATTACAAATATTCACAGTTATTCAATGAAAACTCCACCTCAAATATTTTCTATTCTAAACGGTTCAAGATACTGAGATGAAGTCATCACTAAATTCATATCATAAATGCTCATCAATATTTTCTTTTTGACAACATTTTTATTTTAAATATTTTGAACTAACTTAATTTTTTTAAAAGCAACAATACTATTATTATTAGTATCGTTATGATTTTCTCTATTTTTTAACGTATTTTGGCTATCATATTGCCTCAGAGAAATGTGTTATGACAAATCATCAAAAAAGTTCATTAGATTTATATTAATCTAATAACAATATTAAAAAATTCTATCAATTGAATGAAATTATTGCGACAAGGACTATTTGATATTTACGAAAAATACTGTAAAAACACGCTGTTACATTAGGGAAATTAGAGAATATGAAGTTTGCGGACTCAAAGACCGCGCGCGTGTATTCGTGTCAAAAACACAGTCTGTAACGGAGAGTTAAAAAGATGCAACCGGATGCGGTAGGTCAGTGCCAACACAATTATATCTGCATGAATGTACCTAATTTATTTGAACCGTCATACACATCAAACTGAAAGTTTAACTTACAAAGATGTAATTAATAGAAAGAAAGTAAATCACAAAACTATAACTCACTTGTCAGAATGCATAAAGATATACTTTGAAATATGCTAATAACATTTATTCTAAGTCACATCAATGCAAATCCCACATATTTTAATACACATTCACGGTTTTTGTGGAATTACGCAAATACATTAAGTAGGTTGAGTAAATAAACTCGGTAATTCGTTAAAACTCTTTTCAACCCTAAAATTGGATGATAGAAGTAAACGGAGAGCTGAAGGTATACGAATATTAAAAACGATAAGGAATGATTGGAAACTAAAACTGTCAAATGGTAAAGACGAGGTTGCTATTGAGTGCATTTAAGATTATGCAGCAGCAGTACTGTACGAACATTTCAGTTTTTAAGTAACAATTGACGTGGAAAATAGAATTGACTGTAATGATTCCTACTAACCCTTGAAATAAGATAGTAAGCAACTACAGAAATAATAAAAAAATATTTTGGCACAGGAAAGTATTAAAAATGTACGCTAACAAGTTGCCTCAGGAGAAAAACACCAACGTGATTTCACTGAAATGACATTTTATTCTGACAACAATACAGGAGACAAAAACTACAAACATTTTTACTTAATACAAAAATCATTTTCTCGCACGTGTGAACTGTGCAAAGTCCAACTAAATCTAGATCACATACTCCAACTAAATCTAGGTCACATTTTTAAAGTTTGTCCCACATTCAATCATCTAAAACAGTTATTTGGATTTAGTAATGGAGGAATATTTCATTCTACTGAAGACGAAAGTAGCATAATTAACTTCTGTAAAGCCACAAATAATTTTTTTGATATTTGGACACTACTGTCACTTGTGAAATATAACTGTATAATTTTGCATTGATTTAATATTGTAACAAATTGCATTATTGTGTTGGTTTAATATTATATACAATTATATATATATACATACATATATATATATATATATATATATATATATATATATATATATATATATATTATGTATCTCTAACCGTAATAATCGCGAATCAACACGGTGTTGATGTGACTATCAATGAATTAATTTTAAAAAAATACAGAAAAGTTTACATGGTGTTTCTCGGTCCTATAAGAAATAATTGTACCAAACACAACGCATGAAGCCTGGAAAGAATGAAAACCGTTTATTTTCAAGACACGCTTAATGAACAGAACACAGATGCATTGTTCCGTTACGTAATCACGAGGAAACTGGCGAAAGCCGCGTGGGTGTGAGTAGGCAAGGCGAAGCGAGCTCTGGTTCTCCGGTTCTCGTCGCCCAATCGCTGCTTCTGCGACGGCGGCGGCAGCGGCGGAGGCGTTCGTGTTTATTTTGGGCGGCGTCTCGGAGCCTGAGTCGTTCCGCGCCTTCTCCTCCTCCTCCTCTTTCTCCCCCTCCCCCACTCCTCCCCCCTGTTCACTCTTTCCGCGCCGCGCTTACCTCCACCCGCGAGACCAGTTCTCTCGTCCGATAGTTTCAGAAACTTGGCGGCGTTGTTGGATATCTGCGAAATTAGCCGAAGTATCGACATATTGGTTTTCTACATTTGAGTGTGGAGCGCGCTGGAACTCTTGTTCGCTACCGTCTCGTTGCCTTCGTACTCGCAAGTCCGCTTGATTCTCTGAATGTTGTGTATTTAGTTTTGAAGAAATCGAGCTGAGTGGAGGCGTATGTTTACATGCAATTGGAAAGAGAAAGCAAAAAGTAATTTAAGAAAAACAACCTTTTTCGGAGTCCATCAACTTCAATCAAATGGCACTGTTGGAGAATACACAATACAAGACACGGTTCAAATCATTCCACACGTTCGTAAAGCGGAATTTTAGAAATTTTGTCTTCAGGTATGAGTCATTTCATGTAATGTACTGCACATGTATTTTTTAAGAAAGAGAAGTTCACTAAAGAGTTGTATACATTTCAAGAATTTAATTTTAAATGTTTGTATATCTTTCAAAAAGATAGGATTGTCTTGAAGGAAAAATTACAGATGAAATCAGATGGCGGCAATTGTCCACAGAATACCTCTTTATTGCTTAGGTGGAATCAGTGCATTCGATCACTGTCGCTTTGAGAAGAAATAGTAAAGCTGTAACTCTCTTCATGGTGGACCTCAGCCAATATTGTCCCATTGTTCCTCTACCGTGTCTTTTACTGCCTGTCAAAAACACTTTCTCTCAGAAGCGAAGAAACTGCCTCTTAACGGGCGTATAATCTGACTGTAAGAACGCTTAAAGCAGTCTCGCGAAAACGGTTCTGAGAACGTGGTTCATAACTTCTCTGCGTCATCTGGGGTCGACAAAAAATGAGATCTTGCCAGGACTACGAACCTGCTAATTTTGTTTCTCCCTTTAAGAGCAAAAATTTATTGTATTTTTGGGCGTGTAAATAACTGTATACGTGTTGAAAAGAAAAAAATGTTTTTAAGAACTCGTTCGGCTTGTTAATGTTTCAATTTATTATTATAAATAAAATACTTCCTCTAAATGAAAATGACTCACATTGTAATCACTCGATCGGTATGAAAGTACATGTTGATTTTTTGATAAATTAATTCTTGGAAAGCACCTCATATCCTAAGCTAAACGTGTTGGAATTACCCAAGCACTGGTACTTCCAAGACCAAGGTAGCTGCTGTAAGCGCAGTCTACATCATTACTCTAGGAACTAGCACTGAGTATTGAGCGTTCTTTATGATAAAACAAAGGTCACAGTGTCGATCCCTGGTTGCCGAGATCGCTAAGACAGTAGCATCTCGAACCGAAGGGTCGCGGGTTCGAGTCCCGCTTCGGGCATGATTGTATTTGTGTTTCTCCTCTCACCCCTATCATCACCATATAATTTCATCTTACAGTTACCATAACGTTAACCCCCAATAGCTGCCGCTAATGACCTAGTTGTTGATGCGACCTTAAATAACAATAACAACAAAAAAGACCAGAATAAAGACGTAAATTGGCCAGGATGGCGAGACCGTGAAGACGAGTGATCCATCGCAGAGTATTCTGAAAGGGTTATTATTTTGAATACTTGAGTCACGGGTGTGTGATAATGGATTGAGGCATGATGGGGATTTCCTAACCAACATGTTTCACTTCAAACTTGCTTTCTTCCTTTCCTTGCTTACCTGGTGGTATAGTGGCTTCGGACAGCAAATATAAGTACGCGTTACACAAAAGCTGAGATTCGTAGCCCACGTAAGAATTGTAGTTGTGTGTTTTGGAATGGCGAGAACAATCCGCACATCAGGTGCGACCCTCCAAAAACACTCCTTAATTCATACCAAGACCTTAGACCGAGTCCTTAATCCGTTGCCTTAGCTATACTGATAGACACTGGGTGTAAGTCTCTTCTCCGACAGCTGACGAAGAGAGGGTTTCATCTCGACAATAGTTGAATGGAATATAAGACGGAACGGGGTAGATGACCCCGGAACTCATAGCGCTGGAATTTAAAGTGAACGGGTCGCTGAGAAGGGTGAGTGACTAAGACGTTTACGTAGTGAAGAGAATATTGTAATGATGTGGCGGTAAAAGGCAATATTCAATCAGAAAATCTCATATTGTCGGACACTAGTAACCCGAAAGTGGATAAAACGTGTTTGTGCGGGTACTAAATTACTTCCTCTAACACGTCACGTAATCGGAATTCACATTTTGTGTCCTTGATTCCGAAAAATTGATTTCCGGCAAAACGACTCTCAATCCGTCTGTTGTCAATGCTAGAGCCTAAATCGTTCAGATGATTTGCTCCAAAATTGATATTCCCCTATCGATCTAAACAAACTCCAGACCCTGCGAGTTTGAAACGGATATTCTGATTTTAAAGAGCACTTTATACGAAGACTCAATAACATTTTTAAAATTCTCCCAAAAAGGGTTTAAAAAAACTTTGGAATGAACTTTGTCCTCAGAGAGCGTTAATATCTCTTAAAACATTGCAAGTCCCATTTTCGTTGAAATATCTGAATTTTCATAAATTCAGAACGCTTAAAATTTTTTCGGTGTATTCCTTCAACCACAATACTCAAAACGGATTTTTCTTAATTAAATCTCTTGTGCAAATCCGAGTCTTGAAATAAGGTCATGTATAATCTTTCGAAATGTGACTAGTTTTTGCATAATTTTGTCGGAATATAAGCAATCTAAAAACAATTCCAATTTTTCTTTAAATTTTCTTCTATCAAAGGACGATATAAAATGATTCTGTTCCCATTTTCGGCAGCCTGTATTTTCGAAAATTATTGTAAAAATTAACAATGGAAAATAATGCTAGAGATTTTTTCTTTAATAAAATCTATTCTAAATATTCGATTAAAATACAGTTTAAAATATTTTTTAAAGTGTTAATTTTGCGTTAATTCCACTTAAATTTAATGCAATTTATACTTTTCTCAGAAAACTGGTCCAATTTTTCTTTAATTTTTTCTCGGTAGGGTAAATATTCTTAAGAATGAGGAGCGCCCATTTTTGTTTATAGCAGGAGTGTTTTGGAAATTATCGATAAATCCCCGACTCGTTAAGAGAGGAACGGATTTATCTGAGAATATGCAAAGCACGAGTAGTATTTAATAGGACTCTTTCACGAATGAAGTTATGTTTATGAGAGTTTCCAACTGCGCCAAATATTGAAAATATGTTAAAATCAATGAAGTTATGTTATTGCACATAGGCGATCTATTTGACATCGACATAGCGATCTATATATACTGCGTAAGATAGATGCCTCACAGTTTATGGTTTGCCAAGCGGTAGAAGCGGTAAGAAACATTGGTCAGAAATAGCGATAAACTTTTTGAGATACACCGCCCTGTTTGGGGCATTTTGTATCTATAATTAAACACTATTAATTTTAATTTTACTCGTGGAATAGTCTCTCTAAATGTTTGAAAATTTAGTAAGTTACAAATATTGTTAGAAACCACCCGTTTTTAAGCATTGAGGGAGTTGAGTTTAGTCGTACGATTTGTGGTGTCGTGGTAACGTGCCTGATATGTTGGATGGAAAGACCTAAGCGCGAATATATTCGTTGAAAAGCTTTTTGCCGGTTGGAAACATGTTTGCTGTCTTATATAGTGTTGTAACATTGCACAGGCGGTACAAATAATGCAAGAAAGCATGTGATTTGGTAGCACCACTACATGTATTTTAAATGAAGAAGAGGTTGTAATATCTTAGTGGTCGTGTGATGTTTAAGTATAATATGCCACCACCTAAATCACTTCATATTTCTGTATGAGCCAAAATCCCGCGACCGCTTTATCTTAAGGTAAATTTCTAAGACGTTAATTGTAGAATTACATTTCTCTACGACTACTCCAGAATGTATACATTTCTGCACGTTATAGGATACAGTAATGATGACTATTTCATAAGCCGTGGGAGAATATCTTGCACGGCTGTCTACCAATCACATTCGTCTTATTTCATTACAGACAGAGGGTTCTCATAGCCGCCTACAGAGGGCAAGAGTTCTGCGCGCTCTGCCTCGGCAGATCCCAACTGTCGTTGGAAGAGGACGTCGGTAACGAAACGTTATGTGGATGATTCTAAGTCAAACAAAATGTCCACCGCAAACTCTCTATTGCAATCGATAGACCACACTACAGCTGTAATTGAAAATAATTAATAGAAGAAAGAACTTGTTCTACTAATATTTGTATTTTAAATGAAGTAGGCTCAAATCAAGGGTCATCTTCCTCCTTACAAATATTACCAATTGCTCTAATTTCACAAATAGTATTTTTTTTTCTAAAGAGTAAATTGAGACTATTTATGTTTGTAATACTCGTTTTGCTTGTTGGTAGTTAATGTTATAATATACGAATAATTAATGAAGTAAAAAGTACAGTGAATGTAACACTATTTCAAAAAATTAAAACTTTTTCACTTGAAATTGATGTTTTAAAAGATACTGAAGTCGAAGAGAACGTATAGACTTCTACTCGTGTAGAATTACTTTTATTCATTCGTAGAAATTACCACACTCGCTCCTATGGTGCTCGTGTCGTAAACATCAACTCGTGAATAATAGCTATCATTCTTCGTTCGTTAAAGGATATACTATTCTGACATCACTGGATCATTCTGCACTTCTTCGAGGCTAACACTCTTTTGTAATTATTATTGTTTTTTGTACCATTGAGTGTGTACCATACGAATTCTTTATACTTCAAATACAGTAGAATGAGTTCGCTCCTACACGTCGCTGAAACCATCTCTTCGGTAGATTTCAATAATTACAGGAATTCTGAGAAGAAAATTGCTACGTCACTATCACTACTCTCTCACAATATCTCTGATTTGAAAGGAATCAGCAATGATCACTCGCCCTCTTACGCATAAATGAAAGTCCATATTCTTTTGAAATTTTCTCTTATTCCTTTGGATATTTGAAAATTACAATAACATTGAAATATTTTAAATCCTAAAAAGTTACAAATTATAAATTCTCAAGAATATTAGTATAAAATAATTTTCGAAGTGCAATTTTATCCGCGCGTTTGATGGAGGGGTCCCTTGCGGCTGTGACAGCTCTGCAGGAACCCGACCTCTGAAGAGTTATTGTAGAAGTATGAACTTAAATATCGCTAAGAAAGAAGTACAAATAATATTACACTCGATAAATAAAGGATGTAAAATAATTTGTTTCAACCGTAGAGTGATAAAAAGAGTTAATCAAAGAAATAACAAAAGCATGTGTAGAAAGATGATGGAACGTCACATTTGGATAACACTAAATTTCAATTTTCCTCGCTGCCTATTTGTAATAAAAAATGTTGAATTATGTGAAATTCTCTTTTTCTCCAACGCACACACATACAGACACACACACACACGAGACGAGAGGGAGAGTTATAGAGCAAAGTGGAAGGAAGAGAACAACTCATTGAGACACGCAGAAAAGTAGACGATTATTGATTTCGTCGCAATAATTAAAATTCATTTTTCAAGTCATCTGAAAATTCCAAAGCTTTCTCAACACATTTTCTTCTCTGTTTGTTTACAAGAATATTCCTCTCCATTTGCGTAGTGCATGCTTTTGTAAATATTCGTGCTACTAAATCCGAAGTGGGAACCAAGCATATTTAGTCGCTTTGAATGCACAGCTGACGCTATCCATTCTGTATCGTGGCGGAACGACGCATGTTTAAGCAAAATGTAGATATGGCTACAGAGTGACGTACTGGTTTCCATGACATATGTGCTTTAGTGCGAACTTATCATTTTGATTCATGCACAAATCCGTTCTTGTTATCACATAACATTTATCATGAACCCGCAATATTTAGGCCACATTACCGTCGTTAGTTGCACTGGAAGTGACGGAAACGTTCCGTTGAATAATTCATGATGGCGTGAACAAGACTGCGACAAATAAGCAGCAAGTTGAAAGCAGGAATGACTGATGGTTCCATTTAATTAAGAACAATGTAAAAAATATGTCAAACATTGAATTCATACATTGAGTTTTCAATATCAACACAATAATTATTGGTTTTAAGTTTCCAGCTGTATTACCACTGTAGAAGGATTTCTTTGAATTTAGAATCCAGATAATGATTTTAAGTTGTTCTTTTTGAGGTATTTAATGTTTGATTTTGATGAAACGATTTTCATAAAATAGTCTAAAGTAAATCAGGTTTTTTCCTTTAATTGGGAAGATGTTATAAATTACGTTACAACAATAATTATTGTGTAATGTATTTAAAAAAGTTACACTGATATATTACGTAGACGTAAGAAGAATCCTGTAATAACATTATTTGTATCTGAGATCACAAATAAATATGTTGTTAACAAGTGATCTAAAACAAATAAATACATAAATAGGAATTCCTTTTTAACGTAATGACTTTGGATCTGATTGTTACATCAGCGAATAAAATGCATTAATTCTACTTTCAAATAGCTTCACTGCTGCACAGTACCATTTCAGATCAATATTTTACGCTGAATACATTTCAGGTGAAACCGGCAAAACTCAAGTTCCTAATTCCTGATGGAGCAGAGAACTAGAGATCCCTGCAGCATTAAACAGTAATGTCCAATCTATACACTTCCTACTTTTGAGTGATGTCTGCTGTTCATTCCACGAGGAATTACCTTTCACCGATAAACCCATCAAAATCGGTTTAACCCGGACATGGGATTAACCCGAAAAACAAAGGGATAGATTGACAAAAATAGCAAAAATAATTGAGTGCATTTTTTACAACACGTTAATAACCATGAGAACATAAAAAGGCATTTATTTTAATAGATATATCTATAGATACAGAAGTTATGTTCTAAAAGCAGAATCCCTTTTAAATATATAATTTTTCCGATAACATCCATCTTAATACCCATTCTTTACATATTAAACTAAATAAGCTTCTTCCACAAAAGCCGTTCCGTGAAGCTGCAGGTGAATTGTTGACATAAATGACAAGCAATCTTCGTGGAAGCTTTCGTAAGAAAGAAATCTTCGGAGGAAAAACGCGAAAGAAAATGGAAGGAAACGGTGCGTGAAACCAGCGATACTGCAGCCATCAATCCGCTGCCTTTTTGCCTTGCCTCCGTTTACCTGTCGGCTGTCTGATGTTGCCGTCCGGAGACAGGGCAATGTTGCCAGATGTTCAGCCACGATCTGAAGATTGAGATTTTTTTTGTGAACGCTGAAAGAAAGAAATAGTGATGTGCGACTTTGAGAGAGGAGAGAAGTTATTACATCTTTCAATTGATATTAGTTCTAATGTTGAACGAATATGACACGTAAAATCACTAGCGTGCAATATCTGATGAAGATCTCTTGGAATGTAATATGTTTGTAACGAAACTAGTTGTTTTATAATTATTTAGAAGACGAAATTGAATAAGAATGTTAATACGTTTCTAATTTTATGATCAATAAAAATTACAGCAAATGTTAATAAATATATGTCAGAGTTACTTAGTAAGACCAATAGTGTTATTTGGAATAAAAGTTTTTCAAAAATAACAATCGGTTTTCCTGATAGTTATTAAAATGTAATAAGTGTTTTTCTGTCAAAAATTCGCCGTTCTTTCGCACAGAATTACATAAATTTATCTCTACTCCATAGAGAGAAAGTAGAAATAATGTGCACGGTGAGATGATAATTTTTGTTTCTGAATCAAATGACAACTTTGAAACTTAAGATACCTTAAAGAAAGTGCGCGAGAAATAAGTGTTGTCTTTTATAAGAATGTTTGTCATTTGTCTGTAATAAGATGTTTGTCATTAGACAGGCACCGTGACACGATAATATCGAATGAAGGGTGTAGTGGATCACTAAGACCTCATTTAAGCAGACAATGATGCACAAAAAATCGCATGCATATGGTGTACGTGTCTTAAATGCGACATGTCATAACTGTAGCTAGCGTTTTCAATAGCAACAGAAATCTCGTTCATTCTCGCTGCTGCTACAGATAGCCGTAAGATGTTTCAAATATTTAAAAAAATGTTATTTAATCTTTATTTACGACGGCGGGACCAGTCATTCTAGTTGAACACACGTCATTGCGTTTAATATTTTATTATTAGAGCTCGGAAGTTCAGGTATTTATTTTAGATGAAATAGGCTGTCAAAAGAGTATTAATTTTTTCCAAAGTAGAAATACAAAAATATAATTTATTGTAGCTTAATTGTGGGTGTAAAAAGATAGGAATCATTGAAAAATCATCATTTAAAAGCATCACATTTTAATATTTTATTTTTACGAATTATCACGACCTACAATACAACACTTCAAGATGCGAAACTTCTTCAATATGTACCAATGTGCAACAACGTATTGTTTTACATGTTGTATGTCATATGCTTCCGTTACTTCGAATGTGGAAAAATGACCATCAATTGAGAGTTCATTGCAGCTTAATATTCATTCACCTTCAATTCAGATTAATATTTCAATTTAGATGGTATGTACGGTCAAGTTATAAATAAATTTGATCTAAATTTGACCAAATCATAGAAAATATTTCAATGTAGTTATTGATGTTTTTGTTTCAATATTTTGATGTAAGTAAATAGAGTTCAATTTTATAAGAATCATTAAATACATTCCCAAGAATATATTTTATTTTGCAAATGATGTAAGGGAGTATTAATGAGAAAGTAATTCTATACAACTTTTCCTTAGAGTTAGTGAGGTTCCTGATAGCTATTACTTTTCAAATTTTACATTGGAATATTTCCATTGTTTAACGCGATGAAGGTGCGTATTTTATCCGAACAAAAGTGTTTTTTAATAAATTACGCTTTAATGGAACAAGGGATGGAGAAAACGTCCAGGAGCGTGATGGAAATAAACCAAGCAAATAAACTGGAGGTCAAATAATTTACAAGCAAGCGAACGCCTCATACTCTTGCTGTGATTGACGCGAAACGAATTAGATGGTAGAATTGGCAGAACAATGTGCATGAAACATCGATATCTCAAACAAATCTAAAGGCGATATAAAAGTAGCACAACATATTTTATTTTGTATGTACAGACATATCCTTGTCTAATCCGGATAGAGCAGTTTTGAAATTTAGAACGGACTTTGCAGAGGAAATGGCAAGAAAATAGAAATGTTTTGTCCTGTCGGTTTTCAGGTTTCGTTTTTACTATGAATTTATCTAAATGTATGACGTAGAACAGAAAGAAGCAAATAAATGTTGGTTGGTTATACACTTTACAATATTTATCACTTAAAAATAAATGGCCTTGTCTTTATATCAAGTAAGTTAGTCACAATAAAATAGAGTTGCTAAGTGAACTCACCTTGTTTAATTGATTACTTCGTGTTCCTGGACGCGTCTACTGCCATTGTGGATCTTCTCCCGCTGGATCATGATGCCCTTCCCTGCGACTGTGCGACTGTGCGACTGTGCGACTGTGCGACTGTGCGACTGTGCGACTGTGCGACTCTGCGACTGTGCGACTGTGCGACTGTGCGACTCTGCGACTCTGCGACTGTGCGACTGTGCGACTCTGCGACTCTGCGACTCTGCGACTGTGCGACTGTGCGACTGTGCGACTCTGCGACTCTGCGACTCTGCGACTCTGCGACTCTGCGACTCTGCGACTCTGCGACTCTGCGACTCTGCGACTCTGCGACTCTGCGACTCTGCGACTCTGCGACTCTGCGACTCTGCGACTCTGCGGCTCTGCGACTCTGCGGCTCTGCGACTCTGCGGCTCTGCGGCTCTGCGGCTCTGGGGCTCTGGGGCTCTGCGACCCTGCGGCTCTGCGACTCTGCGACTTCCGGGTTTTTCCAATTCAGGTGTCCACCACCAGTAAGGCACTGCCCCAACCGGGACAAGGTCTATGATTCCGCCTCGACTTCCAACATATGCGAAAATGTAATGCGCGTAAGTGTGTGAAAGTAGGTAAGAGGTGAGGAAAGATAAGAACGAGAAAGTACTTGACTCTTACGAGGTCATCTTTTTTTAAAAATTTCTTTCAGACCTTTTTGTTGAAGCATATGTAATCTCTTTTAACCAAAATATTCAAATTCCGATTGTTCAACGAACTTCTAAAAAAAACCTAACTTTCGACAAAAATATAGACAGCTATATGTATTTGTTCTAGTTATAATTACCAAGTAAGAACGTGATGAGAATTAAATGTATGTAAGTGCTTAACTATAGGAATGTAACATGGAAATACTGAGTTTCCGAAGGGACCTTCTATTTTATTGATCCTAGGACCAAATGAGAATTATCCCTTATAGAATTGAATTGCTACAGAGATTGGAACTGATACATGTAAATTCATAGAAGTATTCACATTCAACATGACAATAAACTATTTTTTGTTGAAAATGACACTCAGAAATTGATTGAGTCATAACAAAAACAAATTCATGCAGAACATGACGGAAGTGCTGCGCACATATCCAAAAGTTGCCTTCAATAAGTGTTTGAAAGATTGAGGGATGAAAGTTTCAGGGTTCTGAATGTGTTTGAGCAAGAAGGACCTTCCGCTTCGAAGATCCGGAACCCAACCCCATGATGTAATCTACAAAGCGGTCGGATTCTTTTCAGACCGATCTCGTGTAGTTGCATCTGGTTGCGTAACCACGAGAGGCGCTCCAGTCGCCCACCTCTTTCGTCCTCTCGTGTCAGTGCGCGGCGCGCGCTGCGTCTGTACCTGCCTGCCCTCTGCGGGTCTATCGATTTCCGGTGGCTGTGCCAGGCCGCAGCGCAGCAATATTTCAGACGGAGCGCTGGGCTGAGGCTCGCCGTGAGTTAGTGTGATTATTACGGCACGAGGCGGTTCAACTAGCGTCGCGCGGTCGCTCGCCGCCAATCGTCCCGATCGCACGCGCTCGCTGCCCTCCACCTCCCCGTCACGGCCGCTCACCGCCTCGCCGTTCTCGTTGGCGGCCCCGCTCACGGCTGCTCCTGCCGCCCCTGCGCTCAGCCGTTCTCGCAGGCCCCCCGCTGCCGCCCTCGCCCCCGCCTCCCCCGCCTCCCCCGCCTCCTCCGCCTCCTCCGCCTCCTCCGCCTCCTCCGCCTCCTCCGCCTCCTCCGCCTCCTCCGCCTCCTCCGCCTCCTCCGCCTCCTCCGCCGCCTCCTCCTCCGCCTCCGCCTCCTCCTCCGCCTCCACCTCCTCCGCCTCTTCCGCCTCCTCCTCCGCCTCCTCCGCCTCCTCCGCCTCCTCCGCCTCCTCCGCCTCCTCCGCCTCCCCCGCCTCCCCCGCCTCTCCCGCCTCTCCCGCCTCTCCCGCCTCTCCCGCTTCTCCCGCCTCTCCCGCCTCTCCCGCTTCTCCCGCCTCTCCCGCCTCTCCCAGTCAGAGCCGTCTTCGCCGCATCTTAACAACAAACCTCGGCCTGCGCGCGAACTTTCCTTCTTCATTCATGACCTATTCTCCCCTTACATATAGACGCCTGAATAATTATTGACTCTGGAAGCGTCAACAGCTAAGATCATTAGTTCCGCAAGTGTAGTGCATATTTTTCCTCGGGAGGTGGCGGTGATCTTTCCCCGCTGGTTGGTGAAATCCGACGTCGACCTACCGTCCGCTAGCGGGGTTTTCCCCAAATAGGTATCTCCTACCAGCGAGGCCCTGGAACAAGCTCTAAGCTCCCGATCGGTCTCCCGACATGTGGTAGAGTAGTGATTGTGAATAGACGTGTGTGTAAGTAAGGGGTGAGAATAAGACAAGAAGGACGGTAGATCGCGCGTGGTCCGTGGCCCGTTTGCTAGGATACTGCTCCGGCATTTGCCTGATGTTGATAAGATAAACCGTGGAAAACGACTTAACTATCTAGCTGGTGCCGAAAATCCTGCCACTGTCGTTACTTAATCCGAAGACCTTCCGGCCATAGGCACTGCAGTGACATCAGTTGATCTCCTGAGCCACCTCTCCCGGTCGTATAGACGCACTTACATGAACTATCCTGTCTCACATTTTGGGATATCCTTCTAGAGCTTGAAGTTTCTTCCTGATCGGCCGATGCCTTGCTGCATGAGATACCTGATTGGTGAAAACCTCTCATTCTGACGTATAAGTTAGTAACGAATTCGCGTTCCAGAAGCGGAAGCATACCACCACAACCATTATAACATGCACTAAACTTACGTGACTAAAACCATACTATTAAAGCGCTAGTAAACACCAAATAATCAATCTCAATAATCATCCAAACCGCCGCACAGTTTGCCTTAGAAGCACGTAAAGACAATACGCATCGCGTTGTACTTGTGTTCACTGGCAAGTGTTTTTCAGAGAAATTCAATGTTTTATAGTCATTGTGGGTGCGTATTTGTGGAATCTGCAGGTGTTAAACAAAGTGTGGGAATATTACATGTTTTGTTATTTTATTTGTTAATTATTATAATTTTTAAATGAACTATTATTTATATTAATCCCCCTTTTTTGTCTCATTTTGTATTTACCTGATATTTTATTAATATTTTATTTTGTTGATATTTGTAGACAAATGTCGACGGCAAAGCTGTCGAAAGCCGGCTCTCTAAAAACACATATTAAGTTGACGGAGTTGACTTCTTTTATTTTTTCATGCTAAACCTCAGTAATCGTTGACGTTGATGTTTAGTTGAACAGTTTTAACCTCATAGTAATTGAAAATGATATAATGAATTTTCACAATTGAGGTCCCTGAAACTATAAAGAACAACAGCCCACCATTGATATCTTTGAGATTTCAACGTAAATTTATGATAGTGCGAGTAGCATCTTTACAGCAAGCGGCAAACTAATTATAGTTTTAAGTAGACGTATCCGAATATTTGTCAACAAGAAGTTTCCGGAATTTGCATTTTCAATTTATAAATGTTTTTCAAAAATACCTTAATGTGATTCAGTTCTTTATGGTTCTAAGTGCTACGTTTTCTTGTTTTGCAAATGTGTGCGTAATAAAAGAAATGGTGCTATATCTACTGCAGATAACCCACATATAATTTTAAAGGAGATATAACTCCTTTTGGTTTAATGGTGAGCTGTGGTGCTCACTTTTCATTTACTCCAAACTGAAGGGGAATTACCATCGTTAACCTCTCAGATATTGACAGTGTGCATTACAGATTTATCACTATTCATCTTTCAAATTAGAAATTATCAACTGCCCTCACAAATAGTTTCGAAATTTTTATTTAAGCAGTTGGGGATAACTCGTAAGCCTCGTACAAATTTTATCTCACAATAAACTTCCCTAAAAACTCAAAGATATTCTGTGGCACGTGTTATACGGTTTCATTTCCAGGTATAAACTTCAAATCTTTTTTCTTCGAACCAATAACGCACTTTCGTGTTGCGTGGTTTCACCGTACGAACAAACTTTAAATCTTTCCTCTTCGGAATCAATACCAACATTTCTTGTTTTGTGGTCTCAATCACAGCCCAACATCTCTGCGAGTTCGTATTGGCGCTATACTGAACGCTGTAATCGTCAAAGAAAGCAGGAACTTCTTGGAAATTAAATTGAGACCTCTCATTTCCGCTTCTCTACGTTAAACGTCATTGAAAAGAGTTAACCCTGTATAGCCAAATACAGGTTAACTCTTTTCAATGCCGTTTAACGTAGCGGGTTTTCATTGACATTTGTCTGTACCTACCAAACGGATATCACTTTAGAAGACCAGTGTCGGATTTTCAGAGGACGCAAGGGAGGCCAGATCTGCCCACAAAATTGATTAACAACACAAACTATGTATATTTCAACTTACAAATTGTTAGAATTAACTTTGTCCAAAATTGACATAAATGCTTAAGGCGGGTGAGTTAACATTTAAAATAAGTTGTTTCTTTTGCTGCAAACATAGCGTTACAATTCAAGATGGAGCCAAGCAGTTCTATACGTTACACGTAGGTAGCATGACCAAGGATTAGGACTGCTTTTGCCTGCCTGCAATACAGCTACCGGTGACCCAAGCTTTCCATTGTTGCCATGGAAACTTTTCTTAACCAATACGAAAATAGTTTTGTCCAGGTTTGGAATTGTTTTGGCACGGAGGCTCTCGCGCGTCTGGCCTCCTCCTGTAAAGACGTGGTTGGTTCATAGACAGAGGGAGCTCTGTGGTTGCAATGTGCGTTGCATCGTGTGGCAATCCCAGTATTTCTGTGAACACAGTGACATCTTTAATGGAAGTGCCGTTATTGCAGAGAAATGAAGAAATATTAAATCTAATATTTTTATTTGGAATGTCACCAATAAAAGTTTACCAGTAAGCAAAGGTCATTGACTCCAAATATAACAATATGATTTCTTGTCTGAATTTGTCTGCGTCCCCCCGAGTCTGGAACCCACCGTCCGCCCCGGATAAACAAGCAGAACGCTTCTTGAGGTCATGAAGACTACATCGAGGGCTTCTCTGTTCCACGAATTGTAGATGTTATGCAATAGTGTGCGTGATTTCATTATGAAATAAGTAGTGATAACTTCTCAGTGTTTGGAGAAGTTGATGGGATTTATGAACCAGTGAGGCAGAAGTCTGGTTTTTAATTTTGTTATTGTTTTGTTGTTGAAAAAGACTATCATAAAGACTCATAAAAGGAAGCGGTCAAGGGTAAGTCAATGACCTACCTATGACTGACTATTAAGTTACACATTAATCTACAAATTCAACGGTGTTCCTGTGAAAACATTTTAAATCATCTTTGGTGTAGGTGCAACTATGTTGCTTGGCGACTTGTATAACAAAATATACAGTTTTCTTGATACATTAGGTTCTACGGTTTGAAGTACTTTTCTCTGGTTTACAATGATCACACGAACATTTTTCTCCACCTTTCTTCAAATGAACTTTTATGATTTAAATCCAATACGTCACCTGAACACCATCCAGTTATCCTACTAACGCTGAACACTGTTAGCATGCAATACTTTTAAAGAAAGATGTTTACTTGTTTCGAGTTCAGCCACTTGTTTCTTCCTATGAATCAACGAGACAAGTTAACATGAACATTATTTTTCAATGTCAGCGCCATATAATTGCTCAGAAGTTCGTAGGTGTAATAGTTTCTTAAAAGATTTTATCAGATTAAACGGTTTCTTGTGTCAATATTAAAATGTTATTTGTGTCAATAATGAAATAATCGGTTTGACAAAAATATAATAATACAACATAAATCATTTTATTTACAATAGACTTGTAGTCATAACCTGTCTGTAACCTTCGAACATATTAGCTGGTTATGCTGAAACTATTGTCAGTGATTACAGTTGAATACACACGTTTTGTAAATAAATAAATAAAATATTCCATCAATTTAAAACGTATAAAATGAAATATTGTCACATCACCGCTTATAGTTCAATTTCTATCTCTCTTACTTGTTTTTTTTAAGTCAAAGTCTTTTTGCAGACAATATGCAGAAGAGAAAATGTAAGTTGACGCACTGTATCCAGTCTCTAACTTCAGCACCATGCAGTTACGGAAAATCTAACGTATGGTTCATGATTTGATCGAACTGGCAATTATATTTGCGATGACCTAATTTCCGGTATTGAATCGACAGAAGCGCTCATCTCAGCTGACATAATCATTCATACAATTGAACACACATGACGTTAGTCGTAGCAGTTCTGCATTTAAACCACAGGATTGTGCATAAGAGTGAGCTAGGGGATCCAGTCAGCGGATGTCCTGTGGAAACAATAATGTCACATCTGTTGTCATTTTAATTGCAATCTGCGTGAAAAAAATAATAAAATTTAAGAGCTCTGAATTCCTGAAAAATCTTACTCTAGAACCAAATTGAAATTGGCAATCGTGAGCATAGGATTTTCACTAGCGTATTGTCACATGAAAGTATGCATCGTGTTCATACTCAGGGTTCGCCTCACAACAGATCTGCAGCATTTCCGCTGGTAGGCGTTTGACCATCCACCCTATCGTCCGGATCTCGCCCTCTGAGTTTTTCATCTTTTCCTACATCTCAAGAGGTTTCTGTGAGGTCAAAATTATACGAATCACTGTAACGCAGAGTTGCAGGTGGCTGTCAACTCCTGGTACCTATCCCAGGTGGCCGACTTTAGACCCACAGGTACAAATGATCCACGGTATAAAGTAGTCTCAGTTCTGCTGGTTATAATGTGAAAACCTAGCGAAACGATTGCTGTATATGCTTTTTCCATCAAATTGTGTTTTCTTTTTATCACCGAGCGAAACGTATTTTCTTGATGCATCTCGTAAAATATACCTAAGATACCATTAAGTACAGCATATTAAGGAATTGTGATTATCATTTAGTTTGACAGAAAAAATAGAGGCCTGCCGGAGGCCAAGAGTCATATTCATATAAAATATGTTTAAAAATACAGTAAGAAATATTTATGTATAAAAATATACATATAAATACACTTTAAAGAAAACACTTTTACGGAAACAAATTAAACGCTAGTAAAAATTATCTGCGGCTGGTGAGAGGCAAGGTGTGCAATTTTTATATCCAGTATATCTGTCATAGATTTCTATTTATCCAATAATACGTAAACTTCATTAACCTTCTGTACGTGAAACATACTCGCCGTACTTAAAGAAAATATGAAAATACTTATTTATTTATTTCATAACTTTAACAGCTTCATGATATATTTTATAATTTTTATATTCATTTTTGAGCTCTCTTAATATTTCGAAAGAAAAGCTTGTTGGTTCACAAAAGAGGAAAAATACTACTTGGTGTCCGGCATAAATAATTTAATATTAACTAGCATAAATAAGTTATACAGATCGATGGGATTGTCAATAGTAATTATTCGATATTTTCTTGTTGTTTCTTGCATTTTCTTGTTGCGCTTGCATTTTAACAATCGTCGCATGCATTACCTATTCCGAACTCTAAAGTATATACAAAAATTACGGTTAAATTCTCAAAATTGTTTTCGTCATCAGGGTATGGAAACCAGTTATTTTTTACTCAGAAACACACATAAAGGATTCCTGAAATTTCATACCAGTAAAAGGGATGCTAAATTTTATGATATAAAATTATCTAAGATTAAAATATTCATTCATGTTCTGAATCAACCATTGACCAAAATTTCCTTTGGAACGGTTATTTATCTACAATACAGATTACAATAAAGACAAGAATTATTTTTCTAACGCGTATAACTCGGCCAAGCGAAGAATGAAGGCTGCGATTGCGGTGCGTCGTGGAACTAACAGTGAAAACACAGGTCTGTACAGTCAGTTTTGCTAACAAACGTCACTAGGAGCGTGAAGCGAGTTCAGAGACTACTTCTATGGAATTGCCATGGCCTCCTTCATAGAGGTTGTGAATCAGCTGATAAAATGTAACTTCAGAGACACATCATGAAAGATTTGCACTGTTTTCTTTTGTCCCTTTAAGTTGCTTTTTTTACTTTTCACCGTTCTTGTACAAGACTATAATAAAAAGTTATATTTATATTGAATTTTTAATATTTATTAATTGAATTTAAACATTTTGTATTCTCCTTCGTTCGTCTTTTTTTCCATAGGCTTTAGACGGAATGTTAGGTATGCAATAAAGTACCAAAACATTAACTTTACTGTCAGAAGTATCTCTAATTTGATTCATTATGGTGGTAGTTACTTCTTACATAAAAAAGAATTTTATTTGATATATATTCTGAGAAACTACTTAAGTTAAAATAAACGATTTGTATGAATGTTACTACGAAAGAATTAGTTTCAAAATTTTAAATCGATTTGCAGAGAAAGGTATACTTTTATATCTTCCAATATGAGGTGCAGACATGTCCAAATATAGTTAAAATTTTAATTGGGAAGATACTAGATTTGCAACGAATTAAATCGCGCTTTCTTTCGCAATAGTTTGGCACGGCCCCATTTTAATTTTGAATCGAGTATCCTTATGTCTCCGTCTCTGTCGTTTCGGTTGTAAACGCAGACGGTGGCGCGCTCCTGTAAACATCATTCTCAACTTGGTGGAGCTATAGTTGTAAACAACTGTTTTGTAAACAATTTAATGACAGAATTTCGTAAAAAAAAACACTTACGCCATAGATCGAGGGTGAGCACGCCACTAAATTCTTTCGCACTGTGACTCTTATATCACTGAATTTCATTGAGTGATTTATGCAGGCATGTAAGCAAGTTCTTTTCACTATTAGTATTTCAAATAATAGCAAGTCAGAAACACACACAGTTAGGATAGTTGATCGACTATTAATGGCTAGTGATGTTTAAAAGTAAGGGCGGTGCTCACCACTCGACTAATGGTGGAAAAACCTAACCTCCCTACATACCTTACTTGGGACTAAAGTACGGATTTCTGAGTTTAGATGACAATATTCCGGCCTTGGATTGCCATACAACTGTAAAAGATGGTGCAACCTATGATTTACAACGTAGTTTTATTCCAAAATACTTCTTGTGAAAGCAGAAAACACCTCACATTCCAACTATCACCATCACCTTAGCAAGCTCTCTGTGGCTAATGGGTATTGCCAATAACAGACGGATGATATCCGAAATTATACATACTTATTTATTCTTACAGATTTATTCAAACAGTTTGTCTTATATGTGAATTAACTGGGCAAGTGGCAGATTAGTCATATTTAAGACAATTGTAACCTAAAAAACACGGTTGTGATATAATGTGCTTAAAAAACATCCCCCCTGCGGACCGATTTTTAAAAAAACTTCAGGTTCTAACATATTTTCCATAACATGTGCTGCAACCATTGTTCGTGAGACCACCAGGTGCATTTCCCTGGCTACGTGCATTGCAGCCGCTGTCATCCCGTCGAGCGCCATGTGCACGTAGATACGTTGGTAGCAGAGCGCCAAGGGGCGATCGGTTGGTTGATTGATGATTTCGCCACTATATTCATTAGTACCGTAAGTGTAGTATGTATTTATATTTCTTCCCTGCTGGATGGTAAGACACGGCGCCGATCTGCACGTAATCTTACGGAGGATTTTTCCATCCAAGTGTCTTCCACCAGCGAGGCATCATACTAGCTATTGTGAAGGACTGTTGTGAAGGACTAAGGCTTCAAGGAGTTGCACTACTTACACTACAGTTCAAATTGAGGACCCAAAAACATCTACCACTTCTGAAAACTGAAGAATGACCTTCCAAGAAGAAACTTTTCAGATGAGTGCCAGGTTAACGAATCAATGTTTGACCATTTAGCGAACAAAACTTTTTAAAAGACCAAGAAATGAAAATATGCAGATGTGAAAAATGAGTTGGAGTGAAGGAGTGGAGTGATTCATTTGAAAAGTTAATTCTTTTCTTTGAATAAAAAAATAGAAGTTAGTGAGGCCGGAAACTTATGGAATCTACCAACAGGGTAAGTTGATACCCTGAGCCACCCCACCCGGAGGGACGTTTGGTTGGTAGGTTAATTAGTTATTCCAGGCGCGTCAACTAAGGTAATTATTCCCGAAAGTGCAGTGCATGACACCCGGCATCAACCTACGTCGGCTAACGGGATTTCTCACCAACCAGGGATCTCCCAGCAGTGGGCACCGCCCCAGTCGGGACAAGCTCTAAGGTCCCGACCGGTCTCCCGGCATGTGTGATAGTGTAGTGCATGTTAGTGTAAGTGTGTGTAAGTAAGGGGTGATGATTTGACAAGGAATGGGTAGGAAATATCGCACGCGGTCCTTGACCCGTTTGTTAGGGCGACATTTGCCTGGTGTTGATCGGAGAAACCTCGGAAAACTACCGATCAGAGCAGCCGGCCGCTAGAATTTTCCTCCAGACAGCGCCAGAACTTGTCCTAGCTCTCTACCTAGTGCCGAAAGTCTTGCCATCGTGAGCACCTACGACCTCCCGATCAGAGGCACTGCAGTGACAACCGTTGATACCGTGAACCACCCTAGTAGGAGGGCCGTTCGGCGAGTTGCATGGTATTTGCGCACGATTACGGCGACGCTAAGTTAATTAGGCGCGGGGAGGCGGAGAGCCAAAGCGTGCAGCGTAGTAACTGCGTTCCCACGCGTCAGCTCTGTTTGCTGAGCGAAATATTCGGCGAAATTTTTTGCCAGATTTGTTTTCGAATATTTTTTTAAGCGAATCAAACGGACGTCAAATCGTAATGAGTGATTGGAGGACAATGTGGGCACATTCCATTAACAAGGGGGGAGCGCCCGTTTGTCAATTATTATGCACATGCGGGAATGTGTTTCCATGCGATGGTATCTGATTAGCAAAAATCAAAATATGTTCTACGTGAACGGATTATGATTTCTGCAGCAAACAAATGTGATTAAGCAAATAACGGCATTCAATTTTCTTCTGTTATACACTTTTTCTGTGGTAACGGGAAACAATTCTTGTTGAAAAATCGTATTTCTTTGACGTATATTTAAGTCCTGAACACAAAAAGAGCGTGTTTACCAACATGAATGCAGTGTCGTTTTTCGGTGTATGTATCGGCTGTTTTATTTTAAAGAAACATTTTAAAGAAAGATTCCGTTAGGATCTATTAGCGCAGTATATAATGCCTACTTATATTATCGAACTTAAAAGTATGTAGTACCAACTATATTCTTACTACAGTAGAGAAATCTGATATGCCCTAGTTAAAGAGAAATATAAATGTTGTCATCCTAATAAGCAAATGTTAACGCATATGAAATAATACAATTATTTAAATTACTTCCAACCTTTTACTGTACAGAACATTGATCGTATTCTTATATGCACTCCTATACTTTACCATTTTTTCAATTTTCACCTTTATTAGTTGCAAAGTACATAGAATGTGTATTTAAAGAGCTCGCCATAGATTACTATTGATGTTTTTCACTGATAAAACTTATTTGTGCATATAATTACTTATGAATACTATTGCATCAAATACTATCCAAGGTGAGCTATTGTAATTTACATACATACGATCCAATGCAATTTCTATTTTCCCGAAAGAAAATATTTTGTACTCCATAGAAGCTAAATGTGCTCTATAGAAGCTAAAATAATATTGTTTCATAGTGCAATAACAAGTTTTAAAAATAAAGAAAGGATGTCGCAAAAATGCGAACTGTAATAAAATAAGGGAGTGGTAATAAATTGCACATCAACACTTCTACGAAGCAGCATAAAAATATTTAGATTAATTAAATTAATTGAAATTCGTTTTTAATTGAAAGTATGAATACGTCATTTTTAACGCCATCAAAGAATTCTTCGCTGATGTCATCGATTTTAATTTTAATGGTACTTGCTTCAAATAATATTTATG
The DNA here is from genome assembly GCA_031308135.1 of Acheta domesticus. NCBI lineage: Eukaryota > Metazoa > Arthropoda > Insecta > Orthoptera > Gryllidae > Acheta > Acheta domesticus. The sequence continues at coordinate 194,926,974 of JAHLJT010000631.1, read as the reverse complement.
AGATGCAACAAATGTTCACCAAAGAATACCTAGCCTTTTCGATTTCTTTGATAATATATATTGTAATGTCAGCCGTTGTAAGAACTATGTAATCTAGGGTTCTTGTGACACCTATCGGCGCCATTGACATTTCGGACGATTTCGCTATGAAGGAAGGCAGATTTTTCTTGTGAAGAGTAGTTTTTCAAATCAAAAGTTTGCAAGCTTGAACAAATCACTTGAACAAAAAGAAGCAGCCGCGATTACATCCGTAACATAACAATTCCTTGAGTCGTTCATCTGAAGTGGTTTTGATCAATTTTTTAAAAATAATTTTTCTATTTTAGGGCATTTTTACATTTTAAGAGCATTTCATTGATAATTTTGTCCGTTTTTTAGGTCATTAAAATCCTCCCCCTGACATAATTTTGGGGGTAGACGTGTGTCTACATTTCGACTTAATGGGGCGCAGTTCTAATCTCGCCTTGGACATGAATAATTAGTAATAATATTGTGGCATGGAGAAGTTACCTTTCCAACCTTATTATTTCCATTCGTTTTGTACATCATTGACATTTTGATCTTTCGCAGTAAATTTGGTGGCACTGGGGCTTGGGTCCTAGCGCCAAGTGCGTTCAAATTCCGTGTAAAGCATTGGGTTGTTTGGTTTGTGGCGTGGTGTTCATTTCCAGTACACAATGCATCACCTATGAAATAGCTCCCTTCCTCATCCCCAACAACCTGTACATAATCGTTTGACAACCTGGGGTATGCAATTACTAAGGGCAAATGTTACGGACATAGGGTCACTTGCTATCAATCCGATTGTAGGGCATTTTGTACTTCATACCCCTATCGTGCTCTAAGCACCGATGGGTTCATGAGCTACACTGATCGAGAAAGAAAGATAATACATCCGACACAGACTTACGAGCCATTTTAAACCATGGTTTGGGGAGACTGGTGAATGAACTAGGTGGTTCCAGATGGTATAAAGACACAAACTGGATAGACGTTTCGTACAGATGCCATAAGGTGTAATGGACAAAATACCGAAATGTAATACGACTTTTCTGTGAGTACTGACATCACGTGTAGATGATTTTTTTTCTAAATTTAGCTAATGGATTTATCTACTTTTTCGACACCAGGGCCCTGTAATAAGTTTTCTGACAAAAATTTGCAGTGTTTTCGAGCAGCATTAAATAGCTTTCTCTCTACACCTCAGCGAGAAAGTAAAAAGGAACGAAATTGAGGCTGTATTTTTGTTGTCGTACGACTTCTGCGTACGTAGTCAAACCAGTTACTGCAACAGTCAGTACTATATTCGCTTGTCTGCTAGTGTAGCCAAAGCGATTCCTTCAGAGTTTACCTTGTTCAATACTAAATACGTCTGCATTCCCCTAAAATGCTGTTATTCTGAGTTTTTCCATTTGCACATTTTGCGAGAATTCTCATTCGATAGGCTACCTCTCGCAAACTTCGACGTCGTCAGGATCGGCAATAACAGTTAAAATTATGAATGAAAAGTACCTAAATTACACACAATTTTAAAAAGTTCTATGATTCCCAACACACAACATAAAACCATGAACAATATTACTTAAAGCGAAATACATCTGCGGAACTGTTCCATCCACCAAAACACTTCGAGAACTGCCGCTTTAAACTTTCATATCCCAATCTTTGTGTACGCATAAAACCCGAAGAGATAAAAATGTGCGAAGCGGGTTGGCGGAGGGGGAGGGGTGGGGAGGGAGGGGGGGACGGCCGGCCACGAAGCGCCGATACTCCTTCTCGAGGAGGATTCCTCCCCTGAGGGAAAGAAAGCGGCGTATATCGGCGAAAGATCTGCGGGAAGCGCTGGCCATGCCTCGCGGATACTCGCGATCGCCGTCCCGCCCCGCCCCGCCCCCACACTCACCCTCCCCCGCTCCGCCCGCAGTCGGACTCTGAGCCCGTCACTCCTGCAGCGCCCCATCCTTCACTAACCGCCCGCCCTCTCCACCGACCATCACTCCTATCCGCCTTACCCGTCCGTACCTGCGCCTTGCCCTTCGTCATGCCTTCATCTCCACCGCCATGCCCTCCGCCCCGCAATTCCCTCCATCCCTCCTCCCTTCCATGCCCTCCACCACGCCGTGCCCTCCGCCCCGCCGTGGTCTCCGCCCCGCCATTCCCACCACCCCGCCATGCCCCACGACCCGCCATGTCCTCCGGCCCGCTATGCCCTCCGACCCGCCAAGCCCTCCGCCCCGTCGTACTGTCTTCCCCGCCATTACTTCCGCCCCACAATGTCCTCCACCCGCCATGCCCTCGCCCTTCCATGGCCTTCGCCTTGCCATGTCAACCGCCCCGCCAAGCCCTGCGTCCCGCCATGCCCTCCGAAACGTCATACCCTTGCCCCGCCAAAACGTCCGCCCCTCCACCCCTTCTTTCCCGCCATGTCATCCGCCTCGCCATGCTCTCCGTTCATCCATGGCCTCCGCCCTCTACCCTCCACTCCCCTATTACTTGTGCCCCTCTGTGAAATCCTCCCGTCATGCCATTTGCCCCTCCAGGCCCTTCTCCCCACCATGTCATCTGCTCCGCCATGATCTCCGTCCCGCCATTTCCTACGCCCTGCCATGCCCTCCGTCCCCCTTTACTTCCTCCCCGTCATACCTCTAGCCCACCATGCTCTCCGAACCGCCATGCCCACCACAAAATCATTCATTCTGCCTTGCTTTCCTCTGACCCACATTTTCCCCCTCCTCATCCCTCCGTCCTGTCCTATTTTTTCTTCCCTACCTTCTGAAATTCCTCCCCTTCCCTCGCGTTGCCCCCTTTCCCTGCACGCTTCCTGAACCGAGCCATCCGTCAGTATCATCTCCGGGGCGGCCGGTGAGGCGGCAGGAGGAGCGCGGAGGACGAGGAGGGAACGCGCGCCGACCCAGTGACTACCTGGGGCGCCGCGGCCCGCCGCCGCCGCCGCCGCCGGCCGCACGCAGCTGTTGCCCGTTCGACGTATCGACTGTCGGAGAATCGACGTTGTGCAGGAGAATGGGCTGGCTGAGGGAGGTGGCTGCGGTATTCGTGATGGAGGCGATGAATGTGGTGAGAATTGCAAAGCGGTTTCCAATCGGAAAGCGGTGAGGTTGATGTGAATAAAGCTTGCAATCGGAGAGGTTGAGCAAAAGGTGAAAGAATGACAAGTATTGACGAATCCGAATTACTTCATCATGGGTATAAAAAGGCAATTAAATTTCAGAACATATCATTATGAATATTTTGAAACCAAGTTTCGAAGTTTTAGTGTGAAAAGGATACAGAAACAGTGAATTTTCTTGAAATGTATAGTAAGTGCAGAAAAAATAACTAGTGGTGCTATAATCGTAAATACTTTCTCGCACTTTTATAACGGTTACGCAGTATTTACTACATGAATCTACAAAAGCTTTTTTCGCAGAGTCGAGATACGAACTTAGGTTTACAAAGTTGATGAAGGTTCATGAAGTTCATGAGTCACCCTGCGCTTGATTGTCACACCGTGCAGTTGCTTGGCCGTACTGTCTTTTGCCGACGCATTTTCCGAAATAATAGTATCTTCCATTTCTTTATTTTACAAATTGTTCCAAAATTAAGACAGTTCAACAAAAATTAGACCTAATCATTTCTGTAAGCCTCCTTTCGTCTATTCATGAAAAAAGTGTATAGAAAACTTGGATCTGTTTTTGAGAATATTTTTTTAAATTGCATTAACGTAAAGTAATTACGGTAAAACCGCTTGTATTTTTTCAATAGATTGCACATGACTTTACTCACACATCAGAATTTTTTAGAACGACTTTTTAAGACGAAAGTACAGAGAGTTCCCCGAAAATGGAATAAGCATTAGGTTTCATAGCAACTATTGACACATACGAGAAAAAATTAAAGAAATATCTCAATAGAATATCTCTATTGAATTAAAGAAATATTTTATTGTAGTTGTACGACAATATCAAAAATCTTCTGCATACTTCCTGAGTTAGGCGAGATTTTTTTGGCAAATTTTCAATTTTCAATTTTCCAAAAATCAGATATTTCAATGAAAATGAAACCTGCAACTTTCTTTTAGGCGTTTCCTACTCTATTCGAGAAGAAAGATTAATCAAATTATTTGGAGAATTTTTTAAAATCGCAAATGGTGAGGCTTAATGTAAAGTACCCCCATAAATCAAAATTTCCTATTAAATATCGCAGGATCTCATTTCGTTCAGATCGATCTTGGAATATCAATTTTAAATACACAAGAACGGCTGAATAATTTAGGTGCTAGCATTGGTTTCAGACAGGCTTTTTGCCCATCAATCGATTTTTTGGTATCAAGAGCCCACAAATCAAGAATTTTGAATATACGTGTTAGAGGAAGTATTTAACTACATATAGGAACAGACACAAGAATATTTTTTATCCAGCGCCCGACAAATGGACTCTTTCTGATGAAAATCTTCATTTTCTGTTGCCGTACTACATTATTTTCTCTTCACTAACTAAAGGAGATAAAGTACAAAACAAACTGGAAAGCTAAGCTGGAGGTAGGTTCAAGAGTGATCATCCGTAGGAAACCTTGGAGCAGCAATGCAATAGTGTCTCTGGACAATGGGACAACACAGAGGTGTAAGACGCGAGTGGAGTAATAGACGTCGCCGGGCAACGCAGTGGAAAGCAGCTGACGGAGCGTGGATCCCCTCGGAGGACTGCGCGGGCGGCGGCCCGGGAGCAGTGGATGGCGCGCGGCGGGCGCCGGGGTGCGGGCCATGGGCAGCGGGAGGCGGGAGGAAGGTCGGGAGCGGCAGGTGGTGGGCCCAGGGTGGAGCCGGGGACGGCGGGCGGCGGTCCGAGTGGCAGCGGGGCCGGGGTGGCGGGTGGCGGGTGGCGGGTGGCGGGTGGCGGGTGGCGGGTGGCGGGTGGCGGGCAGCGGGCCGGGGACCGGGGGCCGGGGTCGGGGGCGGCGGGTCGGGGGCGGCGGGCGGCGGGCGGCGGGCGGCGGGCGGCGGGTCGGGGGCGGCGGGCCGGGGGCGGCGGGCCCGGGGCGGCGGGCGGCGGTGGGCAGGCGCTGTCTGGAAGACGGCCGCGGCACACCGCGCGGTCTATACGTTTCCGGCGCGTCGCAGTCCTTCTTATTGACGTTCGCGGGCCAAGCGGGTGGAGCGAGGACGGGACGGGGGTGGGGCAAGCGGCCGAGCCGGATGATGAAGTGCAAACGGAGCGTTCGGGGATAAAACGCCGCCGACGACGCCGTCGCCTTCTCTGCTACCACAGCCACTAATGCCGTCTTCGCCGTCGCCATAACTGTCGCCGCCTCCGTCAATTTCGCAGCCTCCGTCGTCGCTGCCACTTCCTCTCTCACCGTTTCCGGCACCGCCTCTGCCGGCGCCTACGACACTACTGCTGCCTACGCCGCCACTGACTCTGTGACTACCTCTGTAGTATCCATCACTACCGCAGCCTCTGTCAGTATCTGCGTCGCAACCTTTGCCGTCGCTTTCACCACTGTGTCCACAGTCGCCAAATGTCATTTCCGCCACCTTCGTCGCCATCACCAGCGCCGACACTACCTCTGCCGCAGACTATCTACCACTACCGATACCGTTTCCATCTCCAACTTCACGCCTTCTACCAAGACCATCACCGGATTTCCGTCGTCTCTATTACTGCTGTCTACTCTTATCTCTTCTTTCGATGCATCGCTGCCTATTTCGTGTCCACTGCCGCCATAATCAGCATCTCTATCCATGCCACTGGCACCCGAATCAACTGCACCGGCACTATCAACATCGCCTTACCCTCCAACCGCATTGCATCATCAACGGACGTCTTTTCAACATCGCTTTCACCTTCTCCTCCATTCTCACCATCTTCATTATTATTAGCATTACCACTCCCGCTAATAACATCTCCACACAAATTTCCTCCTATTTCTCCGTCTCTTCCTCCATTGAGTCCTTGACAAACTGCACCGTCGTCTCTGCCCATCCTTCAATCCATCACTACCCCCACTCCATCTCTTTCCTCATCGCCACCGCAATCCGCGTTTACGTCTGTGTCCAGGCCACCGGCGACACTGTCGCCTGAATCAACAGCAACGGCACAATCAATATTGCCTTAACCTCCGGCAGCATCGGACCAGCCACACTCGTCTTCATCTCATTCATTCTCGCCATTACCATAGCCACCTCCACTATTATCATCATTACCACCCTTCCAGTACCATCTCCACACAAATCTCCACCTATTTCACCGTCTCTTTCTCTACTGAGTCCTTGGCAAACGTCATCTCTGCCCCACCGTTCTAAACATCACTCACACTACTCCACCTCTTTCGTCATCGCCACCACAGTCAGCGTTTACGTCTTTGTCCATGCCACCGGCGCCACTGTCGCCTGAATCAACTGCATCAGCACAATCAACATTGCATTAACCTCCAGCAGCTTCGGACCAGCCACACACATCTTCATCACGTCGCTTTCACCTCATTCATTCTCGCCATTACCATCGCCACGTCCACTATCATCAGCATTACTTTCCCCTCCAATACCATCTCCACATATTTGACCGTCTCCTCCTCCACTGAGTCCTTGGCAAAGTCCACCATCGTCTCTACCCCAGCCTTCCATCCATCACCACCGCCACTCCACTTCCGTCATCTCCGCCTCCGCGGACGGGCGCGCGGGCGAGCGGGTGGGCGGGTGGGCGAGCGGTGCTTTTCTTGCGTCGCTAATCCGAGCAATCCCCCTCCCACTCCCCGCCCCTCGCCCCCACTGACGCCGCGGCGCCTTCTTGCTCTCGCGCTACCTCCTGCCCCCTCCTCACGACGCGCGTCCGACGCCGCCGTCGACTTACCCTCTTCCCATCCCGACCGCTCCTCCGTCCCGGACTCCCAACGGAAACTATGTTCTCACGCGGGCACTTGGCGCGTGATCGCTTGTGGCTCAGCGCATGTCAGTTCCTTTGCCAATAGTTCTATCTCAGATTACAGAGTTAATTAGATATTTTTGCGCGAAGCTCACGATCGTGCTATATGAACTTTTCTTGCATGTTATTCAAGATATGTGCAATACTTTTTTTGAAATGAATGAACATTCTTACATGATAATCGAGTAACCTCCGTCCGTTCGTCCGTGCATGTGTCCGTGCATTTGTCAATGTGTCCGTCCGTTTGTCAGTTCGTTCGTGCATTTGTCCGTTCGTCCGTGCATTGGTCGTGCGTCCGTGCAGGCTTTTCCTTCAAACATAACGCTACAACAAATTGATGTATTTTCACAATTCGATTTTTAAAATTAATAACAATTGAATATTCTAGTGAATGAACTAGAATGGTAAAGAGTCCTGATTCAATTATTTAAGAAAAATAATTATTTATACATTCATTCTGGACATTTCAGTTCATAAAATTGAAACTGAAGTGACAGATTCATCATTTTAGTTCATTCACTAGAGCAAATTATGAGTTACATACTGCAAAAAGAATTATATTATCATCATTAATAGTTTACGATTTATGATGTTTGACAGGCATGGAAGTGATGAAAATTCCCAATTTAGAAAAATGCATCTGAAGTTCACTGAGGACTTCACAGTTGACACTCTTCGAAAAACAAATTTCTTAAAAACCAAGAAAACTAGCAAGAAACAGTTTGAAGCATTTAAAAGATAATAAAACAGTGCACACGACCCAATAAAAATTGAAAAACAGGAAATGTCACGATTTTTCATCATTCTCAGTTAGGCACCTTAATAATAGATGTGAGAGCTTCACTGAAGTTGTACTGCAGAATTTCCGCCCACCACATGCCCGAACAATGACGTTGTGTGACTGCCTACCGGTTTGTTTACAAGCGTATCTTAAGGAAGACAATGTTTCTGATGCATTTACTGAATTTATTTAAACAAATATATTGAAACCAAAAGTAATTTCATTTGTCCTAAAGTCTTCTGAGTTTAAGACAAAAGCAATATGGATTGGAAGATATGGAAACTTTTAAAATTTGTGGGTATACAAAACCTATACAAGTTACTTATAAACAATATACAAGTTACTTTTGTATATTTCTGATGAGTTACCGTCAATTTGTTATGGGTTTACACGACTATAATATAATAATCATTCCACTGAACGTTTCAGGTCACACCATGTAAAACATCACTCTCCCAGATCTCTTACAACATTAAAGTGTGTTAATTTGACGTAATAAAAGTTTTTCAAGTTGAAAATATGTAGAAAATATTTTCGTCAATTCGCCTATAAAAGTTGTCATACTCCTTTGTTTTTTGAGCAATTTGTAATACACTATTTCTGAAAATATGTCCAAGCACATTCCCTTAAAAGTATTCTCACATGTCCACAGGAAAACCTCAAAAGTCATCTAAAGTTCTCTGAACTCTTGCAAAATTACTGTAGATCTACGATCTCCAGTACGTTTGATCGTGTTTCCGACTTTTGGAGAGAGAACTTATTCCGCATATCCTACATTTATATCATACAATAGTTCACAACAACATACCGTGGTAACACGTGAACATATCAAAGTAAATTCACATTTTTTTTACATTTTAAGAAACACGTTTATTTCTGCGAACAAAAACAATAATGATCTTAATATCTAGTTTTTATAAGCTTTCCGAATTTCATCAACTTTACAATATAAGAACAATATGAAAAAAATATTTTTGTTTTTTTCTATTTTCATACAGTGTATTTGTAGTTCTTGTCGGTTGTAACTTGTCTACAATTCTTCCGTTTGTTCAACAAAATTGCAGGTGTTCAGCAATTTATATTATATTACAATATATTATATACAATATTCTATTAATATATTATTGTTGTTTGCTTGAACTCTTCTAGTATTAAAATATTTTCACTGCATTTAATTCTGATTATTACTATTGAAGCTGTTAATACTCGATAAAAACAAGCAATCAAGCGTATTAAGCAAATTCAGAAGCCTGTATCAGTGTTTGAGAGATGCAGATGACTGATATTTCAAAAAGCTGCCCGCTCGTAAAGCAATTCTCGTGAACTTTCGGATTCATTCGCTGCCCGTTCGCCGTCGCGTCTCCGCCCGGGGCAAGAATGGCTACAGAGCACGTTCCGCTCCCTCTTTTCGCATTTTTCTCTTCGCAGAGAGTAATCCGTCTCCCGTCTTCCAGATCTGTCCTGCCATACTCTGAAGCTAGGGAGAGATTTCTCATTCACTTCCTTACTTCCTGTTCTATTGGAAATGCCTTTTTGGACTCGACAAAGATTCCTCTTGCCGAAATTCCATACACGTTTTTTTACTTATATTTTCCTTTTTTATTTTTATCTTTTACTTCTAGACAAGTGGAAGCAATAAAGTTGTATGTTGTGTATTGCCTCAGTAAATTATTTTAACGGATAATATATTTTCCTAATTTTTTACCACGTTATAAAAGAATTGTATTGTTTTTATACACAGTTTCCTTTTTGCTAGTTACAACAATAATATAAAGTAATCATAAAAAATGTGTAGTATCCATGACATGAGGTAAATAATGGTTTGTTTAAAAATCCCGTTTATAAATGTATGTATTTCAATATTTTATCTCTCCATTTCATAATCGAAAACGTCTTTGAATAATTCTTCGATAATTATATACACAGTTCAGAAAAGCTATGGGATTGTAAGTACTACTAAACACTATTAAAACATGATAGTTTCGCATTTTTAATGAATATCCAGATGTGTTCTATACATCGGTTTATGAAAGAAGCATCGTTTCTCAACACCTCAGTTCAGACTTCCTGGTCATTAATCAGTGCATGCAGAATTGGTGACACTCGTGAAATCACGATTTCACAGCTCAAGAAATTTGCATATTTACATACAAATTTTCCCATTCATGCATATTTACGATTGAACACGTATATTATACAGCCATTAGGAAATTCATAACTTACCTCCCGAAGCTTACAAACCCAAGTTCGAGTACCATCACCAACCTCCGCAGACGTAAATTGGAATGGGAGTTGTTCTATAATTAAAGGACTAAGAAACGTTGAAATGCGATATTCTGCAAAGGACTTTAATCCAAAACAAGTTATGAATTCTTGGCCCCTTGAGGCATAAAATACAATTTCCTTTCCATCAAACACGGCTTCATTGTAATCATATCACTTTCTTTGTCCTTTTTGTATCTCCAAAGGTCACAAGAACGTTCGCACACAAGCAATACATCTTTCATTCAAAGAGTACACTCCAAAAATTCACTATCTGTCTCGCAAACGTCGTTACGTCAGCGACCGGGACTCCGGAATCCGGTCCCACATTCTTCGTCACCGGGGCGAGACGAGTGTATACGATTTCCTCCGCTCTCTTTACATTGCAAACGGAACGTACTGATTGCCGCTGCGTCTCCCATATCGATTGTCGACCCGGGCGTACAAACACGGGCTGGCTTTCTTTAAAGAGCCCTCGGTCGCCCTAACGACCACCGCCAGCGGTCTAAACGCAGCTCTGCGCGACGGCGAGAACGGAGGGGGCGGGGGTGGGGGACAGGAGGGGGAGAGAAGGGTTTCATCCCCGCTGGGGGCAAGCAGGCGGTTGAGCGGATTCCACGGAAAGTCCGGGGGTAGCAGGCGAACCGACGGAGCCGCCGCCGCCGCCGCCGCAGCCGCCGCCGCCACCGTCGCCTGCCGCCGCCGTCGCCGCCATCAACGCCGCCACAATCACCATCGCCAGCGCCGCCACCGCCGCCGCCGCCACCACCGCCACCGCCAGCACCACCGCCGGCACCAACGCCGGCACCGCCGCCACCACCGCCAACACCACCGCCGCCCCCGCCGCCCCCGCCGCCCCCGCCGCCCCCGCCGCCCCCGCCGCCCCCGCCGCCCCCGTCGCCCCCGCCGCCCCCGCCGCCCCCGCCGCCCCCGTCACCACCGTCGCCTCCGCGGCCACCGCGGCCTCCGCCGCCATCGCTACCACCGCACCACATCGCACCGTGCCACGCTGCGCCGCGCCGCGCGGCCTAGCTGCTTTTGGCTCGAGACCCGTCGTGCACCCCGTCCCTCTCACCCTCCCCTCCCTTCCCTTGTCCGCCCCCGCCCCACCCCCTGCCTCTTGACACGCCTGCCCCCTGTCGGTGAACTGTGCCAGCGCGCGCCTGGAGTGCTTGCGTAGACCTTGTCGGTGGATGGTGCCTCGTAGCCCCCGACGAGAGACAGTGTTTCGGGGCGGGAGGGTTCGCTCTCCGAGTTAATTGGAATTTAAGGGCGATGTATTTTGGGACATTCTTTGCCTCGCAGTTCGGATTCAATTGCGACTTACTGTTACATATGCACGTTGTTCATTATACTAGTATGTTAACACAATCGCATGATTGTTCTGGATTTGTTTTGTGACAACCAATCAATAATTTTGTCATCTGATTATTTTTAGATTTAATAAAACATTTTAATGTCGCACTAAAATGTACACTCATATAATATTTATTGACGAATTGAAAAACATTAATACCTATAGTAAAAATAAAAAGCAACTTTTACAACTTGCCTAGGAAACTGGTTAATTATATTATTACAAAGAATTTGTATATATTCAACTTCCGTGTACACGTTTAATATTATAATCATATAATAAATATCATAAATGAAATCTGACAGTTACTGTACGCATTACTACTAAATGAAAAATATTGTTTTACATCCTTTTTAAATATAATCCCACTTAAATAATTTAATGTGACATTATTATCACGATCAGTACTCATATTACCAATGAAAAGAAGTCAAACTTATTATTACATTTTGCTATTGTTTTACATTAATTTGATACGAGAAAATAGAATTTACAATTTCATGTTAAGTAAAAATTTGAAATACAATTCATGTATATGTAATTGAATAATATCTTCTTTCCAAGGCTGAATGTAGAAGCTACCGCCAACGTTCCAAAACAGAGATCCGATAAACTCAATTTATATTCTCCAATCATTATATCCGACCACGTGTAAAGCATATGGACTACAATCTGCAGGACCGATGGCTCACATCAACGGATTTTAATCGAATTTCCATTCAAATAGATTTGAATACAGGAATTATCAAAGATATCATACGCAAGAGGATGAAAACAGATAATGAATATATAAAGCACACTTATTTTTATTAAAATTTTTATTATTGGATGTTATGTAGACCGTTCATGAATGAAAAACAACACACCAAGCAAACAATAAGTTTTACAGTAGACCAAAATTCTTACTGCAAGTCTTTTGACTCTATGCCACGTATAATTATATCAAATGCCGGATTGAAGTTATTAAACGATTATGATCCTATAGATAAAATGCTATTTAAATCATGAAAATTTCCTTAAATATTTAAATACACTTCCAGGAATAAAATAGTTAAATAATGCATTTTTAAAATAATGACAATCTTTTCTAACTTAGAATTGATATACGCAATTGCAAACTTCATTCCTAGAAAGGTTTTTTTAATAAATATGAAAATGTCCTGTTTGTAAATGTTTGTAGTGTTAATGCAATAATTGTGAAACATTTCCTATCCGCAATTACCAAGCTCAACATAAATGAACAATACATCACATTTTACTTTAATACTGAATATTATTTCAATTTTTGCACTAATCAAGTAATAAGTTAATCCAATGGTAAAGCTTATTGTTTCATTTTTCATACGTTATTCACAATATCACGTAGATGAAAGAGGAAGGAATTAAATAGTAGGGAAATGGGGTCATAGTGATGTGCTTAGTTCTTGTAATGAGAGATTGTTTGTTCCATGATGATGATTCGAAATAACTAATAAATTGATAGATTGATGCGGTAATTCCTTCCTTTCTCGCTGAATGGTAAGATCTGGTGCCGACCAACACGCCTGTTTTCATGGAATTTCCCCTCTCTAGTTGTATCACACAGCGGGTAGCGCCCCAGACGAGGCACGCTCTAAGCCAGTAGTGTCAAGGTCTTCTACTGGTGGCAGTGGCACGCGTCGTGGCACCGTAGCATGCCACAACCTTCCCTACGCGAAAGGAAACTATTAGTAACCCCGCGGTTTTACAATAGGGATGGCGTTGTCACTGATGGCGGAATGATGACCTGCGTGGAGGGGCGATTTCGTCGTGACACTCATGCCACGGACTCCTGCTCGTGGTACCGACCATGACAACATTGATCAAAGCTCACGATTCGTCTGAGGCAGTGTTGTGTGAATGTGTGTGTGTGTAAGAAGAGAGGATAGGGGAAGGAAAAGGAAGAGAAGATTGCGCACGGGTGGTCTGTGGCCCGTTTGCTAAGGATCTTCTCCGGGTGTTCGCCTAGTATGGTTCGGAGAAACTAGGAAAACTACCGATCGAAGCACCAAGCACCTACAATTTTCCTCCTGCCAGATTCTGAATTCGACTTAGCTACACAGCTAGAGACGAAAATCCACGTCGGAACTCAAACCCAAGTCCACCCGCTCAGAGTTCCTGCAGACAGCCACAGTGCTGACTCTAAATTAAACTCTGCCTCTCCAACAAATATAACATCTACAAATATAGTAAGCAATATAATAATACATACAAAATGCTTGAATTCCAAGCATCCTATTCAAAGGTCACTTTATGGTTACTTACTATTCTTCTAAAGGTTATTTACTATTCCTCTTTTTCAATTACTGATTTTATTGCTAAAATTAATGTGTTTATTTCACACTGTAATTATTTTAGATGAGATGCGAATCTTCACTTCTGGCTAACATTGGCACGTGTCTTGTATTAAGAATCCTTTAGTATTGCATTCCCAATAATACCAAAATAATAATTCTGAAGGGAGAATTTAAATACTATTCCCTTATGTTGTTCATGGCAGTTTGCTGGAAAGTTTTGTTTTAACTCAGTTATATGCCCTCTAGAAATAACAAACAATTGTTTCAATAGTAAAAAATATAAATATATAAAAAGTAAAAGTTAAGCGAATAAAGTTTTTGATGACCTGAAATATATCGTTCATATTTTGCGATGAGTTCACCAACAACTGTCAAACTTTCTTTTCCGTGTTGACGCAATAGAACTCGAGGAATTGGATCAACCTGTAAAAACTCTTTAAAAACTTTTATTTCTCCATTCGGTTTGCTCTCAAGGCTACACAGGAAACTCGCAGCGCTCCCTCGTGTATTCCACAAAACATGGCCACGAGCGGCTCAGAGGTCGCCAAAGGAGCTGCGGGGCACAATAATTCCCCTGGGGAACGCCTGTTGTTTCGCTGGGTACGACATCTAATGTTCTATTTTGCATAAAAGTACAGTAAGCTTTTGCTACGAAATTCTAAGCTATCCGAGTGGTTAGCTAATCAGGCCATTATAATACGCGACACAAACATTCCGCGAAACGTATTTAAGGTTTTAGTTTCTAAACAATACGGTGAGTGAAAATGTAAACTTTAAAATAGTAAATGATTTTTAGTTAGACAACTAAAACCAATAGTAATGTTGACATTTATTGCATATTTGTTGAGGTTTTCGTTGCAAAATGTATTAATTGAAACTAGGAAAATATTTCCCTGACACACAATAAAACGTCAGATAATCAGCATTATAAAAATATTATAGTAAATGTCTTTCTTGCGACTTACTTTCTTAACCAAGATAGAAAGATTTAAAGTACACTTCTTTCAGCGGGGCATCGGCAGCGTTACTTTTAATCTATGAATACTGGGCTTCAACTTGTAATTCTTACTCACACATTTTTTGGTGAAAAAATGGGTTTTGCCACATTCTTCCCACTTTCATTTCTATCCTTTCATTCCACTTCTCTATCATCATGCTCGTTACATTACTCGTCACGTACCGGAATTGCAACCATTGTATTGTCGCCCCGAATTCAAACCATGCGATTAATTGTAATAATAATAATAATAATAATAATAAATAAAAATAATAAATAAATATGAACCGTCATCAATACCATGTGATATCAAATTATTGGGACAGAAAAATAAGGACTGTCGTCACCATATGAGCCAATAAACCTGACATCAATTCGCTAGACAAAAAGAAAGAAGTCCATCTGATTGACATTGCCATTCCACTCTCCCACAATATCGATAATAGCTATAGCAACAAGATCAGCAAATTCAAGGATTTGGCAGATGAAGTAAAGAAAATGTGGAAAGTCAAGAAAGTTTATGTTAGACTCAACATTAACAGAAATGCCGCAGAAATAATTTCTAAAAGCGCAAAGAAATACTTAGAAATTCTTCAATTAGAAAGCTTCTTATCAAAAGTTCAGAAATTTGCGATACTCGACATTTGCCATATTATGAGAAAGTTCTTGGAAGACGAGCTTGACTGAACTCAACACAATTGCCGTTTAACAAAGCGTGCAGGGCCAGTGAAACTCGTGTGGATGTGTATAAAAGGAATGATGAAAGCGATACTGTAATGGATGGTTTATATGAATATGTCATATCTATAATATATTTAAATTAAAATTTGACTTCATGTATGCTCTGATGAATCAAAACAATATGTAAACTGTTTATAATAGGTCTTGAATCTTACTTCCGATGTATTATGTAATATCCAACATAGTTGAGAGAGTTAATAAACATCAATAATAATAATAATAATAATAATAATAATAATAATAATAATAATAATAAATTATGAACTTTCATCATGGTTTGTGCTATTGATATCTTTGGAAGTAATCTGATGATTTTTTTGTTACGCAATAATTAATTCCGTTCTGTATGTTTCATAGTATTAGAAGTGTGCCAGATGGGAGTGTTGGCATCATAATTTGATCGCAATAATTTTATTGAAAGAACAAACTTCTATTCAAAATTTGCTTTAAGAATGCTCGGCGCATCACGTTTTAATTTCTACGTGCCAAAAATCTAGTACAGGAGTGGGACCTTTTCAACATGTTCGAATAAACAAATTGTTATTGACATTAATAAATAAAGTCGTTAACGACTGTACGGATAAGATTCTGAAACGAGTGGGCATTAAAATCCAAATCTATAATTTTGTAATTTCTGCAATAATGAATTCTGCTTCACTATCCCGTAAGCTTTAAAGCATGTAATCAATCAAAATGCTAATAGAATAATGCAAATACAAAATAAAATAATAGTGATTTGTTTTTCAGAGTAGGCGTGGGTAGAAGCGAGATTTATGTTCATGTTATTGGATATTATTCACGAACTTGGTTAAGGAACTTCATTGCCCGTACGTTGGTTAAAATAATGATCAATTTTATCCACTGCAAGGAGCTTTATTATGTAGGATATAAAAAGTAGCGATTTAATACACCCCGAACACGTAACTAACCGGCTTATCAAGGTAATAGGAGACGATACGAACGTTTTATTTCGTCAAATATCTTAAATCAATGATATTCCTACCACTGAAACTACTCTGAATCCACCCCACACAAACCTAGATTCCATCTCCTCTTCGCAGGTAATCATATCCGCCCGTAAGCAGGGAGCTGGTGAGGGACGGCGTCTTTCTCCCTGACCGACCCGCCCGCCGCGTGTGGGGCCACGCCTGCCCGCACAGGGCGCCCTTCCCCTTGCGGGGTGTGTGGGTGCACGTGCGTCTGGAGGGGAGGTGGGGGGAGGCGAGGCGCGGGTTACGGCGCCCGTCAGCCGTTTTATGTGCGTGAGCCTACGTGCGCGCTCGCTCCGCCCCCCCCTTCGCTCCCCTACGCTCCGCCCCCTCCCTCGCCGTGCAGCGCAGCGCAGTACACTGCGCCGGAAGAAAGTGGACAATGTGCGTATCAATGCAATACAATACAATTATCAAGAAGTGTAAATTGTAATGATGATAGGAAATAGACGAGGGATAAATCATAAATAAAAGTTTAGAAAACGTACCGTAAGAAAAATTGAAATTTATCTCATTGCTTTTATTCTGTTTACCTACATGTTCGAGGTGCGTTAAATGAATCAATATTATATTCCATATAATAAGATAACTTAAAGTGTTAAAAATTCATGCAGATAAAATAAAAGGTGTATTACAGTGACTAAAAGATTAACGTGTGCTCATTGGTAATTACATATTGGAATTACCGCGCTCATGACTATTCAATTAAATTGCGGTTGATATTTTAGCTACGTGAACTATTAATAACTATTATTTTACCAGAAGTTCAAGAGATACTTTATCTTTCAGAAGAAGTTACCACACGAGCGATGAAGGTACGAAATTACATTTATCATCGTGTGTAATATTTTACTTTACGCTTATTTCATTTGCTACGGTAAAACACAAAATAAAAACATTTTCATGTAAGGATACGTAGGGTTAAATAGTTTCGTGGGACTCCGTTGCGATCGCATGCACCGCCGCTCACAACTTCTACGAAAAAAGATAAAAGCAGTTTTTACCATCCGCAGGTTATAAGACACTTAATAATATATTCAGGACCGTCTTTAAACATTTTAAATATAATATATAAAAGACGTATAAAATAAAATAAAATGTAAAGTAAAATATGTGTTTAAAACTTGTTGTCTAAAATTAATAATTTAATCATGATCTTTTTATGAGTCGGAGACAATAATTAAATATAATTAAATATAGTAAGTTTAACTAGACGTTGGAAACTTCTACAACACCTCTAACCATTAATAATGTATGTGTAAAATGAATCAAATAATACAATTATTCATTATTGCAGAAAAAAGATGAAAGTGTAAAATGGAAAGATCCTATATTTTAATATTTTTCAATATGTGCGAATGATAATGTATTATATGTGTAATGTATGTAATGATAATGCGAATGTTAATATATTGACACTTTTACGTATTCTGCTAAGAGAGGAGGCGATGAAAGTAAACACAAACTTTGCAACGTCTCATTAAATCTCGCCAAAATTATTTTACTTTCTCTTATTTTTTATGCATTTCGATATACAACCCAAACATTTCCTTCGTTCAACAGATTTCTGTGGAGAGTACGGAAAATTATGTTTGTTTCGGCCCACTGTACACAGTAGCGGTGGCCGCCGCCGCGCCGTTCTCTGCCTTGGGAATATGTATGCAGCCGCTGGGCTATCGCAGCCGTCTACGACTTCCTGGACTCACCGGCGGGACATACCGACGGCGACGCTGTTTGCGAAGGCCAAGGGTCGACCGCATGCGCACGCAGTCTCTGAGATACCTTTGCAAAGAGACGGTTGGTATTTCTTATTGGCTCATCCCGGTTCGACAATATTTATATCTACAAATTCTGTGTGAATAAAAGTTAGATAGAATTTCAAATGCGGTCACACATTTCAAATGTGTTAACTCTTTAAGTACCATGATTCCCAATTGGGGATCTCACACATTTTTCATTGTTGCTTGACATTGTGCAATACAATTATGCAAGCTTTATTTCATCAATAGATGTAAATATCGTAAACCAAATGTTTAAACAAGCATTTTTCATTCCTGAATGCCAGATGTCGATTTAGAGATCAGAGACGGCTGGTATTTTGTGTTGGCTAATCCCTGTTCCAGAATATTTGTATCTACGAATTCTGTGTGAATAACAGCTGGCTAGAATTTTAAATGTTGTCACATGTTTAAAAATCACATTCAATGCATTTTTATAATATAATATCTCAGGTGATTTTCTATTCCCCTCGAAGATATTGCGGGCTTTGAGAATAGGGCGTTATATAAAGTGTACGTTGTGTCTTTTTTACATACAAATTCAAAATCAGATATGTATGGCTTGTTGCTGAACCTCCAGGGTCATTCCTCATTTTCTTATTCCATATTTCTTCAGTTGACTGGAAACGTCAGAATTCACGAAACTTTTGTTGAGATATTGTATTACACATTATTCACATTGATACTATGTTCATATTATATTAATGAAATCTAATCGTTTTTTAAATTAAAATAGTTTTAGACATTTTGAGTAACCTTTTAGTTTGAACGTACACGTTTCTGCCAAATGTATACTTTATATTACAATAAAATTACTCAATTTTATCTTGTAAGTTTTTTTCAGACTATTACATATGAGTCTTTTAAATAACGATCACTATGTGTTATATAATTTTAAGTCGAACTCTAAATATATCAATAAAAAAGGTTTTATTTGTTACATACAATGCAAAAGTTTGATTACTCAATAACTTTTATAATATACTCCTGACAAAGAAAACAATTGTTAAATATCTTTTTCTAACAAATTCTTATGCTATAGAATGCAGTCCGTGCACGCATTTACAAGATTGAAGAGATGAGTTTAGATATGAACACTATTTTAAGCAATGATAATCTGACAGACAGAGAACTACTTTTACACAGCCCAGTGATTAATGACACATTTCTCTCTCAAATACGGTTTCACGCCAATCAATACGTTTCATCCTCCCGTGGCATCGAAATGAAAGATATCACGAAATTGACAAGCTGTAAAGCCGTGACTTTCATATTGCAGCTTGCGTCGCCCCAGAACGGACTCCAGCTCATCATTCCACTTGTCACAGGTTAAGCTTACGTTATAATGTTAATGCAACTCATCAGCAGCACTCGCGATGAGAATGCTGACCACAGGGCGCACCCGGCCGTCAGCCAGCCAGCGATGCTGACAATCGTGCCCTATCCTCGCGCGTGTGCCGAGCGCTATAGGTTAAAAGTCCCGATATAATCAGCTACATCCCGCTCGGCGAATAGTCTATTTGGTTTGTAAATTATCGCCGCGAATCAATTGCCAGCCGATTAAACAGTACATGCTGGACGAAACGCGCCCGTCGGATACAAGGATACAACGCACCCAAACAAGCGCTCCCTAGCGGGGGCCGCATGCGTTGCTCGGCCCCAGCAACCGGTGGGAGGGCGATTACGAGTCGCATGTTGCATGCGACTGTCGCGCGACTGCAGTCGCGGGCAAACTGCGCTCACATGGCAAATAGAACGAGTGTTTTTGCGTGCGGGATAAATGAAGTGTTGTTTATGCAAAATTATTTGTGTTATTTCACCTTTTAATTGTGGTCGTAGACGTGAAATCCCTCGTTATTACATGCGCGTTTCACTGTCGTTTGTTAAAAATTAACGCTTAATTTTTGCATGAAAGCATATTAATGCATGGGATTACAGAAATATTGGTGTAGTATTACAATTATCCGTATTTACCTGCTTCTGCAAACTGATACAACTGGACACATAATTTCGAGTTGTGAACATGTAGATTAACATCTAAATTCATTTTCTACGAACTAGGAAATGCTTTCAAATAATTACACGATTACATTTAATTGGGTGAATGTTAGCAATGACAAGTTATTTTAGGTTAATAGAATGTCCGAATGCCACTTTTTGTTTCTGAAATTTGATTTGGATACAAACATTTGGGGTTTATTTACAATAGAGAGTGGATACTTATTTAATTTCATCTGCTATTAAAAATTAAAATATGATTATAACCTTCTAATCAAATATTTAAAATAAGATTTTCGATATTAATGAGCAGTCGCTGGATGACTCCGATTACATGAAATTTTAGGGCAAATTTCTGTTTCTCTATCTCTTACTCCATACAGTAAATGTATGACAAGACAATAAATTGATACTGATATAATTTTTAAATTAAGGCACAGTGTAAATGGAGAAATATTACATTCACAGATTGTAGAAGCACCTAAGAGAATTTCTA
Organism: Acheta domesticus; assembly: GCA_031308135.1. NCBI lineage: Eukaryota > Metazoa > Arthropoda > Insecta > Orthoptera > Gryllidae > Acheta > Acheta domesticus. The sequence continues at coordinate 194,906,342 of JAHLJT010000631.1, read as the reverse complement.
GACACACTGAATGGAAACACTTTAATGGATTTCTGAAAATAGAAATTTGGAAATTTTTCCCTGAAAATTAATATTTTATAAATGGAATTAAATTAGACAATTCGTTTACCCCATTATAAAGAATGTTTCAATTAATGCATAAAATTGCTTTGTCACCCAAAATATTTTTGATGGCTAGTTGAGCTTTGATCACTTCCGGTTACTGAGCTGATGACTCATTGGCTATCACTCAATACTCTCAATCCATTTGGACTTTTTCATTATTCATACCGCAAAATGGGAGATTTCTCTTTGAGCTTTTAGAGCTCCCTTCACACCGCGGTGAACGGAACTAATACAGAAAGATGTGTCCGCAGTGGTATTTGGGTCATCGACACCGCAATTCAATCACACTTACGGTAGTGAATGTTTCATTTTGCTAATCAATCGTCCTGCTGTTCGAAAGTGGTGAATCATTTCACGTAGGGAGAAGTGATGTATTCTCGGACTGGCTTTCCTCTCTTTCTCGATCACTCTCTTTTAAAAGATTCAGGGTTAGGTTTAAATGTATTGACATGGGAGCGAAAAGCAAATGAAATAAATTGATTTGTTTGTGTGCCAATTTGTGTACGTACTCAGAAAGACAAACACCGCGGGCCTATTGCAGAAATCCCCATTCCAACCGCTCCCTGCTCGAATAGCGATGCGGCGTTGCCAGCTCTTTGATGCACTGAGCGTTGATATTCATTTGCCAAATATTTTGATTGTTCTGCAGAAATCTTTTGGGTTGCGCTGAATGAAAATATGGAAATATTTGTGTTAGGAGCGACTCACGTGATTCCTGCTTGCATGGAATAGATGAAACGACGAAACCCCTACCTACCGCTTTAGAGTATTTACTCTTTTCAAATCTATCTTTGATTATATATGCTAGCATCCTGATTCTGGGACTAGAGTAAATTTTAAAGCACTGATATGGTGGATAAAATTAGAGAAAAATGAGATCTTGATGTAATGTGAAGTAACTTATTTACTTTTTATTTTTTCTATTATTCTGGAATATAATTATAATAATGACAAATTAAAGGAGTTTTCTAATCTCCGGATTCTGTACATTTCGACTAAATCCAGATATATTTTATTATGAAATAAGACGAAACATGAGGTATGAAGCACATTTTATATCTGTACTGATCACTGAAACTGACTCATTTCACATCATCACAATGGCGTGATACCAAAGTAACGGATTGTACACGTTTACCTCTGCTTGCTTAATGATCTAATCAATTTAAACATTCAATTATGGTTGTAACAATTAAAAGTAACTTTTATTGAACAATTATAAATTATAGAAATTGAAATAAAATGTTTTATGGTGCTTCTTTTGTACTTTTGTCCACTCCTGTAATGCCCCACAACCCAAGAAGGCAAACTTATAATTCTCTCCTTTCCTCCCTTTCTGACTATTTGAATGGACATTATTTTCAAATTGAACTGTTAACTATTTTCCGTTCTTTGAGAAAATATATTTGAGATGAATTTAAACGAATTTTGTTGAAATGTTACATGTTATCTAAATCATAGCGACGTGGTCATATAAAAGAGAGGAGTGTCAGAACACGACGGATTAGTCCTGCTCCGGGGGGAGGGGATAAGGCAGGAAAACTAGAAAAATTAGTAGTATGCGGAGCAGGGTAGTATTATACAGAATTCCTTTTCCTGCCTAATTGATTTTGATAAACGAAAACTCAACGAAAGCCGGGCACTTCTGTTTCGTATTAACAGATCAAAATATTTTGCCAACAATGCTTGTAAATTGGATTATTTTTTATGTTTTTTCACTCCAACACTTAAAAATTGTACAATTTGTGTTAGTGTGAAATATATTTATACAAATCCTGGTCAACACTATTTATCTAATTGATTTTTATGAAAAATAAATACCCGTGCAGTTCTCAGTTTCTTAAGGTAATTATACTTCACTCATACGTCAATCAAAAGAAGAGAACTGTGACAATGAAATATATCGATGAAACTACTAATACTTCCTTCAACTATAAGCCGATCTTTCTAACACTCGATCGGTTTAAGCTGATGATCCAAGTCACTGAAATTAAATAATAAAAAGAAAACCGTCGAACAAACAAAAATACTACTTTTTGACTACTTTTATTGCAAATAACACCTTACTAATGCAACAAAATCTCACAATCTCCTTCTTCAATCAACCTATTAGCAATACACGATGTTCCACATTAACAATTCAACAGCAATTCGTATTCATCAGTAGTTCTCGAACCGTGCTGTCCATTTTTCTCTATGCGTGTGTCGTACGTTAATTACCCACTAACAGACTTCACACCCACTAATAGACACCACTACCTCAGGCTTTAGAACCACATAACAAAGCAATTGAATCAACATTCCCACCAACAACATTCAATCGGAACAATCATTCCGTCAGTGTTGACTAGCGAAGATAATAAACCTTCGCGTCACATATCTCCTACAAATCCTGGTCATCGTCTAGGAAATGAACAAATGTATATTCAGGAACCCTGGAATACTCTGTGGCCTGCTGTCGGACAGAGAGCTCGGTTGCCCTATCTTCTTTAGCGTTGTCGTGACCGTTATCTTTCAAGTTTAATGAACGTTATGTGCAATTAAAATAAATTCCTTACCAAGAAAGCATTTTAATAAACTTAATACTAATGAAAATTAGTTGATTTTTACTAGATATTCTCAATTCTGAAAGAGATGTAGACTTCTACTTTTGTTACAAGTTATAACTGCATCTCATGTGAACCTTCGGCGTCCTATTGTTGTGGGACAATTTGATCAGGACCTTTCAACTCCCATAAACGAGATGGAGACCAATACAGTGACGCGCTCTTCTATAGCTCCTTCTTACAGGAACTAAAATACAAACTGCTGCCAACGACACATTAACCGTGCCTGTCTGCTAGGTGAGTGCGCGGGTTGCAAGCAGGCGCGAATGTTACGAAAGATAGCGCCTATTTTCGTTGTTTTGTAAGTGGTTTATTACATGTATATATTACGAATAATTAAATATTTAGAAGACACTTTTCGTATTTCCCACAAATTAGCCAATTTTTATGTGCGGACGTTGGCGAACCTAACCAGCAGCTGTACCCGGCGACACTAGCGCCTCCTATTATAGTACCCTCGAGCTTTGTCAGTGACTTTGATGGAGATTTCAAAGGCACAGAATTTGACCCACTGACTTCATCATCTCCAGCACAGTTCCGTCTTCGGTAACCCAACCCTGCCCCACCCCCTTGGCCACCGGCAGTGGCCGTGCATCTCCTGTGCATCTTTAGCGACCTGTTGTCGCGAGACAATTTACCACTGACCTCACCTCTCCAGCATAGCTCCGTCCAGACGTCGGTGACCCTCCCCCCTCCCACCTCGCTCCGCCCCCTGCTTGGCCCGAGGCGGTGGCGTTGTTTACGCGGCCGTCGCGTCGATTCGGCCGCGCGCTGCTTGTGTACAGGGGAACCCCCGGGGGCGGAGCGCGCCAGCGTCTCCCGCTGCGCCCTCGCGCCTCGTTTGTCCACACAAGACGGACTCACGTGGCCTCCCCGCGCCCACGGGAGTCGCCGACAGGTAGGCCAACGTTGCGGATACACTAAGGCTCCTTCGCTGTTTGGTATAATGAAATAAAGAGGATTTCTTTGAAGTTAGTTCTGAATTCAGATAACTAATATACCTTGAATTAGTTATCATTGAAATATGCGTTTTAAACATCTTATATTGTAAATAGAACGTTTAATATTGAAGGAATTCTTAGTTTCTCTTCATTTTGCTATATTACGACGAATTTAATGTGTGTATTTTTAGAATTTATTGTCTACCCAACATGCGTACAATTTTTCAGGGATTTTAATTCCTCTTGCGATATTTATCCAGGCAAGGTGCTGGCATTTAATGTGCAGGAAAAAATATTACATATAATTCAAAAGTATAACTTATCTATATGTGAATAAATAGCTTACAATTTAAAGAGATGTGAATTGAAATGGGAGGAAAATAGTTATTTACGTTAGGGAGGATGGACAAAGGTCTTAGGAAAACTTGAACGAATTCGAGAAGTTACAATAAAAATTTGCCTAAAAGTAAAATTTTTAGATGCAGGTGAGGAAGTTAAGTTGTTATAAAAGTTTTTATTAAAATTAAGAAAGAATTTTTTAAATAAATAACTTGAAGTTTTCTGTGTATTTATTTATTTTTTCGACGTATCATTGTGCATTTAATACTTTCCGAAGAAATTTATTTTGAACAATTTGATGTTTATGACATGGTATATGAAAGAGACAGCCTAATATTAAATTCATATAAGAAAATATTTCAACCCATTCGAAAACTATTCAATAGCTACATATACTATTTAACAAGTAGTGGAAATTTGGTGATACGATTATCGATGATTATTTCAATGTGAGATTTCAAAGTTAATCTTTGGTATAAATATAATCCTAAATATTGAACTGAAATACTATTGTCATGATTTTGTTGTTAATATATGCATCCTTCTTTCTGATACAATTGATGTACACAAACATTAAAAGGAGAGACCCTGAGTATACGGTAATACTAGAGAAAAATTATTGCAAATATGGTAGAATTAAGAGGTTTTTATACAAAAAGAGAGGTAGCTGATGGAATGCAAAAAACATTCAAAAGAATTGTTATATTTGTTGTTGGAAATTAGATGATTAAATTTGTGATATAGTTGTGTATTTGAGAATAAAATAGTATTTTACTCGTAAAATGAAGCAATGCTTAATTTTTTCCAAAACAATTTCATAAAGGTGTTATAACATGATTACACTCTATTAATGTACAATGCGTACTATAGTATTAGCAAAGTATGATACACAATGTTTTCTAAGGAACTGATAAAGCAACCTCTGTTGTTGTATTGTATGAAAAAATTAAATAAAGAACCCCTTCTTCTAATATTTCCTCAACATTGTCAACACAGTTCGGCGAAACCGAATATTTTCTTACACACATGATAGCGAATAACCATCAGACATAAAAATAAAACAAAAATATCAGTTTTGTTTTACTTAAATCCTCTTTCGTTTTAGTTTTATGTTTTCAAATAACGAAATGGGAATATTGTGATTTTTGAATTGATTTACTATAAAAAATTACAAATCTAATAGACTGAAGTTAATTTTAAACACAAAATATTTCTATTTTAGCTTTTGATTGATTCTGATTGGAGAAGCGTATTCTTCATCAGTGCCTTCATGCTATATAAATTTCAGGTAACTAATTCGAATATAATTTGTATAATATACTGCCAAATACTAAAATAAATTAAATATTTTGGATTTAAAAGATGTTTTAATCAAACGATTAAATAAAAATTTAAAAATATTTTTTCATATGTGTCTCTTTCCTGAATTCATTATTTCAAACCCATGTGAATTTTTGGTTTTGTTCCGCTCAACATTTCAACATCAGATCGTACTTCCGTGTAGAATTCGCACACATTCATCTTGTTTTTGGAGCCACATTTTCCCCTGTTGTTTAGCAGCGAGGAATTCCGCACTTTCCATCTGGCGCAGGGAGCTTAGACTTAACGAGTTCGCTCATTGCGAGCCCAGGGACGGCACTTCGAAAGCCCCTTCCTCCCGCCACCAACTTCTCCTCATCCTGCCTGCATAGCCACCACCCACAAGTCCCTCCTCACCCCTCTCTGCCCAATCTTGTGCACCATGCCCCCACCCCCGCCCAACCCCCGTCCCGCCCGCGCTCTTCCCCCGCCCCGCTCACGCCCCCACCTCACCCAAGCGTCCATCCCGCCCATGTCCCCGCCCAGCCCACGATCCCACCCCCCCACGCCACACCACGCACACGCGACACCCCGCTCACATCTCACTCACACCCACCTCACTCCCATCCCACCCCGCTCACGCCCCACCAAGCTCACGTCCCCACCCGCATCCCTCTGACGCCCCACTCCGCCTACATCCCAGGCTGCTTGCACCCACCCCTCGCCCCGCCCTCATTCCATCGTTACCCACGCCCCTACCACACCCACATCCCCACCCTGCCCACGTCCCCACCCCTCCATGTCCCCTCCCCACCCATATCTTCATCTCGCCCTCGCCGCCACCCTGCCCACGCTCGCGACCACCCGCCGTCTTCGCCACGCCCCCATGCACCCACGTTTTCTCGCACCCACGTCCCCATGCCTCCAACGCTTCCACGTACCTACGCAGCCACCTGACTTATTCACCCACCTCGCCGAGTTCCTACTCTGCTCTCAGCCCCACCCCATCCAACTGTCCACTCTGACTTTCCCCGCTTTGTTTCCGTTCTCCCCCATGCCACTGCACGTTTCAACCCCCATTCCCCTGAAAATCCCAATCCTTCCCTTTTCCCCCTTCCCTCCACCTCAACTGGCTCTCCCCTCTCGCGTCACCGCTATTTCCTCCTGCCACTTGTCCCACACTCAGGAGTCGCGTTCCATCGCTCTTTCGTTTCGCGTCACGTTCCATTCCTCTTTCCTGAATACCACGTGACACTATGACGCATTCCGCCCAACGGCTCTCGCAGAAACAAGTTCGCCAACTCCTTCGCCCCCGCTCGCGGCCCGCGCTCAATAGAGATGGGTTCGCTGCATTCCGGCATACTGAGCCCGCCCACTCCCCGCCTCTGTTTTGAATTTCATGGCGGGATAGTGCATCATTGTTGAGGGAATGCTAATTTCAGTTCTCAGTGGGCCCTTCATTCTACTCATTCCAGTAATTCACATGAGAATACTAATCTAGAGTTTGATGGTCGTCGGATTCTACAACCACCGACTTCATGCTAATGTGACGTGAAATGATTTTAACTTTTTTAATACGATTCCGGTATTTTATAATATAAATAAATAAACGAATAAATTATGTTATAAGGCTGCCATGACGCCACATAATAAAAGGACGAGTATATAAATTTTCTATATCAGGTGCAGAATTTTTATTCAATTCAAATTTGTTCAGAGTTTCGTGCGAATTAATTTTCTACAAAATTCATTATTTTATCACTACGATAATTTGTTGGATTTATTTACTCGAAGCTCTATGCATCGTCATTCAGCAACGATTCAAATTCTTAGAACTACTTTTTACTGGTCAACGATCAAACTTGATAATCTATGACTTATCATGCAAAATTCTAAAAGATATTAAAATATTTCAAACGTTATACTTCACAGATTTTTTAAATTGTAGAACAATATTGCAATAAAAATGTTAAGAACTAAAATTATTCGGCAGATAATAATATAAATAACTTTATAAATTCTTGGTAAAGGCAAAATTGTATATTAACCTAATAACTATTACAATTTTGCGCAATAATATTTGTTTCACTACATAATAATTATAACTAGAGTGTACCATACTTTGCATGAATAAAAAATAATTACATTATACTATATTTAGAACTTTAATATATTACACAGCTCTACATTACGGCAACTACAAGAATATTTAAATTAGTCTAGACATTAAATGGCTTCTTGCTTTTCGACTTCCTAATAACTCAATTCGGAAGTAATTAGAGCTGAACAAGCCATGACCATTTCATCAACAGCTCTCTTAGCAATATATTCATGGAAGCGCGCTATTACACAGCATTCCACGGAATCCTACTATTATTACAAAACGTCACCTAACGTTGCTTCAAGTTGTTAAAATAATTGCATGCCTAGACCATCCTCTAATTGCCGTGGTAGTAATAACGTGACGATAATGACAACGGTGAGAGTGATAAACGAGGAAACTAAGGAATGAGGTAGACAATATGACCGTATTCTGGGTAAGGCTTTCTATGTTCAGTAAATGCAATGATTACGAACAACTCCAATAGTAATTTTCTCCACTTTATTTGAATTATAAGGAAAAATGTTGCCGTAAATTCAGAATAAGTATTATTTAGAAATAAAAATTAAATTCGAAACACTGGTTATACCATTAATTTTCATTTATACGATTCACTTTTGTTTAATGTATGTGTGGGAGGATGAGTTCGAGAGATAGAGAGCAGTGGACTTTTCTTGCTTTTCGAGACGTTTGTTCTCCTCCCCCCAACACCTTCAATAGTTCAACTTACATGGATCGAAGGACCAGCTTTTAAACAGGTTGCATCTGTGTATTGAATTACTGCTATTACGGTTGGGAAAATAAGTTTGCAAATGACACAAGAAAAACATATATTAAATTTAAGCACTAAATACTACAATGTTTAACAAACGGTTACATATATACATCCTTTATTGCTCGAGTCGGGGAACACAAGCTCGAGGAAATTGTGTTTGAAACAGTTGCTGCCCAACGCCTTCTAAACATCTTCACGTAACGCGTGGCGCCGCCGGCGTTGCCAAGTTGCGCCCGCCTCAGGGAAAGCGGGCGGAAAGGTTGCGCTGTAAAAACAATCTTATATTGGCGCTCGTCAGAAGCACCGTTGCAACACATTCACTAGCACTGTGGTACTGTCAACATTATCAAGTTCTGTCCGCCTTAGGAAACGCGGAGCAGGAAGGCTTGCAGTGCAGAACCGAATTTGTATTGGCTTTCGTCAGAAACACCGTTACAACACACTCACTAACACTGTGGTACTGTCAGCATTATTAAGTTCTGCCCGCCTTAGGAAACGCGGAGCAGGAAGGCTTGCAGTGTATAAACTGCTCATTTTAGTTACCAAAACACTACACTTGAGCAAGCAGCACGCGTCGAAGACAACGGCTGCCAACACGCCATTACGATCCTTTTTGCTGCAAGACTCAGATCAGACTGACTGTGGCGTCGGGTGACGCAGGAAGGAAAGAGGGGTCGAAGCCAATGAACGTGCGTCATTGGTAATTGTGAATTGCTAAATAAGTTTTAAGCGTTTGAGTTTAATAGATTTGGTTAGCATTTCAAAGTAGATTTTGAAATTGTTGAATTTTGAAATTATAAATTTGTTTGAACTGATGCGTTTTTCATTTGCTTTTATAACAGTGATTACGAATTCGCGGAAGCGATGTGGCGGCTTATTGTTGTCTTCGATTTTGTGCCGGAATTAAGAATGGATGTACTGCACAATTATTTTACGGACGTGCCTTTTAAATTTTGTGGAGTTGTATTTGCTCCACTGTCCCCCCAGAAATATTGTAATTAATTATTTATTTATTAATTTATGTAGTGTGCTCCGACAGTATGTTATAAAATATATATAAATGTTATAAAAATCCCTCATTTCAGAAGGTCTGGTTACAGGCAAGGCACATACAGTCATCATGAAGGTTTTTGCCTGATTTTATATGTATAAGGGAACAAATAGTAATTGTATGTACACTGGCATTTAAAGTTCTCAAATTAAATATGGTATTTACATTTTAGGTTACGTTTTATATTTAGTGCACGAGCTATAAATTTGTTGAATTGTGCATATTTACTCAAATTGTAAAACAAAACATAAACGCAATGGGTTTATGCGACTATAAAGAAATGCGAATATAAACGTTTTTTCAGAAAGAAACACACAATTCGGTTGTGACTTATTTGAAAGAAAAAATTATAAATTAAAAACTTCAAAATCTATTGCGCTACCTTTTCTGCACGACTAATCTCAGAAAACATGTTTACAAGGTTTCTGAATATAGTAGTAAAACATTTATTCACTGACACGTAGAAAATATCAAGGCTTATGTATTTATGTTGCTTAAATATCAGAATATGTGTGTTATCTATAAAGCATCATTCAAATATTTACTCATTAATGAACTTTCATAATGTGACTAATTTACAGAACGTATTACGTCTTCATCGTCTCGATGGTACTATGAAATTTACACTAAATGCCATTCCTTAGATTATCAAATACTATAATTTTTTATTAAGTACATTCTATTTAATTGCAGCTCTAAAGATCAATTTCTCCCATGTTCGTCAGAAGCTTTGACACACGTTAAAATACTAACGACGCTAAATGTTATATTTTCGTTTGACCAAATTGGTTTTGCCTAACGATCGTCAAAACATTCGTCAAATTTTGACGGACCGTAATTCTGCTAACAAATCGCCAAAGGCGTTGTTAAAGTCAAGTTGTGAGTTTAGGGTGTATCAAACTCGTGAATCCGGAACGATCCAGGAAACAAAAAATGTATTTCTCGGTAAATGCAATCCATGCTAACCTACTTGGAAAATAGTAGCTAATAGGTAGCTGGTATTCGTCGTCCAATGCGAAATCGTGTTTTAACTTAACATTGCAATCAACCTCCGTACAAGAATTCAAAGATCAACGCACGTTTCTTGAGGAATCGTCATAGTTAACAGACCGTCGTTCCAACAAAAAATGTTGACAAACGTAAGAACACGTCAAAAAATTGACGTTCGTATATATAAATGTGAGTGAAATTTGAGGAAGGATTTAATTCAGTCAGAAAGACTAAAAATAATGATACATTTTAATCGCAATCTCTAATCCCTTCAATTACTCAACGGTAACTCGCAATTACACTCATTCATAACTGATTTCCAGAACCATTTCAGCTGACAAAATGACAACTTGAAGAAAATCTAACATTTGGTGTCAAGAGGTACTCAGAGGGGCACAGAGAAACCGCAGCTCCTCCTCACCTTTTCCGTTCCGCATAGCACACTGCCACTCAGGTCTCGTGCACGTGAAAACGGCTCCGGGCGGCGACAAGCGACGAGCGCTGCCGCACCGTGGCGCGCCGCCAGCCCTCCAGTGCCACGCCCTGGCCGCCCCTCCCTTCCCCTCCTCATTCCACACCTCCCTTCCTCTGTCTCGACCCACCCCCGCGATAGCGGGGTACCCAGGCGTATGCCCTACCCCAGCATTCCTTTCCTCCCCGCCCTCACTTTTCCTTCCCGCTCCTCGCTTTTTCTCCCCGCCCCTCGCTTTTCCTCCTTGCCCCTCGCTTTTCCTCCCTGCCCCTCGCTTTTCCTCCCCGTCCCTCACTTTTCCTCCCCGCCTTTTGCTTTTCTTCTGTGATTCTGCTTCCTCACTCCTTTCACAACCCTACATGCCAGCCGCGTTTCACCTCGTTCGTCATCACTCTCCGAATTCTCCGTTGAGAGCGTCAGGATAATCTATGAATAGGAATACAAACTGAAAGGCCGCCTCGTTGATACGCTGAAATGGATCGAGCTCTCGCTCGTAAATGTGTGTGGAAGACTCCGCCATGTGAATGGTATATGAAAACAAGCATGCAGTTGTCACAGATCGTGGAGACATGTGGCGATGAGGCATGATCGAAATCAACGTGGATGACTAATGAATTCGTTTATGTTGCTCGCTTTAGAACACTTGTGCTCTGGAGTTAGACTGTGACGAATTAATATTCTCAAAAATAACTAGACTGGTTACTGGCTACGTATTTTGGCACTCTCGGTAGACACGAGAATATAATATATTCAAATATTACTGTAGTTACGTATACTGTGCAGTAAAATTATAAGATTTTCAAAGAAGCAGTTACTTTCGTGTGGTATGAAATTTATTTATTTCTATAAAAATGTTAAAATAAAAAATGTAAAATTCATCATTTTTCTTCTGATAAAAACCCGAACATTCAATCACAAATGAAATATCTCCGCGTTGAATTTTACACACTTCGCCTGTTCAAGTGGAAACTCGTAGTACTCGTGCCTCTAGCCGATCACAAGCGCGTAATACGCATTATCGATCCAGTGAAGCAGGAGAGAATCACCATGTCGAGTGACGTCATCTGAAGTGGCAGTCGTTCATCGGCAGACCATTCAACGAGCTGGAAAAGCGTCGAGGCTCCTCTGCAGATTTTTCCTCCCTTCATTTCCTCCCGAGCCTCTCCATCGCCACTTCATTGAAGCGTCAAAGCGACCGCTCTCTCCTTATCCGCGTCGCAGCCAGCTCTGCCCCGCCCCCCTTCAGCCTCTCCATCGCCACTTCTTCATTCTCTTCCATTTTCCCTTTCCGCGTTGTCCCATCCATTTTTCTACAGCGCACTCTTTCGTCATTTCGTCAACCTCGCAAAAAGTCTCATTACCATGCCATTCCTATGCCATTATGTCCCCTCGCCATTCCGTCACATCATCACCTCCTTACTCCATCATCTTGCTACCCTGTCACTTCATCACTTCTTCCTCAGATCACTCGTTTATTTCGATATATTGACACTCCGCCAGCTTGTCGTAGTGTCACTACGTCACTGTTTCAACGCATCTCCCCCATCATCCCGTTGAATCGTCACACAGCCCTTAGCCAACCAGCCGCCCCGTAGCCTACACTCACAGCTACCCATAATCTCATCAATTTGCCCCATCACCTAATACACCGCAATGGCATGCCTCTTCCCTCACTTCCCCACCTTACCGGCCCCTCACAATAAAACCAACTTTGGCCTTCCATCAGGCGAGAAGTCTATTCACAAAATCGCTCTTCTAAGCTTTCGATGTGGCCTCATCGAACGTGTCACTCTCTTACAACTTCCTCCATCGAACAGTCCTTCCTCTCGCAATCCTATCTTCTAATACGAGTCCCTGCTCCCTCCATCCCTCAACACTCACTTTCACCTCCCAAATCCCCCCTCTCCGCGCCAGCAGTCTTTCTGGCGGTCGGCGGCGCAGGGTCGCCGGGGGTCAATTCTGCTGCTGGCGTCTGTGAGGACGCCCGCGACGAGGACGTGCGCATGTTCGCCTTCTCCAGCCCTCGCCGCTCCCCCCCCCCCGCCCGCCCTCCGCCAGGCGCCGCCGGCGACACTAATTGATTCTCCCCAGTCGACGCGACGCCGCAGTTCCGCGCCTCGCCCGGGACGCACGCGGCTCGCTCTGTTGCCACCGCCGCCCCCGCTGCCAGCCCCAGCCCGGTTGCTCCCCGCAGTTATCCCGCTGCGCCGTCCTTCACAGAGCCGACGTCCCCGCCCACTCTTCCACGTAGCCCCATTGCTTCACACGCTTTGCCGCCCACGCCCGCACGCCCCGCCCTCTCAGCCCACCCTGCCCGTCCCGCCTGCCCCGCCCACTCCAACCCGCTCGCCCCGCCCATTCCGCCCCATCCGCCCCGCCCATTCCGACCTGCCTATTCCGCCCCGCCCATTCCGCCCCGCCCATTCCGCCCCGCCCATTCCGCCCCGCCCATTCCGCCCCGCCCATTCCGCCCCGCCCATTCCGCCCCGCCCATTCCGCCCCGCCCATTCCGCCCCGCCCGCCCCCTCTCGCCGCCCGTTCGCTCTGATTCAAGCCATGGCATTGCGACCCCACTTCTCGTCCTCAGTCACCATACCGTCGTTAGCCACCCCCATCGCCACCACTGGTCCCACCTTCCTGCCTCATCCACCGCTCTCGCTTCCCCACACCACGCCTGCCGATACCGCCATCCCCGACGCCCACACCGCTCCCAACTCGCATCATCCCCTAGTCCTCATCATCTCCATCCCGTACCCACTTCCTGCATTCTCCCGTCCCCACTACCCATACCGGACCCTCCCCGCGACGCCCACTACTCTCCTCTATCACCTACCCCCTTCCCGCCGTCCCCGCTCCCGCACCTCCTCCCTTGGCTCCAGCCCCCGCCACTGTCCTCAAACTGCAAGCGACCACCACCAAGCGGCCGCCCCTGTCGCTTCGATCCCCCGCTGTTCCCAGAGCGCCGCGTGCCTCTCGCCGCCGCCTCTAATGTCCTCTCTCCCTGAGGCGAGGCTGCTAGTGCGGCGGCGGCGTCGCATTACCCACCGCAACGGCTGCTGTCGTTCCACTCCGCTTAATCTCTCTTCTCTGCCACTCCCTGTCCATTCATTCTCGTCACGCCGCTTCAACACAACCACTTTCACCATTCAGCTGAAGCAAATGAACCTATTGCTATTTACCTTCTGCCTCTTATTGCTACACTAATTACGTCTAATTCGCTCTCTATTGCCATTCCACTTCTACCACCTTTCTCATGCCGTCTGTTACATCGAATTAAAGGATTATCTCTACTCTCTAGGTTTCCAACCTTAACTTCATTATTGAACATTCTCTGCATTCTCCCTATTATTACAAGACACGCGTCGTCGCAGGAGAATGGATATTTTGGATAATAAGAGTCAACGCCGCATTTGCTACTATTCCCAACGCCACTATCATGATCAACGCATTCACCAAGTCGGTTCCCTGAACATTATATTATCCATCCATTCCCAATCTGCTTTCACTTTACTCTAGGCTAAAGTTTTACGCTTTTACTCTCACAGATATGCATACAGTTTTACGCTTTCCACCGAGTCGGTCTCCTTTCCAAGGATATATTTTTTTCTCCCCTCTTCTAATGCAACGCACACATTCTCAATCATTTCTCTTCGCAAGTTTATTCCCATATGGCAATCTCCAAACCTGATACTAAAAAAGTTCTATAAGACACAACTGCTATATATATATTGCTATAATCCTACTCGCCTATCAATTCTCCACATATTCCCGATTCGTTCTTCCCCCATCACGCGGATTTTCACTTTCAGTTTATTCCCATACAGCAATAACCAGCGTTATACCTTTTGTATCTCCCAACAGCAATTGGCGTGTTTATAGGCTTGTCCCATCTTCGAGACCCTGGGGTACCCCCGCTTTGTCGGCGAGCTCCGCGCCTCACGCCCTGCTGCACGGCGGTGCCTGAGGGGGCGGAGCGGGGCAGGTTCCGCTCGTCCCGGTGACCGCCATTGGGGCGCGGAGCTGGCGCGGCGCCCGCGGGCGGCGGTTTCGCGCGGCCGCCGCAGGATCGCGCGGCGGTGGCGGCGCGCGCGCTCGCTCGCTCTCTCCCGGGCGCGTGCCGAGCGGCGCGGCGGCGGAGGGCAAGGCCGCCCCGCGAGCTCACGGCCCCGGGCGCCCCGACGACACGGTGGTCGCCACCAGGGCCTCGCATTTTAAATATATAATCAGACCCTCTCTAACATATGCTTGCCAGATATGGGGAGGTGCACGTAAATCCACATTTCATAAACTGGAAGTTATTCAAATAGATTTCTACGCAGTGCACTAAAAGCTCCATGGTACATACGGAACAATCAAATTCTAAACGAACTCTCTATTGAACCCTTAAGAAATGGATTTCCAAATTATCCTTAGATTCTATTCATCCTTACCCTCCTGCCCCGCTACAACAATATATAAGCATGGCAAAACTTCAAATCCTTTTCCAGAATTAAGACTCGACATAGCAAATATTTCATTCATCATCCATAATTTGCAATCGTAATAGACTAATTATTACTACAGAACATTTCTTCCCACATTAAGACACAATAGAAACTCTTTGCTGTAAATATTATAGTTTTGTACATTTACTGCTTTTTATATTCAGTGTTAAATTAAGAAGCAGTTAACAAGAGGTCCCACCTTGGAAGACCCTCGAAAAATTATGTATAAGCTTATTGTATATATTGTTAAAAACCATTGTAAGGCAAAAACTGTCGATCAAGAAGAATTATAATAATAAAAAAAATAAAAAAAGTGCCTTGCAACTCTCGCGACAACAGGTCGCTAAAGATGCACAGGAGGTGTATCGTAATCAACGCCACGACCACAGCCGGCGGCCAAGGAGGCGAGGCGGGGTGGGGTCACCGAAGACGGAGCCATGCTGGAGATGGTGAAGTCAGTGGGTCATATTCAGGGTTTTTGAAATCCCCATCAAAACCGGGGACAAAGCTTAAGGGTGCAACTAAAAGAGTCGCTAGTGTCGCCGGGAACAGCTGCAGGTTAGGCTCGCCAACGTCCGCACGTAAAAATTGGCTAATTTGTGAGGAATACGAAATGTGTCTTCTAAATGTTAAATTATTCATAATATATACGTATAAGCTGCTTAAAAAAGCGCGAACTTTGAAGCTCTTTTGTAACATTACGCGCCTGCTCGCGTCGCGCAAACCTACGCAGCAGCCATGCACGTTTGAAGTATCTTTGGCAGCCGTTCGTATTTTAGTTCCAGTAAGAAGGTGCTGCGGGAGAGCGCGCCACTGTAATGGTCTCCACCAAGGTATATGGGAGTTAAAAGCCCCTGGTTGCCACGCAAAGGCTGTAGATCCAATTTGAATTGTGTATTCTCACATGTCGTTGCATTTTATTTGATTGATTAGTGATTCAACCCTAAGGTCATTAGTCTCGTAAGTGCAATACATAATTTTTTTCCTCGGGAGGTGGCGGTGATTTCCCCCGCTGAATGGTGAGTAACGTCGCTACCTGCCGGCAGGCGGACTTTTCCCAACCTTTGCGGCTAGGGGGCATGTCTCAAACCAGGGGGGCACCGACCCAGTCGGGGCAAGCTCTAAGCTCTCGACCGACCTCCTGGTATGTATGGTCTTTAGTGCATGTAAATGTGTGTAAGGGATTGTGAGGACCGAACAAAGAAGGGGAAGGAAAGATTACGCGCGATCCGTTGCCCATGTGCTAGGATTCTCCTCCAGACAGCGTCTTAATTCGATCTAGCTATGTTGCTAATGTCGAAAATTCATCTACCGACAGGATTCTCACCCTAGGACCTCACGGTCAGGGACACTGCAGAGACATCAATTGACGCCATGATCTTGACTCCTCTCCCGGTACAAGTCGTTGGACCCGGGACATGCGCGTGTACTTGATGTCTATTATCTTAGAAAATAATGATCAATTCAATTATGCCTTATTTTACAAGGCGAGGCTCAGGGCATCAGGCCTGCTCAGCCACCTCACCTCGCAAATTTTGCTGGGCTTCTTTCACCATTTATCAACGAAAGAAGGCATTCGAGCGACGATCAGACGATTGAAATATTGCTCAGGTGGATCTTTCAGGCTTCAGGATCTTTTGCATGCAGTCAATCAACAACATGGGACAGCCGAATTGCTTCCTTTCTACACCCGCGAGGGCTAATGTTTATTAGTTTTCTCTTAAGTACAATACTTGTAACACATTGAAACCTTGAGGTTGTAGGAGCTGGTGACCTAACGGACACAGTTGTTAGGATGAATTCTGATTAAGAGAATTCAGAATTTTGCGGTAAATCCAACTATCAAATATTACAATTTAGGGATCTTCAATTTCTCAACGTAATTATAGTTCTAACTACAGAACAGTGTCTTTCCGAAAAACATGGGAGAAACGTGAGAATCATTTTTGGAATCGAAAGTAACGTAAATAATATTCAAAATATGAAGAAGTGTTTTAAATTAATAAATATTTCTCAACAAAAGTGTATTTAACTTTATCAGAACCATTATTTGTGAAATGATGGAAGCTAACCACACCTCATTCTTAAGCTTTGTCTCTACGGACATTGCTCCAACCGCCTGAGATACTGATGTCAGCGTCAAAAAATATATACAACACACATTTCCCATTCATGCTCAATTTGAAACGTATTCCTTTCCCTAAATCAAACTCTTGGTATTCACTCGGAGCCACTCTCGAACAGGCGCCGGAAGAGCAGCAGATATCTCAGATTTTCTTTCATGATCCCAATAACCTGGCAAACAGCTGAGAAACGGCAGGCGCTGTCCCTGCTGCCCCCGAGGCGTGGCACGTCTCGGGAACCGCCGTGGATCCGTCCCTTCGGAGTGGGCGGGAGGACGGGCGGACGAGAAGAGAGAGGGCGGGAGGACGGGTGGGCGAACGGGTGGGCGAACGGGCGGGCGAACGAGCGGGCGGGCGAACGGGCGGGCGGGCGGGCGAACGGGCGGGCGGGCGGGCGAACGGGCGGGCGGGCGGGCGGGCGGGCGGGCGGGCGGGCGAACGGGCGGGCGGGCGAACGGGCGGGCGGGCGGGCGGGCGGGCGGGCGGGCGGGCGGGCGGGCGGGCGGGCGGGCGGGCGGGCGGGCGGGCGGGCGGGCGGGCGGGCGGGCGGGCGGGCGTTCGGGCGGGCGAACGGGCGGGCGGGCGGGCGGGCGAACGGGCGGGCGGGCGGGCGGGCGGGCGAACGGGCGGGCGGGCGGGCGGGTAGGCGAACGGGCGGGCGGGCGGGTAGGCGAACGGGCGGGCGGGCGGGCGGGCGGGCGGGCGGGCGGGCGGGCGGGCGGGCGGGCGGGCGGGCGGGTGGGTAGGCGAACGGGCGGGCGATGGATCGGCGGCGATATTTCCAGCGCCGCCCTCCCGCTCGCTTGCCCGCCTGCCGTGAGCGATCGCCCCGCACGCGCCCGGGCGCCGGGGCGGGAAGGGCGGGGCGGGGCGGGGCGAGTTACGGGCGGGGGCAGGTGGCGCCGGGGGCGGACAATCTGCCGAGGGGGGCCGCGGTGCATACAGAGCGAGCGCGTGCCCGCGCCCCGAGGCTGGCGCTGAGGCCGCCGCCCCGCCTGGCGCGCCCGCTCGGCTCTCACGCAAAGAGCGCACTCCGTCGTTGAGGCCACGCAGATTGCGATAATTTGGTCCTTCTTTCGCTATTTAGGACCTAGCGAAATTTAACCAAGTTACATTAAAGTTAAATGTACATTAATTATACAACACACATTTAATTTTACATTATAGTTGATTAGGTAATTCCTCATGATCGAGTACTAGCTAGTAACAGAATGGTCTGATAATTTTTTTAATAAAAAATTTCGATACATTCTTAGGTGACTTAATTTTGCTTCATTTTCGTAACGTTTCTAGAACAACTGTACTTATTTTCTACAAAACAATTTCTACAAAATTATTTTCTACAAAATTTATTTTCTACCTAAACTCTTTCGTCTATAATAGTATCAAGAAAATGACATTACAAGAATTTTTACACAATGTAAAATATTTACGGCTTATGATCATCAAGATATTGTGGTATCTAATCCAAGGCTTATCTATTCACATTTTATTTTCTGGAATGTAACTTTCTACCACCATGAAATTTTTAATGTATAACACGAGCGTATCAGGCTGCTTATATCCTGAATACTGCTAGGAAGTGAAGGACACGTCCTTACGGAAATCGGCTTGCATTTTAGCTTCAAAAATTTGTTTTTCACAAATAAATAATGTTTAAACGCTTATATAAGGCATTTCATTATCAAAATATTATTTCATGATCTTTATTAATACTGTACAATACTGTATAAAAATACTTAAATGTTAAAGAGAAGTTCCCGAATACTTGTAGTTTATTTAGTTACATGCTTCCTAGGTATTTATAATAGGTTAACGCTATTAAGCTTTTCACTCATTACTAGATATCTATAATCGGCATTTTCCGCAATTTCGCACTATTGTGATATAAAACGAATCATAAAGATGTGTTGCTGACTACAGAAACTATTTCTCATTCCTTTAGAATTATTGATCTCGGAACTATTACATTTTGGATGCCTTATCATGTCCCATGTCGAATTGATCAAACGCACCCTACAGTACGTGTAACCGTCAGTAGACGTGGTGCACCAAGAGACGTCTCATCAAATATATTTGTTACATTACCGGAATATCTGTCATAAAGTATTTTTTTTAACCTGTCCATTCTTAACTCTTGGCAAATTAATTACAGACACTCCGCAGGTGAATCTCGTGCGCCTGAAGTGAGGTGAACTATGCAACCCGCCACACCGGAGAGTATGAAAAAGCAATTGGTTGCCGCTACTACAGGCGCACGATTTCCGCTGCGCGAACCTCTCTTACGGTCGACGTAAAACCTCTCCGCGCAAATCGAAAACCATAAACTATGCAATAAGTAAGTACAGAATTCGCTTGAGCCCTCACCGCTGGTTCATTTCGGAAAGCATGTTCCTTCCTTTCCATTACTGTTTCCAGTGACTTACTGGTCGCGTCAGGTAGGTTGCATGCGCCCGCAGTAAAAGCAGCGACGAAGGCATTGCAGGCAGCTCTGACTGAGGGCCGCGGGTTCGACGCCCCGATCGATACAGCTGCGGTTACGTCACGAGGTGACCGCAGACGACGAATTTATCAGACGCACGTGATAAAGTTTTGACGCGCCGAAATCTCTACCTTCTGAAAGGGCACCATGCCATCAACATTTTCAGTAGACACCGAAATATAGATTTTAATGCCTTGAACTGATTACGGATCCAACAGTGTCAGCACACAAACAGGCGAATGTCAAAACCATATGTACAGTCGGATCTCATACATCGAATCTGGCGGTCCCTTGATAATATTCTTTAGATAGAATCTTCGATATAGAGAAATAATTATGAAAATTTTGGAAATGCTTTTAAAACAATTTTTCAAACAATTGGGTATAACTAGAGTACTGTACAGTACTGTAAAAGACTGTACTATACATTTTTTCGTAGAAAAATAGTCAATTAAAAAATAGATTGGATATATTGAAATAATTTTAGATGTGTTGAAACATTTTTAAACTGAGTTTTCAAGGGACAGCAAAAATAATTATATTTATAGAGAATTTCGACTGTATCCACTAATTTAAAACCCGCGAATCATTTTCTCACCTATCACTTCACGATGCAATAATATTTAATAGCACATGCGTTTCATTTTACTACAGACATGCCCAATCTAAGTTTTTTTTTGTTTTCTAACCCGTACGACAAGAACTTCCTTGTATCTTCCAAGCTGGAGACAATGAACAGATGCCTAATGACAAAATACCGTTGTTGCTAAATAATTTTTCGGAGATGTCTCACGCAACCATTCTAATGCATTAGAGTTATTGCTTCTAAATTAAACGATGAATTGTTTTTTCAATTAAACGATTGATACTCGCTGGCATCTTGTGCTTATATCGGTCCTTAACGCTATTTTTGAAAATTGTCTTGCAACGTTACCTATGCTTCTGTGGAACCTTGCAGTTCTACGATGCACAATTTTGTAACCGATGTCAGAATATTAGAAAAAATATGATTCTTCAATGTGCATGTCACATTACCTTACTTAATGCGTATAAGTCTCCATATCTTAACATTTTTTGTTAATTTGTTTTAACTATTTCCACTATTTCCACTATTTCCAATCATTATTTCTTCTTTTTTGTTATACGTTGCCCAACCAAATGTAGAGATTTGTCTCCACCTTCTCCGGGTCGGTTCCTGAGAAAAAATCTCATGCAAAGCATGAACAATTCAGCTTGACACCATATGGTGGATGTCAAATATACCCTCTACATCTCATTATCATTTTATCAAGAACTTAACAGAGGTTCAAACATTTTGTTAAGGGTAAGTTCCAAGAAGTTATTCACTTCCACAGAAATTTATTTTTACTAGAAACGTGATGGTAATGTAACTCAGTAGACATGAAAATGGGATAAGGGACCAAATTGTAATATATTGCATATATTTCCAATTTTCAAATTCCAAGAACGAAGGACTAAAGATTCAATGCGAGTACTTAAGTTTTTCATTATAAAATGGTGTATTTTAGACATTTAAATTATCCAATAGATATTCAAGCTGTCAGTGTTCTCGTCAACCTCGTCCAAGTATTCCATTTGATGACAAATGCAGTAATGCTGTTCGATCCGTAGGAGGGCATCTTGTCAAAGGACGCTTCCGCGCATTCATGCCTAGAGCACTTAGCTAGGTGGGAGCAAGAAAGGGACGGAATTCTCTGAAAAAAGAGACAGCGTAAGCCGATTGCGGGATTTTGCTAATCCGAACATTACCATTACTTTAATTTATTTCCAGGGCGTGCGGTATTTTGAATCATTTATTTCATTAACGAAGAGAACAGAGTAGTAGAAATTGTGCTCTGCAGTCAGGAATCGCGTTTAAACGAAAGCTACAGGAAGATTGTGTGAAAGATCCAGGTATTCATATTCACAAAATTAAAAGTCACACAATCACATCTCTTACAGGAGATTTTCGTGTTTGGAATTATCCCTAAGTAACTACTTAATTGTTATGGCGCAGCATAACAAAGAATGATTTTTTTAAAGTTAGTATCTCGAAAGTGGCAAATATTACGGCAGGGAGAAAACGACAATATTATATGAAGAGGTACTAATCATTGCCTTAGGTAAAGTGGAACTCCAGTTATAGGAGGACCTGCTCTTCGGATCACCAATTATCCGTATTACATTGAAGAAAAAGAAATGTTTGTGCCAGGTTCTGGTCAATAGACTGATTACCTGATTGAAGCGCGCCAACTGCCAAGGTCATTTGTTCTGTAATAGTAGTGCATGTTTTTATCGATAGGTGGGGTTACATCATCTCTCGCGATGATGTAACCAATGATCTGGCTCGTGAGGTTTTCCCCATCAGCCCGGGCACCGCCTCAGCCGGAACACGCTCTAAGCTTCCGACTGATCTCTCGGCGTGTGTGACAGTGTAATGCACGTAAGAGTGTAAGAGAGAGATGAGTATAGGATAAGGAAAGAGAGGGAAATATCCCGCACAGTTCATATCCCGTTTGTTAGGGTACTGTACCGGCCTTTGCCTGATGTTGATCGGAGAAACTACGGAAAACTCACGATTAGAGCAACAAGCTAGAATTCGTCTCCACACAGAGGCGGAATTCGACTTATCTAGTGACGGAAATTAAGTTAATATCTAGGACCTCCCGGTCAGAGACACAGCAGTGACATCAGTTAATTCCCTGACCCACGTAAGCCTGTGTAGTTTTGATCAACATTTATGAAGTACATCACAATGTTTTGAATTTCTAAACTCAATCTGCAGATAATGAACTAAACCACAAAATCTTTAAAAAAATAATGAATTCAACACACGTATTGTTGTACGCCTGATAAGCGCATTGCTGTTTGTCAGTGCCAGTCAGTAGTCATTAAATTCATGACGTTACTAAACTCTCTGATAATCGTCCCAAAACTAATGGCTTACTCTTTCAAATTTCGTTTAAAAAATGCTGACAGTGAATGATTTCGTTTCTCATTTTCAAGTTTCTTCTTCCAACTTCCATCTATAATAACATATTGTATAGTATCTGTTGTCTAACACTATGTACAATCTAAACAGTGATTACAAATGTGACATTGATAAAAATACTCAAGTTTCAAACAGTATTTTAGATATCATCCCGTGTTCGTAAGTTAGAACGGGGATGCTCAAGCAGAGCGAATCGGCAGCGCGGGGGCCTGTTGTCAGCCGAGAGCGGAACAGCGGAGCTCGAGCGTTGCGCGCCTTGCGATTATATTTGTCACAGTCTCGGTAACTCCAGTCGCGGAAACATGAAAGTCGACGCGAGCACTTCACAGACAAGAACATCTACACTGGCAATTTTCAATGCAGCATGGAAAGAAAAGTGTATTTTCGGCGACTGCGGCAGTTATGCCAGATGTTTAGTTTACAAACAAATGCTCAATCACGTGCGAGAAAATCACTTAAAAGGTGTAAGAAAAGTATTTTATTTTGCAATCACCTTCAATTTTTTAATTTAAATATCCTTTACATTTAGTATTTTTAATACTAGTTCATTTAATAACATCTTTTCTGTAACCTTTATAGTACTTTTCCTATTCAGCAGCATAATAAACTGTGTAATGTCGCCGCATTTAAATTTCTTTATGTTATTGAGTACTTTTTTGCAACTACGCATTTGGCATTGCTGGCGCAATCTGCAAAAAGATACTTTTCTTTGCATGCTGCATAGCAAATTGTCATTTTTTTAAAAAAAATTTAAATCACACAAATATGTTTATATCTAGTAAATGTTCCAATAAATGTTACAAAACTTACTGTTTTTTCTGTCGTAATATTCTTTCCCAGAGCAGTGAGACATTTTCAGTCCGAGCAATGGAAAATACTCCGTAGAAATACTACGCGACCTACAGAGCCGCATGCCGCCGATCGATATTCGATGACGTAATTTGCTCTTCCTGCGACGAAAGAGGAAAGAACAAACGGCGGCTCCTCCTCGGAGCAAATTGTTGAGCGCCTCTGAGTTAGAACCTCCTCGACTATGCCCAAACTCTAAAATATGTGTTGCTTTTTATTGTATTTACCAACAAAAACAAAGAATCATTTCTATGTGGACTAAAAAAATATATTTTTGAACAAAAAATGGCTTGCATTAGTTATTACAATTCATAGGGATATTAAAATATATATAGCTATTGGAATATTTAAAACGTGAATCGAGGTTTTATTCTTTATACTAAGAAGGTCGAAAAGTTGCCGTTAAATCCTAGTCATTGATCTAAAGATTCTGCTTCTAAAAACCAGTAACATGAACCAGAGGTTCAAGTGACCTTTTGACGGAATACAGAATCTTTGCCACATGCATTTCCTACAGCATGTGGGTTTCAATTATAGAACCTTATTTGTGAAGAATTCGTAAATTATTCATCGTTTCAGAGCAACATTTCTTCTTGAAATTATCAAAAATGTTTGCCGATGTGTCGTGACAGAAACGTTCACTGAAGTGAACACTCAATAAAGAGTCTATTAACATTTATCACCTGGGCTACTGCATTGTTTCCCCATGCAAGATACTCGGACGCGGAAAACTTGCACAAACCCGTTTTTGACCCACTTCGTACTAGGCCAGAAGATTTTTCTGGAACAGGATTTTTGTGTGAAGAGGAAATTTAGAAGAGTTTGCAATGTTGTAATAAGTATGGTAGTAATTTAGCTTTCATTACAGTGCAGCGATTGAACACTGCATCTAGCAAATAGTGGGAAGTTATTCTGATGCATTGCACATCTTAAAAGAAATTAACAAAACATATGTTTCTTGCGGACATTTTGGTAATTCTCTCATTAAGCTATTCCACAATACACACAAAATTTCTAAAAAAATTGAAGGTGTGTAAAATTTGGCATATATTTTCTTTTTGTTTCTGGAAATATGAGAAATGATCTATCGTTGTTGGGTCACTCCTTCAGATGCTTTAAACATTTTTGATCCTAAGGCTTCTCAACGATGTGCTTCTCTGCGCTAGAAAAAAACATTGCCAAGCGAGATCAGTTTGCAAACGAAAATCAATCATCTAACATGTGTCCTTGGCAAATATCAATTTCCCTAGTCTCTATACTATTGACAGCCACAAATTCTCGAACATGTATGAAGTATTCTGTTCATTTTGATATTTTATTACATTCAAAATATGGGTAAGTTGTGAGTACAAGACTTATCTTTATTTTTTAACTGCAGAGCGTTGAATATTTTGCTTCCGAGAAAAAAATTCCAACAAAATTCTGATATAAAGTTCAAAGATCTCTTCAACGTCAAACAGTTTCCATCCGTTCATCCTCACCTTTCCAGCAGTGTTATTTCATGTTCTTTACTCCACAAATTGGATGAGTTTTGTACTTCAAAATCTCTCAGGAAATTGGTTCCTATGTCTCTTCCACTTCCTATACAACTCAGGTTCCACTTCTCACTCTACCTTTGAAAAGCAGCCGGCGAAAGAGCCGGTCGGATCTTTCATGCGATTTTTTCTACGTTCAGTACATGAAAGAAGTATAGGAACCTAAATTCCGCCTTCGCTCGTGGTCCATTACATTCATGATACGCCAGCGACCCGATCCCTCTCGAAAAATCCGGAAATTCCGAGGCGGCGGCGGCGCGGTACTGGAGACCGGTCGTGCGCCAGGGCGGCCCAGGGGCCGTAGAGGGGGCGGCTGGGGGGGGCGACGCTGGGGGGCCGAGCAGGTGCCGCCTGGAGCTCGGCCAGCGCCTCACAAAGCGGCGAAGGCGCACAGTTTATGCGCGCGCCTGTGTCTGAAGGCGCCACAAAGGGGCGAGCGCCGGCCGCCGAGAAAAGGGCGGGGACGTCGCAGCCACCGCCGCGCCGCCCGCCGGCAAAGGCGCTAGCGCTGGTGGCAGCGGCGGCGGCAGCGATGGCGATGGCGACGGCGACGGCGACGGCGATGGCGACGGTGCGGCGGTTGTGGAGATGGAAAAGTTAGGTAACATTGGCGGAGTTGGCGAAGGCGGTGTGGACAATACTGGCGGTAGTATTGGCAGCGTTGGCGGAGGCTGTGTCTGTGTACAGTGGTGGCGGTAGCATTTCAGAATAGGGGAGGTGGTTCGGACAGCGATGGCGGCAGTGTATAGTCAGCGTTGGCAGAGGCAGTGTGTAGAGCGATGGTGGTAGTATTGGCAGCTGGCAGGTAGTTGGCAGAGTAGTGATGGCTGTATTATTGGTAGCATTGGCGAAGGCGGAGTAGACAGCGATGGCAATAATAGTACTGGCAGCGTTAGCGGAGCCGATGTTAACAGTTGTGGAGGTAGTATTGGCGACGTAGGAGAAGGCGGTGTTGAAAGCGGGAGTGTCGGCGGTGATGTGATCAGTCTCCGAAGTTGCCGGTGGTAGTGTGCTCAGTCTCAGCGGGGACTTGGCGCAGCCGGAGTTGGTGTGATCAGCGGTGGGCGTGGTGCTGTGACAGCGCAGGTAACGTTTCTGGAGGTGGCGGCGGAAGAGTTGGTGTCGGAGGCGGTTATATGAGTGCTGACGAGTGTGGAGCACGGGTGATGCCGGAGGCGGGGGCTAGGTTAGCTGCGGGTACGGGATTGACGTTACGGGTAGAATGGGGGAGGAGGCGAGGTCGGGTCCATTGGCAGTGCCATGCCGGTGACGTGTGTGGAAGCAAGGGTCTTGGATGGGGTGGCGATGAGAGTGGAGGCACAAGGTGTGGTGGAGGTGGTAGAAGGCGGAGGTGAACGTGGGAGTGTAGAAGATGATAGAAAAGTGACAGCTATTCAGGAGATGGAGATGTGAAGTGCCAGGGCAACGAGTGAGGTGATACCATGACTAATGATTAATATATTTTTTCATCACGTCCGTTGAAACCAGTGATTTCATAATACATAGGAGTCACAAACATGGCATGAAGTCAGACCAATATGGGAGCATAACCGTCCACCTATTAAACGGAACCAGCTTCTTTTCTCCAAACTTATTGGTATCAATAGAGTTAACTTTTTTCCATCGGGGCTATCTTCCGGTTTGGCCCGTTCCTATCCCTACCGTCATCCATGGGTACTAACAGACCTACAAGTATCTTTCGCAGTCATTACAGTTTCCCTTTGAAATCTTCCCAACGAGGAGCATCTTCATGCTCCCAGAACATCACGCCAATTGATTGATTGATTGATTAGCATTTCTGGGAGCGACAACGGCTAAAGTCATTCGTTGCATAAGTGATGTGCATGGTTTTCATCGCGGGAGTAGCGTGTTGCCGTGTGGATGGAGAGATCCGGCGCCGACCTACACGTTGGCCTGCGAGTTTCCCTCTCAAGCATCTGTCACCAACGGGACACCGCCCTAGAAGAAAAACTTTAAGCTTCCGATTGTTCCCCGGACAGATGTGAGGGTTCGGTGGTATAACAGCGTACCCAAATTTGCTGGTTCAAACCCGATCGAAGTCATACATTTTTAAGTGCAAAAAATTCCTTCATAGGGGAAGTAAAGTCGGGTGTCCAATGTAGTACATTTACTGCTAGTAAAAGTTTCTCAAGTCAAGAAACCGCCTTAGCTAAATTCAAATTTCCTGTTTCATCGCCCGAGATGATATCGTCCTTTCCCCGCTAGATGGCGAAAGTAGCTTCGCGAAATTTACATGGTTAGATGGTAGAGCGGACCTAACGGCCAGAGTCTCGCCACATAAAATAAAACATTAACATTAACAACAAGTGTGGTAGTGTAGTGAAAATGTGGAACATCACGCTGAGATACCTCTTGGCTCACCTCTGTCCTGTAGAATTTGTAAGAGAAATCTTTGGTCACGTATGACGTCACAGAGCACGGACACGCCTACACTGAGTGCCGTTTCAAAAACATCGACTTTCTAGCTTTTCGTCAGGCAGACTCGGCATAAAAAATTGCATTCGCATGTCGTGCAGGAAAGCACGCAAGTAAACCAATGTAAAAAATTAGTAATGCAGGAAAAAATAAATTTCTTAGCGGTTACAGTCCACCACTTGCATTAGCCTACCCGGTAGTTTTTTCTGCACTGACAGAACGCGTATCTCTATTCTCGTTTGTCTCGCTCCCATTTCAACGGTCTTCAA
Source organism: Acheta domesticus (assembly GCA_031308135.1). Classification (NCBI taxonomy): domain Eukaryota; kingdom Metazoa; phylum Arthropoda; class Insecta; order Orthoptera; family Gryllidae; genus Acheta; species Acheta domesticus. Next base: position 194,878,493 of record JAHLJT010000631.1, on the reverse strand, counting down.
GTTCACTCACAAATATATCTTGCAATGTATTTCAATTTAATGGTACTGGATAGCTTCTGTTTGTTTTAGACCGAAAAATGTGAGAAGAGTAAGAGGAAATGTGTATACGTCACCCATCACGTGATGTTACGCGTGTACTCAGCGTAGCCGTCCAGTTGCCCACCGCTCACTATATTTAAATCATAATAGTTATTATAGAAGAAAATTGACAAAATAAATAGAAGTCTGGACTATTGCTGTAGGTAAGAAGTAGGACATCTGCTGTCTAAACACTCAATGTTACAAGTTTGTTTATTTTTATAATTTCTTCTTTGCATTTATTCTTACGCTCAGAAACAAATTAGGTGATTTCAATGAGAACATTCGAAAGAGCATTACTTACTTTCAGTAATACAATATTATGTAACTTTGAAATGACTATTTTTTTTCTTTTTGCAGGTAACGTTTCAACTGTGTGGATACTGCATGTGATGGTTTTCAAATTGTGTGTATCAGTGGTAAGTTTAAAGCCATTTATTGATTGAATTATTTCATTCGCCATTTACCTCAACAAAAAAGTTTAGTGAATGTAAAGCATCATTCTCTTAAGTATGATCAACAGTTTATCCAAAAAAATCATGAATTTGGATGAGTACCCTCTATTCTAACACAAGATATTCAAACAGTAGTAAATATTGAGTTCTTAGAAAATCTGCGATTCAACACAGATCATCATATTGTCCTATCACTGACAATACGTTTTTGTATCAGAAGAATTCCTTGATTTGGAACGGTAATCACTTCCAACCTTCCAACTTCCACTTGGAAAAATGTTCTTCTAACCCATTTGTGCATGATTGCTACTTATTAAGGTCTAAAACAATTAATGGTTATATCTTGCAAAGTGAACTGTCGGAGAGGTTTTTAACATACACATTTGTACCACTAGAGAGATGTACTGCCCTGAATTTGAGAGATATTAATATATATCGTCTTGACAATGTAAAAATTGTATTCATACAAAATCCGAGTATCGCAAGCGGCCAAACAAATTCCGATTGTTATAATTCATAAACCTACAGCTAAATAATACATTAAACTAAATTTTGCATCAATACTTAATTTTTGCCTCAACGCACGTGATATTATCTGATACAACAACAGCACCAAACTCTAATCTAAACAAAGTGCAAATCGAAAACAGAAAATGTTTAAAAAATAAATAAAGAACTTTATAAATTGTACAAAGTTGAAAGACTGTTCATTTTTGCTAACAACCACAATAATCAAATTACGCTGTTACTAAAAATTAACCACAAGCAAAGAACTTAATGAACGATTTTATCACTGAAGAAAGGCATCACAAATTCCGCCGAGCTACGCAACGGTCACCGTTCGTCGTGCCAAGGAACTCGAGCTTCCTCGCCGAAGGGTTCATGAGCGTTGATGGAGCGGGACAGTTCCCTTCGGCCAGAGAGTCCGAGAGGCCACAACGCCGCCTCCTTGGCACAACCTCCGCTACCATCTCCACCTCGCCTCCGCCCCCGCCGCGGTCCCGCCGCCAACTTTACCACCGCCGTCGCCCCCTTTGCCACCATCGCGAACGCCTCCACTGGGACTGTCCCGTCTCCTCTGTCGTTTCCGATGGCTCAGCCTCTATTGCCTGCACCGTCGCCACCGCGACCTCCTCCTCCACCACGCTCCCGCCATCAGCATCACCACCACCGTCCCCACCTTTGCCTCCACCGCGGACGCCTCTACCTTGACCGTTGCGCAGACTCTGTCGTTTCCGATTGCCCAACCTCCGTTGCCTCCTCCTTCACCACGCCCCCGCCGCCTGCATCACCACCGCCGTCGCCCGCTTTGCCTCCATCGCGGACGCCTCCGCCGCGACCGCTCCGCAGCCTCTGTCGTTTCCGATGGGTCAGCCTCCGTTGCCACCGCCACCTCCTCCTCTTCCTCCTCCTCCACAACCTCCGCCGCCTCCGCCGCTTCATTAGGGTTTTTCCGCGGCCTAATTCCCCGCGCCGCGCGCCAGTCGTTTGTCTGCGTCGCCCGACGCGCGGGCAGTGATAGATGGCGGCCGTCGCGCCTCTGCTGGCCCACCCGCCCACCGCCGGCCCGTCGTTGGACGGCCGTCCTCCCGCCGTCCCGTCTCGCCCCGCCCCGCCCCCACCGGAGCCCCGGCGGCGACCGACAGCGCAGGGCCAGACGATTCCACTGGTTAGGAAACCGTAAACGGTCAATACACTACCGTATTTGATTCACGGAATATCCACCCTTGCTGGAACTGGGTAACGTCCGAGAGATGTTCCCTTAATATCAAACCCTGAGGCAGATATTAGGTGGCGTGTGCTGCTCGCAAGTTACAAGCTCCATGCCGAGGAATGGAAAGTCGATATCTCTTCATTGCATGTGGATGTGTGTGCTGAGTTGGTGATGCACGGGTAATCAGATATGAGAACTGCTTTTCTACAAGAGGAAGCTCCATCATTGTGATTATTCATATGCACTAAGGGGAATAGAACACCAAATCTGCAAATAGATGCAAAATGGAGAAATGGCAGTAACGCAGATTCCATTTTAGATAAATATATGTCTAACAAAATATTTACAATGTCATATGAATACTAGTTGACATAGTAGAATATAAATTAAAGAAGTAGGAATTAGTAGGAAGTAGTAGCGGTGTCGTTGAATACGCAACTAAAGATAGTATTTCATATTATGAAAGCGCACTATTTTGTAACCAATGTTATACTCATCAAAACTCTTATTTCTGCAAGACTTAAAGTTACGTTTTTAGTAATCCAAAAATAATCAGAGGAAACAGAATAATTTCATTTAAAAGTGTTTGAACAGTTAAATTATCTATGAAGAAAAACTCTGTTTTGTGGGGCAACATTCTAATTAATGTCACCTTTCTCTCTATTTCAACTTATTTTCAAACAACTCACAACTCTCTCATATTCTGATATGATAAATACATATGCAAAACTTGTGGATAGTTTTTTCAGAAACTATTCTCTCTAGTGATTGCGATGTTGAAATAAATCTTTTAATTTTTGTTGATACTTTAATTGCGATATTTTCAAAATTTACTTTTAGTCAAATAAAGTTCATTATGCTTATAAAAATGGCCAATACCCGATTTCCATTAAAACCTAGGAATTTTCGAAAACTTCAAAATTGCCCCTCAGATTTTTCTTAATGAAACATCATTTAAAGTAAATTTAATTGATGTCCCATATAATTTTTTGTACCATAAGTAGTTTTTCCGTACCTTCGAGTAAAGTTGTGACAATTTTCCAGAAAATGCTTAATCAAGAATTTTTGAAACATAGCTCCACATTTTCTGTTTTCTCTAAATGTTTGCTTGAATACAAATAAGTCAAAAGTTTCCTTAGTATTATGAGATAGGATTAAGTTTCATTAAACGCACGAGAATTTCATTAATTTTTTCTGGAATTTTGAAAATTGCAAATGTTCACAATTTTGTACCCCTTCCTAGCCATACATTAAAGTGTTCGCTAAAAATTTTTCTTAACGAAATATATTATTTAAAATTAGATCATTCCATGGAACATTTGTTTTGAAATATTATTAGTTTTTAAGAAATTTAAAGTTAAAAAATGTATTTTCATCAACGTATTTAGTAAGATTGTCACAAAAACGGCACCAATTTTTATGGCAGAGTTTTCTGAATTTTTGAGTTTCATTTAAACCTCTTAACAGTATACTCCTAATCAACCAATTTCACTTCAACGTATACTTTCTTTTACTTTCTTATACTTCGAAAAAGTCCTACACCTTGCTTAATGAAGTTATTCCTTATATTAGATTTTAAAGTCATTTCATCTCCACATTTTTTAAATAATTTTGGAATAATTGTGAGTTACATCGTGAGAATTAGGTTCCACAATCCCTAATATAGTAAAACACATACATTAACAGCCGAATGATTAATGCGCCTACCTCTTTAGTTTAAGGATTGAAAATCAAATAATTCACCTTTGAAGGACGGGACAATGCTTCTGTTTCTTTAAACTTTTGAAAGAATTATCAGAATACAGTAAATTAACTGGCAGAAAGCATTTTCATTTAAATGTGCATATTTTCAAATGTTTATGATATGTAATGATTTTTGAAGTTTTCATGTTTAATCGGTTACAAGAATTTCAAGCGCACGCAGATGTGTTAGTTTATCATTTGCAAACTGTAGCTGTTATGATTATAACCATAATCAGTAATACCAGAAAACATGTGTTGTTTTGGTACCAGTTAGTTTTATATGTTTTGACATTGATAATTGTTATATCTTTCCATGATACCTTTGTTGTCTTCGCGTTTTTTTGAAGAGTTCATACTAAGTTCATTTGATACTCTTCATTTTAATTTGAAAATGTAATTCAAATTAGTGTTGTAAAAAGTGCATAAGAAAGTGAAAATTTTTCACAAGCTAAACACTTTAATTTTTCAAGTTGAGCATCTTTCCGCTGCCTCCTGCGCTTTGGTAAATGTGGGCTCTCCATTCGGATGGGTGTCTTCCAAATATTCTACCCTCCCACAAGAATTCTCATGTCTGGCTACTGAAAAACTTGGGTATAAATAATTTTCAGAAATTCACTCCGATTACGAGAACTAAACTGGCACACCGCGCAGAGACCTACACCGTTATTTTGAAAACTCGAAAACACAAGTTACAGATACAAATAAAGCACACGATGAAACAAAACGGGTTGGCGACGTAAACGCGCGAACCGGGTCCACACTCCCTTTCCATTGGGGAAACATCTCTACCCACTTTCCGCGGCCGCCGCCTGCCGCCGCCCCCATCGCCGCCGCCGCCCCCATCGTCCACGCCGCCACCATCGCCGCCGCCGCCCGCGCCTCCCTCGCTACGCACACCAGCCCGGTCGCCCTCGCCACCCCCCCCGCCCACGCCGCCCCCCGCCGCGTCCACGCCGCTCCCTCTGCCACAACCTACCACCACTCCCCAGCAGACCCCGCCGACTCCGCCTCTCCCACCTCTCCCACCACCGCCAACACCGCAGCTACCGCCGCCGCCGCTGTCCGTACCGCCGCTTAATCCCTGATTAGCCCGCAAGCACACCCACAGCAGCCACTATCGCCACACGCGTCGTTTTTTTCATTATTTAAATGGCGCTTCGTACACGGCTTTTACTGCCCACGCCGGCCGGCCGGCCACCCGAGCGGCCACGGCGGCAGAGGCCTCGGAGGCTGGGGCGGGGCGGGGGCTCGCTTTTGAAATTGTTCCAATTCGGGGATGGATGTCCCGCGATGGCGCGCCGCGGCGGCGGGGCGACGAGCCGGCGGCGCCGCGGGGGGCGGGGCGGCCAAGGTCGGTACGTGGGATTGCCACCGAGGCGCCACCGGTCGACGCGCCGCCGGCCCGCACTGCCGTCTGGCGGCCGCGGCGCGAAGCTGCGGCTACGCGGCGCCGGCGGTGGGGGTGGGGCCGGACAGGTTTACGCGCGACCGGGGACGCAGCGTGCCACCGCCCGTGCCGCCGCCGCCGCCGCCCGCGCCGCTACGAGTTTGAAAGAGTTATTGCATTGACAAGTCTGGCGAGGGGTTCGGCGCCTGGAAAAATTGAATTGTTGCCTGCCGCCGTGTCGGCTGGAAGGAACGTGGGGTGAGGGTGTGTCGGGAGCGGAGGGGGGGAGGAGTCGCGGGCAGTCACCACGGGTGTGGTGACAAAGCCGACCACCCTCCCCGGTTCTTTTCCCTGCCTCTGCACTCCCCTCCGTCCCTGAACATGGGGTGAGGAAGCGGGTGGGGAATCGCAGGCAGTCAACGCAGGTGCTGTGGCACAGCCAACCCTCCTTCCCTTCCCTTTCGTACCCCCCTCACGACCACCCACCCAACCTCTCTCATGTGCTGCTCCCCATGTGGGCAGGCGCGTACCTGAGGTGAGGAAGCGGGTGGGGAATCGCGGGCAGTCACCGCAGGTACTGTGGCACAGCAAACCCTCCTTCCCTTTTCCTTTCCTTCCCCCCTCTCGACCACCCACCCAACCTCCCTCGTGTGCAGCTCCCCACGTGGGCGGGCGCGTACATCCAGTTTCGCCGTGCGTGACCCTCCCCCTCCCCTGCCGGCCTCCGTAAAGTCCTGGGCGTTCGCCGCTCGCAACGTCGCGTCGCATTGAGCGCGGTCGCAGAGTTTTCGCGAGCACGTTCGGACCGTCCGAAACATTCCTCGTAAAACTCCGGCGCCGATCTCCTGTTTCTGGCAAAACGACGAATTCCGCCGTCCCCCTTTCTCCACGCTTCGAGAGCCACGGCTATTGCGAATATGAGTGAGAAATATAAAATTCTCAATGCGAATGCGCTGTAAATATGCGAGTTCAAAGCGAGAAAAATGTCACACTCGTTTGAACTCCAATTCTCTCCTTCTCAAAGGAAATTTAAAAACTCGCAAATAAAAAATAAGTAAAAAAAATTCTCAATAAATAAAAGAATGTAAAACAGTTCTTTTTGATTCTTGCATTGAGGAGACTCGTTTCTATTGTCAACTTTTCAACTTCTTTTATTTTTAATTAATTATAATTTACTACTTTTATTGCCTCTGGGCACCTTAACAAGAGATATCCAAAGGTCACTGAAAATGTTTATTGATACAAACTGTCAGTTATGTAATGTCCAAGTAATTTCTAATTCAAAACAAAATAATATATCAATATAAATAATATAGACTTGAAATAAAATCTCTTGACATGACGCAATAAGAATAAGGGATTCTAATTAGGAGCGAAAACTCGTGGTTTTATTTTTTTATGGAATAACGTTTATTTATTCTCAATTGTTATGAAGACACAAAAATAAATGACAATGCTTCCAGTATTTTTCATTTACTAGTTTCTTACTAAACATCCTGTTTTAAAAAAAGGTTCTGTTATAATTTCGACGCTGACGTTTTACAAACTTGGCCGATGGATCTAATTTTTTTAACTCGTTTAGAGGTCAAATAATAGTTTTTAAATATTTCTGAATAATATTTTGATTGCGCGTTTATTTATGTATATTGTCACCAACAATTATTTAATTCAAGAGATACTGAACTCAAACTTCCGTGTATGGCATATAAAGATCTATTTGTGCAGCGATCATATGAGTACGTACGATGCTCTATGTCAATACTAATGAAGTTACGGTAACCGCTGCTGGGAAATGACGTTGTCATTACCTAGTAAATATAATGATAAAGACTAAGCGATTCACAACCGAAATGCTCTTTGTATTTGTAATATTGTCCATTCGTTTGACGGATTTCATATAATTTCGAAAAAGAAATTTCATACACAACAGTAATATTTAAATATTATTGTTAATTATTTAACCTAAAGTCAAAAATTTGATTAAAACTACGATACGTTCATATAATATTTTCCCTAACACCACCTCTCAATGTGAATCAAATCATGGCGTATAAGAAACATTGAAACTAAGTAGAAAATTGTAGTGAAGAAAAAAATACAAACTTGTGTAAGTTCATGTCTTGCAAAATAAATAAAAATAAACAGGAAATGCCGGACATAACCCACATACATGGTATGTATACTTGAATTACATTGCCAAATATGAATAGAGTGTTCTACAAGCACCACTGCACAGTGCACTCGAGAAATACTTTCTTTCCAACTCAAGATTGAGAATGATCTTTACTGAGAGGTAATATACTCTGCTATGAAAGCTATCATTCTCAAAATTGTGTTAATTACCATCATTGTCTGTAGATCAAGCGAACTTCAATTGCTTCTGTGAAAGCCTCAGTGTTAGACGTAATTGTAATTCCCATTACAATTATTATCACCATGTACTCCGTGAGTAAGGCAACTGCATCATTTGACTCTTTATCGTGTTAAGTACAGTAATGAAGATGTAATATCTATTACGAGGGTGTTTGTCAAAGAATACAAAAAAAACTTTAACAATTTCACAAAACTCTTGCAATGTTGTGAAAACACAAAATGAAAGGCACACACTGACCAAGCGATGCTACCTGACTAACACAGCAAGAAAAACCAAATTAATGTAACATTGCAGAATGTATTGAAAGGTTACGAGGCACACATGGCTGGATTTTCCAACCCAGACCACTCTCACAGCACCACAGCTCCTCCAAATTACACAGCTGTCTAGTAGAGGGTCTCAAATGCAGATAGCAAGAAAATGCCTTTCACCGCCGTGGATGCTTCACGCTCAAGGTCCACCATAGCTCCCTCCGCTTTGGCCCACACTCCACCAGCTTTTCTCGCCCGCTAACCGCCGGGGCACTGGCCTCGCCCCGGGTTCAGACCCCGGGCAGGGCGCAGGGGGGGGCGGCCAGCCGGCTAGCCGCCGGAGGGGCGGACGTAGGCGGGGGAGATACGGTCGGAGACGGCGTGATGGTGGTGGCAGCGGCGGTGACGGCGTGATGTCGACGTGACGTCATCGGTGTCGGCGGCGAGGGTAGCTGATTGCAACCTGGCCGGGCGGCGGAAGAACCGCCACATGCATCAAGGCGCGGGGAAACAATGATCCATTAATGTCTTAATGCATTCATTAATTGATTGATTGATTTTTTTTAAAGTGGGACGCGCGAACTTTGGAGTTGGCGCCCCCATAACACACTGGTGTAGCATGGAACTCCCATAATTTAGCGGGAGTACCACAAAGAGTGCCCAGGTGGGCGGAAGTCGCAGGAACTTGTCCGCGCCGACCAAAATGTGCTAACAGTGTGAAAAAACGTTTTCTGAAAGTTAGTTTTTACACTAGATATTTTAGTGAATTTCAATAATGTTCTGGAAGGTTCTATTAGTTAACAATATCTTATCTCATTTCAATGAGGTGTGTTCACATGCCTAATGTTGAAAATAATACTGAAAAAAATTCCATGAAGGGCAATTCATAAATATAGCGCGATTTTAAATGTAGTGTCTCTTCAAGGACACGACACTGAAATCTAATCGGGAACTTTGTTACGACATTAATATTTGGTATTGAAGCTCTCGATTTGATTGCAGTGTCCCCCGTCCGTCCAGCTCATGGTCATGAAGAGACACTGAATTAAAATCGGTCAATATTTTTACACGTTGCTCTGTATCATTTTTATCAGTTTATTAAATTTAAGTTTGCCGGAGTTTTCCAGTGATCAAACCATGAAATTAGGAAATATAACGATATGTTTGTTCACAAGATATATGTGTTGGATGGAAGAGTCAGCTCTTTTAATCAGGTATTCATGATCGCTTATTTATTTGAAGGTTTTTATTAAGAGTATTTCATTACGCGAGCATCTTACATTGTCATTCCAATGCCCTCGAACATTCGCCTTACTTTCTCTGTATCTATTTATTATCTCTCTCTCTCTTTCTAACTCTCTCTGAATTCTCTTCTCATATGTTTTTCTCGACGTGCAGCGAGTTTGAGAGAAAGAGAGGAAGCAAGAGAGTTAGGGCCAGTTTAGGAGAGAGAGAAGGGGGGAAAGTGTTCAGACAGAATCAAAGAGAGAGAGGGGGAAAGCGTTCAGACGGAATCAGAGAGAGAGAGAGAGAAAGAGAGAGGGAGCGTTCAAACGGAATCAGAGAGAGAGGGAAAGCGTTCAGACGGAATCAGAGAGAGAGAGAATTGACACGCTTCTCGCTCTCTGTCCCTCGCTCGTTGGCACGTTGGCGCACCCGCACTGGAGCGGTGCGCGGTCGCCGGGCGCCCGCGCCGCGCCAACCTCAAACGTAATGACGCGCCCGCGCTGCGTGCAAATGCCGCCCCCGTGGGAACCGGACGTGCATCGCGCATTTGGCAGCAGCACACCCCGTCACGTGACGCGGCCCTAGAGGAGGGAGGGTCTCGCCCTTTCTTCTGCTTTTGGCGCCAGTTCAGCCACAATGAGCGCGACGCCACAGGGTGAACCGCAGACAATACGGGACACCTTCACGGGCCGAGGTTATCACACTGCTAGCTGTCGCCGCAGCGATTCGGACAGGGCGGTCCTTGGGTTCGAGTCCTGATGGTGACGGATTTTCGACGTCAGCAGTTAGCTATGTCGAATTCAGTCGCTGGCTTGAGAATTCTAGTGGCCCGTCGCTCTGACCGATGATTTTATTCGTTTCTCTAATCATTACCAGACGAATGCCGGAGCGGTACCCTAACAAACGGGTCACGGACCGCGCTCTATCTGTCATTGCACTTCGTTTTCCTATCGTCTTCCCACACACACACATTTACACACACTTAACTGCCGTCCAGGGAGACCTGTCGAGAGCCTGTCATAGCTGGGGCAATGCTCTGCACAAATAATTACACAAAAATACACACAAATATTAATAAATCAATCAAGAATCACCTTTTGTTTCATTTGCAGTAGCAATCGACGAAATTAATTTTATATTTTAATGAAGATTTTTCAAGTTACGCCACCATTTAATAATAATAATAATAATAATAATACCAAAAATAATAACAATATTAATTACTATTATTATTACTATTATTATCATAATTGGGAATATGTGTCTTTCAAATCCTCCCGCGAACTATATAAAAGAAAGATAAATTCCGCTCCAGATTATCTCTTGATCAACTCACCCTTGGTCACTCTTTATCTGACCTCAATGTAGTGATGGAACTAACTCACTTCCCTCACAATTGCTTTCAGTTTGAGCGCTCTCTGGAGAAACGATATTGGAAGAGCTAAGTATGACTTCTATTGTTTAGAGCACCCATTGTACCTTGAATTAAGAAGCGTGTCGTGAGAAGTTCACATTTTGCAATGAAGGCGCTGTTCCCTTCGCGGTCCAACCGTTAAAGAAATATTACACAAATGGATAATAGAAGGAACTTTTTGAGGTACTAGGTAAAAGACAAAGGATCAATGAACCCTATCACAATTGTTCATTTCTTAATACAATGTGCTGATTAAAATAAATTAAGAACTAAATATGAAGTATCAAATAAAAAACAACAGTCATTAACACTCAGAAATATGACCTTCAAAGTAATTAACTTCCTATCTGAATCAAAAATTGTGTTGCTTTCTCTCCAGTTTTAGACTGAAGACTCCAGACTTTGAGCTTCATCACTGGTCTCTGGTTTTTGAAAATTTATCTCCGCTTTTCTTAATTTCAATAGTTTTTAAATTTTTTATAAATAAATAATTTTCCAAATTAAAAATTATAGTATTTTCTATTTTATTAGAATTCTGACTTTTCTTCTTCATTAGAAAGATAGAGACTAGAACGTGAAAGTTGGTCTTGCAATTCTCGTATCATCGCCACCCGTTCTCTTTTTTTTCTAGGCATATCAGACATAGACAACATCTTGCGATTAAATCCAGGCTTTGTAAAATCTGAATTATTTGTAAAGTTGAACTACGGCTTGGCTTGTGATCAATTTATTGATTTTCTCAAAAAGCTAGTATCTCTGTTCAAAAAACCTCTCAGTAACGAAAAGTATAGCTGGAAAATATAGTACGTTAGCAAACTGCGAAATACACTATTTTATTAAATGTTATTTATTTATACATTAATAAAAACCAAAGAAATGTAAATATATTCTAAAGAAATTAACAAAAGTCTGTGTCAATTATTTTAGAGTTCAGTATGTAGAAAAAGTTTTAAATTATTACCCCGCCCCCTTGGTCACAGGGATCACCAGTTTTCTGGAATCGGCAAGGAGGCAACCCTTATCAGAAATGGATAAAAATAAATAAATGTGTTCATTTGATTTGAATACTAATTATCTGAAAATTAAAACAATATCGTAGATTAATGTAAAGAAAATTGTATTACTATTTTTTCTCAATTTTGTAATACTTAGTTGTATCAAATACTGCTAATTCTTTGTAATAATTATGTGATCGCTAATGACCGTTTTATTAATTCAACCTTAATATATAAATCAATTAAAAAAGTATTAGAGTTATTCCATCAGGATTTTAAAACCGAAAAATATATCGGAGGTATTAAGGTAACAAATTATTTTATAAAGATATCATTGACATGTAGTAGTACCTTAAATGAAACTTTAATAAGGGAGTTAAATTCCCAAAAAAAATTAAGTAAGGCGGTTTATGAAGGTACTAAGAGAATGTTTTAGGGTGTGTTATAAAAATAACAATATAAAGAAAGATACAATTCTAGAAATTATAAAACAACTAGCATACCCGAATATCAAACAAAATAACATTGCAATTGATGTTTGAAACAAATTTTCAATTAAAGTTTATTCAACATTATAGAGAGAGGTTCTTGGAACAATTCATACTTCTTTAAAAACAACATTTAAAGAAATGTTTCAATCTTCCTTGAAAGTTAGCTTTTCGCTTTCCTTGATAGTCACAAAAATAATAGAAAAGGTTTCTACTCTCGAGAAAGCCAAGTAAAGTAGTGCGAAAATACCGGATCGGGCAAGAACAGACCTACTCATTGCAATATTATTCAACTGTCCTTGATTTGTTATGAAGAACCGAGTGGGGTTTGGAGAGTGGGGGCCACCTTGCTGGGGTGAGAAAATTGAAAAATTATTTGTGTACTAAAAAGTATTGAATTATTTTCTGCGTCCTTACGTACATCAAGAAAAACAATTCCGAGCCAAAAAATAATCAAACTAATGTTTTCACCTTTGAGTACTAAATACATTTGTTAACATCAGAAACAATTTAGTAGGCATTAGTAAGCCCACTTCGGTACATGGGAATGTTGCTCAAACTATGTTTGCATTTTTAATATCTTAACTAACCGACATCTTGAGTCTAATATCAAATGGTGTTTTATTTACAGTATGAGTTTGCAGTTGGGAGTTGGTATACATACTTCCAGATGCCGCCAACATTTAAATCGTACGTTTGGACTGCGATCGTTGGCAGTTGTCGGGTGACATGCACTATTCTTTCTATAATTTTAAATTTAGTTGTTTTTTAATTGATTCACGTAGTATTATAGGCTAGCGCGTTTTGATTTTTGTTTTCCATTTATTTCAAGCTATTTTACTTTAGCTACTTTAAAAAGTTTGTTCTTTGTGTTGTGCCATAGCACAAGTTTTCCCCCACTATCTCTGCGTACCCGTGCGAGAACTCTCGCATGTTAGATCCCACACTCATCCCTATCCTTCTATTTTCGTTCTAAGAGGGAAAGTAGTAAACGAAACGTGTTTATTTGTTTAAAATCTATAATGGTAACTTGCAATGTACTAACACAATTGCAAATAAAAATATAAAACAATGCAATTAACGTGTAAAGAAATTTTCAGTAAATATTTATTCAATATCAGGAGAATTTGCTTCGAACAATTCCCAATACTTACTTAAAGACATTTGCAGTAATTATTCAATGTTCTTTGTCAATTAGGTTTTAGTTTTTCGTGATAGTCACACAAATATTAGCTTTTTACTTTTGAGAAAGCTACGTGTCCGAACCCGTTGACTTGAAAATTTCATGGAATGATAACGAAAATATTGGTACAGGTAAAACACAAACACAGTCTTCGCTCTTCACTGAGCACTACATCCTTCCAAAATAAAGTACACAGCACTTATAGACCATGAAAAAACGTTAATTGAATAGTTTCACTACACGCGTAAGAAACAATCTTCATAGGTATAGGTAAGAAGCAACTATAATAGTACTTCTAGTTGTTGCTGGAGAGTAAATCTTGAATTAATGATTATGCAAATAAACCTCGTCAGACTGCACAAACTACGGTGTTAACAGAAAGCGTAAATAAAGATTGTCGAATCTAAGCCTTCTAAGCGTGTCGCCACAAAAATTGCTACCAGCAGGAAGGACTGAAATATTGAGGTGGCCTTGATAGTATTGAAGCGTGGAACCGAAAAGTTAATTGAATGGATCGGAGAATGTTTCATTTTGTAGATTATAGTGTGAAAATCGCTTCTTTGAAATTTAACTTTTTAAGGCTCTAAAACGCTTTGTTTATGAGTTATTTGCCGATATATGTTGACATGTGATGCGGGTTGCATTTTACATGAATATTTCGATGCGTTTTTGTAAAGAAATCATACATATTTTTAAAGTCAAAATGGAATTCGTCAAGTCTCCGTGAAATTGTCTTTCTTTAGAGCCCTCATTTATGAAGATTGGTTGCGTGTGAGAGCAGGAACCCAAAGGTATACTACTGAAATGATACAGGAGACGATGAAATAATTAATTTTTCAGATGCAGCACATTTATCTGTTTCCAGTTCTAAAATGAGCGGTTCTACTTATTAGTTTCCTCTCTTTTCAAGGAAAATATAAGCAGGGTTAAATAAATTTCTTTAATTAAATGGAATTAATATTAATTAATATTTATTTCAAAAAATTGAAAATGCACTAGCAAATCATAATAAGTTTTTATGTAATAAAATATAAATGTTTAATTAGAGACAAAAAATAATGTGGAAAAAATAATGAATTGAAAGACACGAAAAACACAATAGTGGAGAAGGGGAGAACTAATCCTGTTACCCTAATGTAATTATCCCTACAAAACCGGATTAAAAATATTTTTCGCCTTAATTTTCCACATGAAAATAAAGTACAAAGGCGAAAAGTCTACACACTATCAGCGGTGGCGTTGCTCGATTCCAATTATTTCCGCACGTGTTCTCCAGTCCCGACTTCTTTGAAAAAGGGCATTTCCAGGAATCCATCCTATCAGCGAACGGCGCCTCTATGGGAGACTAGCGCCTTCAAGGTTCGCCCACTTTTCTTTGAAAGCCCCTGTCGATCAGATCTCTCGAACTCACTGTTAGTCTCGGCCCCCCCTTCGCCTTTCCGTTCCCCAATCAGCCCGCCTACGTTCTCTCTCGTCGCCTTTTCACTTCAGGTCTTTAGGCAGCATGGTTTATTGCAAATTCCCAAATTCATCGCGAGCTAAATAAATTGCAATTAAATGAACACATTAACAAAATAGCTGACCATTTCTATCAAAATCTTTACTCTTCACCCTGTTCCACTGTATTTAATCTGGGCTGCCGTGCATCAGGGTCGTATTAAATCAAGATTCCCCAAGAATAGACTAAGACCACCGTAACTTCTGATTTTTACACCTTTCCTAGCGCTACCCTAACTTCAACCTAACACCTCAGACCAAACTTTGAAGCCTAAACAAATATTCGAACCTTAGACCATGTTCACAAGTAGGAATGAATACTCTTTGCTATGGATGGCCATACCTAAAACGTTATAATATAAAATGGATTGTTTTCAAACTTCTCGAGAGACGGGAACGTCGAACGAAAAAAAAAGTTCTTTAGGGATGTGTAATCGCCAACAAAGCATCGATGTTTCTAATCATAGATGTTGGAAATTAAAACATGGATCTTAATAAAACATAGCCTCAAAATCATCGATGCTTTGAAACACCCATGTTTTTAAAACGTTAACAATAACTATTAGTTACCATTAATATTCACGAGAGAAGGCAATTTGATGGTGGTTGCGTTTATTAATTTTCAATCGAGATATAACTGACAAAATAATATCACCAATTGATAAAGACAATTAACAAAAGTTTGATTACCTGATATGGTAATTCAAAAATAGACTGCATAACCCTAAATTAAATATTTCTTACTCCTGTTCACTTTGATTTGAAGCATGTTCCAATTATTTATGTATATAGGCGAAAATTATTGATTTTTTAATTATTATATTTGTAATTCAAAAATAAAATATCTACCACGCAAAAATATCGAACACATAATAGCCATATTAAAAACATTGCCTTAAAAAATCGAGGTTAAATAAATCCATAATTTCAAAAAAATCGATGTTTTGAAAACAGTCTTGAATACGGTTGAAATAGGAAAAATGTCTCATCCCTAGTCTCCACCCAGCTTTCCCTTCCCCGTCTGCTCCTCTATCACCCCGTTTCTGCCAAATCACCCTCACGCTTTCGCCGTCATTTCTTCTCCATCAAGTTGCCGCCTTCATTCGCCAGAGCTCTACTCATTGCACCTCTCTTCATTTCCACTCCGCCCACCCGTATTACCCTTCTCTCCATCACTCTGCCCCTTCTCACCTTGCTCCATCTGGAACCCTTCACATCCCCATCCCCATTGCCTTTTCCGACTCACCTCCGTCTTCGAGTTCACCCCCACCCTCCACCCGCTCTGCCCAATTCCGATCTTCACCCCCTCCTTCACCATTTTTCCACAATGCCATCTTTCCCTCGTCTTGGGCTCCGTGAGAACGTCGCGCACAACGGCGCTAAGTCAGATAAATGACGGGTATGATACCCCGCCTATAGAGGGCGGACAAATTGGATCAGCGCGACTTGGTCTCTCTGTGGCCAAGTTTTAAAAAGTCACTATTATCTTATTTCCCGGAGAGTTGCGGCAAGTTGGGGGGCGAGTGGGCGGCGGTAACAAGCGAGCGGGCGGCGGCCGCCCCGCCCGGGGCGCTCACGGACCGCACGCGGCGGGGCGGGGGGAGGGGGGAGGCGCCCTTAAAACCGATGTGCCACAACCGCCCGCTCCGGCCGCCTGCCCCGCGCCGCTTCGCTGCCGCGGTCGCCCGGCCCTCGCCGCCGACCAAGTCGTTTGCTATAGTTTGAAGTTTGCGAACTGTGACCCCTGCCCGGCTGCGGATGGTCGTAAGGAACAATGCAAGGACCCTCCAAGGACAGTATAGTGGGTAATTGTTCAGCATTAATTGAGAACCTGCGAGAAATTTCAAAAAAATAAGCATACCTTGTCCTAAATAAATTAAATATAAGACTTTTATTTTGTACTTAAATTAATTTGTCTAATTTTTAAATACTAAATTTAACGATCAATTCTTGTTTGTAAAACTGCTCTGTTATATCAACATAACGCAACCAAGCGGATGTGCGAAAAGCATCTCTTAACAGCCGGCGTCCGTTATAAATTTTAACAATCCGACGACCGTTTAGGAACAAATGAGTAGCTAAAGACAGTATATTAGTACTCTCATTTGAAGAAAATGTATACGTGTTTTTATGCATTTTTCGTGTAAGAAAGTATTACGAAACGTATTGAAGAACATACGGTCGACATCATAAATAACGAACTTGATGGGTTATAAACTGAAGCTTCAAGCCTACGTTCACGAATTTCAACCGCGTCCGTTATTTGATCTACATACATCTAACGACGTTTACAGCTACATTGTTTGAATTATTTTTCAATATTAGTATTCGCCGTATTTCACTTCATTAAAACTGACTTCCTGTAAAAAATTCGTTTTCGTTCATTTATAATAAGACTCGTTTATGTGAAGGAAAGAAGCTACTGTTATTTCAGGCAGACAGAAGGGAATAAAAAACTTTTCCGCCCTCTACCATCGCAGCCACTTTGCAAACTGAAGGGCGCAGACCGAAGGGAGGTTTAACCTCAGGGGGCTAAGTAATTGTGCGAAGTTTTTAATCGTGTTGTGCTTCTTGTGCCAGCTGTTCGTAAAATGAAGGGAGTAAGTTCAATTCGTAAACGACAGTAGTTATTACATAATTGCCGCATTTGTGCTATAATTTGGTTGAAAAGTTAATGAGCAATGGGGAAGGTTCAAAGCTTGATTAGCATTATTTTCGGCTTTGCCAGGACAACTTTAACAAGTCGGTGACAATTTGTAATATTTAAAATATGAAGTAATCTAGAACTCGTATGAAATATTGTTGTTTAAATCTTAAGAAATTCTACTGAGAATCCCAATAGTATTCTTTCGTTTATTAACTGATCTAAAATTACATTTAATAATTATGTGATATTTCCAAATACCGTGAACTCAACCAGAGCTGTGGGCATTTTTTTAATATCAGTGAAACTGTATCCCGCTGGCATTTCTTGAAAACTTATATTTAACTTATCTCGATAGTCTCAGAGTTCGAACTCCGACTCTGTGTGTGTTTTCTTGGAACAGGCATCCAAACGCGGGGTAGTATCTTTTTCAACCCAAAGACTTTCCTTACCTTCGTACATCGTGTCTGACCAAGAAGTCTTTAGAGAATATTTCTCATTTTTTGACAATATTACTCGCTGTTTACGTCCATTTTGTTATAAAAGTCATTGTTTCAATGATCTTTAGACGTTCTACATAGTTAGTAAGTATCTGTTCTCGATTTTTCGATCGTAATTTTGAGGTTTTTGCAATAAACGAGAATGAAGGTAATTATTTTGATGTAAACAGAAGTTATGCTAGTGATTGCTAGTGACAAAGACTCTAATTACAACTGAACATGCCATAACTACAACACAATCGAAGTGCAAAGAATTATCCGAAACGCACTGATTACTGAAATGAGGATATTTTTGAAAAGAAAAATTAGTGCCTAACACAAATTTATGATTGAAAGGGCCTCACACGAAACAAAATACCATTATTTAGAATAATTCATGAAAACAGAAACAATTTCCTTCTTTAGGTGCGTTTGAAAATAGTGCATTACAGTTGAAATGTATTGACAATTACGAAATTAAAACTAATTATTCACATTTTTTCAACATTATAAAGTTAAAAACTGCATGGTATATATGACATTCCTCGTTGTGTTTGGAAAAGTCTGTGGTTTTTCTTTTAAAAAAGAAAAACAACTTTTTAATTTTCACCAAAATACACTTTCTCATGGGCATTTTTTTTTCACTTTCATTATTAAATTTCACTAGTGGTTTGAACATGAAAATGCTTCGCGTTCGTATTTCGAATGCGAACAACTTAATATTCACCATTAAACATGCGAAAGACAAGGAATGGTGCAAATGAATGATCAAAACTTTCTAATGAATCCTTTCTAGGTTGACCAATAGTTAAATTGGAAAATTCAAAATAACTAAATACGTTATATAAAAAAATAAAACTTTGTTTTGTAAAAACCCGAGACATTTTATCATCCAGATATGATTTGTTGGGATACCGGGACAAAGTTTAAAAATCCAGGACTGTCCCGGGAAAGCGAGACGTATGACATCGCTATTCTGAAAGATTGAGAAAACACACTAAATGACATTTAAACTGAGATTAATTTTTTTTTATAATTTCAACGCCTTAGCTCTTTTTTCATTTCCTAAACATGATTTAATATAATATATATTAAACAGAACATTTTTGTGAGGTATTGTTGAATCTACAGTAGTGTATGTGCACGTGATCAAGAGATCAAGTCAAAGAAGGGGTAGGAAAGATCGTGAGCAATCTGTAGCACGGTTTTTACAGTACTGCTCCGTCGTTCTTCTGATGCCGTTTGGAGAAACCCCAACAAACTACCGAACAGAACAGCCGGTCACTAGGATTCTCCTCCAGAGAGCGGCTGAATTCGACCTAGCCAACGCGCTAGTCTTTAATATCCGCCATAGTCGAGACTCGACCCTATCATCTCCCACTTAGACTCTCTGCAGAGACAACGGCAATACTGGCAATAGCGTCGGAAAGTCGCTCGCCTCTTCCACGCCGCGCAGTCTCTTTTTGCCCATCTCATCGCCCGCTTCTCAGCCGGGAACGCCGCGCTGCTCAGCTGCTTCCCTCTAACCGGCGGGCTCTCCAGCGGAGCGCGCTCCCTCCGAGAGGTTTACGGGTCCACTTTACCTAACCCTCGCAAATTACTTAAAAGAACTGCAACGGGTGCCGCGCCCTACGACGCCCCGCGACACGTGGCAGCAGGTGGGCGAGTTCCTTCGCCTTCGTTGCCCCGACGGGTGGGCGGGGTGACCGGGGGAGTGGGCGAGGAAACGAGGCGGGGGGGAGGACCGGGAGGGAAAACGAGGCGGGACTGCGTGGCGGAACATCGGGGCAGGGTAGCGGGGTGGGAAAGAGAGGTGGGTATGCGGGGAGGAAAATCGAGGCGGGAAAGTGGGGCGAAAAAGCGGGGCGAAAAAGCGGGGCGAAAAAGCGGGGCGGGAAAGCGGGGCGGGAAAGCGGGGCGGGAAAGCGGGGGCGGGAAAGCGGGGCGGGAAAGCGGGGCGGGGAAGTGGGGCGGGGAAGCGGGGCGGGGAAGCGGGGCGGGGAAGCGGGGCGGGGAAGCGGGGCGGGGAAGCGGGGCAGGGAAGCGGGGCGGGGAAGTGGTGTGGGCGGGCGGACGCGTGGATGCGAGGCGGGGAGGGTGGGTCGGGGAAGGATGAGGACGGGAAAGGACGGGGGAGCGGACGGGCGGGGGCGGGCGGGCGGAAGCTGTAACTGGCAAAGGCACTGTTGGAGATGGAGTTCTCATTACATCCCGCTACGTGCCGGAAGCGCGGAAAGGTTTCATCAGGACGGTTCACGCAACTAGTTTCATCGCAATTCTAGAGGAAGTTGATGGTCTCGTTACTCGGACGAGTTGAATTGTGTCAGTACTACTTTCAAATGTAAAACTAATCAATGATTATTCTCAAATTATTTTCATGATTTGAAATTGATGAATTAAAATAATTTCATTTAGTACTGATATAGTTGACAGGTTCTTTTAATCAATTGCGTAAATAGTTTTATTGAGTATTTACAGTTTTTGGACGTGTCAACTACTCGAGTAATAATATGTTCTGAGAGTGTAGTAGGTTGTAAATTGGTACATGAAGTCTGGCGACGAACTCTCATCGGCTTGCTAAATTTCCAGTTTTTCCCCGAAGAGAGACATTCCTATCCGGGGAATGATCTAAACTGATCCCTCGTCTGATAGTGTAGGATGTACGAGTAAGTGTGTATTTTTTGTGTAAAGTGAGAGAAAGGGACAAAGGTGAAGAAGGAAAGATAACTCGTAGCCCATTCGTAAGGGAATTAACATACTAAGAATTCCCTTGGTATTGAGAGGAGAAACCACGGAAAGTGATGATACGAGCAGGGGCGTAGCGTCCATGGATGTGGATGATGTGTTACATACCCTGACAATATCAGCTATTTTATTTTAAAATGATTGTAAATTGTCAATTTGTTATTTTCTTTTTCTACTACAAAATATTTCATTATATTTAAAACATTGCGCCGTTGAGAATTCGATTCTTTACAAGGATGAACTAATCAGTCTGAAATGCCGCCTAGCTTGCGCTGAGAATCAGATGCACACTGATCCATTACATCCAGGGTGCCTACCGTGGAGCCTACGAAAAAGCTGTCGTTTTACGAAACTTTATTGTTCTCTTCGGTATTTTAAGAGAACGAGGTTAATTAATGAACATTGTTGTTTTTATTTAAGTTGTATTACCTTATTTTAGTGAATTTAGCAACTATATATTTGTAGCCAATTTAGGTTAGGGATAGTGCTGGCTGAATGCACAAGGGTATGTGACTGTGCAATCCACATTTGTGCCCTGGAATGACGAGCACCACGCGATCCAAAGTGCCTACATAATTATAGAGTCGTATTTTTGTGCCGTGGACAAATTATAGCACATGAGAAACAGTTAAAAATATTTGAAAAAAATATGAGAGGATAGAATTTTATTTAAACAGCCAAAACAGGCTATGTTGAGCAATACAACAGTAATATAAGGGAAAATAGGGAAATTCTGTCACACTTCATTCGACTTGAATGCTTTTCTTGGGACATAAGGGCTTGTGTTTTCTAGCCATAATGAAAGTAGGGGATCATCAAATAGAGAAAATTTCATGGAATATATAAGTGAAATAATGAAATATGGTAAGACTGACAAGGATGATATGAAAATTCCAGTGTTTCGTGCAATCTCACCAAGAAATTGAGATTCATTGGATTTCAAGTGTAAGCACGGTTATGTCCCATGAAATTAAAAATGAAATTTCTAAAGCCTCCTTTGTCTCCGCCATACTGGATGAAACCCGTGATGTAAGCAGCAAAGGACAACTGTCAATTGTTTTTCATTACTAGCCTGTAAATTGATTGATTTTCTCTTTCCTATTATATTTCTATAATAGGTCATTGTTTTCCATTTTATAAATTATGCCAATTCTACTGGGTTCGAAATCGTATGAATTTGACAATTTTGAAACTCATTGGGTTTGAGAGTCCTGTTATTATTAAAGTATGAGGACACACATTTATATTTTGCTAGGTCGTGAACTACTTTTTCTAACTTTCAACCAGTAAACTATATGAAGTACGTGAGCTATTATTACTTTTACTGGATCAGTTTTCTGTGCTCTAATTGATGAAAGTGACAGAAATGATATTGGTGAATGAGAAATATTTAAATTATAATTAAAGTTTTAAATTAGTTTCTCATTTCTCGAGTTACATACCCTAAGCCAAACCTCAGGCTACGCCACTGGATACGAGCATTCAGCCGGTAGAACTCCTCTAGAGATTGTGATTGAATTCGACCCGCCTATGGAGCTAGTGTCAAAAATCTGACATTGTCGGTATTCGAACCCTAGGGTCTCTCATCAACTCACCTGACTAACGGCATCAACGGATATCACTGCAGTGCCTCTGACCAGGAGAACTCAGGATTCGAGTCCCGATGGTGGCAGGAGTTTTTGACAGTACTAGATAGCTAGGTCGAATTCAGCAGCTGCTCTGGGCGTTAGATTTCCGTGGTTGCTCTGATCAATGTCAGGTGAATGTCGGAACACTACCCTAACAAATGGGCCAAGTACCTCGCGATCTCGCTCTTCCTTGTCCTATCCTCACTCCTTGCTTTCACACACTTCAACTTACATGTGAAAAACTACCACACGTATCGTTGAAGCAGTCGGGAGCTTCAAGCTTGTCCCCATTTGGGTGGTGCCGTGCTGGTGGGAAATGCCTGGATGGGGAAACTCAGCAAGCCAACGTGCAGGGCAAGCGCTGGATCTTGAGAGCCAGCGGGAGAGAACACAGCCATCTCCCAAAAACAATCACTACACTTACGGAACTAATGGTTGACGTGCCCGGAAGCACGAAATAGACAATCACATAAGGCTTTTTAAAATTAATTTTTTATGTCAGATATTGAACAAAAAATCTAAATCATTATTTTACTTTCGCACAGTTTTGTTTTTGCTGTGACTTCCGAAAATACAGTGTGTTCCGAAAATGAAATTAGCAGGTCACTTCCTTTACCCTTATTTGCTTCAGACGAGGAAAAAAGTTAAATAAGTTGGAGCAGTATTTGAGAAAATATTTGTTTAAACATCGCCTATATTTCGGGCAAAATTACGCGAAAAAAATCCGATTTCAACAAAACTAAGACCGGCGCCACTATTTAAATCATCCAATACGCACCTAAGGACAATGTTTAATAAAATATTTAGAGCCATTTTGAGAAAATTTTGAAAATGTTTATTCTTGATGTAAAGTATCCCCAAAATCAAAGTATCGATTACAAATTCACGCACCCCGGTTATCAGTCAAATTTATCAAGGAATGTTAATTTTATGATGAAGTAATGGAAGTAATATTTGTCAAATTCAAATTTATTAAGGAAGTTGGCTTTCGGCGTCTTTGTCATCGTCAGTTTCGCTACTGTGTTGGCAAGACTGGGACACAGTGCGCACTGTACAATATTTCACTATACCTCTTAAGTAATAAACGAGAAAGTAAAAATGAGACTTCGTTCACCAGTTAAAATTGCAAGAAGGGATTTTATTTTGCATTGATGATAAAGAACGTGAATTAAATTGATACAAAAAGTTTTGAAATGGATTGAAAATAAAGAAAGATATACTATCAGTGAAACTATTATATATTTCACATGATTAATGAATCTGTGGTTATACACGGACACTCAATATTGTTTCTCAGCGTTACTAACGCTATATCTCACATTTATTATAGAAACGTATCGATTTGATATTTCCCTCTTTGACCCTTGTATAATCAGAGCTCGTTTAACCCATTTTTTGACACGAGAATTAAGAAATATTATTTACACATTATCATCGTATGTATCAGTGCAAGTGTATCTCGGCTCATTAGCCATATCGGTCAGAGAGAGAGATGACGTAACGATTTGCCATAGAATGCAATTTTATGAACTATTTAGTGGAACGAAAAAGTTGTTGTATTGATGATATAAGAAATAATTCTACTATCAAAGATTCATCGAGTTACGATTTCCAATCTTGCATCTTCGCAGAAAACGCGTGTCTTATCATTTAATACCTCTTCATGTTAAACAATCAACTTTGGACAATCAACGGAACAATCAATGTCCGTTGCACGTAACTTTAAGAACACTATGGTCCAACTGAGTTTACGGTAGCCAATTGATGTCAAATTGGAAGGGAGAACGCAAAAGGAATTGGAACGTAGACAAGTGATATTAACATGTTTGCTCTCTGCACTCGAGCAATGATGATTGGATTTCTGTCTCATTGTGACTGTCTCTGCCTCTCTGACTGTGGTTGCGTTTTCAATAGAAACATTCACATGTTCACCGAGGTGCGTTTCAGTGGAAATATCAGAAATTCTCTATGACATAGGAAGCTCATCAAACGAAGTACACAGATGTTCGTTGTATCTCTTACTCCCCTGGGACATGTATAATTACGCATATTCTGATGTCGACATGTATCACCGAGTAAGGTGGCTCAGAGAATCAATAGTTGTCAATGAAATGCCTCTGACATGACGCTCCTAGAGTTAGAGTCCCTACGGTGGCAGGATTTTCGATACTAGCTATATAGACAGTTTGAATTCAACCGCTGACTGGAGAAGAATTACAGTAAACGGCTGGCCATCGGAAGTTTTTCGTGGTTCCTTCGACCAACACCAGGCGAATGCCTGAGTAAAATCTAGCAAACGGGCCAGAGACCACCCGCGGTCTTTCCTTCCTCTTTCTTGTCCAATACTCACTCCTTACTGATACACACACACACACGCACGCACAATCCTACCACACTTACCGGAAGACCAGTCGAGAACTTAGAGCTTGTCCCGGCTGGCGGATTGGTCCGCTATTTGGAGACACCAGGTTGGGGAAAACTCCACAAGACGGCATATAGTTCGACGCCGGATCTCGCCATCCAGTGAAGGAACGTCACTGCCACGTCCAGCAATAAAACATGTACTACACTTACAGGAATAATTACCTTAGACGTTGACCCACCCGAAGTCACTAATCAATCAATTTAAATTTATCATTAATTTAATGCATTTTATATTTATATTATTAATTTATTGCATACAATAAAATATTGCAGGTGTTTTATTGTTTGTGTTCACTAATGTCGTTTAATGCTTTCTGTCAAAGGTTTCTTACAATTCTAAGTTGGAAAATTAGACAATATATCTACAGCATCTCTCTCCAACAACTTACACTCAGATACACGATAACAAATGTGCGCCTCTGGTTGTCTTTACTTTTATTTCGACACTCATCTGAATTTTTCCTATGTAGCCCATGGGAAGGTACTTCGTAAGAAGAAAAGTTATGTCATCGTGCGCCAGAATAATGCGGAATTTTCAGCAGAAAAACTTATTTCTAGGTCCTGGTAATGAAAAATTGGATATATCCAGTTGCTAAGTACAGGAGGAAATCCTCTAACACTTGGTGTAGCCAGAGCCCATGTTTTGTGAGTCAACACCGAAAAATTGATTACGGCAAAACGTCTATCTTTCCGTCCGTCTGTCTGTCCGCAGAGGTCAAAGCTAGTACCTAAACTGTTCGACCAATTTTCTCCAAAATTGATATTTCTCAATTGATCTAAACAATTTAAAAGTTTTGGGAGTTACAAATGGATTTTTTGGTTTTTGAGTTTTTTTTAGATGAAGCGAGCTTTTACGTTTTTATGCGTCTGCCCGAGTACAACCCATAATGCGTTGCTGTAAAGAAATGTGAATGACGGCAAGTTAACTTTGAGGATTTAAGTTCGGAACTCGGAAAGAAAAAAAAGTATAGTTGAAACCACATTAGCAGATTTATGTAGTAGTGTAATATAGCGGGGCTGTTAGAAATAACGTAAGAAAGTATGTACTTTTGTAGCACAACTAGTTTTAAGTTTGACTTTAGACAAAAGTAGTTCAAATAAACAACGAATCAAATACGACTAAATTTCCGCACACAAATTCATAAACGAGCGAATAAATAATGAATGGCCCGTGATTGCAATCAGTCCTGGCTCGGCCTGCGCGCAGCCGCACCGGTCCCAGCGCGCGCGAGCAGCGCTGGGCCGTAATGGCCTCGCTGGGCTAGGGAGCGGTGAAACTTGAGCGTGTGGGGGCGCGGCTTCGCCACCCGGGCGCGCCCGTTCCCCGCCACTACACGCGCCGCGGAGCGCGGCTGATGAGATGCGCGCGCGCGCGGCGGCGATGACGGTGGCGCCGCGCAGTGGGCCGACTTGACACTAAGCGGACACAACGAGCACATCAGGGTCTTGCAACTCTCCATCAAAACCGGGGGCAAAGCTGGACGGTGCTACGATAGATGGCGTTAGTATCATCGGGTACAGCTGCATGTTAGGCTCGCCAACTTCCGCACATAAAGTGGGCTAATTTGTGAGAAATACGAAAAGTGTCTTATACATGATCAATTATTCGTAATATATTCATTTAAGAAACCGCTGAAGAAATCACGAACATCGACGCAATCTTTTGTAACATCACGATCCTGCTAATGTCTCGCGAACCCACGCAGCTCCCACGCACGTTTTAAGTATTGTTGGCTGCAGTTCGCATTTTAGTTCCTGTAAGAATGTGTTACAAGAGAGTGCGTTACTTTAACGGTCTCCATTACGTCATATGGGAGCTGAAAGGCCCTGGAGAACATTCTAGGATTTCCCAGAAACCATTGCAGTGGATTTTGTCCGAATACTATTTCTGTCTGCTTCACAGACAGCGGCCGACTGGGGAGAGTGGGTTTGATTAACCATTCCCAGACTTCAAATTGTGACGATGTCACAGCAGAGTTACCAATGATTATTAAAAAATTAATTCTAACAGCGCGAAAAAGCTGAAAATTGAAGAGGGGCCATTACTTCTTTGGTTAACTATGGTGTGTGCAGTTCTGTGGCGTCCACTGTTGTGCGGTGTCTGAGAATTGTTTCTTACTACTGCTGCTGTTGTGATCTGATAAAAGAACGACCACGTTGCCACCCAAGTAATTGGCAACATCACTCTAAACCATCCCCAATTGTCAAGAAGACAGAAATATTATTCGGTCCATGAATGACAGATTTGATAAGATTCACATGCGGCGGCGGTGGGTTCAACCGGCATTAAGGAGGCACAGTGAGGACATTCCTTGTTTTTCCAGACACGTTGCAGCAAACAGGAGGTAGATTTAATTTTATTTTTTGTCAATTTTTCTGTAAAATCAGTATGTGACGTATGGGGGAGGGTACAATAATTGCATCTTTTGTTGAGCTTCAGAATCATCTTCGCCACCTTTTAATAAAAAATAGTAAAAGGGCCAACAAAAGGAGGTTAGCAACGTTTGATAAATAGACGTTTTGGCTACCGAGTTTCAGAAAACATCGGTAAAAGAACTACAGATTTCGGTTTTTAACATTTCTAACACACAATCCACACCCCGGGTCTATGTCTTTCACAACTAGAAGGAGAACCCAATAAAACTTACGTATAAAGAAGCTATATTTTTGTCCAGAAGCAAAACAAAGGTCCATCAAAGTATTTGCTCAATGAATATGAGAAATTCGCCAAAAACTTGATCGAGATGGGATGGACAAAATGAACGGCATGTATAAAGGAAAAAAAAACACAAATATAGACGCAAGCAAAATCTTCGGAACCTTGTAATAAGCCGTCAAAATTTAACGGTAATCGACAAGAAATCCAGAAAAGTGACTGTTATATAAATAAAAAATGAATATTTTCCTTATCTTACAACGCCTAATGCTTTTTATCCGAAATGTAATTAACCGGTAATTCCGGAAAAATTAAAATACTTTTCGGTTCAATTAAATAAAGCATAGATTTTGGTGCATTTTAGCTGTTCTTGAACCAATGTTTCAGAAGCATTGTCTTCAGTAAAATACCCTTAGGGCAAATGAACCGGTAAGTGGATCACACAACATGATTGTACAGACACATAGCACACGAAATTTCTGTAGCAAATATTTACAGGGCATTGTACATCTGGTATTTACAAAAAGAGTAATCTCAGCTTAAAAAATACATTGATGTTGTCTTCTAATACCCACGTTTGCACAGTCTTGGCCTTTCTAAACATAACTAAAACAACACACCTACCGGCTTTTCTCCGCCAAATAACGAAAATAAAAAGGAATGCAACTCGCAGAAGAAGATAATGAAAAAAATTAATGGAAGTATTAATTCTATTAATTTTACAACTTTATTAAATTTTGTGTCCATAAAATACAACCGGTAAAAAATAGCAAGCTATAACATTTCTGAGGTCTAATAACTTTCATTTAGTGCGCAAATCATGAAATTTGGTTTAGCTGACATCATAAATAGCGTCCCGAAAGAAAACACATTTTTAAAAGTATAAATATTATGAATAAAAATGCGTCGTAAACCAACGTTTGGATTTCCTTCTATAATACATTTTACCCAATAGACTTCCGAAAATTTAATTTGTAAAGTTAATCACAGACTCTCAGAAATTACACTCAACTATAAAGATAAAAAAGATAAATCGCATAAATTCCTTTTATTTTACTTTTTTCAATAATTTTCTTCTTTATTATAAAGTGAGTGAGATTCATTCTTTCGTGTCTGAACATTTATGCGCAAAAATTAGAGCAATGCGCAAAAATATTCCATTTGTATCAATAAATATATTGATAAAAAAGTTTATTTAATATCATGGATTAATTTTATTATCAGATTTATTCTCATTCTTCAGATATTATCAATTAAGTCCATGTACTACAATAGTGGAATTTCAGATTACGTATTATTACTTCCGTGTTTGTATCATTGAAGCCAACTATAAGTATTAAACTATTTTTTGACAGTGGAGAAATCCATTGTTTGTTATAAACCTGTATTTTAAACTAAACGTTCAACTGGAATAAAGTTTGCAAAAATTGCCAGTATAGTCATAATTAACAAACAGTAATATGCATTACCAATGTGATAGTTCTTCAATGTTTGAACGCTCTGAAAAACATGAAAGCTAGGGGAGATTAAATATATTTTTTTAAAAATTCGTCGAGTCGTAGGTTTTATGCCGTTTCGGCGCTGTGCGGCTTTCGTGACAGTGTACGGCAGTTGGGTAGAAAGGGGCGGGTAACTGCTGCCAGCATGGCTAACAGCACCCCCCTACACGCCAGGGGGATGGGCAGGGCGTGTTGTTACATGGCGGGCAAGTCATCATTTTGTATTCGTTGGCGCTCGTTTGCAGTGTGGATTGTTTGCGTTTGAGAAGCATTAAGAGGAAGCCCAACAGCGCTCATATTCATTACTACACATTTCGTATCAGCCATTATCGTAATAGAGAAATAATGAGAATAAATAATGAAGCCTCTGTTGCAGAGAGCACACAAGACACGCTGATTGGGGCAAATGACAATAAGATTCAAACATCAGCGGACGTGAAGCGTAGCCATAACAGAACGGCTGAACGGTCGACGTTTCCTGCAGTGGCGTGAGATTAAAGCCTCGTGGAGAACTTAATCTACCATAGCACACGACTACGTGCTCTCCCTACCGCAATGAGTAAACGTGTATTTGGCCACACTTCCTACTAGATTGAATTGTTCATAACAGGGTTTAGTTTCGTCGAAATCGTTTTCTATTCCTTGTAATTAAATATTATTGTTTGTATTTGTAAAATGAATTGTTCATGAGTTACAATGTGTGTATTTAGTTACTTATTGTTTCCATGTCTAATCTTTACAAAACTAATATTAAAGAATGTGTGGAAATAATTGTAGACCTTAAAGAATTTCGAAGTATATCATTCCTTATTTATGTGACTTTTTATCGACATACAAACTCGTGAAATTATGATGGCTTTACGACGTCCGTATCTATACACGAAATTATCTTTATTATTTCTTGTAATTGTGTGTGTCAATAAATGAATCTCTTGATGAAGTGGCAAATGGTAGATATATTTCACCTTAATCACATGTATCTGTTAAAAATTCCAATAATTTCTCGTCGCAGATATTTGATGGAGACGTTCTTTAACAGAGGAAAATTAGTTTACTTTTTAGAAATACTTTAACTTCAGCCATCAACAGTTGCAGGTCAAAGCAAATTTTCTGACATGTCATAAATTTTGTGATATTGCTTTATCGTCTTAAAATGGATGTGTAGTGAATTCAAGAAATAATATAATGATAGAGATCAGATGGGATTCAAAGATTACTCTACTTTTCATTAGAAGGCAACAGTACGTATTTCTCATGCCATCACTAAATACAACAACATAAATGTTATTTATACGATATGAATATTAATATTGATACGCCACCCATCAACGAGCATATTTTTACATTAACAAGGTAATTATTTAACAAAATTTTGCGTACTGTTTCAAAACAACCATTAATTAATTGTTAATTAATTAATTAATTAACCATTAACTAATTAATTGTTACCACAACAAACCATCATAAGTGGAAGCATCCCAGCTCTCAGCTACTTACAAGGAGCTGTGTTGTAAACTGATCATACATGAAAATACTGTCATTAAAATCGAAAATTTGCCATTTGAATAGTCACCATTCTTAAGTATGAATGACTGTTAATTATAGTCCTTAAGTATTTGGTATTTAAATTATTTGCATCATCCAACTCTCTCTACACATTCATTATTCACATTTTACCTATACTAATTTTATTTCCTGAAGCCAGCCTTGCCATATGATTTCCAATTTTAAACGATTGACATGCCTGTAAACTTACAATTCCTTGGCACCCATTCGTATTTGCACAATACAATGTTCAACATACATCAAAATGGAAAGTAATATCTCAATAATTCTCACTAAAGTTCTTTATAATACTCTTTAACACTGAATAGGATTGTTTGCCAGCGCTTCAATAGGCATCAGTGAACGCATTAACAACGTTGTCAAAGCATTGTATACTCTTGTGCCGTGTTCCGACATAGTGTGCTAAATTGTGCAGACATATGCTTCGGGATTACAGCTGCGAATGTCGTGGTTTCTACTCGACGCACGGGTCCCCGCATCAAACGTAACTGGCTTGCGGAATACACTCACTGTACATTGGATGTGACACGAGAGGTATCAACAGGAGACGGCACAAGAGGATTCTCTTGTTGCGCATACCTGATAAACTTATTACAGGTGACTGTGTTTTCATTCAGTTTAAATGCATTTACATGTCGTTTAAATAACGGTATAAATAATTAGATATGTAACGTGTAGAATGTTAAAATATTTTTTTTATTCTAGCATTATAAACGGCCTTTTCTGTTGCAAGAAATCATTCATAATCGAGCGTTTTACGACAGAAATAATGACATATTAGATTTTACGACACGAATGATTGCGTCATCGTACATTCAACCAACCACAGAAAGAGAATAGGGGGGGGAGGTTGAGGTTAATGGATCAGACGACCACCGTTTTCTCGCACGGATGTCAAATTCCCGAGACATCATAGGAAAGTTGTTTTGCGTAATTAAGTTCGATTCTCTTATAAATATATAATACTGTCATACAAAAAATAGCGTATGCAACTCGTTTATAATGTTCCTTTATTGCCTTTGAACAAATTTTCAAACTCCCTCCTAACGTCGCTTGTTATTAAAACATGTACTCATGCAATAAATATTAACATTGTAAACTAATTGCATAAACTACTACATGCGTTTTCTCTAACTTTGTTTCAGTATTTACTTAAAATAATAAGATGTGTCTGAATGACTAGTGAATTAACAGTAAATCTTTAGCATCAAATATCTACAACTGATACATGATAGTAATTATTTTACAAATAATTACATTTTAAAATAATTCTCGTTAATGTACAATTTTTTGTAATTTATGCCATTTGTAGGCAATAATTTACTGCACCTCATTTATTCACAAATAACTAAAAAGAAAATTGATTTTTTTAACGAATGACGTTCCTGCGATTTATTCATTTCAATTTAATTTCATGAACCACATATTAAAATATGTGTTCATACATATATGGGTTCAAACAAAAAAATAATCAGATGGCAAACCTTCCCCAATATAACGCTGTGATATACCAATATATTATATATTTTGACAATAACATTTGCTGTAAATGGGTTGGGTTAAAAGGTCTGCAAATGGCAATATACAGCCTTAGCAACGCCGGCGTAGTTGTTGGCAAGGTCAATAAACTGCATTCAGGCCTTGAATAGGTGGGGGCGCTGGCTAGAAAGACATAAGATAATTTGGAATTGGTCTAGAAAGGAATGACTATCGAGGGCGTGGCTACTTGATTTGGTAAGAAATGAATGGATTGGCTAAGGCAGAATAGACTGTCGAATTTAGTCGTTTTGTTTAAAAAAATAAGAATGAAGGACGAATACCGAGGCGTAGAGGGAGAAAAACGGAGGAGTAAATGACATTCTAATAGAGGTCGTCAAGTAGTACAGATCGCTCGCGCGTATTATATTAGGGGAGTGGGACTTTTAAGTTTCACGTGAGGCTCAATGGTTTTCGGACTCTGAAAATTGATGTGCAGCAGTAAATTCGCTTAGGACTTTGAATGTTTTTTTATATTGCGGTTTTGGACTTTAATGTTTTACCACGTAGTTGGGGAGAACTAGGAACTGTGAATATCAAGTAAGAACCGGTAGATATTCTAGGCAGTGAGGGCAGGATTCGCCGGCAGCGTCGCAAGATTAGAAGAGAGAAATTGGACTTGGGATTATTAGCATTCAAGTGAGAAGATACTGCGGGGCGCCGTCGGTCAAGACCACGTTATATAATTACTGCAGTACAAAGGTTTTCTTTTAAAACAAGGTCATGACCTAAAGGCAGAACAATTGTCAAATTGTTAAATAAATTGTTAAATTTTTCTTTTGGAAATGAAAAGATGATTTTCATTTGGTTAATCACAACTGTTAAGTAGTTAGAGATAAATAATTATTTCCTTTCAGATTCCTCGCCATACTGTATAGTTGGCAGATCAAATAATCGGCTACCTAGGCGATAGCGATTATCCATTAGTGACCCATTGACCCAGCTAGCCGGACATTTATTCATTCGTTAGAATCAGCTGTGGAAGCATTGGTTTTAATTATCAATTATCGTAACCAGTTCCTGGAGCCCAAAATTTTTCCATAAATTTGGAACAGGTCAAGAATATGACAGTCCTAATGTAAATGATATCAGTTAAAACGGCGCGATCTCGTAATAGTTTATGACGAGACATTGTTGGTACATTTCAACGCATAATACGCGAATGAAAGCAAACAAATCATAAAAATCAGAGATAAATTAGGTGTATAGTGCTATTCAAAGGCACAGACAGTCGACATAGACGGCTCGCAAGTTTACAAACCTGGGGATTGACAACCGGACAGAGAGTGGGCACGCAACATATTCGTCGATTTGTTGTTAACACGCCCGACTAGGCTCCCTTTCATGTTCCCTCAAATGTGGAACAACGTCCCCGCCGGCCCGCCAGCCACTCTCACCACCATCGCCCCCGCCAATTCCACGCCCCCACCCACCCTATCCAACCTCACCGCCCCCTCCGTCCGCCGCCCGCGCCCGCAAACCCCACAGGTCACGGCGCGTCCGCCGCTCTCGTCGCCCCGCACTGCCCGCCCCTCCCGAGTCGATCACCATCGATTTCGATTACATCACCGTAATAGGCGAAATCCTGAGGGCCTATGGAAGCGCGTTGTCCCTTTCACAGCCGCCTTTGCGCGCCGTCTACACGAGGCTTCTTAAAGCGCCTCTCTCGCTTACTCATTCGCCCTTCTCCCCCTCTGTGATCTGTCCCTCCACTCCCCCCACCCCCTGCCCCACTCCTTCACCGCCCGCCCTCGACTCTTCTCCGATCGTCCCTCGCCCGCTCCTGACCCGCCCCGCCCCACCCGCCCAGCTCCGTCCAACCCCGCCCCGCCCAGTCCAGCCCCGCCCCGCTCCGCCCCCGCCCTGATCCGTTCCGCCCCACCCCGCCCCACCCCGCCCCGCCCCACCCTCCCCACCCCGCCCCACACCGCCCCGCCCCACCCCGCCCCGCGCCGTCTCCGCCCACCCCCTTCAACCTGGAGAGGCAGGCTCCTCGGCGGCCGGGGCCGTGCCGGCGCCTCTGAGTTACGCATATGAGGCCCAGACCAAGGAGCCCGATGGGGGATGGGTGGAAGGAGGAGGGGGAGGAAGGAGGGAAGAGGGCGGCACGTGCGCGTGCGCCCGCCCGCATTTCCCCTCTCCTCCCCTCCCCCTACTTCTCTTGCAGCACGCGCTTAAAGAAGATCCTACGACCGGGGGTAGGGGCTCTGTGCCTCGTTGCTCCTTCTTCTTATCTTTCTTGTTCGAATCACTTGTTTTGCTCCGAGCTCATTCATTTACAGTTTTATCTCTTTTCTATTATCTCTCGCATCTCTCATTACTAGATTTTATCTTTTTAAATCACAGTGATGTTTGTATTACCATCAATTGGCGTCCTCTACCTATACTGCAGAGTAAAACAATATCACATTCCTCTTTTTTAGTTTTCCATTGCATTTCTCACCTTTCGTAGTTGATATTGTCTTTCTGTCATTCTCATTTTTTGTTTCCTGATGACCATTAGGTCTCATGTCACTAATTTATTTACCGCATTATATATTAGAACTACTTCTTTTGCTTACTTATTTGATTCACGTTATTTTATGTGAAAAACTGAAAACTATCAACAAATTTCTACATTGTTTCTCCATTTATGCTTTGACTAGTGTACAGTATTTATTTCACAATTTTTATTAGCATTTCGACCCTATTTTTCAGTTTTCTTTTCAACACTATCCGTGTGCAGTTTTCCCCGTCAGTAATCACCCTCCTGTAACGTTAACTTTGGCTCCCTTTTTTCTTCTTCCCTTGTTCCACCTTGGAAACGTCTTCACTCCCTCTTTTGTATCTTCCACGCCTCGAGCACCCTACCGCCTTCTCCCACTCTCGCATCGAAAATTATTTTCCTAAGCCTCTCTTCGGCTTTTAAGCCCCGTACATCGCGCTTGCAGCATTCCGCTTAATGTAGGCCTCGATTTAATAATGCGCCAGCAACGAAGTGAAGGTCGGTAATACCCACCGTCGATTCCGACATTTGCATATCGATATCAGGGCCTTTTTGTCTATCGATATCCAATGGTATTATCGGTTCGGAAAGAGTTCGTCTAATGAAGTTGGGCAAAACATTGGAGGTCTGTTTAATAATGAACGCTTTACGGTATGCCATAAATAAACATCGTGTAACTGATTTTACAGTGAAATATGGCTTCATTCATATGCGGAATATAATCACTACACAGGCCGAACATTTAGTTATACAGCACTCTACTGCCTTTGGGTAGAACTTTCAACGAGATGGTTAAACTATACCAAAAACACTGAGGAGAGAAACAAAAGAAAGTAAGAGAACAACCCAGCGTTATCATCAATGCCAATTTTGGTTTATTGTCATTAAACACAGACGAACCGCAGCTTTGAACGCGTAGAAAGTCCGTCCTTCTAACGCAAAATCTGTGTCTCTCACCTCTGAGAGACCTCACCTCGGGTATTGCCAGCGGGGTAATACAAAGCACTCCAGTACTTTGTAAGTTGAGCTCTTATCTCGGTTAAAAATAATGCATGGAATTTTAAATTTATGACCTCGGCGCCTTAACGAATCCCAGGCGGGAGCTGGGAAGGGCGGAGAGATGGGGCGCCTGAGGGAGTGGGAGGGGAAGGGGGTGAGGAACGAGTCTCGAGAGCGGCGCTCGTCGTCGCCACCGCACTCGTCACGACGACGGCGTCGTCGTCGTCGTCGGTCGGCGCCGTGCCACGCGGCGCCCGCCGTCGCACCGGGGCGTCTCGTTAGTTCGGATGTCTCGTGGAGGGCCACCGCCATTAGGGGGGCTCGAGGACCCGCTCGCCCGTCCTCGCGAGGACGAGTGCGTCGCGGCCGCCGTCCTCACGCCCCGCCGCTGCCGCCGTCGCTGTCATTGTCGCTTCTGGTTTCGTCGACGGTACTTTCTCAGACCACGGCGCACAGTTGGCCGAAACTCTCTCCAATTGAACATATTTCGTTGAATTCATTGATTTAGTGATTTGAATTCATTTCAATTCAATTCAGTTCAATTCATGCCTCATATTCTGTGACGATGTTCAGGCCATCAGGCTTGCTCTTCCGCCTGACCATTCAAATTCCACTACGCTCCTTTCACCGCCTAGCAGAGAAAGGAGGTACCTCTCGGGCGACGAAACTGGCAGTTTTAATTTTGCCCAGAGACTTTTTTTAGATTGCCTAAAAGAAGCCGCTGGGAAGGTTTTTACATGCTGTAAATCAACAACATGGAATAACCCGCTTTACTTCGCCTCCGAAGGCAGGCGTACGAAAGATTTTTTCGCACTTAAAATTCCACAGCTTCGAATTGTAGTTTGACCCGCAATTTCGGGTGTGTCAACAACTAACGGGTGTGTCCCGTAAGCGTAGTGCATGTTTTACTCGGCAGATGACGGTAATATTTCCCTCTGGTCGACCTACATGTGGACTTGCGGGGTTTCCCAACCAGTTATCTCCCACTAGAGCCGCACAGCCCCAGCCGGGACAATCTCTAAGCTCCCGACAAATTTGTTTTTTTCAGAGCGGGCGTGTTGAGTCTCTTGTGGAATGTGGGTCAAAGTGATATTGTTGCAAAATGCCTGACGTTTCTCAATATTTTTACCTTTCAGTTCGTTTCGATTTACATAAGGAAGCTGCACCCAGAACGACGAGGCGGATTGCGATGCATGTTGGCAGGCAAGTAGCGGGTACCTCGAATACAAAATGATTACATTTTCACGTTTGTAGGACCAATATTTACCGCACTACGCACCCACATATTAGTTTGTAAATGTACTGTACATGTTAGTTTGGCGTGAGGTCGCCATGTTGGCAAACACATGCGTCCAGGCGTCGTGGCATGGAGTTGTTCAGGTATCTAATGGAGTCCTGTGATAGTCCATGCCATGCAGCTTGCACCTGAGCGCGAAGTTCTTGCAGATTGTTGGGTAGGGGTGGGGTCCTGTTCGCACGCTCCGTAGCATCTTCAATATTCTCGATCGGGGAAAGGCCTGGCAGTGCGGCTGGCCATGACGGAGTATCCTCGGCTGCAAGGCATGCTCAGGAGATGGCTGTGGTATGCGGACGCGCCTTTTCCTGTTGAAATAGAGCCTGAGCGTGGGCGTTC
Source organism: Acheta domesticus (assembly GCA_031308135.1). Lineage (NCBI taxonomy): Eukaryota > Metazoa > Arthropoda > Insecta > Orthoptera > Gryllidae > Acheta > Acheta domesticus. Next base: position 194,841,393 of record JAHLJT010000631.1, on the reverse strand, counting down.
AAGAACGGCAGGGTCTGTGGTTGAAGGATCTCCTGAACGTACAATGCGGCATACTAACGGTGAACGGGCACCATAGGATATCGCCCCACACCATCACACCAGGCTGGCGGGACGTGTGATGGACTACCACAAACCGCTCGTCGTGGCGCTCCCCACTCCGTCTTCAGACACGGGCCCAGTGGTTGACGCCAATAAGACAGAAGTGGGACTCGCCGCTAATGATGAGCCAATGCAAGTCTGTATGGTCCCAGGTCCTTCGTTCCCGACACCAGGCGAGTCTGTAGCGACGTTGCTGGGGTGTGAGGGGCAGCCGCCGTAACGGTCAGCGTACGGCAAGCCCTGCGTTGTGTGACCGCCTGCCAGTGGTACTGGCACTTACAGGATGTGACAGTAGAGGCTACACAGCCCCCTGAATCACCGCTGGAGTACTTATCGTTGCCTGTGGTTCGGTTAGCCTCTGGCGTACCATCCGTCGGTCCTCCCTCCTCGTGGTGCGTGGCAGACATCCAGATCCTGCATGTCGTGTGTGCGTGCCTTCCTCAATCCATTGGCGCCAACAGTGGGTGATGGTGGTGTCCGTACGACCGGTGAGGCGCGCAATACGGCGACAGGACCAACCCGCCTCCCGTGCACCCACGGTGTGGCTCCTCTCGAAAGCTTCTATCTGAACAACCGCTTATCTAACGCGTCGCCTAGGCATAGTAGACGTGCTGTTGACGCTCTGTCGACTACCCGATGTCACAATGGCCGGCGCGGCCGTTTGAGACCCTCTTTTCTCGGCCGGTGGGCGCGACGTCACGCCCTTACCCCCGAACCCCCAATGCGCGGCCGACCGTGAAAACAAAATCATTGGCTTAGTGAATGGTGTGCAAAATACCCATCACATTTCAAGCGGATCAGTAGGGTCCTTCGGGGTGCAGCTTTTTTTATGACGATGAGTGTATTACACCTTTTAAATTAAAATTAAATATTTTGGTACAAAAATGAATAGATGTCCAAATCTGAGTTGAGCGTGACGAATTCATGAAACCATTTCAAAAACATTGCTTTCATACAGTGTGGGCTGGTGATGATTTAATTTTATAGAAAACTGCTATTTATTCTACTCGTCATGAAACAAATTCAATAAATCTTTTTAAAGGAGAATGGAAAACAATTTAAAACTCAAATTAGTATAGTCGTTTCCTCTCCTGGCTAGGAAAGTTTTAATTATAGTATGGTTTAAGGCATGAGATATTGCAAGAATCTTACCAAAATGTCCAATTTATACACAATAATAACTCTATAAAATGCTATTAGCAAAGTTTCATTAACAAAATGAAGATTTTGTATAAATTGGTCTTTGAGGTTATAGTGTTAAGGTTGTCAAAGAATTCAGATGATATGTATATTTCTTTTATTACTATAGTTAACTATTCTGTAAACATCATATATAAGTTTTTTTTAATTCTGGCCCTCAAGAAAATGTGCGCAGATAAATTTCTTTCCCCACACGTAATATAAAGTTTTTACTGTTTTTTGACAAATAAATAAATAAACAACTGATTATATCATTTTGTATTTCTCCAAGTAATATATTTTGAGTTGAGATGTACGAATCGACGTTTTATCTCCTTTTGTCAATGGACTGTGGCTATTTTGGACCATTGTGCACCATCGCCCGTCAAACTCTCAGTTTGTGTTTGGATAGTACTGCCAAAGCGTTTTCCCTCCTTGAACGCACTTCTCTATTTTCCATATACATTCCATACTTACCATCTTCACTTATTTGACACAATAAATATTCTCGAAACATCATACGGAATGTTTGCGTTTTTGGAGGGAGGAGTCCACTTTTTCTGAGTTAGTATGAGATGCAGTCTGTTGGTTGAAGTCCTATTCTATGCTTCCAGAATCTACTATGACGTATGCATCACAATCATAAAACCGTTGTCACTTAACGTCAGAGTTATCTGATGTCTTCAAAGTTTCTTTTAAGTACTTGTCGCCGATGAAATTCAGTCTCTGGTCTTCAGAAGTTTCCAACAACTTTTGCACTCAATCAAACCCTTCTGCATCACTCCTCGATTCTCAACATGGCTTTCAATAATACCCCATCATCAGCTATTTCTAACAAATTTCAGCTTTTTGTCTAAAATTCTCTAAAAATCTGTATTCGTAATAATACTTCTTCCACATCCTAGGCAATAAGAGGTTTGTTGACTTATGAATTCATATGTTCGAACTTTGACTCATCCGTTTGATCTCCAGAGACGTTGTAGAAAAAAACTGTCCTGTTGCAAAGGAGTTCTTTGCACCTATCCCACTAAAGCATCTCAACCATTTTTTACACAATAATCAAAACAGATCGTAATGTTACGAATGCATAAAAAAACAACTAAAATAGCAGTAATTTCAAAACATTAATTCTGATAAAATGTAAATAAATATCCAGGTCAATATTCCCGTATTTCGCTGATTTTTGCTATATTAATACTTTTTATGGAGAAGCGATATATTTTTTGGTATTGTTGTTTCTTTTTAAAATGCCGTAAGTTAGATAAAGCTTATCCCTTCTTTATTCCTTCTAAGAAAATTACAACGAACTAACATATTATGTATGTCACATTGTGTGTATATTATGTAGTCACCTTTTATGTATCCTAATATCAAAATATTACTCAGAAATCGGGGTACCAACTGAAATGTAAAACAATTAATGCTTTCCAACATTAAACACTTTCTCGTACTACTTTTAAAATGTGAATCACTATAATACTGGCTGAACTGTGCAAAAAAGTTAACTCAGTTACAAATGTTTCACTTCCAGTGATTGGATTACATCTCTCATTGATGCCTCTGCGTGTTTTCAAACCCTGACAGAAATTGTCGGGGATACGATTTAAAGTGAGCGGTCATGTTTATGCGTTCAAAGTGAAGACCAGTAAACAGTTTCCACGTTTGTGGCACAGTGTAGAGTCCTGAACACGGAGAAAAAGAATACAAAGGGTTTAAAGAAAAAAGTAATCTCTGTTTCAAAAGGGCTGATACGACTCACATCACTCCAGACTATCTCCATTAAACTCAAAACCTCTATTTTAAATCTTGTCCACCTATCCCCATACTTCTTAGCAACTGCACATTCATTATCATAATAACTACGCAAAACCTTAACTAAATATTTTGCAATCTGATAGAAAATCTCAACGATCTTACTTGAATTTCGACCTGTGTCGGCGACCTTCTGCCTCAGTATCAAGGCGCCATCCTTTCGCCTACAGGAGTCTGTGCTGTCCCATCAGCGGTGAAAGATCGTGCACACTTCATCAGCTTTTGAGAGGTTTCTCCGGATTACACAAGTACATCACACTATCCAACTCTGCAAACCGGAGCTTGCGCCTTCACGTCCGGGAAAAGAATGAGAATCGGTTACGGAGTTCTTCGGTCAGGCTTAGTGCTCACGCTACTGCAGCGCTCTCTCCTTCCTGGGTGTCGGAACTTCTTTTCGTCACGATGCTGCTTCTTTTCTCATCGCGCGGGTATTCAAATGATGGTTAGAGGAGGTAGATTTTGTCAATGCGAAATGTTACCAAGTGATACAAAATCAGTAATTGTATTGTTTACGGTCGGTGCAGTTCTGAAGGTTTTCAATCAGCGGTAAAATGGGAAATCGATCACAAAATGGGAAATCATAGTGAATCTGCGATATAATCGCTAAATTGCATTTTATGGTTTCCTTCGTGTTTGCTCTCTAGCTAGGCATGCGACATCGACAACAACAACAACAACAACACATCGAAGTTTGAAAACATATAATTTGAGAGTGGCTATATTTATTAATTTATAAGTAAGATTTAAGTAACAGAGCAAAATCAAAGATAATATTAATAATAATAATATTAATAATAATAATAATAATAATAATAATAATAATAACTTATTCTGAAAGCCTGAGTGCCCAGGATACTTCAATGGGTGTCAGCTTCCTCGTTTCGCTATTCGGAGAAGGTCATCGGAAGAAGAGGAAGGTCTTAGGTCTAGGACGCATGCGTTACTTCTTACGCTTTTATATTTGTTGAAGTTTATAAATCGCGAAATATTAAATTAGCTTCCCATATTTCCTGATTTTAATAGAAAAATCTAAAAAGCATCAAAATAATTTTATCTTATAGTGTCCTCAATTAATAATTTTCTTAACAAAAGCTACAAAATACTACATATTAATTTTTGTAACGCTAAAAAATGCCTTAGCATTGTATTCAAAGTGCATTTTTTAAAAAAAATGTTAAAGGGCTAAATCCTATCATCACTAATTAATTCTTCAGCAATTGCGTGACCTATCCTAAAGATTGCAAGGTGTGTTGATATACCATAAATTAAAGCAATACTCCGCATAGTTTGAAATTAATTGTGTCGATGTTAAACGAGCACAAGAAATACACGCACTTGCATACGCTGTGTACACTCACTCGCACGCATTAGGAAATGGCACTTTACACAATTCGCGCAAAACACACGGGCAGCTCGAGTTTAATGACACAGGGAACCAGTGAAATCTTAACTCGATATGACTATTGTGATACTTATCACAGTTTTATTTGTTTCAATTACTGCACACTTCTAAATGCAATTTGCACGTTGGTGTGCAAATGAAGCACAATTTGCACTTTATGAACACGTTTACACACAACAGAGTTCGACTGGACTTTAAATGAATGGCATTCACGCACTATAATGACATAGAGAAGAAGGAATGCTTTAATTGCCTACAATAGTACTTTGATTGCCATATGGCATGAAATTTTACGGCATACAATAACGTACCAGGGCATCAATAGCTGCTACTGAAGTTCTTTGACCTGGAGGCCCTAGGATTCGAGTCCCGTCAGTAGTAGAATTTTCGATACTAGCTGGAGAGCTAAGTCGTATTTAGCCGCTGTCTAGAGGAGAATTCTAGTGGACGGTTTGATTGGTAGTTTTCACCGACCAACACCAGGAGAGTTCTGGAGAAGTACATAAACAAACGGGCCACGCGCCGCACGTGATCTTTCCCTCCTCTTCCTTGACCTATTCTCACCCCTTACTTACGCACACACACATACACTCACATATACTACACTACCACACTACACTACCATATACTACACTGCCGGGAGATCATTCGACAGCTTAGCGATTGACCCGACTAAGAGGGGGGGTACCACGCTTGTGGGAGAGGCCTGGTTGGGGACCTCGCAAGGCAACGTGTAGTTCAGCACCGGATCTCGCCATCTAGCAGCGTACGATCACTACCACCTACTACAATAAAAGCATGCATTACACTTCCGGGACTAATGACCTTAGCAGTTGACGCAACCAGAATACTAAATGAATGAACGAATCATACACTAACGCATGTTCAACCGACAGAGTTTACATTGTAACAGAACGCACTTTTTTTGCTGCTGACACGAAAGCTTTGAATGTGAAGAAGATTGGGATGTGCTTGGACCAATAGAAATTGTTAGTTTGAAAGTTTCTAATGGATGTCGAAGTTCTCTGAAGACGCTCCGCCCACGGGTACTATACGTTACGGGTACTATACGGGGCAAGGCGCTAGGGATGCCCACGCAAAAGGCCAATCGGGTGACCACTGTGTCCTGCAACACGCTTGGAGGCAAAGACGTGCCGTATTTCCAACATCGAAAAGTAAGGGGTCTTTGCACTGGGACGTAAAAGTCTTATATACAGTTAAGAAATTTGTGCGTATGTGCCCTCGTAAGAAATACAAACGTACAGTATAAGATAATACTACATTTTTTCCTGAGAGCGACCATATTCAATTATTTAAAAAACATGCTGTTTTTGTGCAATGTATGCTTAAAGTTAACGCAAATCATAAGAAGAAAAACGTTTTATCAAAAACTGCTCCAAGTTTTTTTCATCAAAAATTTTCTCATAGATAGGAGAAGGGATGCTTAAAAGAATGTCAGAGGTCTCATTTTCGTTGAACTCTGTATATTTTCGAAAATTGGAAAAGTTAGAAATAATGCAAGAAATTATGAGCTATTGTAGTACCACTATTTTAAAAAAATGAAATGAAATTATAGTGCGAGTTATTTCGATGTTTAAACATCGAGTTCACGTCTTACATTCACATCAAAAGTTAAAATTATAATTTACTGGCAAATTATTGTGTGGAAAATTATGAGCAGTATTCGATTGTTGGTTCATTCTTTCAGAATGACAACTGAAATTAACATTCTGGCATCTGCTTCATACCAACGCTGCACTCAACATTCATTCGAAATTCTATCGTTTGCGAATACCTCGCATGTCTGATTCTGCATGCATTCCGGAAGTTTCTCACGCAAACCGTCCTACGCGAGTGGAGATGCCAGTAATACAAAGTATTCCAACGCAATAGAGCGTGTTTGCCGGGGCGTAAATTTGAGAGAGAACGAGCAAATGGAGAACGAGGGAGAGGTTTTGGTGTATTAATAGCCTATTAGTATTACATTATGTTTTAATAACAGCTCCCCGATTAGAGGTTGGCGTTTTGACTTTACGCCATCAGGCTTTTAATACATTTAATTGAGCAACAAGAACTTCGTATCGATTTCAAGCAGGCGATAAATTTAGGTGGAATTGTTTGATGTCGTCATCTCCGTCGAGATAAAAAAACACCATATTTGCCCAGAAGTGTGTTTGAAATAATATTTTTCTAGAACGTGCGATGAATTATTACAATACCAACCAATTTCTAGTACATAAATAAACAGATAATACATGTTTGTAAATTATAATACTTGTAATATATTAATTATAACAAGGATGATCAAATGTATAGAAATTTGACGGATATGGCAGAACATAAATGAGAAAATTTAGGATAAAAATTCTGGAAAAGCATTAACTCCTATTTTCCTCGTACAATATAACTATTGTACGAGTATTGTTTGCTTTAGATGAATGATGAAAATACGTTTTTACAAAATGTTAAATAAATATCCATAAAAGTTTAACATGATTGCTCTGGCATTTATTATTTCTTTATTCATTTATTTATTTAACGTCAAGAAACTGTAAAAAAAACTACGTTCGGCGTAGAACAGGGAGATATGTAAGATTGTGGCTATTATTGATCTCTCTCATGTGTGTGAATATATATATTGGAAGATGCGCCATTTTTGGCTATTATTGCTCATAGTGTCCTTCGAAAAGGAATAAAATTACTGCTGCGCCTACTTTGAGATGAATCGACGATTCGAATAAGTATATTCCCCAATGACTTGAAAAAATGTGCGCAGGTAACAAAGTTACATTTACTTTATTTGCATTATTGATTTTAGAGTTTGTGCGACGTCTGACTAAGGTTAAAATTTAATAAGGAAAATAGTGATTATGCTATAAAAGTTCATATTTAAGTGGGTTTGCATCGTACACTTGCCCGTCTTGATCATTGTAAAGAAATGTAATGCGTATCCACAGAAATACTTTATTTTATGTTTATTAACAAAACTAGTTTTAATTATCATTAATAGGTTTAATGAAATCAATTTTGCGGGAAAGGCAGTATTGAAATTTAGTATTCCACCTATATAAGTAGCTTGAAATTTCAAAAACACTTTTTTCTATTATTATTCAAGAATATTTTTAATGTATCCGATAAAAGACAGTGTTTATCATTCGATGTTATCGAGAGAAATCAAACGAAGAATAATCAAATCTAAAGAAAATAATTTTAAATATCGATCAGCTCCGCAAATGCTTTAACTACCGCCCTAAATACCTGTTTCTTTTAAAAAATCATAGTATGTTCAGGAAGGATCCAAAAAACTGATTACCCATGAGCAGATATGTGAATATATACGCGAAATATAGAACATATATTTTCTTAATTTTAATAATAACGTTGGATTTAGAACTGTTCACAAGCATGTTTTAAATTCAAAATCCAACACGTTAATGATATTTAGGAAATACTTAGTTCAGTTGAGTAAACGTAAATTGAGCCGTAAGAATGTGTATTGTTTATACAAAATTCAGGACTCAATATCCAAGCAATATTCTTAATCAATTGAGGTTTAGAACACTCGACTACGTGTGCATTATTACGTAACTTCATAACACATGTATTCTATTCGACATCGGAAATAGTTGATGCGTATGTAATGCGTTGTTCTATTACACGCTCCATCTAATACATATTAATGAGCAAAACATTACTGAGTGCTCGTGCTGATCTCTATAGAGGCAACAATTACGGGACACCAACATAATAGTAGCTGGAGAGCCGATTTAGCCTTTTACAACTAGTGCTGCACATTTACTCTGCGGGGCTGCAGAGAGGCTCGGGGTTCATAAAAATTTATGACGGTTTGTCATCGTGTAATAAATTTGAAAGTAAGTATGCAAGTTCAAAAGTTACAACTTTTATCACAGAATCTGTGAACCCTAGATTACAAAGGTGACCTGCAGCAAGCATCTTTACAAAGGTGTAGTCCGACAGACCACGTTGGGTAAAAGTAAATAAAACCTCATTTTCACAATGAAACAATTTAATGGATTGAATATGTATGATATACAGTTACAATGTATATTTTAAAGCTTTTTATAGATACACCTAAATAATGTGACTCTCACGACAGACACATGCTTGGTTATGCCCAGTGGTTTTGAGGAGCGTCAGGAAAAATACTTCACCATGCAACTTTTGTTATGATCACTGTCGTCGCATTATGATTACTAAATGTTCAGAACAAAACTTATACTTCGATTTCTTTAACGTGGCATTTCAAGGTCACACATGAAAAAGGAAGAGGGAAGGCAGACTCCAATAGGAAGCTTTAAAAGCGGGAGCTGTTGTGACGTGGCAGCTCTCTATTGGAGTGTGTCTTCCCTCTCCCTTTTTCATATGTGACCTTGAAATGCCACGTTAAAAAAATCGAAGTATAAATGCAGTCAAGGAGTTCGTATTAATTATTCACACAAGTTACGAGTATTTGAGTGGCTAGTCACTCAATGAAGGTACCTAGAGATTCAATAACGGGGTGTCAGGGGAAGGGGGTAGGAGAAGTTTCGTCGTCTAAAAGACGACGCCTTTGTAATTTAAGGACAATTTTTTAAATCAATTGTAATTAAAAAGCAATAATTTAGAAACGTAATTTTAACAAAATAAGCAAACCCTCTTTTCGACATGATAATGTTAAATTTATGAACCACTTTTCACTAAAATCATACATTTTTCTTTGTTCACAATACCAAAATATATTTCATGCTAATTCACGCACAATTTATTATTATTAATAGTTTTTTTATAAATTATATTACCATAAAGCAGGAGATTTTTAATTTTCAATTTTTCAGAAAGGGAATAATTAAATGCGTCATTCTGATATCTGCGCCATTTGAAGTCGGAAGGACACGTTTTATCGTAGCAGTGTAGACTGTGATATACCATAGATAAATATCACACCAGCATGATTTATGCTAAATTAGCATTTAAAAAATACATTTATTAAGCTTTCAAACTTTAAAAAATAGCGATAAAATCTCTGTACATTTATGGATGGATTAAATAGAAATAATTTTCCAAAATAAAGTATGTGCTATTTTACACGATATTCAGATGTCACATTTCAGAATGTTTCGAGAAATTTTACCTTATCATCAGTGTTCTCCAAGTAATCTGGTCCAAAATTTGATCGATATACCACCTTACTAACCGACCATATAAGGTTTAGCACCTTAGGTGGGGAGCACTGAAGCTGAGATAATTCTTCTGAGAAGATTCTTCGATATGCTGTAAGGTAGCATCTGAATCTGAATATCTGAATATCTCCTGTATTATTTCTGTAGTATACCTTTGGGTTCCGGCTCTCACACGCAACCAATCTTTATAAATGTGGGCTCTAAAGAAAGAGAATTTCACGGAGACTTGACGAATTCCATTCTGACTTTAAAAATACGGATGTTTTCTTTAAACTAGTGGTGCTACAACAGCACTTACTTTCTCGTATTAGAGGAAACAGCTAAGTAGTACTGTAATATTGCATTTCATGCGCTACTAACATCTTCGCTTGGAACTCACTATTTCCATTGCAGTGTTGTCAGAACTATGTGAATTCTACAACTTCACAAAAATAGAATGCAAAAGTTTTGTAACCCTGTATTGGAAAAAGAAGCCTGATACCCTGGAAATATAGAAATGCCTTCCATTGGGATATGATTAGGGAAGAGTATTTTAAAACCATGCAACAAATTCTCTACTCACTACAAATGGTACAGCACTTGGTGCAAAACTAAATATTTGCCTGCAAATATCAACATAAATTAGACAATTATAACTCCTTTTCATACAGCTCCATTAGGTCACAACAATGACACTAATTCACAGATATTCGCGAGCGCAAAGTGAATTCCATTGTTGCAGACCCTGCATTGTCGCTATTCTGAGAGCTATTAATTCTTTTTACTTATTTCAAATATTTCAAAATAAACAATTTCTAAAATATTAATGTGTAATTCTATAACAAAGTTCGAATGTAAGGAACGAAGAAAGAAATAATACACAAAATTGCACATTCTAATTTACGACGCATCCAGCTGTCCGAAGCGCAGTAAATTTACAGCGGCCTATTACGTTTGTCACAAAATTAAAGAAAAACTACTCGTATTTTGAAAAAATTAAGCATGACCGTATTTATTTTATTTATTTATTTGTCAAAAAACAGAAACAGAATGGCGCAGACTTTCCCGTGTTAGTTTTCTATTTTCCTGGGTCTTCGCTAGCTATTCGGAATTGCCACATACTCTTTCTTGCCAGCTACCATCTATAATCGCCAAAAGTACATTTTTTTGTCATTTTCTTAATTTTTCGGTTTCCTATTGGTAGAACAGAAACATTAATTTTAGAATATTAAAGAACACAAAAACCTAGCCGTAAATGGCAATTTTCTTTTAAAAAGTATGTGCCGTTTAAGAGAAAATGGCGTTTTAGCAATACTAAAAATGCAAAATTTGAAGCTCATTTTCACAGAAAATTTTTGAGTTTTCAAAATACTTTATTTGAAGTTATTTGAAGCACTTACACTCACAAATATAATCATCTTTACAAATTGTGGATAATGTGCATATTAAAGATGTGAGAGATCTTTCAAAAAATTTATATTTATATAATTTTTGAAAAAAACAAGAAAAAACTCAAAATAAACTTCACGATATACTAATGAGTGTAATTAGCACTATCCGTTACAAAAGTTTCAAGAAAAAATTGCAGCCATATACGAGAAAATGACGTTTGAGCATTTCTGAAAATGCCGAAATTTGAGCTACTTTTCACAGAAAACGGTAGGGTTTTCGAGAAACTTTACTTGACATTATTTAAAGCATATATACTCTTAAATATAATAATGTAAAAAAATGGCCGATAATGTAAATATTACCGACGTGAGAGACAAGTAAAAAAATTTACATTTTTGTAATTTTTGAAAAAACCAACCAATAGACCAAAATGGCTTTTATGTCATTAATAGAGTACATTTACCACTATCCCTACCAAAAGTTTAAAGAAAAAATTTGGAGCCGTTTTTGAGAAAATCTTGTTTTTGTAATTTTTTAAAATTGCACATATTGCACGCAATATTGCACGAAAACTACCAAAATTGTGAAAAACATTTACATGACCTTTATTAAAGAACTCAATATGCAGAACAAATTTTATTTGAAGAAAAAATCTCTATCTTCAATTTTGTAGTTGGAGAAAGACGCCGAAAAAAATTCAAACTTTCACAATTTTCGAAAATTCAGAGCTGTACGTGAAAATCGGACCTATGCCATGTTAAAAAGTGTATTTTCCTCTATTCATACAAGAAATTTAAAGAAAAAATTTGGAGCCGTTTTTGAGAAAATGTTGAAAATCCCCGGGGGGCTTCATATAAAGTATCCCCAAATTTTAAAGAATCTTTTTCAAAATCACAAAGCTTCGACTAGAATCAGATCGACTGGGGAATATCAATTTTGAAGAAAATCGACCGAACGGTTTTGGCGCTAGCGTTGACCGCAAGCGGACAGACGGACAGACGGACGGAATGCCGTCAATCGATTTTTAAGTACAATATAAAGAAGCAACAAATCATGGATTTTGACCACACCACGAGATATAGGATTTTTTTTCTTAATATAGCAACTGGTTTTATCCTCTTATTCGTTTTCACGGCCCGGCAATTCACTTTTTTCCGCCGAAAATTGGCCATTTTTTCGCACAGCATTACATAACTTTCCCTATACTACGTATATCACTCCGTGTATACGTACGTATACGGGAAAGTAAAAAACGCATCGAAATATTCATGTAAAATGTATGTATACGGGAAAGTAAAAAACGCATCGAAATATTCATGTAAAATGCAAGCCGCATCACATGCCAAACTATATTGTCAAATAACTCATAAACAAAGCAATTTGGAGCCTTAAAATGTAAAATTTTGAGGCTGAACGCCTCAAAGGAACGTTTTTCACATCATAATCTACAAGCTGAGACATTCTCCGATCCATTCAATTAATTTTCGGTTCCACGCTTCAATACTCTCAAGGCCACCTCAATATTTCAGTCCTTCCTGCTGGTAGCAATTTTTGTGACGACACGCTTAGAAGGCTTAGATTCGACAATCTTTATTTACGCTTTCTGTTAACACCGTAGTTTGTACAATCTAACGAGATTTATTTGCATAATCATTAATTCAAGATTTGCTCTCCAGCAACAACTAGAAGTACTATTATAGTTGCTTGATACCTATACCTATGAAGATTGTTTCTTATGCGTGTAGTGAAACTATTCAATTAACGTTTTTTCACGGTCTATAAGTGCTGTGTACTTAATTGTGGAGGGTTGTGGATGTTCACAGAAGAGTGAAGACTGTGTTTGTGTTTTACCTGTACCAATATTTTCATTATCATTCGATGAAATTTTCAAGTCAACGGGTTCAGACACGTAGCTTTCTCAAAAGTAAAAAGCTAATATTTTTTTATCAATCACGAAAAACCAAAACCTAATTGACAAAGAATATTGAATAATTGCTTCAAATGTCTTTAAGTAAGTGTTGGGAATTGTTCCAAGCAAATTCTCCATGATACTGAATAAATATTTATTGAAAATTTCTTTTACACATTAATTGCATTGTTTTTTTATTTTTATATGTAATTGTGTTAGGACATTGCAAGTTATCTTTATAGATTTTAAACAAATAAACACGTTTCGTTAGCTACTTTCCCTCTTAGAATGAAAATAGTAGGATAGGGATGAGTGTGGGGTCTAACATGCGAGAATTCTCGCACGGGTACGCAGAGGTAGTGGGGGAAAACTTGTGCTATGGCACAACAAAGAACACAATTTTTAAAGTAGCTAAAGTAGAATAGCTTGAAATAAATGGAAAACAAAAATCAAAACGTGCTAGCCTACAATACTATGCAAATCAATTAAAAAACAACTAAATTTAAAATTATAGAAAGAATAGTGCAAGTCACCGGACAACAGCCAACGATCGCAGTCCAAACGCACGATTTAAATATTGGCGGTATCTAAAAGTATGTACACCATCTCCCAGCTGCAAACTAATATTGTAAATAAAACACTGTTTGATATTAAACTCAAGGTATCGGTTCGTTAAGATATTAAAAATGCAAACATCGTTTGAGCAACATTCCCATGTACCGAAGTGGGCTTATTAATGCCTACTAAATTGTTTCTAATGCTAACAAATGGTATTTAGTACTCAAAGGTGAAGACATTAGTTTGATTATTTTTTGGCTCGGAATTGTTTTTCTTGAGGTACGTAAGGACGCAGAAAATAATTCAATACTTTTTAGTAAACAAATAATTTTTCAATTTTCTCACCCCAGCAAGCTGGTACCCTGACTCTCCAAAACCTACTCGGTTCTTCATAAAAAATCAAGGAAAGTTAAATAATATTGCAATGAGTAGATCTGTTCTTGCCCGATCCGGTATTTTCGCACTACTTTACTTGGCTTTCTCAAGAGTAAAAACCTTTTCTATTATTTGACTATCAAGGAAAGCGAAAAGCTAACTCTCAAGGAAGATTGAAAAATTTCTTCAAATGTTGTTTTTAAAGAAGTATGAATTGTTCCAAGAACATCCTTCTATAATGTTGAATAAACTTTAATTGAAAATTTGTTTCAAACATCAATTGCATTATTATTTTGTTTGATATTCTGTAAGTACATTAGAAGTTCCTCTCCTTTATGGAACGGATAGACAAATGGATAGGGAAGGGGTGGGATTTAACATGCGAGAGTTCTCGCACGGGTACGCTAGTTGTGTAAAATATTTTTATAATGTATTATGTAATATATTTTTGTGGAAGAACATTTCTATTATGCACATTCTTATGGATTTCTTCATTTATCAGTCACCGCCGAGTTTTCTTAACAAATACTTCGTTCTATTTAAGAAGCATTTCTTATAAAGGAGTTGAAAAAATTAGGACAGACTACTTACATCTTAGAGTACAGACTACTACTAAAGTCCATACCTCAACTTTTACAGCGGCTAACTATGATAAAGAATAATTCTAGCTAATCAATGAATAATATTTTCCCCCTAATGATTCCGAGTTACAAAAACCTTAAACTAAAGAATAGAGAACAACATCAGAGATAAACCTTTTGGGCTAATTCAAACTTTAATTTGATAGAGATGAAATGAATAAAGTGCATTAATTAATTTAAATCAATTTTCATTTCGTAGTTCTCATTTTGTTGCAAGGTATTTCCCAGCGGTGCTACAAAAAACATCGAACCTTCGTGTTCTTTATCTTCTTCCTCTCTTCAGGACTAGGACTTAGTCTTACATTCTGATTTCAGCACGCTGGAACATCTTCCTATATTATTTTTTTAAAGTCTTATCAAATTTTTAAAATATTAAAATGAACAATAACATCTCTTCAGAAACAAACGATTCTTCTGGTTTAAAACAAGCTCTCAATATGATGATTAGAGCAACGAATTAATCGCATTGAGATACTTAGGCCGATTTAAGTGAGTAGCTTTCATTTTACCGCGGCGGCTGGAGGATGCCAGCAGCGCAGTTCCCGGAGTGCTTACACGGCTGATCCGCCGCTCTCTGCGGCGGCGTTGGCAATGGTGTTGGTGGTGGTGGTAGTGGCGGCGATAATGGAGTAATGGTGGTGGTGGTGGTGGTGGTTGAGAGGTCTTGATGGCAATAGTGGTGGTACTGGTGGCGATAATGGGGTAATGGTGGTGGCGGTGGCGGTGCCGGTGGCCATGGTGGTGGCGGCGGTGGCGGCGGTTGGGAGGGTCTCGTTGGTAATGGTGGTGGTGGTGGGGGTGGTGATGGTGATGGTGCTGGTGGTACTGGTGCTGGTGGTACTGGTGCTGGTGTTGATGCTGGAGGTGATGGCGGTGGCGACGGCGGCGGTGGTAGCGGTGGTTGTGATGGCGGCGGTGGCGGCGGTGGTAGCGCCAATGGCAGCGGCGGCAGCGGGGGCGGTGGCGTCGACTTTCTGTCGCAGGCTCGCGGCTCAGGCGGCTCGTGTCTAGTACATTTGGCTGATTGACTGGGCGCCGCAGCGGGAATTCGCCATTAAGGTGGAACAGGCCCCACGGCGTAATCCGTAAATGCGTGCATGCAAATACCTGCACGAGCCACACTCCACGACGATCCCGTCCCGATCCCGGCGGAACAAGGCATTAGCGGCGTCCGCGCCCCGCCCCCGCCCGCCCTCTTCCTGGCTATCCGCGAACTGCGACCAGCTCCGTCAATTAAGCCTGCTTTCCCCACTTTTTCAAAACTCAACAATTTATGTAGGTAAAATCTTGTACTAATTAATTAGAAATATTGACGAGCAAATGCACAGGGTGTCAGGCAGGGGCAGATCCAGCCCATCAATTTGGAGGGAGTCATCAAAGATTTTTGTTAAATAATAAATATTTGTCATTATTGTGTGTTTTTTGTAGTGTGTATACGATACTACAGGTACTATAAGTATTAGTTTTTAAATAATTACATAATTTTAACGTAAATAAATATTTAAATCAATTTGGCTTATAAAAGATGGTAACAAACGAAAACTCTACCCTTTTTTGAGGGGGGGACCTCAGGTGCCGTGGCCTTCACCCGCTTAATCCGTCTCTGGTGTCAGCGGTATAGCATAGGTTTTCTTCGAGGGCTTGCAACAATAATTTTGAGTGAGTCATTTCGAGTTACATAAGTGTGAGTAAATAATCATACCAAAACTCAAGTACTACAAAGTCGTCAACTTCACTTGGAATTCGTACTTAAAGAAATTATTCGAAGAATAGCTTAATTTTCATTTGCCTCAATCACAATTTGGTAAAGGAGACATTTATCCTACTGTATTCATTTAGTGACCAAATCTTCAATTCAAAACCCTGGACTATAACAAAGATATCCTTATGTTCACAAATTTAGACGGATTATTATATATAAACACAAAATTGGTCATGTGTGTAATAGCAGAAAAAAAAGTGACAGTTACTTCATAGTAATTTAACAAAAGCATTCTTTTGAAATACATAGTGTCTTTATTAATAATATTTTTTCTAAATTGAAACTAAATGAACATGATTTCTGAACAAAATTATTAAGAGAGGGTATTTTCTTCGACAAGAAATTCGTCTTATAGTACATTGAATTAAATAAAATCCTACTCTTTTAAATAAAAAAATATTAAATAAAATATTGTGAAAAAATATACTAGCGAAGAAGAACGTGTTAAAAAATTATTAGCATTGGTTACAGAAAATTGTGCGAGTTAATATATTGGTAATAAATTCAGTTTCAAATTAGTCAAAACCGAACAAAAAATGAATCGTCAGTACGTATTTAAAACACTGTGATATTGAGAATAAATTATCAATGTTGTAAGCGAATACTATTTTAGTTCTGCGAACACATTTGAGTACGATCGATTATGTAGTAAATGTATGATCAATTTTGTGAGCCTTAGCGGTATTCCTTCGAAGAGGCTGACCCATGGCGACTGAGGATGTGATTACTTCATCATGAATCTGCACGAGATAAAAGAACGCGCTAAGCTTCCACCTCTTTAGACAACCTACATCTGTCGTCCTGCTATGAACATCTATGTTGAATGCGGCTCTCGGGGGGCCCGAGGGAGTTAATCTCCTCTTTGCGCATGGTAATGGACGCTGCATGAGAAGTTTGCAGATATTTTGCTCTTGTTTTTAAAAGTTCTGATTACGAACGGTCGTTAGGACGCTGGGGTAGTCGTCTTTATCGTGAGGGGAAGAAGAAAAGAAGGAACAGGAAGAGTAGGAGGAAGATGAGAAAAAAAATCTAACGTCTTGGAGAGATGGAAATGGGAGTGGCTTCAAAACTTTATGTGGTGTTCTGTATGACTCTTTTATATCAATCGTAATTCGGTACAATAAAATTTACAAACTTTGTGTTGTAAAACAATCACATGATCGTTAATGTAGTTAGCAAGAGCATTTGAAATAATATTCCTCTGTGCCTCTGCTATTTACAAGCAAAGTATAAGGATCGAAAATCTACAAAATAGGAAAAAAATTGTGAAGTGAATTTCCAAATTGAAAAAGTTTCATATCATAAAGCATTCCATTTATTTTTATCGATTTTCCTAGAAGAAAAGTAAACTATTCCTAAAATCAACAGACCATTTGAAATTTAAAGGAAGCGAAAATAGGGTAAATGGAAATAAACAGATGAAAACAAACGGTCAAGTGGAACATTTGTTTCAAATTTTTGGTTGCAGTGGAAATGTCGCAAGTGTTCCTAAGATAGTCACAATTGTATTCAATAATATGAAATGACAAATGATAAGTCGTCCACATCAGACAAGTACAAAACATAGCAACACATCACATATTTTAAATAACACAACAAATTCTTTCACATTAATTTGTTACCAGGAAACAAATGTCAAAACAGACATTTTTACACAGTTTAGCCTTCTTGTTTTCATCGAAAAGTAAAGTCATTGAGCCTTTTTAAGTGTAATAGGAAGATTCTTTTTTGTATAGTATAAGACCTATTTACCGTTACTTCTTTGTCAAATGAATGATGTCTGACAAGATATAAATCACTCATGTACTGAATTCTGATTTAAGAAGAAATCAAAAACTAATAACCACATTAGAGAGTGGTTGCACAAAGATATGTTGATAGTGTAGAATAAATTTAAACTTGCAAAAAATTGCTATGGAAGCAAATATATTGGGCTCTTTGAAAATTATAATATAATGATCCTTTTACCAGTGACAGCCAATGGTTTTGATAAATTTCCGTCCTATAAATGCATTCAATCAAAATAAATAAAGCAATACTATGTATTCCTGCGTTTCACGCGGCACAAATTGAATAACCCTTGCATGTTTTGTCTTGTATTTACAGTTAGCGGCTTTGTTTGTGCTACGTTTTATCACACGTGTTTATTACCCAGTTCCTATAAAGATTCAATGATTTATTCATTGATTCATTTTGAAAACATACAGAGCAGATTGGAAAAGCATTGTTGTAATGAGTTTTAACCGCTTTCAATCCCCAAAGGTATTTAATAATTATACTGTTTTAATATATCGAAGTTGGAAAATAGGTATCATAGCATACAACGTAAATTACTCAAAAACGTAATTATAAAAACGTTTGGTCTCATTCATAAATGCACATACGTAATTCTTCATAGGTAAGAAGTGTGAGATAATTATGAAGCTTGTTTGGACACTACATGCGGCTATAAAATGTAGTCACAGACTGCCGTACGAATCCTCGCATTATTCATAATAGGTGATTTCCTGCTTTATAAGGAAACAATACAAATTCGCTTTCACTTCACTGTAAAACATGCCTATTATCGCTGAACGCTGGCGTACGGTTCAACACCTCCCGTGTTGGCATAACAACAGCCAACTGGATCGATTGTTATCTCTGCGAGGACGGGAACATGCCCTTAATTTGGAGAGAGTGGTAGAGTGTTACGACAGAGGTCCGTAGTTCACATATTGTCAAGAATTGTTATTTTCTTACGAAACGCAGAAAGTTGACTATTTCGACCTTCGAATTTCTTTGTGAAAGTTACCAATATACTATTTTAAAAAAGAATAAATACTTTTATTAAATGTGTTCTCAAACAAAATACCAAGATTTTAATTATCATAATAGATTTAGTTGATGTAAATTATAATAAATTATGCATTAACAATAATTTACCAATTTTGGAACCTTTTTAGGGATGTCATATAAACACTTTTCATTCAAATTGGACCTGATGATTGGAATGAACATATCTTGCGATTATGAGCATGCTCCTTAAACTTAAATATCTAGTATTTATATCTTTATTTATCGAAAACATATATTACTTCACGTTGTTTTGCCTGAACCTCTTTTTCTATGAAAAGTTTATAACTTTATTAATGGTATCAGTGAAATTTAAAAAAAAAATTAAAAAGTATTTCAAATGTTTCATAACGTGTTATTTCATAACATTTAGTTCTCATAATAACAAGATTTATGGCAAACTCGAATTAAAGCCTAGACTGTTCAAGTGTTTTGTTAGTGTCGATGGGTACTTCCTTAAAGCGCTAATTGCTACAGGGACAATTGAAATCATCCGTTTTCAATTTTCATGCATCTCTGGAGGTACCCGTATTTCAAATTTTGCTCAATCACCTGACCCACTCTATAATTTGCTGGGATGAACACATACACTATCTTTAACCACTTCTCTTTACGTATGGTGAGACGTCTCTTTGTATGAACCAACGGATGGTCAGTCTGGATCCGCCATTCCCAGAGTTTTCTTGCATTCGGGTTTTGAATCTCAACGTATCTGAATATACCTCCTCAATTGACCAGTTGCCTGTAAGCTACATGGATGAGAAAAGGAAGGCCATGAGTTGTCATAAGGTTCATGGTTAGGTGGTCCAGATAATTCACTTCTACTTATGCTTAATTATTTCAACAGTGAGCCAATGACCGGTCATGATTTTTGGGTGAGATTCCCAACGCTGAAATTGATATCGAAGTGGTCCCTATGGCGCGTCTCTTCATACTTACCGTTATTAATCTGACAATATCGCTGGGCATCGCTGCCTCCAGACGCGTCGTAGGACACGATGGTCACCCGAATTGCCCTTTGCGTGGGCATTCCTGGCGTCTCGCTCCAGAGCTCACACATATACTTTTTATAGAGAACCTCAATTCCCTTTGAGAGTGGGACCGCCTGCAAATTCCTTCTAGAATTGAGGCGCTCAGAATAATAACGGCATATCCCAACCGAAGTTCGTTTCGAGAAAAATGACATTTTCTGTTCATTCACTCCGGACACATTTTTGAAGGTGAATTTGGAAAGTTTTAATCTATCCCAATTCATTTTGATATTTCAGAATACACCAGGTACATTGCAGGAGTTTGCGTCATACATCTAAATGAAAATGTGACGTCGGTTGGTATTTGCGATTATTATTCTCACCACTTCAATTGTTCTGGAAACTTTCATACTAATCATTTATATTGGTCCCTCCCCCACTGCTTCAAGTTCAAAGCCTTCGTGCCAGCAAGCAAAAGACAAGTTTCATCGTAATCTCCATAGGTTGAACAGGGGTTAGTGTACGATTGACTCGTTGATTAGTAATTCTGGGTGCCTAACTACTATGGTCATTAGTCCCATAAGTGCGCTTTTTAATGCAGGAAGTTGCGGTGATCGTCCCCCGCAGGATAGCTAGAACCTGCATCGTGTTACACCTCACATTGCGGGATTTTCCCCAACCAGGCATCCGTCATGGGTTTGGCACCGCACAGCCGTGTCAAGCACTAAGTTGCCGACTGTTCTCCCGACATGTGTGTGATCACATGTGTGATAGTGTAGTGCATGTAAGGGATGAGAATTAGACAAGGGATGGGAAAGAAAGATCGCGCGCGGTCCGTGAGCCATTTGGTAGGGTAGTGGTATTCACTTCCTATTGATTGGAGAAACCACGGAAAACTACCAAACAGAACAGCTGGCCGCCAGAATTCTCCTCCAGACAGCGGCTAAATTCGACTTATCTATCCAACTGTCAAAAATTCTGTCACTTGCCAGGTGTATGTCACAGAGGTTTGAAGAGAGAGACAATAGAATTGAAAGTTTTTAATTCGATTTTTTCGTAAGTTATGTATGTTGTAAGTCGATTTCTGCTAGCATATTTCATCATAACTTATTTGTATTCCCTTTCTCCAATCAAGCACAGAGCATATTGTGAAATGTAGTGAAGCATAAGAAGAGAAACGTTTAAGGGTGATGTGGCGCACCGGACTTACCATCCTCCATCATAAATGTACGAAGTGCTGGTACAACACATTATACCGAAATTGTAGAGCTTCATTTCTCTGTCTTGCAAGAAACATTATTTATAATAATAATTTTAATTGTCATAATGATTATATCATTACTATTATTAATATTCGGCCTCTGTAATTATTATTACTTTCTTATTGTAACGATCCAGCGGCTCACCCCCATTGGCGTTCTAATAAAGTCTCCCTCGGGAGGAGCACGTGGCTGGGGGCGTGGTCAGTTGGGCAGCGTGCGCCTGCCGTGAGTGGGCGGGCGAGAGGAGAGGGTCGGGGTCACGTGACGCGAATGCCTCAAAGGCAGGGGACGCCCCGCTGCGCTTGGCCGCCTCGCACGTTATCTTGGGTCTCGCGGATTGGCCGCGTTTCCTCAACTAGACAATTCGATCAGTTAGTACATCGCTTGTTCTTCTCCTATTTCTTTTCTCTTTCTTGTTCTTTTCATTCTCATTATTTTCCTTGTCTTTCTCTTTATTTTCAACCTGTCTCTTTATTTTCAACCTTTCTCTTTATTTTCCTTCTCTTTCTCTTTATTTTCATTCTCTTTCTCTTTATTTTCCTTGTCTATCTCTTTGTTTTCCTTCTCATTTTTCTCTTCACTCTCCCGCTCCTCATTCTCCTCCTTCTTGTTCTTCTCCTCCTACTTTTTGGGGAGCTGGGGATAAGGGAGATATGTGGCGAGCATGACGTATTCCATTCTCGTATCTATAGCATCCGTGGCGTGCTTGAGATTTTCTTTTGTCGTACTGTGATGATTGTAATGGAAAGCTATAGCTATATTTTTGTCCCGAAGGGGAATCGAACCCGGGATCGCCACCTGGAAATATAGTACGTTCATGAGTCATCCAAGGGGCAACTTCGGCTTTATCATTCTGTTTCAATCTATTTTTCTTTGGTATACAAATCCGGAAACACTACACGACTTTCGATACCCAGTGGTTTTCTTCACAAACCAGGGTACCTGCTTGTCAGTATTTAGCTTCTGGCCCTTTTATACCTTCACGGTCTACCATCTTTCTATTCTCATTACTCTATTCTCATACATATACTTTATATTCTATAAATGTATTGATGAATACTTTTTATTTTTTCATTACATTTAAAATGAAAATGTGATCAAATTAATTTAAAATAGACTTTTACTTTGAGAGTGTCGGATAAACACATTAGTGTTGACGCTTTGAAATATAACTAAGATGTTGGAGAGCTTTGAAGATTGGCCCTAAGAACCGTAAATACGTCTTCTAGGGCTTTTATCAAAGAGAAGATTTCGGAAACGACAAGTATTAAGACCGTTTGCACCCCTTGGCGTTAGAATTTGTATTTAACAGTAAATATTGAAGAAAATATCCGTGTTACCTGTGCCAGAACGGAAGAAATCAATTTCCTTCCTTGTTTTATTTCATTACTCTTTAAGATATGTGCACGACATGCACCGCTCCGGTTCTTGCTCTGTTCTGGCGCGCTTCGGGTTCACGGAGAATACAGCACTACGGAACTTCAAAATCGCAACACCGACCTCAATAATTGATTTTAAAACTCGACGCCGTCGACACGCGCGTATTTAGTCGTTTGTCCACGAGCGAGGCGATCCGTCACAAGGCTGCTACAATGTGAACCCGTCGCGGCTTAGTGGAAAGCACAAACTTCTTCGAATGCAAACAATGGAAATTTTCTTATACTACGATTTTTCTAACTTTGCCCCTCAAGGCCGGTCTTCCCGATGGAATATGTCACGATTTTTCCCGATATATCGCGATATGTCACGATATTTCGACATTCTTTGATGTGGCGCCAGATATTGCATGATTGCGACCGTATCAAGCAGTGCTTGCGATCATGCGACTCCTAGCGGTACGACGGAGAAAGACCCGAAATGCCGTGTGATATTCCATTGTGGCCATAAGGGCTTGAGAGGCAGAGAAATATCACTATTGCACGCTGTTGCTTCCGTCGTCCAGGAAAGTTCTGCGCTCCCACTGCCATTTCTTAAGTAGTTCGAGCAAATTATCTTAGACAAATTATTTTTTCTCTCTGTAATGCAGTTGCCGGTTTCTGAGGGAAAATTCTGCTGTTGCCGTTTTCTGAGGGAGAATATCTCGAGGTCGGGACGTTTGATTGATTGATTGATTGATTCGTGTTTCCGGGCGTGTCAACTACTTTGGTCATTAGTCCCGTGAGTATAGTGCGTGTTTCTTCTCGGGAGGTGGCGATGATCATTTCCCCGCTGGATGGCGAGATCTGGCGTCGACCTACCGTCGACTAGCGGGATTTTCCCTCAACCAGGTATCTCCCACCAGCGGGGCACCGCCCCAGCCGGGACAAGCTGTAAGCTCCCGACCGGTCTCCCGACATGTGTGTTAGTGTAAGTATGCGTGTAAGAGAAGAGGATAGGACAAGGAAGGAAAGATCGCGCGCGGTACGTGGCCCGTTTGTTAGGGTACTGCTCTGGCATTCGCCTGGTGTTGATCGGAGAAACCACGAAAAACTACCAATCAGGGCAACCGGCCGCAAGAATCCTTCTCCAGACAGCGACTGAATTCGACCTAGCTGACATGCTAGGGTCGAAAATCCTGCCGCCGTCGGGACTCGAACCTAGGACCTCCCGGTCAGAGGGACTGCAGTGACATCAGGTTGATGCACTGAGCCATCTCTCCCAGTAGGGACGTTTGTAATGTACGCGCTTTGCTGGGAATTCATCCCAAAGAAAAATTATAATAATTTATATCTGAAATTAGGCGCCAAATTTGAATTAATTTGGCTGCCTATAAACAGTATTTATTTGTACTAAAACGTAGAAGGGTAAAGACATTGAAGGGTTATTTGTATAAGAAATTGTTGATTACATTGCAAATCACTTAAATTGTTTACTTAATAAAGTAACATTTACAGACGTATTACATGTATTTTTATAATTAGTACTTGAAAGAGTAATAATTGACTCGTAAATCTGTTTACGGATTACGTTTAAAAATTTGTTGAAATGTGTAACACTAAAAATCAACCCAAAAATGACTATTCGTTTTCCTTTGATTTAATTAAAATATTTAAATTTTAGATTTTACATGTTTTTAGTGTTATCAGAAAGTTCGATACGATGTTGTAAGAGGGAGACTACTACTAAACTTTGAAAAAAAATAAAGCTGATTTCATCCGTGAAAATATTATGGTTTGGAGATAAACATAAATAAGAAAAATGAGGTTCTGTTTTTGAAAAATATCAGTGGTTTTCCTACTTACTATCGTACATTTGATCAAGAAAATTAATAATGAATAATCATCGAAATCCAGAGAGTGCTTTACTTGTAAGACCAAGAACATTTGACCTACATAAAGAAAGGGACCAAAATTTTGAACGGATTTCCAATTGTCTGTGCCCAATGAACAAGGTAAACGTAATCAGGCAACCCTGTGTCAGATACTCAGTTTGGAGAGAAAACGACGAGCGACAGAGAAGGGAAGAGAAGTTGCAAATCAAAACAACTTTTAATGCAAGTTGGTAGAAATTAAATGCAAACTTTTGAGATGCGTATAGAATGGCGGAATTGAGACAGAAATCTGTTTCCCGTTTCATTCAACGCATTTCGCATTTTGATTAAGGCGACAGTAGATAAATTTCCACATTTCGTTCCCAGATATATTTTCTTTCCGTAGAAATGCAAAATGTGTTAATAGTGACCATTTCTGAATTGAACATTAAAATAAATATTACCTGTGATAAAATTGACGTCGAAATAAATCCTACATTTCTCTGCTAGTTAATTAAAAATCGTAAAAGTTTTGAAGGAGAATAAAAGTTTGAGCAATTTAAATGCCGCTAGGGTCGATTCTTGTACGCTGACTGGCTACAAGTTCTGGGTTAGATGATGAGGCTCCAGAAGTTGAAGTTAGAAAATATGTTAGACATGCAACTAACGGCCTACAGTACCAATACTTGTGTTTGTGCTAATTTTAGAAAACCATTTTGTGGCGTTTTGTGGAACAAAAAATTTGTACTTCTGCAGGCCAGTTAACCGCTAATATTGTATCGCAGAGAAAGAAGAATTATGCATTATTTATACTATTTTGCATTATTAAATAACGAAACAAATAAAGCTTGCTATTTTGAATAAGATTTGTATGTATTACCGTCAGAACATCAAGTATTGCAAGGGATATAACTACACCAAATTAATGACGAAATACGTTACTCCAGTGTTCCAAGTTAACCAAATATTTTTTACGCTTTTTATGGTAAGATTTTTTGTGTTTAAGACAATCAATATTTTCATAGAAATTGTGTTTTCATAAATCTTATCAACAGTTATTAAAAAAGGCAAGTACTACTTTTCCTAAGCACATTTAAATTACGATCTATTCGCGTAAAATATAAATATGGTACATCAGGAAAAGAACGTCATGTATGTGTTAATGGCATATTCTTCTAAAATTATGATTGTAAAGTTCTTATCGAGATACGGCATCCGAAATTGTATTGCTCTGACAACTCAAACCCTTAATAATTTCTGCTTATATCGTCCTCGGTTTTAGAACTATTTTTGAGAAATAGATTGCATAGCAGAACAGCGTATTCGGATGTATAACTGTTTAATCTCGCGAACAATCTCATGAGGAAATGCGCTCCCTGAGCGCAGACTCTAATTGCTCTCACCCACGGGGGTAACATTCTTGGCCACAACCCCAAAGCCTGTCTCTCACGGCAGTCCAGCGCGCGTCTACTTACTGAAAACACAGATTGTTGGCACATTGGCATAAAAAATGATTCAAATTTGGCGCCGTGGCAGGGGATTGGTTTTTAATAACAATCTTTGGCCTTAATTACCAGCTCAGAATTTGCGTTTCAAACGTTTTAAGCGTTTTAAACGTACCGCGTCGGGAAAAAAATCAGCTCCAAAACCGCGTGCTGGCTGCAAAGGGAGCGGGTATAACTTCTTTGCTTTTGGATTTTAGATTTGGCGGGCCTACCTGTTAGCTCATCTCCCTTTGCCAGGTGGCAGCTCCTACTGGGCCGTCGCCGCAAAACACTTGTGTACATAAGAGATTTATTAGACACACTAGATTTCCGTTTTTAACCTATGACAGAATTGTCGCCAAATTCAAACGTCGAAACAGGAACTTCACAGCAGTTGATTTTCGCACAGGGAACAAGTTTCAGTGAGCTTGCATTAACGTTCCATGAGAACAGGTTAAGCTCTCAAAGTTGGTACTAGTGTCGTCTTGCTCCACTGCCCGCCAAAGAATAACCGCCTTTTGCGCGCGAAGCGAGCAACAAGCAAAGCGAAACTTGTTGCAGAAAAATTAACAAAAGGGAGGTTGTTTTTCCGTGAGAACCAGAGATCGAGCGAGCGTTTTCCAGAATGTTTGTTTCGCCATAACCCAATTCACAGCTCTCCCAGTCACGTTAATCTGAAGCTATATTCGCTGCCTCAACACAGGTGTATAGGCAATAAAGCAATTTACGCAGAATGTCTTCGCGCGGGTCCTTCTCACGACACCACCTCCTCCGAAGCACGTACATACCAAAATATAATTATTCACTAGACTTTCAAATAAATTCTTGTTGAACCCTCTGCCGCGAGATCCTACCCCCGCCACCCATTGTCCTGCAGCCGGGGAAGGGGTCATTAGCAAAGGCTGGGCCTCCGCCGGCACGCGGAGATCACGGCTTCCCGTTATGCCTCTACCTGCTAGTCTTCTGCTAGCATTTGTCAATACGCCGGACGAGTGTCAATATTCGCTCCACTCGTCAGACAGCCTGCGAAGGAGTTGGCTGTTCTTGCTTTGCCTATCAAGGCTTCGGCAATCAATCAGAACGACCAGCAGGCCGCGATTTCTACATTCAAACCACCCGACCATCAGTCGTTCCCTGGCCGAATCTATACTAACGGACCGCTCCAATCACACCGAGTACGAGCCCCTCGCGCCATTCAAGCCCCTAGCCCCATCATCTGGAGCCAACCTCAGCTGACGGCATCCACACACTCAGCTGTCTGATTAGGGTTGGTGGTTGCTGTAAACTATCATCGAACTGTAAGTATAAACGAACTTCAAGAAAGAAGAATCTTAGCAAACTGTAAAAAGATTCATTGGTCCTCCGGTGTACCAATAAATTACTTATTTGTACATCTATCTATATTTCAAAGATTAAACTTAAATTCATTCACAAGTGTACATTGCTTTTCATTTGCCTCAAAAGCAACTACCCCATGAAACCCGTACTGATCCCGTATGAAGTTGCATTCGCAGCACGGAACCTACCACCATGTTGCATCTACTACAATAACTTTGAGTTAACATCACTTTAAGTGATTACTGTTTTAGGTCATAAAAGATGTCTTCTAGTTAGGATTTCATCTAGTAAGGCAAGAGTCTTACTTTAAACGAGATTCGCAAGAAGCTAGACCATGAAAGTAGGATCGTGTAACTGTTCCGTTCTAAAACACACAGACCACAGAAAAATGTTACACAGAAAAATGGTAGTCTAATTTTTAGACAAATTTAATAGTTTAGTGAGAGAAAGCTTCGAATTCAGGAAAGCAATTTCTTAGAAGAAAGCTATTGTATCAAATGAAGAGTAAGAGCACGTCCTTCAAAGGCCTATCCAACGAGCCAGCGAGATAGAGAGAGGGGAAGAGTGATAGAGATAGAGGTACAACTAATTACTTAGTCAAAATTATATCAGACCAATTGGTAATTTTTCCTACATACGAGTTAATTTGTACATACTGTAATTTCCTACATACTGTAATAATCCCGAGAAGAATCCAGTAAATTAGAGCGATAGTTTTATGACTTTGGAAGATCATTATAATTCATCATAAATACAAAAAACTAATAACCCTTCTCGCGCAATATAACCGGAAAAAATAAATTGCAAAGAAATGTATGTAAGTAATATTAGTGTAATGGAAATTTTGAAAGTATTTTTCTGAAGTACGGTAACCTTACTTGCAATTTCGACAGAGGCAGTCCGTTCTCATGTCTAATTCAGACGATTCAAAGGAAATTATAAAAAAGCCCTTCTTATTCAGATCCATAGAATTATAATCGTTACCTTCATTGAAAAGTAATTGAACTTATAATTTAACTAATAATCATATGACATTCAATATGACATGATGAGACCAAGACATCTATAGGTGAATGAAAATGCTTTGACAAGTTTTCTTTGTGCAGTTGTTTTTTATTAGAATGAATAATATTTGATCTTCATAACAAAAAACATGTTTAATCGACTCTTCTCGTTTGCAGATTTTTTTTAAATATCACAATCACACACATGTATATCGGGTGAGCAGACACAATGTTTTTGAAAGCGACTTATGTACATGAATGAGTGGCAAGTAGAAAAATTCCTTGAGAAAAAATAAAATGTTTATTTGCAGCAACTATGTAAGTTATTTGAAACGTTGACAGTTCCGGATAGCTTAATGGATAGTGAATCGTATAAATAACTTATGGTAAGTTTACGCGCTATGTATTGTTATCTTATTTAATGATATTTTTTAAAATCGATCTCGAGTTCTCCGACCTCTATTCTTGATAAACTTGTAGTACTAGTACTAAAGAACGCACGATATTCTATAAGCCCTTCCTACAATTTTAAACATTGCTTAAAGTACAACCTTTATTACTATTGAAGCTTATTGCCCGATATTGTGAGTATTGACACATTTTTTAAATAGTGAAAGTGGCCATTCAACCATTTTTTGTAAAGCAACATTTTTTCAATTTTTACTCCTTTATTTCGTACATTTCCAATTTTTACTCCTTTACTTCGTACGGCTCTTTTTTCCGACAAATTTGTGCATCATTTTATTTCAAAACTTTGAAGAACCGAATTCATTAAGAACAAACACTATTTTTCAATATTGTAATTGTAATAAGACTCAAAATAAATTTTAAACTTTTGTAATTTTTAAAAAATTGGAAAATTTAAGAAAAATTAGACCTGAACCATTCTTTTGTCCTTTGTTCGAGAACAAAGATTATTCACAACAATTGAGGACAATTTTGACAAAATTTTGAAAATATTTAGGCTTCTTAAAAAGTGTCTACCAAATCGAATAAACCGTTTCGAACACCCAGGTCCGAATTTGTCCAGATTGATGGATAATTATTAGTTTTGGAGAAAGTCGTGTAAACGATATGGACGCAAGCGTTGACCACAGACGGATGTTTTAGCGTCAATCTATTTTTCGGTGTCAATGATCCACCAATATGGATTCTGACTACAAAACGTTTGAAAAGGGATTTTCTACGTGTAATAAGATTTATTCACTTTTTCGTTACTAGACCATGAGAAAAATAGTTTTTCTCTCCCAAAATTGTAGATTTCTCACCACAGTATTACCTTTTCTTTACTACTTCCGTAGTAAGGCGCAAAAATAAAAATCGACAATAATGTCAAACTTCTTACTTTCAAGAGACTGAAGAAAAGTGGTTTACTCATTGCACGGCAAATCCTAAATAAAACGTGGGGCATATTTCATACAATTTTTTTTAAAAAAATTTCGTGAAACAAGATGAACCAGGTCACAATGTGCACAACAGTCTTGCCAATGTCGCGAGCGAGGTAGTGGAACGAAGCAGGCCATGGTGCAAGCGTACGCGCCAGCGGTCTGGCTTTGAAGGTTAATTGGACACGCTCAGCGCAGACCGCGACCCGCCACCTACCAGTCCCTCCCCACCAATTCCCCTCCCTGTAACCCTGCCCCCTGCATCGACAGCCGTCGCGCGGTGCCGAGCAAAATATTGAATAAAAAGCGAAAACAAACCACCACGCCGCTCGTGTCTGGCGGGAGGCGGGCGCGAGGGCGCGCCAGCCATTGTGAAGTCGGCTGACGCGCAGCTGAACGTGCCACGTTCGCGGCTGCGCGAGAAAGCGCGACGTGTTTCGCTGCCTCCCTACAGAATGCGCGATATTCCGCCTCGAGTTTTGCCTTCTCTTTTTTGTTGCACCTTTTTCTTCTTTTTTTTGAAAGGAAAGTTGCTTTGCGTGCGATGGATTTTCTACGTGATAAAATTGTCGATGATGGTGTAACAATGGAACTCAACATCTGTACGTTTTCAATGATCATATGAGGGGCTCAGAACAAAAAGCAGGTAGGAGACATTTTGTCGTAATCTGAGATAATTATTATTTCATATAGTGTAATGTATTGTCTTCCATAAGAAAATTCCTCATAATTTTCTTTGATGTTTTTAGCGCCCATATATGTAGTCAAAAGGTTTGCAATGTTGTTGAGAGAGGCAAGTAAGTCAGTCTTCAATTGTTTGGACACGAGTGTTTAACTTGATATCGAGGAATGACTCTGATGCTCGCAGAACTGCTACTGAAAGAAAACGATGTTATCCTTTTTTGTATTTCCCCCATTTTACTTAGACAATATTTATTAAACGTAGATTTAAAAATTACAAAATCTACAATGTTTGTTTCGGAGGAGCGATATAACTTCAAGGTCTAAATAGGTTTGGTCTTGTTTAAAAATATACTGTGAAAGAGCAAAACATTATGCCATGTGACTGTAAACAGTATTACAGTGCATACATTTTGGATGGTCATTTCAAGAAATTTCACTCCAAAAACTATTGATCATTAATCTCAAGGCCCAGTGCTCACATTTACAAATGATGAAGATGGAAACTCCATTTCTTGGTGACAGATACAATGGATAAGAATTGAAAAACAAAGCCATTCACATTATAATTCAGAGAAATGCTGAATTTTGTTATAATTATCAGGAAATGCAAGTTTACTAAAATAGGACCTGGTAGCTTATCTAATCTAGAACATTAAAAACTGTATCCAGGAGGATTGAAAATAAAATAGCGAAGTATAATAATCTGTAGCAGCTGAAGGAGATTTTTCGGCCTGCTCACCACACTATTTTGAACATAATTTTTGGAGAACTGCATGCCCAAAACGAGAAGACAGAATCAGGTCGTTTATATTGATCCATGAAGAAACTAATCAATGAAGAAAAGATTATTTCTGATGATTAAGATGTATGAAATTAAACAACTAATGTACATCATTTCATTGTTTGTAGCGTGAATGCAATTCCTTTATTTTTGTTCTGAATATTTGAATATTGGGAAAAGTTGTTTTAGAAAGAAAATATTAGGTAAAAACTTTGAACTTGCATGTCCAAGGTACATTCAATACTACTTTGTTGGCATATCTTAATAAATAAATTTAATTTTTTTGACAGAAAAAGTACCTATTTTTCAATCCAAATTTTAACTTTAAAGCGCTTCTTTGTCCATTAATTTCGTCATTAATTTCGTGATTTTTGTTCTCAACACCTCTGGTAAAGTATTTTTCATCTTTTATTCCAAATTTTAATTTAAATTTCACTTTGTGTCTTAACATATTATTTTTTAAGTAATCTAGCTCAAAAAACAACAAATAAAAAGCATTTAGCCCCTTATGGATTTTTTAATTAAAGATGGCCGGAGATGTGACAAGAGAACACAAAACCAAAAAATGTACGGGAAAAATAAGCTGAAAAATATATTCAAATAAAAGTAATTTTGAAGGTTTCATCTGAAACAGAGAGAGAAGAAAAATCTTCCTTCCCTAATATTGCAGAAGACAATGAACTACGAAAATATTAGTCTCCAAGCTCTGACACACATTTTATATCACTGTACCACCATCGTTGCACAGATCACCCTGAGACTTCTGTAGGGAGTTCATCAGAAAAGTGGCACAATGCTAGAACTTGAAAGCGAGGAGACCGATGTAGAACCTGAGGGCCAACTAGCCACGTTCTTCCATATTAAAGAAATTAAATTGAGTTCTAGTATTTTGTGATGGGCTACCACTAGCTGTTTATAGGAACGTGAAGGTAGGTGACGTTTAAAATAAAGAACAATTTTAGTTTCCTTGGACACACTATTCATTCAGAAATTGAAACTCGCTAGTTTTTTCTATACAATACCGTGTGATAAAGTAGGTAATTAATAGTTATATTAAACAGTAACTTACATTCATTTTAAGGCAAATTTACCGCTGCAAATTCCAAATATCTAAGAAACATTGCCATTAGTGCCATCACGTGCCGACGATCCATAACCATTCCTTCCTCACCACCGAGTCAGGAACCTTTGACCGTATCATCAGTAATCTCACGGAATTAAGGGTGAATTTAAATCGACTCATTGAAACTTCTAACGAGCCGTTCCTACTAACAGGACAAAATGAAATATTCCGCGCCTCTTTGTAAGACGTTTTTCTATTTTATTCCTCCTTTTCCTTTTCTCTGAACCGGTGGCTGGCTCCGGTGTCTCTCTCGGTCGAGTTTAATTAAAAATCGGTTTCTTCATTAATTCAAAACCCGTCGAGCGTAGGCGGTGCCGCGATTCCAACACTTTTCCGGGGCGCCCCGTCGCCTTGAACGCAACCTCCGCGGTCGCCCCAGAGAGTGCGGTAGTGGCGGTGGAGGCTGTGTGGTAGTTGGCGTTGCCGGAGCCGTGGTCAAGCAATTAGAGAACCTTCTTCCCGCTATCTCGCATCTTTACGGCTCCAGCGCGAATTCGCAACCGCCGCAAAAACGCAATTTACTCGCGCCTCAAAATGGCTGCCGCTTCTGGGGCGCGTCGCGGAGAGCCGGCCGGCGTCACCATTGCACAGTGGCACGAGGTGTCATGTCAGTGGCCTACATTAGCCATCAGTTGATTGATTTTTAGGGATTATATTATTAAATCAATAATACCATTATTACCACATTTTTATTGTTTTCATTATTATTATTATTATTATTGACTGTCTTTGAGGAAAGTTCGGGGTATTTGCCGATAACCATTTGGTACAATGGTTCTCTATAAGCTGTTAAGTCCGATTCCAGTTTGGTTATTTTGAGGTAGCAGTAAACGATATATTCATTCATTTCTGCGGTCCATTTCGTTTTCTGCCTTAGCTTGCCAGCAAGAGTGGTCAATGGCTGCGTTTCCATTGAAACAGCAACTGCTGGTTCTGCTGGAGATGGTGGGTGTTGGGTTCTCCTGCGGGGATTGGCTGTAGAGTCTTCGGGTTCCCCGGCAGGTGCCCGCCTAGTCAGCATCCTGCCACCATCGGTTCGCATACTGTCACCTCCAGCGATGGCTCCAGAGGTGCCCTGGCGCTCCCCAGGCAGCGGCTCTTTTCCGAGGCTTCTCAAATGTCTTTTCTCAATCAGAGATGGGTACGCCTTTTATACCTACGGCCAGGTATTATTTGCCATTGCCCTATTTGCCGTTTTTAGTCGACATAGCCCGAGTCCCACGTGGCTTGAGATGAAGCGCGCTCTGACGCAGGGTTGGACTTTGGGAGTCGAGGGGTGAATATGGGAAGGGAAAGAGTGGGTTCGGAAACCTATCCAGATGAAAAATGCCTAGGGTTTTAGGTGACGGAAGAAAGTGAGCTAATCGATCCACCTACTTACTCCCGGTGGAAGGGGGAGGGAGGATGTTTAGGGAAGGACAGCGGTCAGCGCCTCTTTGTAGGTAGAGGAAACCGAGCTGATTGCGCAGCCCCTACCCTCCAGCAGAGTGCTGCGGGCGATGGGGGTCGCTAATTCCCTACGCCAAATTATTATTATTATCATTATTATTATTATTATTATTATTATTATTATTATTATTTTGTTCGCGAATAGGCTGTTTCGGACCACGCATACATGCACCTGCAATTACCGGGGCTTAGTATCGTTTTATCTCGGTGACAGGTGCATATGATTCATCAGGTGATCATCATTCAGCTGAATCCTATTTTAAAGTATGGAAGATAGAATAATGATGATAATTAAGAGTGAAAGGTCGACACACACCTACAGACATACACAAACACACTATGCCCGAAGCGGGACTCGAATCTGCGATCGCTACGATACTACTCTCTCAGCGATCTTGGCTATTGGGACGGGCTATTGTTATTAGCACTTTTTAAATTAGATTGTCTTTAAAATTAACATTCTAAGAAAATTGTTGTAATAACACGTGTTCAAAATAACTCCAATCGAAGGAAGTTTGCATTCATTTTCTTTTTTATTCTTAAAATGTCAATAATTATATTACCTGCTGACAGCAATTTCACCCTCAAAGGCACCAAAATATTTGGAGTTCCTCACATGGTACGCAAACTGTCACCGTTGCTCCCATCCACTCCCAACTGTCAATCACCAATTTATTTTAATCGGACCATAGTCGTCAAGGTTTTACACCTACACCAAAAGAATTCCCTCGGCGGATTCCTTCGCGTGATCGTGTGGCTGGTACCTGCATTTTCTACCGTCCTATTGGCCACTCGACCGGAAAATACTTTTATTCCCGCGATATTCTATCCTTCCCGCCTTGTCCTCTTGTTTATCTTATTTATGAAAGGCTGTCTTCTAGACACACGACCATGAAATTCTGCTTTTCGTAGAATCACTCGTATTGTTTCTGGATGCACTTCCTTCCCCAGTTCTTTTCGCGCTTCTGCGACAAACTTCGGTGAACTTGATTTGGAATTTTTTTAAATCTCCCTGACGACAAATATCTCTTCTTGACGGGAAAGTTTATGGGGGCTTCCATTTTGGCGGTAAGCTTCAATCCAGTCTTCTTGTTTAAATCGCTTGATTATATCATAAACTGTGCTTTTCTCCCTATTTAGGTTTTTTGCAATTTGACGGAAGCTCTTGCCTTTCGCATTGTAAAAGATAACTAACTCTCGCAGTTCGAAAGAGCTGTTCTTTCCTTTTCGAAGCATTCTTTCCATGTTCTTCAAGGAGAGACACTAATAGACTGATTCTTGACAGCACATCGATTGACCATAACGACCGTCTTTGAGTCAACCGTGGGAAGTTACTATATTTTGTTTTCGTCCGATAGTTCGTTGACAAAAAATGATGTATATATGTCTGTTAGAATATTTATTTGGTGTCCAATGTCCGTCACTGGAAGTTCAAATGCAAATTTATCATTGATGTAAAAGTAGAAAAAACTCATTTTATTGTGTATGAATGTTTAAAGCTAAATAATATTAAAATTATTACTGGCATAATATTTTATTGTTTCAACAGGCTCAGAGGGTGTTTAACGTAAGTACGCTGAGTACTGTCCGAATTTTTTTTTCGAGCGAGTGTATATATTGTAGTGATACCGAATAGATTCAAGTTTATTCTGCCGCAAAATAACTCCACGCAGGCGGCGACGCGAGAGATGCGAGGCGCCACGGGGGCGACCCGAGGGCCAGGCGAGGCGCCACGGTGTCGGCGCCCTTCGCTCCCTAATTCGTCGCGGACACGTGTGCCCCAACTCTGGGTAGCCGCTCTGCACACGACCCCTTCAGTATTTTTCCACGACGCCTGGAACTCTTCCGTCAACCTCCCTAGAGATTCCTAGCCCCTCACACCCCCCCGGTCGTTAATAACTGCCCCTTTTCGACGCAAAATTAAAGCGAGAGGGAGCGATAACCAGCCCCTCTCTCACTCTTTTCTCGGCCTCGAAAACATCCTCTGATTGGGCAGAAAATATCTAATGCGCAGTACCCTTTCGCCAATAGCAACCAGAATTCGGGTTTGTTCTAGAATATTCCAGAGTCACAGGGATAATTTTGGTAGGGGGAACGAGGTTTCCTAAAACTTGGAGCGACGAGGCACAAAAGAGAAGCTGGGGAGCTGTGTTCAGAATCGGACGCAAGTGGCGGCCGCAGGGGGGAACCTGTTATATTCTGTTGTGGCGTTCGGTTCGATGGACTTAGAAAAATTATTAAGTTTCTTGTAGAGTTTGGGTACAAGACTTCTGTGACGAACGCAGGCCGCAGAACAGTATTATGAACATTTGACAGCAATTCGTATTATATTACGTCCGATTTACGTGCGAACTCGAGACTCTCTTTTCCTTAGTGAATTTGTGCGATAATTCACGGGCTCATTAGTATCAACGTATTGTGAGATCGACCGGGAATGAACCGACCGTGTCAGTGAATGAACTGTGCTGACCCATTCACCGCAGCGAGCAGACGGCGCTTTTGTGTTCCGGCCGCCTTGGCCGCTACCCTCGCAAGTACCTGATCTGACCTACATTTTCCGAGCGGCGCCCCTCGCTCGCCACGAACCTCGCAGCCAGCTGACCTGAGGTCGTTCAACTTCAGTGGGTGGCGCAGGCCGCCTAACAGAGGTATTTTCTGTTTGAGTGTCTTATGTCGTACCCGCGATCGAGAGGTGTGAACAGTACATCAGACAATCAGTGTTGACTTCCTCTCGACCGGGCGACGAAGAGGAGTTCCCGGCCGCGCATGGCCGTCAAGCGGGAATTCGCGCGCGAAGAAGAGTTTCATCTGATTGTAATCACTTTGTAATTTTTTGTTCTCTTATGTGCATGACATTTCATTTTTTGTTTTATTTCGATTTTGGGGGCATGCTCGCCAGAGTTATCATCACCAGACCATTAGCGTTTTCTTTTTTTTAATGAATAAATTCAACTTGTTCTAAATTCACATGTTTGACTTCTCATTCAACCTAGGCCACCGGCTTCCTCCATCTTCGCCGTTTCAGGTAATCTGTCGACTGAGCGGGCCGGCTACCCGTCTGAGGCGCCCAACCGAAGACCCGAGGGTAGTTGCAATATAATACATTTATTCAGATGTAATGTTTAACTAAGACTTCAAAATCTTCATGTATAGTGGTATGTCAGAACATCTTATTCATTTATATCAGTGTAATTACTGTCAGATAGATGAAACTTTCAGGATGTTGGATGAAAATGACAATTATTTCGGCAACCATTATCTTCGCCGGAATATACAATCATTTCTAAACATCTATAGTAAAGTTTCAATCAAACCCGGAAGTTTGTTCCTAAAATTTAGAACGTAAAAAACATATCATCTTCGTTTTGATTTTCCTAAGCATTGTGAAATTATGTTCTCTAAGATGTGTGGTTCTTCTCAGAACTCTAGTGGACGCACGTAATTCATTAGGAAGATGTACCTATTGAGTTTTTTTTATCGAATCCCGGTTTCTAATTACCAAACATAATAATACTTGGAAAATAAAAAAATCTGGAATATTCATTTTGCAAACAAAACGTTTTTGCTTGACTGAAAGTAATCCATAAAACTACGAAATATTTACAATGTAATGATGAAAAACATTTGGGGATATGTTTTCTCAGTAATTTGTTTTTTGTCATACGTCAAAACAAATTTTTTGACGTCAACGATACAGCATTTCTCGTCACTGAAGCGCAAATTCTGAACATCAAGAATTGTCTATTCTAATGAAAGAGTTATAAAATACAAAATAAAATCTCTATTTAAAAGGGAGTGTTGAATAAAACTGTACGATAATTTAAGTATGAACTTGGCGAATTGAAACAAAATTTATAAATTCTTAGAAATTATGTAACATTTGTTTCAATTCTTACTATAAAAATAAAACAACGAAAAAATCGGTGAAAAGTATGGGAACATGTAAGCACCTACTGAATAGTATCCAAACTATCTTCTGAGCTACGAATTACAAGCCGTCAAAGGACCAAGAATTGTCATAGAAAGATCTTCCCAGAACCAGAAGCAGATCATCTACTCTGTTGCAGTAATAAGTACTACGTGTCTCCTTGTAAATAGAGCGCGCCAGGAAAGTGTCTGCACAGCGATCGCAATCAGAGACTTCTCCTCCGCTTCAGCCCTCAGCTTCTCCGCCATGAGTAGCTCTATTGTCACTGCGTGTTCTCACCTCGCTCCTTTCACCCGCGGTGCTTCTGCACCTGCTTTCGGACGGATCCAGCGCTGCCCGTTCTCGTGATGCGGACATAATTTGTGTTGCTGTACTTCGATTTTTCTAACGTGGCCCATAACATTAGGTCATTATTACACATCTTGCCTTATAAAATGAATCTTTTTAACTGTGTTAAGTACATTTCTGAGGCCACGAGCCTTGTTGAGAAGGACGTTCGCGAATTAACTAAAAATATTCATTTTATAAGGCAGGGGGTCTAATAATTTTCTAATTTCATTGGCCACGATAGAAAAAACGAAGTATAGTACTCTCATCAGCATGGTGACATTCCGGAAGGACTTTCGTGGCGCACTGTAGGATTCGAACATGTATTACAAGAAACATGTATACTCTGGTTTTCAGTTTTTGTAATTTTAATCCAACGTCTGTTCTTATGTTCAACGAATTCACAAAAAGTAGCGCCGGATACATTTACCGCATCCTACGGCCCACATTCCTTGCAACAATCCGTCGATGGTAAAACGATGGGAAGAGGGGAGGCGGAGATTAACTGGCTCAACGATGCTTCTAAGTAGTGTTTCAAGTTACGAAATTGTAACAGTGTATCTGTCGCAGACTTCGTGACTTCTTCCATACTGCTGTTATTTGTTGTCATGCGAACGAGAGAGCGAATGATTTTTTACAGTCGCTTTCTTTGAGCGAACTTCTGCATTACAACGGCATTTGTGCAGGGCAGCTTCACGACGCTTCCTGAAGTATGTTCATCCCTCAAATATTTTTTAAAAAATCATTGAGATTTACCAAATCCAATATCTTACTCGGGTTAATGACACTTTTTTTATGAATGTTCAGATGTTATAATTCTGTATTAAACCGATTGTCATTATTATTCACGGCATTGACAAATCTTAACCCATTACCTCAATTTGTTTTGCTGGATTGACATACTATTTGCACCCACAGGGTCAAGACATTTTCCGAAGCAATCGGTTGCTTATTCGATTCCTCTTGACAGAAATCGATAGGCATTATTTTCACCTTGATTCTTGTAGAATATTCTAGAAGCATTCTCGAAAAACTTGATTTCTGGGTAAAAGATAAACATTTACCGCGAAACTACTGTATTACTATACGAAACTTTACAGGATAATATAAATCATTACAACAAATTGACGAAAATTAACCTCAAATCTGTAATGAAACTTCAACAGTTTTACGATAAAATGGTGCTAGTCTAAACGATTCAAGGAACATAAGTATAACATTATTTGTACACTAAAGTTGAACAAAAAAATAACATGAAAATACCCGTGGCTGGCGAGGCACCAAACTAAGCAAGTCCGAGAACATTTTTCTGTCGGCTCCTCGCATCCCTCCCACGCCGTAGCTGCCTGACCTGCCCGTCGGACGCTTAGTCTCATCGGATTTTCATGAAGCGTTA
Source organism: Acheta domesticus (assembly GCA_031308135.1). Lineage (NCBI taxonomy): Eukaryota > Metazoa > Arthropoda > Insecta > Orthoptera > Gryllidae > Acheta > Acheta domesticus. The sequence continues at coordinate 194,801,912 of JAHLJT010000631.1, read as the reverse complement.
AGTGAAAAACTGTTCGCGTCCGTCCGCCCAGCGTTTGTTCGCGCTCTTTCGCCCATCGCGCGAAAGCTGTTCGCTCGTCGCCTTTCTTTTTTTTTTTCCGTTTTGCGCCATCGCGAGCCGAGGAAAGGCGCTTCAAAGCCTGGGATCCGCTCGAGTTCGCTTGTTCCGCCGTCGGGTCCGCGGCGTTCGGATGCTACGCGCCTCTGATGTCCCGAGGCAGCGCGATGATGGCGTTGCAAATTGGAGCGACGAGCATCTTCCAGGTAGTTCTTTAGTCGTTTCTCCTTCGCCAGGATTTGGTAACTTTGCGTTGCTTTCAGGTCGATGGCTGAATGGAGACCACTTGGGCGCCATGTTCCGCGGTGTAGAGGGTACGGCAGTAGTCGCGAGCTGGGAGGGTCTTTGGGTTCGAATCCCGCCTGAGCATGGATTGATTGGTTAGTGATTCCGGGCGCGTCAACGGCAACGGTCGTTATTCCCGTGAGTGTAGTGCGTGCATTCCATCGAGGGAGGTGAGGGAGGATGCAGTGACCTTGCCCCTCTGGATGGTGAGATCCGGCGTGACCTACCCCTTGTCGTGCGGGGTTTGCCCCAACCAGGCATTTTCCAACAGCGGAGCTCCACCTTAGCCCAGTCAAGCCCTAGGCACCCGACTGCTCTCCCGACATGAGTGGTAGTGACATGCATGTGTGTGAGCAAGGGGTGAGGATAAGAGGAAGAGGAAAGAAAGATTGCGCGCGGACCGTTGCCCGTTTGTTAGGGTACTACCGCTGTATTCGCCTTGTCTAGGTCGGACAATCCAAGGAAAACTACCTAAAAGTATATCAACAGATTTTTCTCCATTTACTTATTTCGTACATACCAGCCATATTAACATGGTTGATTGACAATACGCCGTGGTCACACCGAAATGCTAAATGTAAATGAATGTCAATTCCCAGAAAGTTTTGTGTTACTATTGTTAGAGTTCTAAAATATATGGCAGTCATATCAATATATGTTGGGAGATTTTTCTCAGCATTCAAACTGATTTTCTCTCCCCATCGTCGCAAATTTCAAATTGGGATCCTTGAAAAGTTATTGGTAATTCTCGTATATTGCAACGCAAACTATTAAGAATAAAATGTAGAAGTGTTGTAAATTTAATGTAAATCTAGTTTTACATTAAAATGTACGTAATTTCTTTGTGCATTTAAGTTAACAAAATAATATAGACAAAAATTATGAGCAATTGTTTTCATTTTATTGTGAATGTAACTTATGACAGTACCTTTTTTCTCCGTATTCTTGACATTTCCAGTGCTTTTATGGCGCCTAAAAGACGATTATTTAGTACCTAAGCATTGGATTTCTATTCATAAGTAACTCCCATTATCAATGTAACTCCCATTATCCAATAATTAATTTCCCGTAATCAACTTCATAAGGAATTCTATATGTATCATTAAATCACATCACCTACCTTGGTACCAATACGATTAATTTCTCTTTAATTAAAAATACGATATATTTCTCTTTTAATGCAGCTATTAATCGCTCGCGTATTCTGTAACTAAGAATCAACTGCATATTTTAGAATGTAGCACAGAACAATATTTTTACAATAGCACAGAATGTTTACAATAGCACAGAATAATATTTCAATATCAATAATTTAATGTTTACCACTCGTTTTGCTGTTAATACTTTCTGTAATAATTAATAATTCGAAATTAACACACCGGAGCTGACTTATAAACCACAACAGGCAAAATAATGTTGAAAATATTCTTTATTTCCCCTGTAAAGTCGTACTGCAAATAGCAAAACCATCAATTTTTACGAGATGGGAAATGGACATATTTTCTCTTGTTTTTAATTTACACGAATATAATGCATCGTATCAAATAAAATATCCTTTGGTAGAAAAATTTCAACTCTTCTTATAGTCAGGCAGCACATTTTATCAGCAACGTTTCACAATATTTGTAGCCTTAAAAACTAAAAAAGCTGGACATAAATCAGAGATAATTCTGGCTTTGGAAAAATCTATCATCAACAATAGTAATATGTACTGTAGGAAATTAGTACAAGTGTACACTAAAAAGCATATATTGTCATGTTCTCATGTTCTGAATACATTAAAAAAGTAATATATATTTCTTAACTCTTACTCAATTAGCAAATTTCCAAAATTCTCGGAAAAAGTATATGAAAAAGACACACTGTTTTGGGTTAAAATTTCGTAACCGCCTTTTTAAAAATAAATTAAAACTTGTGACACTTTTAGTTTCGAGAAAAGTGAATTTTTCATCATCCGCTTGCTCAAGAATTCATTTAATTGGTGGAAAGTGTAGAAAAACCTACGTAAGGTAATTCGTTTCTTAACTTAATTCTAATTTCCCCCCCCAAAAATTTCAAAAACTAAAATTCCATTCTATATCCAATGAGAACCATGGATTTAGAAAGAAATATGATATACTTATCGGATGTGATTAAGAAATGGGACTCTCCGTGGCACGTTTAGAATGCAGATAACTTGGAGGCTGGCTGCCTGGGCGTATACTGTCTGAATTCCGCAGTGAAGTCCGTTACCTACAACCTAAAAAGGCTTAGCATGCTGGCCATAGCATGTGGGCCGACTGCATCCCAGCCCGCTTTCATCCTTATTGTAAGGATCGATTTCTACGCTCACCATGATCTGCTTAGAATAATATTCATTGGTTACAAATGATCCCTCTGGCGGCTTGGCTCATTGGTTAGCGTGCTCGCTTTCCATGACGCAACTGCAACCCCGGGTTCGATTCCCGGTCGGGGCAAAAGTATAGTGTGCGTTGTCCTTGCAATATCCCAGTATATGTGGCTGTGTGACGATGAGAATCTCGCTTCTCAGGTTGAGAAGACCAGATTACGGCGTGGGGTTGTGTCCGTGCCAACCACACCAACTTCCTTCAGCAATGAGGCCGCGAGGCCGGGGACGTCGCTGGTAGGCCCGAGCTCGCATGCAGGCTGTTGCGCCAAGAACATACAATGGTAATTGATCCGCTTCTGTTTTCAAGAAACATTTGCATTTCCTTACAGAACACACTCAATGTTGAAAACTACACAGAAACGTTTCTGAAAACAAAACGTATCTTCTACAAAACTTAATCTTCTGCTACGAGCATCTTCTTATCCCTCTGACCTACTGGCAACTACACAAATCTGATTCTCCCAAGTTTATCTGTTTTCAAGGTTTTCTCTGGACTGGAACGAAAATATCTATTTGCTCTACTTATGAATGGAAGCTTGTGCCGACCTGGATAGCTGGGGTGGCTAAGAGCGTGTTCCAACTCAGCACTTCGGCCCGAAGGGTCGCGGGTTCGAGTCCCGCCTTGGGCACGGTTGTTTGTCCCTTGTCTCTCACGAATGTGTTGCCGCAGAGGGCCTCGCGTTCTGCTGACCCAGATCAGAGAAGCCCGCAAGAGTGTTGGGGTCTAGTGTATGGTCAAAATGCGCCTCATCGGGACGTAAAAGGTAACCGTCTGTAGAAAAGGTCATGAATGGAAACTTTACAAAAAAGTTTACTTCTTGCGAAACACCGGATAAACTAAACGAGAGGCCTTGCCAGGTAACGACAAGCCAAAGAAGATTAGCTGGGAAGCCAGGATGAGGGTAAACTGACCTCGGGATGCAGTCGGGCGCTCCCCTGTTGCCCACGCCGTAGGTTTGTCTCGAGTCCTGCTCATCCCTGACTTCCTCCCGTCAAGCGCTTTCAAACCACGTGGAATGGCAACTCTTTACACTCAACATTACGGTAAGCCGCTTGCATGGCTTTAGCTTTGCAGCTGCTACGTCATAAGCCGCACGAATGGAAACCAAGACCCCATTCACTGCAGTCGGACGCAACTTCACTACTTAAAGCAGCGCTCGAGGACTGAGAGCCTCTGAAGAGAGCGTTCTAGAATTTAAAATGCAACAATTCATTTTAATGTAAAAATATGTAATTTAATGTTTTTATTGTAATATTAAAATCTATTTGAATTTTTTAACGATTTAATAAGACGTTTATTGAGTTTATACGATGCTCAATTGACGTTTTCGCAAGACTGATTTTAATTTTACTGTCACATTTTAGTGCATGTAAAATGAAAAATACTTGCTTTATGAAAATCGCACTTCTATGAAGAATAGATTTCCTTCCTTTATTATGATTTATGTATTTATTTTAATTCAACATAACATTTTGGATGATTAAAAAGATTGTAAATTACATTTTTTCTGGAAATAAAATGTCGCATATTCGAGGAATGCAAATAATATGAATGAGATTATTCTCTTGCAAAAATATCTTACAGGTTAATTATTGAAGGACCTTACGAGATTACAGAGAGAGAGAGAGAGAGAGAGCTCAATTTGTTTCCAGAAGAATTTAGACGACGCATAAAGGCGAAAAAAGCAAAAAGGGTTGATAATGAATAATAAAGAAAGATATAAAAGTTAGGTCACGAATCTAAAAAAGAACGAAATCATAAACTATGTGAACCCCTGCCAGTTAAATGCTGAATGAATGAAAGAAGAAATGTGGGCATTAAAAAAGAAAGAATAGCCTTGAATGGATTGAGGAAAGAATGAAAACGATGCTTAGAGCAGAGCTAATCGAGATAAATTAAGATGACTTAATAGAAAAATACTGAGTAAGAGCTTCCTTTGCTCAGAAGAAAAGTAAATGAAAAAATGAAAAATACAACGAAGTAAAATAAAACGAGTATACACTTCTCCAAAGAAAACAGGAATAGGACACTACGAAACGATAAACTATGGAAATTAATGCACGAGTGTAAAGTAATATTACGAAACGAGCGAGGATCAAGCGTGTATCGAAAACTTCACAAGAGTATCTACTATATAGAGGTTCATTCAGCACTTTTTCCATTAATAATAATGACATCTATTATATGTCACACATTAACACTCAAGGGTTATGTGGCTGGTGGCATGGAGTATTCAGCAAACGCCACGTTGCCCTCCTAATTGACCCGGATGACATTGGTTAAGCATATATACAGGTCGGATTGAAACGAAAAATACAGGAGTTAAGTTAGAATTCAATTTATTAAAGAAATCTCATCAAAGATAAATATCTGTTTTCATTTTTAATAAGCTTAATAACTGATACATTTCCTGCAGAGGGTTTTGTTGTTTGAACTTGGCGCGACAACCCGTGAACGGGCTCAGGCCTATCGGCAACATCACTGCCTCGCGACCACGGGTTAAGGGGGCACGTGTGGTTAGCACGTAGACATCTCTACGCCGTATTCCGGTCTTCTCAACTTGAGAAGTGAATTTTCTCATTCTCATAACAACATAATATGTTGCATATTACACTGGGACATTGCTAGGAAAACGCACACTTAAGTCCTGTCTCGACCGTAAATCGAAACAGGGCCGCGTAGTGGAAAGCGAGCATGCTGACTAAAAGCTAGCCACGAGGCTAGAGGGTTTTAGTAGTCCGATTTTTTTCTGCGTTTTGGAAAAAAGGAGGGCATGTGTGATTTACCGCCATCACCTCACAAGTAGTCTCGGTTTAGTGATATATATAATATAATTATATATATATATATATATATATATATATATATAATTTATATAACTAAAAGCATATATCACTATCAATATAAGTATAATCTCTCAAAACAAAAGAGCTATGGCCAATGACTGGTTAATTCTATTAACTTCTCTGTAAATTCTCACCTGTTTTGTAGCAAAGCCTTATCGTTAAGACTATTATTATGCAACAAGCTTCGGCCGTTTAAGAGAATTATATAATGGGAGTAGCAAAGTAAATAAAATAAAGTAAGAAGCCTGCTCCGGTAGCCGAACTTCTTAACCAAACTCAGTGAACACCCGGAAGATAAGCAGTTCGATTTACCCGATGGGTGACCTTCCGTAAACCCCGAAAACTAATGGAGCTGAGCCGCTGTCCTATAGGAAGAATGGGGAATGTCACATGACGTAAGACTGACTCAGTAAGTTCCGGGAGAATTCTTTCTCGCGGCCAACGCCGAAACAGCTTGGGAAGGAAATGTTTAGGGGATTACATTCATCCACAATACAACATTATTGAATCAGTGTGGCATGATCATAATCGGCAAAGAAAGATAATTTGTTACCATCAGACCAAAAATGTAGCTTTGAACTCTTAATCCAAAAGGGCATAAAAATGACACTTTGAATTCAATATGGTCGAGAGTTTGAGAGGCCACATCAGTATTGCATACATCTCCTTCACACTTTGGCCATCTAACAAACAATATACAACAAGAATTAGCGTTCCTCAAGGTCACAGATTTTTTTGTAACATTCAAAAAATTGTGCAGCGCGACGCCGACATTATCATGCCACCAAACTTACGTTTTACTATTCTTCATAACACTGGCTAACTTCTCAATAAAAGTTTGAGCTTTGATGGTATCATACGCATTCTTTTTGCTGTTCCCGGACCTATTAGCGTAAATTGCTAGGAACGCAGGTGTCGCTGAGGGACGTGGCTCGAGGGAGCGAGACGTTGAGGCAGCGAGAGGCGGAAAGGACGCTGTTGTGCAACGAGAACATTTACCGTTGAAAAACAAAGTTAGTTTTGGTAATTGTAGTATTTACACGGCAACTTTAATTGTTTCCCCGTAGGCCGCTGGCGGTGCTGGCCGGAAGTCCTCCTTTAATGGGATGCCAAATCAGCGCCGGCGTTGCGCGGCGCGAGCATGGTTTGGAAGGGCGTGGAGGCCAACGGGTAGCGTGGATGCAGTTGCCGACAAGAGCACTGTTGTTTCACAGCCAACACACTGTGGTAGCTTGCTGTTGCCTTCGACGAATAACACTTAGGTGTCAAAAAAAGCAACTATATTTTTGTGACATCAATGACGTTAACTATGTTATCTAATTTTGAAGCGTATAATACAAACATAATAGAAATGCCCTAATACATACAGCTTTTTGTTAAAACGATTTTATCAGTTTTGGAATGAATTGAGCTAATGATTCAGAAAACTAAGTTTTCTTATTGATATACGTAATACGAAGTGGAATAGTGTTGTATTTAATTTAGTAGGCATATTTTAGGCTAAGTGAACATTTAAAAAAATTTTAACTTTCAGTAAATTCAATAAATTGTTGGCACTTATATGTGGAGTAAAATTATTTCCTGAAAAAGCAGCAGTCATTGTTATCATTTCTGGATCCTTGTAACTTTTTTGTTAAGGTCGCTTCAACTACTAAGTCATTAGACCACTATTGGATTTAACGTTATGGTGAGTTTGAAACGATACGGTGATGATAAGGGGTAAAAGGATGAACATATACAACCATGCCCGAGGCGGGACTCGAACCCACGACCCCTCGATCCGAGATCACTACGGCACTACGACTTTAGCGATCTCGGCCAAGGGGCTGACCCTGTAACTTTAATATCGCGTTTCTAAACTTCTAATGCCTTAGTAAAATATTTCTCCCTAACCAACTTTGATAAGATTTTCCGGTAAGCGACACTCCATTGCATAACAGAGCTGAATGCGCTCTTCTATTTCCTGGAGTTCTTTTTTTGTTACCTAATAGTATATTCTTCAACGAGCGTAGAATGATAGCTATTATTCACGAGTTGATGTTTACGACACGAGCGACGTAGGAGCGGCGAGTGTCGGAATTTCAACGAGTGAATAATAGCCATTCTACGCGAGTAGAAGACTATACTTTCTCTACGACTTTAAAATTGATATTTTAAAAATATCCAATGGGCGCCTTAACCTCAACACCAACTCGCATACTGTTTCGTGGCTCACCTGTCTAAAGACAGTTGCGACCAGCCGCGGCAGAGCACGCAGCGCCTCTGTAGGCGACTACGAGAAACCTCTGTGGTGGTGTAATGAACTAAGACGAATGTGATTGGTCGACAGCCGTGTGAGAATAATATTCTCGCACGGCTTGTGGAATCGGCATCATTACTGCATCCGATAACGTGCAGAAATGTATACATTCTGGAGCAGTCGTAGAGAAAATAATATTACTTTCTCAATAATGATTTTCAAACCGATAACTGGTTTTAATTAATATTTTCTATTAAGACTGTCTTGTAAATCACTTTTATAATATAAGGTTCAATAAAAATACCGTTAAGCTTCAGTTGACTTTGAAAACAATCATCTGAAATATTTGGTCACCTTCGTAGATCTAACGATACGTAATTAATAAAGTCTGTACCAAGGTGGTTGTGTTATACCTACTTCTCGGGGTAGTCTGGGAGGAGACTTCAGGTTTCCTCCAAATGAATTTCAAACGTAGTACTTGGATGTTGCTTTAAACTTCTGTGACTCTGTATCACCACCATACATGTCATCATACGTTAAAGTGGAGAACAATTATTTAGGCAGTTTGCTTACCATCTCTGAATTTTGTACTCTGAGACCCCCACCACCGTCACATGTTTCTCCCTACCGTAGATAAAGAAAGTTGTACCGTGGCGTACAGAAAAGAGAAGACAGCTGGTGACGAGAAGAGACCACATAAAACTATTAGTCGAATTTACTAAAACCTACTTAAGTTTGTGGCCAACGGGTACTCCCGTCAAGAGCAGTCGTACTAATTTTTAGATTGTTTCTGCGGCCTTCTCCAGGACTATTACCAATAGTATACGAACCAATAGTATACAAGAGTTACGTAACCAAAGGAAAGAGAGTGTTTAGCGAGCGGGTTTGTCAAAAGAGAAAGGATCAAGGAGCAAGGTCAAAAGAGGGCAAGGAGACATTCAGACAATGGAAGAGACATTCACAACATAAGCTAGAACGGTGGTGAGCGAGACTAACGAGAGTAGCAGAGGTAACTAACGAAGTGAGACAACCGTGGTGTCCGAGATTGCGAGGATGGAAGGGATTGTGAGGACAGCAGAGATTTCGAGGAAGGCGGGGTAGCTATGACGGTGAAGTTTTCGAAGACGGGGGGTAGCGAGACGATCGAGGGTGCGAGAATAGTGAGGAGATCGGGGCTGCGAGGGTTGTGAGCATGTCGGGGGGTGCGAGGTCAGCGGGGGTAGCGAGAAGATGGAGGATGCGAGGATAGTGAGGAGATCGGGGCTGCGAGAGCGGCGAGGGTTGTGAGAAGATCAAGGGGGCGCAGTGGGGCGTGACCGAGCAGCGGCCGCTAACGCGGATTCTAACTCCAGCGGGGCTCCCGGCAGGCGCTGCCCCACCAGGCGCTAAGCTGCGCCAGCAGGAGCCGGGAAGAGCTGCGCAAATCCCTATTGCACTGGGAGCTCTTCCCTCCTCCTGGACTAACGGTTTCGACACTGCCTTGCACGTCAGTGTTATCTAATATGCAACGTAATCTCTAGAAGTTGATTAATAATTAAGGGTACGCTGGTAGTTTTGTTGAAATTTCTAGTAAATCAAATTATAAAGCAAAATATTGATATCATAGTGAACTTCAATTTAAAAATATGTTTATTTGATTATCATTGAGGTCTTTTCAATTCAATTCAATTGTATTAGTAATTTGTTTACAGGTTTAACCTATTACTAATTATTAAGGTCTTTTAATATGCTCTTCATTACAGTTCGCAGTTTTTTCATGCGTAATTTTAACCATTACTACATCCTTATTTCGTAATTGAAAAACTTTAAAAGTTATTTTTTAGATATTTTTACTCCTTCTTTCCTTTATTTGGTTATTTAACTTATTTGAAGCGCAGGGGGAAAAACAGTTATGTATCGATTTTTATATATTCATGAACTAATTATTTGTGTAGATTCATTTTACATGTATTATTATTCGAGTTGTAATTATATTTACGATTTTCACGAAATGTATACGTAATTTTTCGTTTCGACCTCATGAATTAAATTAAAGGATTTATTAACATCGATTAACAAGCAATATTTCAATCAAGTATTTATAATACAGTACAAAATTAAATATCTTCAAAAAAGTGACACGAAAAGATTATTTTTATTGTTTCTCATTTACAACACTTTAGCCCGCCTCGTGTGATATTTATGTTTAAAACACTTTATTCATGTTAATGAATCAAATTAAAATATGTTGTTGTGTATGATGTTCTTGGGTGATATCTACATTTAAAAAAAAACTAATCTTACATAATAGCGTTTACGAAGTTTTTTTCTGAAATATTTCTGCTGCAATTATTATTCCCTCAGCACTATATTTGATTTGATTCTCACCGAAAAGAAGTCTAATATGCATGAAAAAGTGAATAGTAGCGTTTTTCAACCGTAACTCGAACACGTACAAGGGAATATTAATGTCCCTTTTGATAAAATAGGTATAACTTTGAAAACTGTCTGTGATATCATAGGAAATAAGCATTTGTGGAAATGTACTAATTTAGATTAGTTCTTTCGACAAAATTTGATGACGTACAAATTTACAATAATTTCGAAATAAATAAACTGAACGATTTTATACAGCAGTTTATAACTAATTCTTCAACAACAAAAGCGATTTGATTGTAAGTAGACAATCTCTGCAAGGATCTCAATATTTGGAGAATATTTGAACTGGCCCTTCACCATGTAGTATAGAATCTGATGAAAGACAAAGTAAATTAAGCAAAATGTCACTTCATCAAACGACAAATATTATTTAGTGGTCATAAAGTTACACCTGTCCTTGGTAATACACATGTAGACATTCAAGTTCGTAGCTAATTTGAGAATAAATAAGATAATTTATTCTTAATCGCTATTCCGATCAAGCACGTTGAAATGTGAATGTCCCCTACGTTGAATTTGTGTCCTATTATTTTGAAAGCTGAAAACACTACATTCTTTCCCAACTAAATACGTCTTTAGTAAAAAGCAGTACTGGTTCTGAGAATGCATTTTATATTTAGTTCACGTTTGTACCTTTACTGTTAGAGTATTAACGCTTTCGAATAGCTTTTCAATTATAAATCTGATTTTATTCATATTCTGTTGGGTTCGTTTTTTTGTATTCTGATGGGTAGACAAATATTTTTTTGATAAATACCTATAATATATTTCTTTTATTCACAAATTAATGTTAACTGCAGTTATACTTGGGTTTTTCATTCTTGGCGCACGAAGGTCACGAAAGAAAAATGGAGAGGGAAGGCTTTCTCCAATAGGGAGCTTCCTCGTCACAACACAGTAGTGAATAGCAGCTCCCTATTGGAGAAAGCCTTCTCTCTCCATTTTTCGTGAGTGACCTTGGTGCGACGAGAACAAAAGACCCAAGTGTAGAAAGTTCAGTGACAATAAGTGGTAAATATTGAATAACGCCGGCCGTTTGCCGTCCTCAAATTGGGAACAGTCTTTCGCCCCCCCATCACCTCACCCTCAAAAGAGCACGTGCGAGACTGCTCGAAGGTTAGTCTGCTCCCCTCCACGAACGTCTGCGGAGCCTTTCTGGTGAGCTCACGCGGTCGTGTTCGCGTGAAGAGCTTCATTCAAAATCACGTTTCCCACAACTCGCGGCAGCTTTGAACTATTGCGAATTTGTGCACTCTCGAACGAACGTTACATTGCTTGCAACACGCAGCAGTTCGAAATCGTTGCCAATCAGTGCAGTCGAGAATAAACGGTAGCATTCTCGGAACTCACATCCAACTGAAACTATGCCAATGTGTACAAGGTATTAATCAAGAAACTACAATTGGAATCCTGTCGAAGCATCGTGTCCTATTGCGAAGCGTTGCCATCTTGCCACCACGCTCCGAACCTGCCGACAGCAGGCGGGATTCGCCCACTTCTCCCATTACGTCACAACTCCCGCCTTTATCCAGCTGCGAGTCGGTCCGCAACGCTCGCTTCCAGAGCTAAGTTCATGATCACCACATCAAATCCATTCAAACTGCTGATCCAACTAATGTCAAATATGTCTACCTAGTTCACAGCAACCACAGTGGTGCCAAGCATTAAATCTCAACATCCTAAATACAACAAATTCTTCTCGTTTTCTGGCATCAGCCACCCACATTTCAGGGTTACCTAATGAAGTTGTGAAATTGTTTCCATTCGTCAGTTCTCTGCAACGCAGACCCCCAAATTCGGAAAAATTGAAGGGCGTTACTGCTTGCAATGAGGCTCCGACCAGAGCCCCTTTACGAGGGCGAAATTATTGTCTTGTGTTTCTGCTTTACCCTCAGAATGGCCAATTATATTCACCAATGAGTCCTAACAAATTGATTTACTGACATGTAAAGTTAAAACCCTTTTGAATGGTTTTAATACCAAAATATTTTCTGTAGAAAAGCGTGTCATTCTATCTGTATGTCCATGTGTAACTCAATGAACAGTTACAAACTAAAGAGGAAGTAAGATTTTTCCAAGCTAACCCCCGCTAAGGTGGTAGTGCTGAGATTGCTAAGCCAGTTGTGTCGATGCGATCTCATACCGAAGGAACGCGGTTTCGAGTCGCGCCTCGGGCATGGTTGTATTTCTGTTCGTCCTTTCACCCTCTATCAAACAATCAATGTCATCTTCAGTTGCCATAACGTTAAACCCAATAGTGGTTGCTAATGACTAATGTTAAAGCGACCTTATATTAAAAAAAAAGAATTTCTCAAGATTGGATACTCCCAGATTGACTTAGAAAATATAAGACTGCTTAAAAGACCGAGATATCGAATTTTCAGACATTTTATGCAGGGGAAAATCTATTTCTTCAATATGGTAGTTGTGTGAAGAAGCTAACACAATTTTGAACTTTTGTAATTTTTGAAAGAACACAGATTTCACGGAAAATGAGGAAATTTTAAGAGTTCTATACGCTATCCGATGACAAAGTGTTGATGTTTTAAAACATTTGAAGCCATTTTTTGGAGCATTTTGAAAATGTCGAAAGGTGATGTAAAAAGTATCCCAAAAAAACAAAACAACCATTTCAAACTCGCAGGACTATGAGTTCGTTCAGGTGGATCAGGGAATATAATTTTTGAAAAAAAAACCAACAAGTTTCGGCACCAGCACTGACCTCAGACAGACAGAATACAAGGTAGATAGATAGACAGACAGATGGTGGATGGAAAGATTGATAGACAGGCAGATGAACGGACGAACGGACGGACGAACGAATGAACGGACGGATGGATGGGCGGACGGAAGGACCGGTAAAGGGGATTCAAGACATCAACTGATGTCACTGCAGTGCCTCTGACAGAGAGGTCCTAGGTTCGAGTCCCGACGGTAGCAAGATTTTCGATACTACCTTGATAGGAAGGTCGAATTAAGCTGGTGTCTGGAGGAGAATTTAAGCTGCCCTCTGCTTTGATCAGTGGTTTCTGTAGCTTCTCCAATCAACAGCAGGCAAATGCCGGAGCAGTACCCTAACAAACGGGTCACGGACTGCGCGTAAATTTTTCCTATTTTTTATTCTACCCTCACCCCTTTCTGGCACACAGACACACCCATACATGCAATACATGTGCTACACTACCACACTTGTCGAACCAGTAAAGCTTGTCCCGGCTGGGGCGGTTCCCTGCTGATGGGAGATACGTGGTTGGGGAAACTCTCCGCAAGTTGATGTAGGTCCGCGAAGAGTCTCGCCATCCAGCTGGAGAAGATCACCGCCATCTCTCATAATAAGCCATACACTACACTTACGGTATTTATGACTTTCGCCGTTGACGCGCCCGGAATCATTAATCAATCAACGGACAGATGAACGTTTTGCCGGTAATGGACATTTCTGTATCTGGGACCCAAAGAACGTGGATTCTGACTACAGAAAGTGAGAGAGAAAGTAATTTACTATATGCAGGGACAATATTTATCCAATTTTTGGTTTTCAGGGTACGGAAATAAGACTTTAACTTGCGAAAAGCGGTTGATTTCCGGCACACATTTGCAATACTTTCTCTTCCTAGGAAGTAAGTGGAGAAGTTAAAAAAATAAAGTATTAAAGAAGTATGTCTGTATGTCAGTTAACCTAGACTGATGTAACTCGCTCTTCGAAAATAAGCGGTTTGTCAGTTGTTTAACATGTTTCTCTGAAGAAGTCAATTGATTTAATCAAATTACTGAAATTCATCTCAATATTACATTTTCCTTCTGCTTCACTGCTGTCACTGGCATGGTTTTTTCACTCAGCAAAACGCGCGAACGACCACCGTTTGTTTGCCAATTTTTCCGCAGTTGGCTATGACCACTGGCGCGTATGTTTTTCTTTCGGTGGACGCATCGTGCGCTGTAAAGAGAAAAGTTGAAGTGAAAGTCGCTATGCACCGCCACCATCTCTTATGTTACTGTGTGTACCTCATGTGCTCCGACTTGGCAGTATCGTCTCTTCTGAAATGCCCTGTGAATAGATTATTTAAATGTGCAGTATAAGGAGTTGTGTATGCAATTTTTAATAAGATCATCTACACATTACAATCGTTGATTTACTATTTTTTGAAGAATTGTGTTGAATTATTCTTAAGAAAAATGAGTAATAGGAAGTGGGATGTTTGCATTCATTATTAAGTTACTATCTGGAAATACATAAATATTTATATGAAAATGGGGTTGCTGCAAGAATATTTTTATAAATTGTGCGATACACACATTTTTTAACACCTGCAGAAAACAACGTATAGAAACCGCAGCGTACCTTTTCCAGCTTTCATGTTTCGCAAAAAGACATCCAAATTTGCAGGAGGCTTAGGGTCTTACATATTCCACTGAGGTAGAGGCTATAAAAATTGGTAAAGCTACAGATTTTTTGCCGTCATCTGTTCCTCTAAGGCTAAAACTCCCAATAAATTATGTACAGAACATGATACGAGGTATCTGATACTGTGTTTTCTTTACTCAAACTAGGGGTGCTACAATATTATAACACAACGTTATAACTTTTCTACTTTTCAAAAATTTAAAGAAGTCAACGAAAATTAAACCTGTTCAATATTTATCAGAGAAACTGCTCTACATGGGAAAAATTAAAGTCTTTTAATTAGAGAAAAATGGTATGTCTTACAAAACATTGTTAAATGACTTGTATTTCATGCACAATTGTGTGAAAACTATTCAGATTTTTGAAAATTGTATATTACCTTATCTTATCAGATAGGTCTTTGAGAAAAATATTTGATTAAAAAATCTCTATCTTCAATACCGTACATGTAGAAAGACGGTGAAAATATTTTGAATTCTTGAAATTTTCGAAATTATGAGAGTTCAATAGACCATTCTTATTCTCGTACCTGGCCCATTCTTCGCTCTGTTTAAGAAACAATTTAATATAATATTAATTAATAATATAATTGAAAAATCATAATTAATTAATTTCGCGCAATTTTTGAGAAAATTTTGAAAATGTTTAGGTTTTTGTTAAGTGTTAATAGGGAAACAATATTATTTTTGGAAAACAGACGGACAGACGAACAGCAGAACTGGACCCACTAGCACACAGGCAGACAGACGGACTCACGGACATTCTACCACCAACCAATTTTTTTATATTAAGAGTATTGTTACCAATCTAATAAGAATGTTACTCGAAAAATATAAATGTTAAAATCTCTGTAACCAAACATTTAAATTTTGATTTAGTTAAGCAATATGAAAAAACACGTCATTATGAACATTAAAGTCGTGAATAATTAGAAAGTAGAACTACTTTGAAAATTAACCATTATTTTTGCTCAACACACTCAGCCAATTGCTGAAGTCGTGCATGGCTTAAACTTCCCAATAACGAGAGAAATCAAGATACCTTACAAAATAATCCAAATCCAGGATAAAACCTCGTAATAGGGAACGTCACAATGATAATGGAGATTTACAGCACCCACCCTCGAAGAGCTGAGCGTTGGTCGCAAGGCGAGTTTACTACGAGCCGGGGAATTCCCGACCAGCAAAATCCGTTCAAGGAGCGAGAGAGAAAGCAAAGAGGACATTGAAGCGGAGTATGCAAAAGCGGCGATAGCGAGGAGGCGGGCGAAGCCGAGATGGTGAAGGAGGTGAATGCGAGAGAGGTCGGGACATCGGAGATTGTGAGGTTAGAGGAGAGAGGGGGTAGGGCGAGAGCCAGGGCGAATAGGCCATGCAGAGAGGGAGAGGGCTGACGCCAGGGGAATGGCTCTGGATTCTCGGGAAGGCGGGGGCGGGGGCATCGGAAGAATCGCGGGTTGCTTGGAAGATCTGTGTTGTGGAGCAAGGTGTGTGTGGGGGAGAGAGAAATCAATATGGCGGAGAATGTAGGAGCGAGAAACGATCGGGTCATCAGAGATAGTGAGACTAGAGGTGGGGAGTGACAAGGACGGCAGGGTAGGGAGCCACAGTAAACAGAGGTGCATAGAGGGAGTGCGGCGGAGCCCGGGTAGAGAGCCGGACAAGAGGGAGTGGAGAGGCTGAGCAACGAGGGCTGCTTGGAGGATCTGGGCGTTGGAGCAAGGTAGAAGTAGAAGGAGAGAGAAATCAAGATGGCGGAGAGGATGGAAGGATGGGTCATCGAACTTGATGACTGTGGAGGCAGTGCGGGGGGATGGGTGAGTAGGCCGGTAGAGGAAAGGTCCGGAGCGGTTAGAGCGTCTGGTGAGGGAGGGGGGCGGGTCACCGGGAGAAGCATGGGCTGCTTGGGGGATTTGGGTTCTGGTGCAAGGGAGAGGTGAGGGAGGCGAGGCCAAGGGTGCGGAGGAGGGGATGCGGGGAGGAGAAGGTGACGGGGACGGGATGACAGAGACCGGATGGTGGCGGCGGAGTGTCGGAGGCGGGTGATGGGGGTTGTGGGGCAAGGGGCAGAAGCACGTCCGCTTCGGGGATCAGGGCTGTGGCGCAAGGTAGAAGTGGAGGGGGAACGGAGGCGGGGCCAAGGCTGTGAAGGAGGGGACGTGAAGAGGGGTCGGCGACGGGGCAGGGTGACGGAGCGAGATGACGGGGACGGGGCGACGGAGGCGGGCGGCGGGGGTGATGGGACCACCGGGAGAAGCAAGGTCCGCTTCGGGGATCAGGGCTGTGCAGCAAGGTAGAAGTGGAGAGGGGAACGGAGGCGGGGCCAAGGGTGGTGCGGATGGCGGCGGCGCACCTTACTAAGCTGCGTTGTTTTGCCTCATTACGCGTTCTTGCTGCTGGAACCTCGCTGCAGGCTCGGGTCGCCCCGGAGCAACCTACTTAATTAGTGCGTTTGCCCTGACGTAATTGCTTCTTTTTACGGGCGCAGGCACCACGCCCGAGTGGGGAGCGCGGCCACGTGGCGGGGGCGTCTGGGTGTCACAAAGGTTTAAGCCGAATCTCCTAACAATTCCACGTAAAAGAAATGAAAATTTATGAAACATTTTCAATTGAAGGGTTTCAAAGTTAATCATTTATCCTTTGAAATTTCGTTGCTTTCTTTGTAATAAATATTTGTCAGTGAATACTACCTAACAACAGGCATTCTTAAATAGCGACACAACGACCGGAAAATTGTAAGAAACTATAATGAAAAAGTGGTATGCTCTAAGGTGTAGGAAACTATTTTTAATGGGGTCCAAATCATTCAGAATTTTTGGTAAGGTAACCGGGTAAATCTATGTTTACACATTGAATTATTAAATGTGCTCGAATCATTGAAGCAACGTACAGCTGAGTTATCTCAGAGCGAGTAATACCGTTGTCTTTCCTGTGACTCCGATCGGGAGGTCTTAGTGTGCGACACCAGATATTGGCGGATTTCGGATTTTAGCTTGCTAGCCAGATGGAATTCAACCAATTAACATAAATAATCAATACACTCTGTAGACATAAAATTTACTTTTTATTAAAACGTGATTGCTTGTTATTGCTTTCGATACGGAGCTTGTTATACTCTGGAAAACTTAACTGGATAGAGAGGATCGTGGTAACGAAAGAAATAAAAAAAAAGTTGAATGACGCTCTATGTTCTCTTATGGAAGGAATTATGAAAGAAATATTGGAAGGAAATATGAAAAGACAACCCGAGTCAAGTTATCATCTAATTAATTAGTAAATAAGTAAATGTGGATCATTAAAATTAGGTGAAAATAAAAGCTTGCATTCAACGCGGCCATTAGCACCCTTGTAACACCTTCATAACACTTTTGGTGCATTAACAACTATTCTGTGGTCAAGGGGTAAAAGTTCTTACGTCAAAAATCTTAGTTTGGAGAAAACAAGGGCTATATTATTGGGCCAACGCTTGTTCCTATGCTCAACGCTATTTCCCAACGCTTTTTTCTCGCTAAGGAGGCAAGATTTGAATTAGGTCGTTTTACTATAATAAAATATAGATACTTAACTCCTAGTTTGAGTACTTATCCCAATTTCGCCAAAAGTTGACTTAAGAACGTTTACCCCGTGACCACAATATTATTCTAAATGGAACAACCAGCTTCTTCGCAGTCCATGGAACGCTATCAGCGAGGGGCTGCGGGTGAGGCATGCGCCGGTGGAGGGACTTGCGCGCGTCGTGCGTCGCATATTGTTTGCATGTGCGGTGAGTCGGGCCGGAGCGCGCGGGCGGCGCCGGGCCGCGTCCCACCGCCGATAAACCGATGCGCAATCGATAATTTAAATGGATATAAACATCGGGGACGGAACGGAAAGAGCGCGCTTGACAATGCACGGCGCCACGCGCACCGGCGCTGCCGGGTCACACGCGGAATGCACGGCGCGCTCGGTTCGGAAGACGCCGCCTAGCTCTCGACAGGGGCGCTCAGAAGGGGGAGGGGCAGCTGGGAAAATTTAATAAAAAAACAACAATGATAATGATAAAGATATTAACAATAATAACAATAATAATAATAATAATAATAATAATAATAATAATAGAAGCCAGAATCGGAAGCACTAGTAATAGCTGCCCAAGATCAGGCCTTGAGAACACGACATTATGATAAAGCGGTTCTCAAAATATCCCAAGATGATAAATGCCGCATTTGTCAGGAACACGTAGAAACCATTGATCATATTGTCTCAGCTTGTCCAATCCTAGCCAAGACCGAATATTTGAAAAGACACGATAGGGTGTGCAGCTGTCTCCATTGGCAGAACTGTACCCTCCTCGAAGTTCCGAACACATGCCCCAAATGGTACGAACACTCACCGAAACCGGTGACGTCTGTTGGATTGTGTACAATACCTGTATTGTACGACCAACCAATTCAAACTGATCGCACGATAGCGGCAAACAAACCGGATATAGTCATCCGGGATTTGGAGAACAAATCGTGTTTACTTGCCGATGTTGCTCTACCTTGCGATCAAAACGTCGTTACCAAGGGCAGAGAAACGTCTTAAATACAAGAGTTTGGAAATCGAGATCAGCCGAATGTGGGGCGTAAAAGTACAGGTCGTTCCGATAGTAATCGGAGCTCTGGGATTTGTTCCGCAAAATTTGTGTAACAACTTGTCTAAACTCCCAGGTAATTCAAAAGACTGGGAAGTGCAAGAAATCGCTTTATTTGGAACAGTCTACATTTTGCGCAAAGTATTGTAAGGGCACCGACAGTCCCTAGATCTACTTCTTAGGTAGCTGGTTGCACCCTGGAGTAGATTTTATATTCAGCCGACACATAACATCTTTGGTCGTGATTTAGAGGAATAATAATAATCCTATCAGCAATGGAATTCTGAAGCTTTTAAATTCAGATGTTATTTCGTAATTTGAAGTTATGATATTTTACATTGTATTAAAGTAATCTCACGACATCTGCGAATTCACTATTCCCGAGTTCCCAACATTCGCGATTAGAGAAATGCTCCCGGTTTTAACATTTGCGACTTCAACATTCGCGAGTGCGTCTTACGTAGTACTTTTTTGAAAGCGAGCACATTTTATTTCCCTTATCAGCGTTATCTGAGAAACGAATTCGGCAGACACCGGAGCGTAAAGTATCATATTCTGCAAAAATATCAAAGTTGGAATGTCAATTCACATTAATAGAATTATACATTTGTAAAATAACTCAATTCAGTTGAGTGAAATTGGAGGTAAGGGTTTTCGCCACACGAACAGAAAACCATTCACGATCTGTGCGACTCTCATTATAGTGATTCCATTGAAGACCAGGAGAAGAATTGAAGACCAGAAACTTCGTCCTGGACCAATTTCAATGTCAAAGCTGTTATTGGTGTTCTAAAATTTCAACAGCCTCTGGTGGAAAGGGCATTCGAATGTGATCCGAACATTGAAATAACTTCCAAATTTAAGAGAGAAATAGAAGTAGCGACTTTTCCATGTTTGGATGTTAGAACAAAGAGGAGGGTGATGAATAAAAAGAATAATCAAATCCTACATTCAATTACTTTCAACCTGGAAATTAGTTCCAAGTATTGTTTAATTTCTTCTCCATGGGATGATAATTGTGAATTGTTTTAGTAGCACTCAGTTCTTCTGCAATTGTTTGTTTTAATTTTTTTCTTTCGTCTATAAACAGCTTTTCGATATCCAGGAACCTAAGCAACTCTCTTCATGAAAATATAGATTGAACATTAGCGGATTTGGCATTTGAAAGGTTCTTTGGGAACCTAACTCTCGCGAATGTTGAGGGATTACTGTATATTAATTATAGAATGTTGTCAAAGTAAAACAAACCTGTTACCATACTTTGATGTATGTGTGGTAGCTTTTTAAGACCAATAATGTGTGAAAAATGTAATAATAATAATAATAATAATAATAATAATATTTTATTTTTTATTTAATAGGTAATTATGACACATTGATACATAATTTCAATTCTTTTAACTATGTGGCTAGGCTGAAGGCCTTTAAGCCATTACAATACCTACATTCTACCGCATTCTAACCTTTCGTTCGCATTCTAACCATTGTTTTCTGGGACTGGTTCCTGGGTAGTGTGACTAGTATACATTTAATTACAACAAAATGTTAATAAAAGTGAAGACGTTGACCGGAAAGGAAATTGAAATTGACATAGAGCCTACAGACAAAGTGGAACGGATAAAGGAAAGAGTTGAAGAAAAGGAAGGAATTCCTCCTCAGCAGCAACGTCTTATATTTTCTGGAAAACAAATGAATGATGAAAAAACGGCCCGATTATAAAGTGCAAGGTGGATCAGTACTTCATTTGGTTTTAGCTTTAAGAGGAGGTATTCAAGTGTAAGATGTATGGAAGACATATTCTGTTCATTGTTTGTGCACCCTTTTTGATTATTACACATTGTCATTTTGTACTTTAATTAAGCTCGGCTGCTTTAAAATAAAATTTACAGCACCAGTAATGTAAAATATTCTCTTATTGATTATCTGCTTCCTGTGTCTGCTACTTGCCAGTATGGATTACAGTGTACCCACGATACACACAAATGAAAGCGATAAATATTCAGCTCTTATATTTTCTTTGGATCAGTCCTGTGTTCATGTTTTCAATTTTAATATTCAAGATCTGTTAAGTCAAATTTTAATTCAAAGCTGTGAAGCAATGAAAAATAAGTATTTAAGTCCAGCTGTTTTCTAATGTATTACTCTATTGTAAATAAACTTAAGCCTTAAAATGACAAAAAA
This sequence comes from Acheta domesticus, assembly GCA_031308135.1. Lineage (NCBI taxonomy): Eukaryota > Metazoa > Arthropoda > Insecta > Orthoptera > Gryllidae > Acheta > Acheta domesticus. The sequence goes on along the minus strand of JAHLJT010000631.1, from coordinate 194,780,477 downwards.
ATAATAATAATAATAATAATAATAATAATAATAATAATAAAGACATTGATCCCAACGTTAGGCAAGGCCTTCCACTTAGTGGAGTGGCTAAAAATTGTAATTGCTTTCAGGTGAGCTAGATCTGGAGAGCGTTGGGAAAATTTACAGCCATAGCAACGCCCAAACACCAATCTCAACCAGACTATATCCAACATTTTAGGCTAATTTGAGACTAATCAAATACTATATTCCCGAACTCGTTCCCGTTCCCGTCTCTTTTGCATTTCCCAACTCGTTCAAGTGATGGAACATTTTCTTTGCGACATGAAACCTTAAAACTACAATATCTGAAAACTTACAAATTTGAGTTGCTGCCTTTTGAAACGGGGTTGTCGATATGACAATTACTAATTTACAATAGTTTCTTATAATTCGCTGTCCTTTCACGGCAAGAAAAATTGGCATGCGACAGAAAGATAAAACCGTTCACATTTTCACTTTATTTTTGCCTTTCACTTTATTACAGCCTTTGTTATAGCGTCGGATCTATTATAGCACTGTCAATATCACTTCAAATCTCGCCCAACAGTTACCAAAATTGCTGCGTAAGACGTACAGGCCTTGGACGTCTTGGTTTGAAGAATCGTTGGTCGGAGTACCACCTCTCGGAAGAGTATTTTCTTGTCTGTTGTGGCATGATGGGGCTCTGCCTTTAAGCCTCTTCCTGTCAATCACGAACAGCCCGGTTTGCGCTGCGTCTAGGGCCCTTGTATCCAAATAAACATTCAACCGGAATGTGGGTTTGTTCGATTATTTCGTGTTTCCAGGCTTGTCAACCGCTTATTAGCCTCGTAAGTGTAGTGCATGTTTCTTCCTCGGGAGGTGGCGGTGACCTTCCTTCACCGAATGGCGACATCCGGCTCTGACTTCCACGGGCTTTCACTAACCAGGTATCTCCCAATAGCGGGGCACCGGTCAAGTAGCGACCAGCTTTAAGTTTCTAACTGATTCTCGAGACATGTGTGGTAGTGTAGTGCATGTAAATGTCTGTGTAAATAAGTTGTGAGTTTCGGACAAGGAACAGGACGAAAAGATTGCACGTGGTCCGTGGCCGGTTTTTAGGATACTTTTCCGGCTTTCGTCCGGTGAGCAGCCGGTCTCTAGATTTCTCTTCTAGACATCAGCTCAATTCGACATAGCTATTTAGCTAGAGTTGAAAATGCTGCCGCCATCGGGACTTGAACACTTCGGCCTCCTAGTCAGAGTCACTACAGTGCTATCACTTGCTACCCTGAGTCACCTCACCCTGTGAATGAAGTTTCGATTCCTCCTTCGAGTCATAGACGATGTGTGTTGAGGTAACGATCCTCATTTCTAACACATCCTTTAATTTCACCCCTTAAAGACTGTTCATTCCGTCCTCAGTGAGTTGTGAGAAGAGATAGAATAATACACAAGAAAGCTGACGTAAGGGTTTACGCCTAGTAAAGACAGCGCAACGTTATAGGTGGAGGCTACATTCCTTCCTATAGTATAGAACTAAACGCGGTCTACAAACGAGCTGTAGTCGTCACACTATGTAATCACGAGCCACATAGACATGATGGATGGGGAAACAAAAGCTCCACGATGGCTCCACCTAGAGTAATGAGTAAGTGCTCATTTACTCAAATATGTCCGTCCAACAACTAGATTCGAGTAGTAAGAGTATAATCCACCAAAGCCATCTCCTAACCCGCACTGCGTTGGCCCGTTGCACTCGGCTCTGAATAGTGCTGCGAGTGATGGAGAGAGCTCCGAATAATTGCGGGCAATGCAGAGTAGATACGTTTACAAATCAGCCAGAGGACAAAACGCAAAAAGCGAGCGGCGCAATGACACGAAATACGCAATTAGTGACGGTGCTCGATACTAACGGCAAGCTATTCATTTCTACCCGCGTTGGCAACAATGTTGAACAACTATTTAGCGCAGGCCGTGAGCAAGAGCGTGAAACAAATACACCTTCGGTCAAGTGTTGTCCTCCGGGAATCACTGTTGCACATAGCGAATCAGTTTAATTAGCGGTGTAGACAATTCGATACAGCTATATTGTAAACATTTCCTAAAACTGAATTGATCATATCCACGTATTTAATTATTTTTAGTACTTAATAGATTGATAATTTGATAACACATTCTTACATTATTATTATTATTATTTTATTATTATTATTATTATTGATATTATGAAATACATGTAAAATCATTTCACCATTATCTTTCAATGTTTTCCGTTTCTCTGAAGGCTTGAACTCTTGACTAGATGGGTGTGTTTTCGCTTGTATGCTGACGATATTCATTCCCTTTATAGTTTTTGTAAGGGTAATTAAATAATACGTACGCAATCTTAGCTTCTTCAAAACCTCTTTGAAACAATTAGTACTACTTATTAACATTTTACTGATTTAAAGAATTTTCTTCAAATCCTCTTCTACACCTAACTTGTCGAGCCACAAAAAGATAATTTCTCTAAATTTGAGTAAAATCCCGTAGTGTTCTACCTGATATTTGTGCTTAATTTTAAATTACACCCCTAACTTGAAATTAATAAATTTAATCATACAAAAGCTGTGAGAGTATGCCACTGCTATCAACTCCTTCCTCCCTCGTTTTCACTCCTGTCTTCTATGTGAGAAACCCTTCACCCAAATTGCGTGCGTATTTTTGATTGAATGACCTCATTTTTGCTATGCACTCATGTAATAAAATTTTGAAAGTGGTCAGGCAGATGAGCAAACTAAATGGCCTTAGCATCGTCACCAATAAAGACTTATTTATGTACAATATCAATCATGAAAATGTGTAAACAAAATACTTGAAAACCGAAATTCAACTGTTTCTAATACATATTATACAAAAATCGCTTAAAAACTGAATTTAATAGTGTACTAACTTCATATAAAATTCATAAATATAAAAAGTTTACATTATCCGTCATAATAAAGTATCAAAAATGTTAACTGATTTGTTACAATATTCTTCTACATTATAATACGATTTTTCTAAATATTCTAAATTATAAAAAGAAGTATTTGTTGAAGTTCAGCTGTGAATCTTACATTCATATTTCATATACACTATATACAAAGTTGCCAATACATTGGGGAAGCGTGTCTTTGAACAAGTCATACCGTAAAAACGTCAGTAGCCTAAATAAATCTTAATAGACATCGTTTTGTGAATAATATATGATACTCTCTTATTTATAATAATTATGTAATCTTGGTAAGTTAAGGAATTTTTATACTATTTTGTGCTTCAATAGAAAGATTTATGAGGTTTCTGGTACTTTTTAATCATTAGAACTAAGAGTTCCGAGATACATTATGTTCCAGAATATAGTTCTTATTTTTAGGTATGATTCTCTTAGTCAAAATATTTAGTGGAGTTTATAACAATAAGTTTTATGGGATAGTTTCGAGTATATTAGAAATATTATAGATTTTTGTCACCATTCATTGCTCTCAAATGTGTCTCCTGTTTCATCAAATATTTTCTTTGCTACCATGAAAACCACTTGTATGTCCTCCATCCATTTGCTTAAGCGAACACTGACAATATTGAAATACCAGTTGAGTCTACAGTGATGTAAAGAGTCGTACACAGGTGGTGCAACATATTTACTTACAAACAATATATTTTAGAAATTTGGAGAGGGAAAAAAGAGGGAGAAGGTGAAAGATAGGAATGAAGTCGGAAGAAGAGAAGAAGAATTAGAGAATCGGAGAGTAAAGACAAAGAAAGGGTTGGAGAACGAGGGAGGGAGAGAGAGAGGGTAAGGCTGACGGAGAGAAAATGAAGAAAAAGAGCAGCTGGGAAAAAAAGCTTTGGAGATGACAACAATTTGAAACAATTTACGAATCAGAAAGTAATTGTTGATTAAATAAATTAAGACGAGAAGTAGATGTTTAAGGGAATTTCTCTTTTTAAACCATCCCTATTGTTACGTTGTTAAAATATGTTTTAACGTTGCTTGCTAAGTTAATGAACGTATCAATAAAAAATATTAGAGTCCGTAGAATTTTAAAGTATTTAGGAGTAATTGTTTTGCAAGATGCAATATTAAGAAACCACTTAGGTCTTTGATCTGAGATTTCCAAGGACAAATCATGATATAGCGGGAGTCACTCGTTCAAAGTAGCTCTAATTACATGTTACTAGGAAACTTATTATTCATTAAATATATCTATAAATTTAATTAAACAATAACTGTATTCAATTCCATTGCGGGTTCACGGGTGTTGGTCCAAAAAATAACGTATATTAGTTTGCCGACGTTTCGGAGTTTATTATAGCTCCATCTTTAGGGCTGGACAAGTTTTCACAACACGGTTCAGCCTTTTGCGTGTTTGTAATTATATATTCAATGTTCAATGTTTATATAATTTTTTTTGTAATTATCACTATGTAAATATTTTACTAAACCGTGTTGTGAAAACTTGTCCAGCCCTGAAGATGGAGCTATAATAAACTCCGAAACGTCGGCAAACTAATATACGTTATTTTTTGGACCAACACCCGTGAACCCGCAATGGAATTGTCTACAGAAAATGGTCATGAAATACAGCAGAATAACTGTATTAAATAAAAAGGTCTTATTGTGTAGATATCTGACAGATTTATTTGTATTGTATAGATATTTGAATTTTATAGATTTAAATGTATTGCTTTAATGATATATCAGAGCTCTTCAATTACATATAGAGAACGGGCTCTGTAAGACAAATTCAGGTGCCAAACAAAAGAATAAGGACACCTAGGAAAAATATACATATTGTCAAATAAATAATTTTTATTCATTGAAATGTATAAACGATGTTTAAAGAAATTGTACATCTTCGTTATAACTTTTAATAATTATTTGGACCACCACGGTTACGAATCCTACAACTGAATCCGATCATAAATAAAACTACTAAACTCTAACGAAACAATGACATCATCATACATAAATTAATCATCAGAAGAGTCTATGAGTTCCCAATATGAACATATTCTGACAATTATAAACTTCACAAAATGCAAATCATCCAAAACAAATCTCTAAGATTTACTACACCTGGTTCTTCTCCAAGTAGCAACTACACATCGAATTAAACATCAAACCGATTTTTTATCATCCAACATAACAAGCTATCCAATTACTTTAATCCAAAACTCTACAAAATCAATACAACTAGAAATCTCAAACTGAGAAAATATACAGAACACTAAACTCGAATAAAACATTAATCCTGTACAAACATTAAATATTTTCATCAACCTCAAAAAAACGTTTTGGTGCTCTGTGAATCCCCTCTTAAAATATAGTTTAGTGTTAATTGTAAGTTAGATTCAGTTAGATTCTCAGCCTACGATTACAAACGCAAAGATTTAATTGAACTTCGTAAATCCATCCACAATATGAGATAAATAAAAAAAATCGCGCGCACACCAAAGGTTACTCGGCACGCTCTAGGGCGCAGTACGGCGCGGAGAGAACAGTGGAATGCGAGTGGAGCTCGTGGCGGGAGGGGGTGGGGAGGCGCGGCGGCGCGCTACGCAAGGGCAGCCACAACAAGTGATAAATTAAAAACAAACTTCATCCGGCGGCGCCAGAGGGGGCAGGCGCGGCTGTGGAGGGCACGGAGGCGTGGCGAGGGAGGCAGGAAGTTAGAGAGGGCTGGCGTGGTTTGTGAGCGTTCATCGAGGGATCGAGGGAGAGGAGGGAGTTAAAGAATTCCGTTAGGTGGGTGGGAGTTTAGAGGCATGGGCATGGTGAGGGTTGATCGGAAATGCGAAGAAATGTTGCGGGCTGTTCGGGGGGTTGAGTAGAGTTGACGAGGAAGGACAAGGAATAAACTAGTGAAGCTTCGGGAGGGGTAGCTTGCGGAAGCTTGGCGATGAAGCTTGCAGATAGTTGATGAAGCTTGGAGAAGCATGCTTAAGTTCCGTAAAGCTTGGCGAAGCTTGGTGAAGGTCGGTGGAGCTTGGTGAAGCATGGTGAAGCATGGTAAAGCATGGTGAAGCTTGGCGAATATTGGTGAAGCTTGGCAAATATTGGTGAAGCTTTGCGAATATTGGTGAAGCTTTGCGAATATTGGTGAAGCTTGGCGAATATTGGTGAAGCTTGGCGAATATTGGTGAAGTTTGGTGAACTTCATAAATTTTGGGGAAAGTTGGTAAGGGTGGTTGCGAATTATTGAGCGTTGGTGAGGTTTCGTAACGGTTCTTGAGTGTTGGCGAGTTTTGAATAGCAATAAACAGTACTCCTTAAGGTGGGCATTGGTGGGTATCGGCGGGTATTGCAAAGAGATAAGAGTCCTGGAGACTTGGAGGGCTGAGGCGGTAGAGAGGTCGCGGGGAGATCTGGCGGCGAATGTCGAGGGCAGAGGCGGCGCTTGGGCGTTGCGAGGGCGGGGCGGCGCCTGCGGTAACTTACGAAAAGCGCCGGTCCGCAGTGGAAGAGTGCGCGGGGCGGGGCGGGGCGCCGGCACAATGATTTTCCAACGCCGCTGCGTGTGCTGGAGCCGGAGGCGCGGAGAGCCGGCGAGTGTGACAGTGGAAGAGGGGCGATGACTTGCGATCGGCCATGGCACAAGTGGCGCGGGGAAATGCTGCGGCGGCAACATCGCCGCACGTGGCGACGCGACGGCGAGCTCCATTCGTGAACGGATATTCCATTTCTTCTGTGATTTTGTCTGTTTGTTTTGATTCTGTTGATAGAATTATGGCACTGAAAGTGCGAATGACTAGAAGTGAAATAATTGTCAAATAATGCAAAAAAATTGATGAAAATATCTCGTTTTGTGCGTCACCGAGATTAGATACGGGAGCTTGGAAATGGAGCAACTACCCCATTACTTAATTTATAATCATACGAGTCGCCTTGGTGACAAATATGCAAGTGAAAATAAAGTAAAGCAGATGAGCAATTAGTGTAACTGTGCAATTACTGTATCTAGTGCAATTAATATGAATGTATCTAGTGCAATTACTACTGGTGTACATGTGCAGTTACAGTATTCTTGAAGTGCCCGTTTGGTTGCAATGTCGATGTTTATGTGCAAGGAAGGTGTAAGTGAAATAGAGGTAAACAAAGAGAATAAAGTGAGAACACGGGCTATTGTTGACGTGAAAAGTTGGTGAAAGTCAGAACAAATGATTAACTGAAGATTCCAAGGGAAACTAGAATAAAGTTAAAGACTGAAGGTCATGATGGCCCCTGATTCAGAGACAGAGAAGGAATTGATGAAGTGTATTAAGACAACATCACATTGACTTTTATCTGGTGCTGCTGAAGAATTCGATATTGACGGTAATGATGAGCGACAGTGGTTTTCCGTAATGCCACTGTCGAACTATGGCAATAGAGATTTGTTAAGAACTTAAAGATTAAAAGTGTTATTAAAGTAAGGACTCTACTCCGTGACTCAGAATAACGCAATGAGAATATACTTTTTAAAGATCTAATTCTGCCAATGTCGTTTCACGACGATTCAGTGTCCAATGAACTCAAAACAGTACACACATTTAACATTAGAATCGATATTTTACGATAAAAGTTTTGCTTTGTTTCACAAGTCACGTATTATTAAAAAATAATTCAGACATTGAGAGATCTATTGTTAAACGGACTAAATTAATTTCAAGATGTCTTCTACGTATATTCCATATTTAGTCCGAGGCAAAACTTCTCATTAAAATGTTATCGTTTAATTTAACGATATTAAAAATGTTTCAAAATGATTAAGATTTTACTTTAGATTGCGTTGATTGGTTCAACTATAATTAATCTCATTCACTACAACAAACCCACAATCAACATTCAAATGAAAACAGTTGAATCCAAAATCATAAATCAAAACATCGTTCACAAACGTTGGAAATATTTCCATGACAATTTTATAGCGATACATGTGAGAACGTGGCTCATGGAGGGATTAAAAACTGATCGTTTGTACCACAAACTTCCAACAGATTTCCCATCTACGAATTTAAAACTGTGCAGATATCCACTCTCTGCCACGGAAATCATGTCGAGTCCCGTTCATCCGACCGCATCATTCCACGGAGCAAACGACTGTATCGACTAAACCAACGCTAAATCTGGCCATCACCACTCACTTAATGAGGACCTCTGTGGACGGAGGCCTCGATGCTCCGCGATTATCCTCATCGCACGCCCACGGCACGGCTTCATTTCCGTCCGCCCATTTTATCAGCTGCGCATACCTGCGAAAAGGTAAAGCTGCATCGAATATCGGCAATTGGAGAATGATACGCCGAGTAGAATTTGCTTCGGTATGCATTGACGACGATCGGCATATCTTGAAAAGGGAGCTTGTACGGTGAACATAAGACATGTTCGAAAAGTCAACGTTGTCATTATATCTTTAATTACGATTTGCTAGATTAATCGATCAAAAAAAGGTTTTCAAAGGAATCATATGTGCAAGTCATAAAAATATTTCTTTAAATGTAGAAAACAAAACATGAAATTATTTATCAATGGATATTTCCACCAACTTTTAAATATTATCTATAGACCTGACTCGTTTGGGATATAAAACCATTCAATGAGTCACTTTCAACAATACGAATAACTTACAATCTTCATGCACTCATTTAATCATTCTTCAATATGATGTAACATTACAGACTGATTATCCTCTTCTACTGAATTTAGTTCATTTTCCCTTTAACAAACAGTGATATGAAAATTTGAAAATGTGAAAAACTAATGAAAAATGAATTGTGAAAATGTGAAAAAATAATGAAATCATTCACATGGAATTGGGCATTCAACTTCAATTCACAGATATTGAAATTAATGAAATAATTTGTTCACAGGTAGATTAATAATTGTTAACAATAATAATAATAATAATAATAACAATAATAATAATGAGAAGAATAAGATGAAGAAAAAGATGAAAAATTTATGATTTAAATGTGAATGGTTTATCCTTCTAGTGTTTTGTAATTCTACTACAATGGTTCCAAATCATTGACATTCATGAAAGAAATTAATTCGTATTGATGACTTATCATAACGTGCAAATAAAAAACATGATCATCATTGTAGAGTAAAATTGAAATGTATAAATTTATTTTTATCAGTCAGATCAATAAACGTAAAAAGACTCTCGCACGTACATCAGTGACTTCATAGTTTGGAACTAAACTAATTCTTTTACTCCAGATACTTCCCCTCATTTAGTCTCAGTTCATGAACAGTGCCTTTGTTGATCACTTCATAATAAGCAAGAAAATCGCAAAGTTGCGTCGCGCCAGGGCTGCGAAGTCCCAGCGTTTCGCAGCCGCCGGAGGAGTTTCGACCTGGCAAGACCAGCGCTGGAGCGGCGGCGGCACGAGGAGCCCGGCCTGACAGAGAGGAGTATCGCTGCAGAGTGTGACGGGAGGGGGCGGGGCGGAGGCGGAGGCGGGACACGACAGTAGCGAGAGGGGGGAGCAGAGAGGGGGCAGGCAGGGAGGCTCCTCTGCTCGCTTCTCTCATTAACATGAAGTTGTCCGTAGCGCTGTGAAAGCAGGCGCTCCCTCGATATATTAAAGCGCCATCTATAGAGGGTAATGAACACTGCGTCCGCCGCTGTGCGTCCGCCCCCGCCGCCACCCCCGACGCAGCCCCCGACGCCGCCGCTCCCCAGGATGTGTCCGACCGGTTCGAAGCGGCGCCGCGCCGTGGCGGTTCTGTCCTGGCCACGGTTCACTTCCGCCAATCCGGGTCCTGTGAATGTCCTTGGAACGGGTTATCGGTTCCTGAAAGCCACGTGTGCGTCTCGTTCGGGTTGAACTTCCGAGGGGAAATTGATATCGTTTAGCTTTTAAGTTAATGAGAAGGGAAATCGTTATGACGAGATAAATATATACTTTAATATTTAACATTTTAGCCGTGTATCATTAATTTCATGAATATTTATCATGAGTTTATAATAAATAAACCTTTCTCGAGATTTAAAGGTTTCACTTGACAATTGCACTATTACAAATCATGATGATAAAAAACGTTGAAAGTAAGAAATATTAATAAAAAGTAGTTATGCAATATTACATAAATTTATATACATGATATTTAGAAAAAATGACTGCCTATGATTCTAAAATTTAATTTAAAAAAGCAATCATACAATGAAGTTTTCAAAGTGTCCAGTTTGAAAATGGAAATAATTCAACTTTCCGGTTCAATTCTCGATGATAACGTGAAATTAGATAATGATGCCTCCAATATCATTGGACAGAATAAAGAATCACGAGACCTCTGATCATTGAATAGATTTTTGGAAACTCAACTCTATTTGTTGCCTTTATAAGCGTGACGACGCATTTCGAAGCAATTACGAAAGCAATTACCTTAAAAATTCGATTATTACGTTTGGTTAAGAAGAAAAATTGGGAAATTTTCCGTGACAAGCCCTGTATGAGAATTATTGAGTTGAGTTCAGCTAATTATGGAGAGAGATGCATTTTGGAAAGCAGTTTTATCATAGACCTTCAGTATTACACAAATTGCTAATGGTAGTATTCTTCTTAACTGTGGCTACCAACCATTGAATACTTCATGTGAAACATTTCTCTAAGTTACTCTAGAAACTTACAGCTGTTTCGTGCCGAAGTCAGAATACACTGAAAAGGGCAAACTTTGAATGACGATTTACCATGATCATACAAGTAGTCCTCGGCAATCACAAATCAATTGTGTGGGTAATCTCCATCAACTACACTGAATCACTGAGTGTTAGGATCTCTAGTCAATATTATCTAATTTGTGAAGCATGGCCAATGTTTGTACGTAAGGACAAGTCAACTTGTTAATGAAATCGATTTCATTAACATGTGTAAATCATTACACAACTAGTAAAGTTCATGTAAAGTACCGCCTCAAAAAATTGTTCAAACAGTTGAGGTTTAATTTAAAGTACCTCCAAAAGTTAAAACAGCCGATTCAAATCCACAGAACCTCCAGTTTGGTCAGGACGATTGGAGAACGTAAATTTCCAAGCAAATCATGTGAACGGCTTAGGTGAAAGAGTTGACTACACACGGTTAGGCAGAAGTTTTGCCGTCATCGATTTCTCGGTATAAAGAAGCCCCAATACGTGGATTGGGGCTACAGAGCGCATTGGAGGAAGTAATTTACTACATATATGACCAAGATTTATTTCCTTTTTTGCTAGATGGAACACACAATACAAGTTTTTATGTTGAAACATTGAGAATATCCGTTGCAGTATTACAATACTTTCTCTTAATTACGTAATAATGTAGTAGGCCAGAAACTTAAAAAAACACACTTTGCATTCTACGTAAACATTTATATAGTTTTAGCAAATTTTACTGTTCACGGAATCCAAGTTCAAAAGATAAAACCTCTTTTAAAATGCTAATTTTATATCATCATAGGCTCGTAAGATCGGATGGTAGAAAATCGTTTTTCTGCCCTTAATTAGTTATATTATATGTAAACAGGTAGATGGTTTGTACTACAAATCGTTGTCTTTTTCGTCGAGCGTTTTGTGATGTGTAATACGAGTACAAATCGTTGTGCGATGATGAGTTATCAGCGTAGAATTCTCTTGGCAGTTGCATTATCAAATGAATGTACGTTAACAGTTTGGATAAATGATATTCCCTTTAATAATAGTGTTGTGATTTTAGGATAAAGACTTATTACGAACAATTACGTACTTGGATTAACGGAAAATGAATGACAGAGAAGTGAGATAAATATGACAAGCGTTGGGATAATCATAGAGACTAACGAAAATTGGACGGTTTGATGTACAAAATTGGAATCGATTGCCTTAACAACACTATTATCTCGAATATCGAGACAATAAAGCAATTGAAGATCATGAGTGTTTTGTGTGGAACGTAAAGAAATCTTTTAATGACAATTAGGTTATGATACTTTGAATATTTTTGAGTAAATACAACTTATTTACAAGAATGACGAAGACAATGCAACCAAGGTATTTACTTATCATCATTAATTACAGTTGCATCCACATTAAAATTGGAAGAGTGGGTAGCAGTGTCAGACATTTGAAAATATATGCAATGTCTTCGTCTAAAAAAATGCTATATCTAATATTATTATTTTAGCAATAATAAAAACGTTAGTTGGTAAAAGTAGCACTCTGGTTGTGAATAAAGTTGAAGAAATGTAGTTTCTCAAATAGATTAATCAACAATTAGCAATAAATTTAATTATTTCAGGTGATCTGCGAATGTTTTCATGAAGAAAATTTAAGTCTGCAGACTTGAATCTATCATAAACGAAAATATTTGAGAACTTTTACTACCGGTTAATATCAACGATTGATCTTCAGAATAAAATTAATTTGAGTCTAGGTCATAGACATTCGAATTTATGATTCATTATAAAACCATTTTCACATTCAAATTTATGATTTACAAAGAGTCATATTTATACAATTGCAATTTTTTCTGCAGAAAATGAGATATTTTATGTTCTCTTTCGTCTTGGTTTGCTGGGATCCACTCTAGCTAATTAAAATGTTTGGTTTCAATACTACCTAGCACCTTAAAAATTGAGAATATATATATATATATATATATATATATATATATATATATATATATATATATAGTTCATTTCAACAATATTTTTATGGGTGGGACAGGTGATCGTTGTTCGCGAATGGGCTCTGGGTTTTGACACATTCATCAGAAATACACACACATTTAAATATAAAGAACCTGGACAATACTTTATTTTACATCGATTCATACACTTGGTGTGACACTTCTCCACTTTTCTAATATTAACTGCTAACAAATCACAACCGTACCTCCATTTTATTCTTAAACCATAGACCATACACCAAGGGAATAAGAAAACCCGGCATTTATTGGGCGATTCACTTAGCTTCCAGACGAGGCAGGCGAAGTGTAGTCTCCCCTCCAGATCGGCATTGCTCGGCTGCCCTCGGTCGGTGCCGTTACCCGGAGCCATGACCGGACGACGTTGCTTGTAACTCGGGGCCCACGCGCTCCTCGTACAATGCTCCCTCCAAAACACTTTTCTTCCAAGCACTATTTATGTTTAGTTTGTCCATCCTTTTCACTCTGCCTAGTTGATGGATCCGCTGCTCATCAGCACTCAGTTTCCCGTCCACATCGAACGTTTTATAATCACATGTACCGACACGTGGTGATACTAGCTTCCCCTGATACTTTGCATTTGCTCAATTCTCTATAATTCGAACTCCGATTAGCTGTCGTATATTCATCGTAGTCATCTATACACTGTTATTACTGTGTCCACTGTCCAATATTGTACTACACGTTTCCTCAGTCCTTAGATTACGATTCAAAATCACTCCAGCCCACGTGTCCGTCCGTCTCTTACCGAGTTCTCTTACTCTTCCTTGCCTTCTTATTCTCTCACTATTCCTTGCCCGCTCTCCCGCTCTCGCAGGCGCGCTCTCCTGACCCGTTCGGAACGGGTCAAGCGGCAGCGGCCATAACTGCCGCGCTATTTGAATAAGGTCGGGCGCCGCTTCATTTTGCTAAACATATTATAAAATAATAATATTATAATAATTCGTTTCAATATATATATATATATATATATATATATATATTTTGAAACGAATTGTTATCACCAATACGATAACAATGCGTTCCGACGCATATCGTACGTTTGAACTGCGCGGCAGAGGCCGGCACGCCGGCGGAGTCGGGGGCCAGAGCCGGTTCAGCGCGAAGAACCGGAGGCCACGAATCACGAGCACGGGATCGGCAGTAGAGCAATGGCGGAGTTAGAGGACGGACGTTTGCGTAACGTGCGGAAGGAAGAGTGAACAGTGGCGGAGAGAGATTCATGGAGTGCAGACGTGCGGGGTAGTACGAAACATCTACCGGAGAGAACAATGAAAGTGAGCGTTCTGCAATAGATCTGGAAAGGCGTTGTGAGAAAAGAAGTGTGTTATAAAAGTGGAAACGTTAGTTGAGAAGTGAGACGAGACAAAACAGGCACAAGAGAGTGGCGTAGTATCACCAGCGGTGAATGGTCAACACGTGGAGTGAGCAGAACAGTGTAGAGGAATGGAACAAGGTATACAAGTATTCGACATCATTAAGTGCAATTAAGGTGAGCAGTCGACGACAATTACAATAAAAGCTAGAAACTGTGATATAAGAGAACGAGAAAACAGTAGTTGGGGAGGACAACGTACCGATGCAGTCGAAACGTTCTGGTAACGTTTCGAAGTAGGCCACTGCGACCACGAGTGGGGTGAGAAGCGACAGACGGCGGCGAAACGTCGGCCGCCCTTCCGAGCGCAGCCGAAGGAAGCGGAATTACCCGAAGGGCGAGGTGGCGCGACAAGACACGTCAGAAGACAACGCATAGAACAAGTGGCAGGAACGGCGCTGCGGGGCTCCCCTCCACGCGCTGGCTTCCTGCGGCGCGTGGCGTCGGCCCGACGGCGGAGGGGCGAGCATGAAACGACGTGATTCAGACTGGAGTGTCGTGAGTAAAAGCGGTCGGGATGTTGGGAGGGGAATTAATTAGCCAGTAACTAACAGTGATCTCGAGTTGAGGCCCCCCCCAAATGTTGGAATCAGAATAAAGTAGTGATGCCCCAGGACAACAGGGAAATTGTAAATGGGATGTAATCTAGCACGGGGAAGAAACGGAGTAAATGTTCCTGTGAGCACCAAAGGCAACCAATTTTGTATGATGATTGTTTCTCTAATAAAAAAGTTCTTGTTAACCACACGTTTCCAGTGCGCACGTGATTGGATCCGGAGCCCATTCCCACATAAGAATTCCTGTCCCCCTCTTTTATCATAAATCTTGTGTGAGTCAATCTACGACTCGTTTCAATGTATATATTGAAACGAATTGTTATCACTCACGTGATAACAATGCGTTCTGGCGCATGTTAGGAATTTGAACTGCGCGGCAGTGGCCAGCACACCACGGAGTCGGGTGCGAGGAACCGGAGTCGATTCGCGAGAAGCACCACAGCGGCCACGAGGCGCGACAGTGGCGGAGAAAAGTTCATAGAGTACGGACGTGCGAAGGGTGGCGGAAAGTTAGTCATCGGGTGAAGACGGGCGAAGCGATGCGGACTGTTAATCGGAGAGAGGAATGCACGTAAGTGTTGCGCCACAGAACTGGGAAGGCGTTGGGTTAAGGAAATTGAGTGACGAATGTGGCAGTGCAGTTTAAGAAGTGAAACAAGACGAAGCCATAAGATCCATAAGATCGTAGTGGAGTATAGACTACAGTGAATGATATCCACGTGGTGTGAACGGAATTAGGAGAGGAAACGGAACAGTATATATCCGCAATCGACCTGACTAATGGTAAATTAGGTGAACAGTCGACGATAATTACTGCCGAAGTTAAAATCGGAAGCGGATGCAGTAGCAACGTTTTAGAAACGTTAGAAGCACTACAACGGCCGAGAGTGGGGTGAGAGCCGGCCACGGTGGCGGAGGGCCCCCCGGTCTTCCGAACGCGGCCGAAGGCAACGAACCTCCTCAAAGAGCAAGGCGGCGGACGACGCGTCGGCAGGCAGCGGATAGAACAAGCGACCAGGGCGGCATCGCAGGACTCCCTCCCCCTTCGCCGGCTCCCCGGCGGTACGAAGAGGCCAGAACGCGGCAGTGCGGCGCCCGGCGCCGGCTCCCCGGCGGAGTGAGCAGATGGAGACGCTATTCAGGTTGGAGTGTCACGGGTAGAACGGCGGGAAGGGTAGGGAGGGAAGGTAGTTAGCCCTTGGAGAACGTTGATTTTGTGTCGAGGTTGTTTTTTTTTCAACTATAGTTAAGCATAGGAGAGGGAACAGAATAAATGCTAGCATAAACGTTAAAGGCAACCAATGTGTAAAATGATTATTTGTGTAATAAAAGGAACATTCTGTTAATCACAATTTCCAGTGTACGCATGACTAAAGCCGGAGCCCATTCCCGGACAAGAATCCCTGTCCCTTATATCTCTATTTCTCTCTTTTTCCAATTCTTGTGGAGAGTCTATCCACGACTCGTTTATATATATATATATATATATATATATATATATATATATATTGTTCTGCAGTCTTGTTTTCAATCCAGACTTCCATTGAAACCTTTTGCGAGTTGGATATAGCAGATGATTCCCGAGTAGACGCGTCCCGTGGTCACTCCCCACAAACTGTGGTTGGGAGGACGTGATAAATCCTTAGGACGGGAAATTGCTAGTGAAATTAATTTCTGCCGGCAAACTGCTAGGGCTCTTTAACATCGCATAAGCATAACACTGTGGCCACTGTGAGATTTTCCGTCCTTCAAAAATACACATGCCTCCATTGGACCCACACAATGGTACTTCTCTGGGTACTAATTTAGAGTGTGTACTGGCATTAGTTTAGAGAGTTTCCAGTACACTCTAGAGCTCATGCTCAAGTGTCAATTATACTATAGAGTTTGCGCGTCTGTTTAGAGCGTCTCCAGTACATTCTAGAGCTCATGCTTTTACAGTATCTCCAGTACATTCAAGAGTTCATGCGTCTGTTTAGAGCGTCTCCTGAATACTCTGAAGTTCATTAATCTCTTTAAATCGTCTCCAGTACACTCTAGATCTCATACGCCTGTTTAGAGTGACTCCAGTACACTGTAAAGCTCATACATCTGTTTACTCCAGTATACTCCCAAGAATCTCTTTAGAGCGTCTCCAGAACACTCTAGAGTCCCTCGTCTGTTTAAAGCGTTTCCAGTAAGCTCTTGTGCTGACGCGTCTATTTAGAGTGTCTCCAGTACACTCCACATCTCACTGCTTAAAAAGGCTTTCGGGGGCGTCGTCAATTGTCCATCCGCCGTGGGCCGTGGTACCACGCCATGCATAGGGGGCTGTGCCGAATGCGACCGCGCGAACGCCCGCGCCAACACGCGAGGGCGGAAGAACTCCAACAGCTCGTAATCGGTTTATTCCGTGAAAATTGCTGGCGGACGGGCGGACGGCGGCGCACACCACCGTGAAATATTGACGCAGGAAGTCCGGCACTCGCACACGCCTTGCCAGAGATTTCCCGCCGACGATAAAACGCAGATGTAGTTAAACGACACAAACACCGACACACGCGGTCGCCCGCGGTACGTGTTACGCCTAATGGGACTAATTGATCGATGAAAACTATATTCCGTCATTGCACCGTCGCTGTTCCGTGATTTCTCGCTCGCCTGTGGCCGCGCGCTGGTGGGACAAATTAAGAGGAATAATGGGCGTCGAGTTTAAAAATAGCGAGATATTTACGGCGCTTTGGGTTTCATCAACAAGCGACGCGCAGGAACTGCATTCACACTCCAAGATATGCTCTTTTCGTGCGGCCATTTTGCACGAAAGAAATTCTGACGCGAAATGGAGGTCGCGCGTTTGTGTCGGCTCGCGTACACACGCAAATAGTTGAACGGATTTCATTGGCTGTTATTACTGGTTATTATGTGTTCTTCGCACGGAATGTCGTAAAACAAATGAAGCCGTTTCTCTCTATACATCGAGCGACGTCTACTATTACCACGTAAGGAAGTTTTATGGGGTAGTTAATTAAAGCCTACGTCTAAAAACCGGGTTTCCTTTAATAACATATGCTGGTGAGTGAAATTGCTTTATTGCATGTAGATATTTTTAATTTAACTCGAATGTGTACGTCGTGAGTCACGTAGTTATAAAAGAGATGATAGCTTTTACACGCAATCCACAAATATTTCTACAAAGAAAAACCTAATTCTAGGAAACGTTGAAAATTGGTACAATGTAATTTCAAGAAGTTATTGAGGGATCCTTTCTGCAATTTGAAAATCTTATAGGAGTTGGTACGAGTCACACGTGTAAACTGAAGAAAGTAAAGTTCTTTGTATGTCGTAATAATTAGATAGAATGGACGTAGTCTGTTTCCTTGAATTAAGCACTTTACAATCGCATAATAGAGCTGTATGTTTCTTCGGTTATTTGAGTGTTGCGGATGATAATAAGTGTGTTGTCTATAAAATTAGAAGTGAATAATACCTTGTTTAAATAAGTAGGAATACAATCCAATCAGCGCTGCATGTTAGACATTTAGTAGGAAAACTCATTTTCCCTCTCAAATACAAAAACAAATGCCATTCCTTGGACACAAATTGTCTCCATTTCTGAGCGGCAAACCTGTTCTTAGATGTGTTTCCTTTCTTTCGCGAAGGAATTGACACTAGTACTCGAAGCATCTCTTTGAAAATTGTGGTTATTTTTCCGCATCTTTTCAAGAAACAACAGCAGTTTGGGCCCAAACTGTTAGTAGGAAACATGGCACCATATCGCTCGCTTCTTTCGCACTGGAGAGCCGCTTTATATTTAAACCTTCCGTGCGCCGCCGACGCAGAAATGGCGGCGCGGCGCCTTCTTGAGGATTTAAGGGCCGCATTGTCCTCGGGAGAGGTTCCCTCGTCGAAGGGCGCCGAGGAAGGGTGGGAGGGTGCGGGAGAGGAGAAGATGGACGATGGAAAGGCGTCGCTGAGCACGGCTGCGAGGGAGGATGTGCGATAAGGGGGCCGGCTGCAGTAGCTCAAGGGCAACATCGTTGTATCTGGAGCACCGTGAGATTTTAAGTCTTGCCAATGGCGCTTTTCCGACACTAAGTAAATGACTAATTTACTTCCTGAGGCCGTCTGCTCTGCTATGTATGTATGTATTAATTGGTTGGTGGTGATTTAGGGCGCGTCAACTTCTAAGAACATTAGTCTGTTAAGTGTAGTGTAAGTTTTTCCTCGGGAGGTAGTGGTGGTGGTGGTCTCCCTCACTTGATTGAGAGATCCGGCGCCGACCGTCGACTGGTGGGGTTTTCCCTCAACCAGGTATCTCCCACAAGCGGGGTACCACCCCAGACAAAACAAGCCCTAAGCTTCCGACCGGTCTCCCGGCATATGTGGTGGTGTAGTGCACGTGAGTGTGTGTATAAATAAGGGGTGAGGATAGGACAAGAAAGAGGAAGGAAATTTCACGCGCTGTCCGTCGTCCATGGGCGGTACTGCTCCGACGTTCGTCTGGTGTTGATTGGAGAAACCACGGGAAACTACCGATCATAGCAGCCGGCCGCTAGAATTCTCCTCCAGACAGCGACTGAATTCGACCTAGCTGACAAGCTGGAGTCGAAAATCCTGCCTCCGTCGGGACTCGAACCTAGGACCTCCCGGGCAGAGGCACTGAAGCGACAGCGCGGACATGACATCAGTTGATTCCCTGAGCGACCTCTCCCTGTTTGATTTGTAATTTTCCTTGAGTTCTCTCTTCAGTAGCAGAAGAATAGCGGTGTAGTGCCCTTACAGGCCAAGAAGCGCATGCTGTCTCCATTTTCTCAACTTTGCTTCCTCTTCTCTTACTACCACCCATGTCGGGATTCCAGTTGGGAGCTGAGAGCTTTTCCAGGTTGGGGAGGTGTCCCATGGGGGAGATTTCTGGAGGTGAAACCCAGCAAGAGAATGTTTAGGCCGGCGCCGTATTTCATATTCCAGAATAGGAGGATATTGTGACAACCGGGGTTATAGAATGCACAATAGCACAATATAGCTTAATTTGTTGTCCTGGAAGCTGTATATAATCAATCAATCAACCAAGGGGTTCTTAGTCATCAGGAGCGATTCCCTCCCCGAAGGGCGCCAAGGGTGAGAGCGAAGGCAGCGAAGGGACGATGCGTGATGGAAGGGCGTCGTTGGGCGCGGTCGCGACGAAGTATGCACGATAAGGGAAACGGATGGGGCTGGGGGAGAGTGGGAAGGAAGAAGGAAAGGTCGAGGGAAACTCATATGTAAAGGTAGAGGAAGAGCGATAACATAATGACGGAAAGGATAGGGAAGCTTATCAGGATAAAATCCACAATTATAGAGAGCCGATATAAATATGGAGATTATTTGCTGTAAAACAACAATGAGGAGTACTGTTCCGATTGCACAGACGTTCCCGTATTACTTTTTTATTTCCGGCTAGCTATACGGACTTGCCACATCCTCTTGCCAGCTACCATCTATCGCCGCCGACAGTACATTTTTTTGACATTTTATTAAGTTTTCTGTTTCTTAATAGTAGAACGAAAATATTATTTTAATTATATTAAAGAATAGTAAAACCTCGTCCTAAATGGTAATTTTATTTGAAACATTTGGAGCCGTTTTTAAGGAAATTGCTTTTAAGCGATATTGTAAATTCGAAATTTGAAAATATTTTTCACTGAATTTTTTTTTAATTTATTTATTTACCCTTTACACTTACAGTGCTGCAGGATAATCCTGCTTAGGGTTAGAGGAGGTTAGGACTCCTCTTCCAGCCTCATTTTTTCCGGTTTATCCCCACTTCCAAGGCCCTCTGTACAGAAGAATGTAACGGGTTTCTCTTAGATATTATTATGCTTAGAAGTGGGGTGAAGATGGCGTGGCAAGCGTCATTCTTCAACCGGACACCTTTTGAAAATTTTTTGAAAACTGAAAATTTTTGAGTTTTCGAAAAACATCATTAGAAGTGATTTTAACTATATCAACTCACAAATACAATAGTGTTTACAAATTTCTAGAAATGTGCATATTAACTGTGTGAGAGATCTTTAAAAAATTATACAAATGTAATAAAGTAATTATATAAAAAATTTGATGATTCATTTGAGGTATGCGATTGTTCCCACACCAGACATGCACAGTGGAAACAATCATGAGTTTCTTCCACCCATTACTCCCACCGTATGTGACAGAGTCACCTGTGTTTCCCGTGTCCCGTAAACCAAATAACAAGTAAGATAACAAAACCGAAAGAGGTAGGAAAAATAAAATATTTAAGAGCCAATGAGTTTTGAAATTGCTATTGATAATCTGAACAAGTGTGTTGGTATCATACGAGAAGCCGCTGAAATGACTGCAAAATAAAATACTCCCGACATTTGCTGAAAAATGCACCAACAGGAGAAGCAGAAAAGCTAATGAATCTTCAGGAGATTACTGGAGGAAAGTGGGATCCGAAGGACAAAATAAAGGGCAAAGGAGGGGTTGGAGAGGAGAACTTAGTTCAGGTGGGCTTGGAGAGCGTTGATAGGTTTATGTTGCGGAACAAAATTGGATCTTCAGATTTTAGATAACACTGGCTAATGATGGGAGGATAAGCCCGGAGCTCGCCAACCCGAGAAAGTTTTCTTCCTCCCGACGGAGGGTAACCACTTTCTCAGGAGAGCTCTAAGATGTTTAAAGCCATTCCACTACTCGATTAAGTAAAGCAATATTTTTAGAACAGTCACCAGTTGCACTAGAATGTTTACATTTTATACTATTTAATCAGTTCTAAATAGAAGATAAATGTAGTTCTTTAACAAATCAATTTTATGATAGTGAACGATAAAATAATTAGTTCTGTAGTAATCAATGAAACCACAGCAACTTTAGAATCCTTCAGGGTACGATATCAATTGGCAAGTCAGAAGGTTTTGCACTCGCTCAGAGCAACTACGCCATTTAGTAATATTCAAGACTGCTGGTGAATAAAATAGCATCACACATTAAAAAATGCTGCGTTATCCAAAAGATAATTTTAATATTACAAATAATTTTTTCTAGTATATTCGAAATTGTGCATTTCTTTTTGCAATAGCAAGTCGTCAAAACGGTGGTACCACACTTCTAACAGATACGCTTCAACCCGACAGTGGTAACGTGACTTTTTGAAACAAAAGTGGTAACGTGGGGTGTCTCGAGACCCCCCACACTCTTTTCATAAAATATGCTAAATTATTAAAAAATAAATTAATATAATATTCTTGTTCTATTATTTTGCGTGTAATTAAACAATTTACTAAGAATTAAGTTGGTAAACAACTCTGAGAATTCATCAGGAAAGCATCTAATAATTGGAATTAATTTTTCTACCGGTCTGCGCGTGTTGTCACATCCAAGCCCATGTTTCGTAGCAGAAATTGAAATCTTTTCAAATTGAAAATACAATGGAAAATTTAAATACTCATATTATCCACATTCCACAATTCAGCAAGATTTTGATGCCCTGATTTCACAGATCCAGCCAAAATGCGTAGCACAATTACTGCCATCATTTTCTCTTTGTCAGTCTTATATGTGCTGCGATCATTTTTATTCCTCTCTAAATTCATTTCATTTTTGATGTTAGTAGGTTCTGTAATTCTATCAATCATATCCAAATCAATAAACAAGGAAAACATTATCCTGGTACTTTGGAATTGCGTGCAGACTGCTTTTTCCAGGGCGGTGAGTAACGATATTCTGTTCCCGCTTTCAGCAAAAGTTGGCGTATTCTTCCACTTCTTTCTTAACATATAAAGTGGCCTAAAATGTTCGTAGTACTTCAGTATTAATTTTGCAGGGGAATCCTAACGTAAAAATACATCATGAAATACGTTCCCAAACTAATAGAATGTACGAGAATGAAGACACCTTTGATAACGTTGAAGGTAACGCGCGGGTCTCTGGACACCCTAAACAAAACAATAGCTTGCTACACGGATAAAACTCATTCAAGTGGCAAACTGAGAGCACACTAATTATCATGATACAAAAAAAGGAAGGTATTAAAGCAATGGTCAGGGTAGCCAACATGGGAAATACAATAAGTGGGAAGAAAGGATCTTGGGGGTCCCACAGACCCCCGCGTTACCCCTCCCGGGTTAAAAGTGTTATTGATAAACGAATGTCATTCTGGCAAAGAAAAAAGAGAGTACGATGCTATGATTTCGTTCTGCAAAACATGCATTTTACTAATTCTGTAGGGCATAAAGAAAAGAAAAAAAAATTATAGAGCTTATGTACTTTCCATTAGTAAAAGGAGCAAATGTGGCGAGTGAGTTTGCGACTAGCATTCTCATATATGTGTAATTTCGCTTCATACTTTTATTTCAGTAGTCTCCAAAATTGTGTCAAACATTAAACCTTACTGTGTATCTGCAAAGTGTTATTTCACATTGGTACAAATACTGAAACTGTGAGAAAAATAGTATAATTTTAATAATAAATAAATAGCTTTCTTTTAAACAAGAAAAACATATTTTTAATAAAAAGAGAAAATTATTCTCACTTAATATAGAAGATGAAAAGAGACCCTCCTGTTCTGTTTTCAATATATGTATACAACTTTAAATATGTTTTTAGAACTTTTGTTGAGCATGGCAAGAAGAACGAATGAGCCAAGGATAGTACCAACCAAACTTCTTTTTGAATCATTAATTCCAACCGCTAGTCCGAGTCAAACTCGCGTTACAAAATCTGAAAACAATTGCTGTTACGAGGGACCACCCAGTCCTTTGATTTGTCGGAGATTTTGTAAAGTCCTGTTTTATTCGCGTGGCCCCGTAACTCCGAAGCCGTCCGCGAGGGGCGTGCGCTGGTGCTCGTTCTCGCCCAAGGACGTGACTTGGCACATGCTGTGTACGCTCTCTGCTCTCAACTCTTTGCTCTCTACGCCTGCGATGCGGAGGAGAGAGCCCGGGTTCTGCTTGCAGCTGCACGTGCCTAACAACGGAGGCTCGCGCGGCGCACAGTGCCACGGAATTATCAGAAACTCAGCACATATTTACACACACTTAATACATGAAAATTAAAGTACGTTATCAAGAATGCAGAAAAAACTTTAACTGTTTTGTAAACATTTTTGAAAGATTATATTATATTTATTTATTTTTAACATTTTTTAATAAATGAAAAGTCATTAGTGCCATGTTTTACAGATCATTGTCATATAGCCTTGTTGGATTTCGAGTGAAAGTATGTTTTCTTTACACACACACACACACACACACACACACTCTCTCTCTCTCTCTTTCTCATATATACACACTCCCTCTCACACACAAACACACACACTATCTCTCTCATATAGCAATATACACACACAGGGTCTACCACTGATTACACAGTACTACTGTACCGGCTCCTCATAAACCACATTTCATGTTCGTAATACGAAAAATACAAAAATTATGTTTCGAATAAAACTCGAATGTGTAGTGAAGACTAGTGTATAATAATTATTTTAGTTGAGAGAGAGAGATTTCGCACGCTCAGAATCCATGTTAATATCGATCACCGACGTCTGTTGTCGGAAAATACTTGTATAGAGTAACTTCAAACACTACATAATGCATTTTTATTTTACATATTTTAATATTTCTTACATGTTTTGGGAAAATAAATACATATTTATATGAACATACGTTGCTTTTCTTTTCTTTACTACAGTGAATTCCATTCGCTAGTTATGAGCATGAGCAGGGACAAGGGCGTGAATAAGGAGGAGTAGACGGGGAATGTGCTCCGGTCGCCGGTTTGGGAGTGGGCGCTAACTTTCATTTGGAATCTAGCTTAAACCTCTGCTCCAGAGTTCTTGCTCTCGGTGAAAACGGACTTAGTTATGCCTCTGAGTATGATGAATAGAGTCTAAAGGATTATGTGGCTAGCGATATGGTTTTCTCCCTTTATTATTTATATTTTTTAAACTAATACGATTGCGCTTGATACCATCTACTTAATATAAGTAACAAGGTTTGCTGGTAAATGCTACCCGTCACTTGAATGTGGGAACTTGTCATTTCACCTACGCAAAGAACCGTTTGCTTTTTAATCACTTGCAAAATTGTTGTTAGGTCATTTGCTTGACCGTTTCAAAATAAAGAACGTGGTGTTTCTAGCCCGATGAATTTACTTCATATAATGTTTATCTTTAATACGCATTCTATACAATTGCATTTCTCTCACGTTTAAAGGCGTACAACTTTCGTAAGTTTACAAAGAGGATGTAAGTGTATGGTAAACCTTCCAACTTTGAGTTCATAAACCTGTGGGAACTTCTGAAGGATTAGAAACTTGTTTCAGAGATTAGTACCCTCTGAGAAATATTAGCAGAGTGATCATATTCCCCGAGTATTAATAAAACGTTTCCTGCATCATAAAATGTATGCACTGAAACATACAACTATATCCAATATAATGCAACATAGTACACTCATTCTACTTTCCAAAGATAAAATTTCCTTAAAATCAGAAGAAATGTTTATTTTCCTTATTCCACAGGAAGTTTTCGAACATGAAACAATGAGTTATATCACCGATTATTGCTTGTGTATATAAGAAAACATCTGTTTTTTATTAGACAAAAAGAACTAACCTTTTGAATCAATAAAATGGACGTATGTTCGCGGTTTAATGAATATTTATCTTTCATCACTAAATAGAATTTAGAGCACAAATTGTCACAGAATACCGTGTCAAGAAACGTTGGTAATATTTACAAATTTAATACTCTAAATGGAAATTATTAGCCCACCTATAAAACAACACCAATGTTTGAAAATATTACTAAAATAACATCCTGCAAGGCACAGTATTTAGTGAAAAACAAATATACACAACATATTAAATTTTATTTATGAAAAAGCTCACTTTATATACTCCGTGAGAGCAAAATTTCGTAAAACAAATAAATTTTTAATTTGTAGAAACATTTTGGACGTCATGCCAAAAAAATTGAAAATATCCCCAAGTAATATTAGTCGTTGACGGGTACAAAAATAATGTTGATATCAGTAGAAACTTCGGCATTCTAATTGAGTCACTTACGTTACACACAAATACACACACATGTACATGTATTTGTGTAATCTACGCGGTGCCATATAAATGTCTCTAATCCTACATGAAAAGGAAACTATTAAGAACGATTATATTTCTGGGACAGATAATTTTTCACGGTAATTCATCAACTTTAGAAGAATTGTGAATATTATTTACGAATATGTTCATGCCATATTTATATTTATATTATAAATATAAAACGCTTAGCCAGGTTTATAAAACACTCGTCTATCTGACATACCTCAGTCAGATCAAGAAGTGTTTATCTTCAGGTCTATGAAGTCGTTAAGAATCGTTCTCTCTCATTCCATGTGACTTTTGGAGATTCCCCATTTTGTTGGTCAACTGATGCGTGTACTCTGTTAGCAGAGTCGCCTTCCCCACCTTGAGGACTAAATGAGCAAACGTGAGAAAACCATATCGCTATCCACGTACTCGTTGCGACCCCTATGTGGGACGCGACTGCGGATAGGAACTTAGGGGTCGGTTACGCACGAATTAAATCACCAGGCCAACGACATCCTTCCATTCACCGCTCGCCTTCCGCATTTGAAACAAACTTAGCTTGTTAATAACACAGGCACACACAAAAATAGTTGTCAGACTCAAAGACTTAACACATGTTTCTCCCTTTGCGATTTAAAAAAAATGGAGGGTGATGACGCAATTCTGGCTTCAGATTCGGATTTAGCGCGTCGAAATACATAGAGAAAGATGGGTCAAACACTTTTTTTGTTCCCGTTATTATACACAACAGTCTTGGTCGGTATATTTCCTCTCAGTAGAGCGTCACAAAAGAGGTAAATGATGTTTTCCCTTATCTCTCAGAAGAAGCGAAAGTTTTCCAAAATGTATACAATATGCACATGATAGTGTGTACAGTATGTTATGCGCTTGAAGAGGCAGCGGACATCCCCCTAAGTTATACACTAGCGGAAAACTGCAGTAAACAGAGAGAGATACCACCTTTTGCCAGTCATTTTGGTTGATTCATTGATTGGTGTTTCCATACGCGTTCAGTGCTAAAATAATTATAATTAGTCATACAAGTGTACTGTGTGGTGGTGGTGATCTTCTTCGGCTGATTGACAAGATCCGGTGTCGATCTACATGTCAGCTTGCTGGATTTTCCTCAAGTAAGTATCTTCCACCACAGGCGCACCGCACCGCAAGGGCAAGCTAAATCCTGACTGGTCTTCCGTCATGTGTGGTGGACTAGTGCATGTAAGTGTACGTGTGTGGAAGTAAAGTGTCAGGATGAAACAAGCAAGAGGAAGGAAAGATGGCGCGTGGTCCATGACCCGTTGTTTGAGTAGGGCTCCGAAATTTTCTTGGTGTGGAGTGGAGAAACTACGGAACGCTACCGATCAGAGAAGCAGGCCGCTAGAATTCTCCAACATCGGCTTAATTCGACCTTTCTATCTACTCTACTTTACTCTTTATTAATCGATCACGTCTATTTCCTTCTTAATTCTGCTTTGTATAAACATTTTTCCAGGAGCATGGACATATTTGAATGGCAAATTATTTCCTTATTTTCATTTTCGATTATACCTTATAAAAACAATCTATTATTTTATGTATTTAGTAATAACGGGAAAGAAATGAACAAGTCTTCATAAGTTAATTCTCACTTACAGCTCTTTTATTAGAAATGATGGATATCTCTTTTATTAGGAAAAAATCTTAGTTTGTTATACCCCAAAATCTGAAAGTTGAAAGCTGATGCAGTTATAGCACTCTGATGAAAACATGAATAAGATACTTTCGATTCAAAATGTTGAATTTTAATTTCAATGAACAATTAGAAATCTTACTGATATTAGTATATTATAATGAATTATTGTTTGCATTTGGAGTGGAAGTAGGTATTATTACGGCTTATTGGGGCAATAACAATTAACTGACTTCTTTAAAAGGCTGCAATGAGACATGCATCCGGTGACGTACTCCAACTTCGAAGCGATTTGTAAAACCCTTACTTTTAAACTTATGGGCATTTTCTCAGGACGCGGTGCTCGCGATCGCTAGTAAGCTAGTTACCTTGCCGGCACCCTCAGCAAGTCTGGCCCAAAGCGTCCGACACGTGCCGAAGCGCCCGGTGGCTCCCCGCGCTGTTTTCCGAAGGCATCGCAGCGGCCGCGCCCACGGGCGGCGGCGTGTCCAGCACGACCTCCGGGCGATCATAGGAGGAAGGGGACGCGGCTGGAAGGGGCGGAGCGGGAAAGGGGGAGGAGCGAGAAGGAGTGAGGCAGATAGGGTTGGGGTGGACCGATTGGGACGGGGGCGGCGCAAGAGAGGAAGGGGTGAGGCAGGAAGGGGTGGGGAGACGAGAGCGGAGGGGAAAGAGTGGGGCAGGAAGGGGCGGGAGAGGAAGGGGTGGGGGTGAGAAGAGATGGGGCAGGAACGGGGGGGAGGGGCAGGGGCGGGAAGGGGCGGGCCGGGAAAGATTCGGGGCAGGAATGAGGCAAACGGGCCGGGGCAGGGCCGTGAAGGGGCGGGAGAGGGCTGGGGCGGGAAGAGGTGGGGCAGGAAGGGGCGGGGGGACGTGGTGGGGGCTGGAATGGGGCCGGGCAGGAGGAAGGCAAATGGGACGGGGGAAGGTTGGGAAGGGGCGGGAGAGGAAGGGGCTGCGGGCGGGAAGGGATAGGGCAGGAAGGGGTGGGAGGGACGGTGGCGGGGTGGGAAGGGGGGTGGGACGGGAAGGGATGGGGCAGGAAGGATTCGAGGCGGGAAGGAGGCAAGCGGGCCGGGAGCGGAGTGCGCGGCGGGAAGGCGGGGCGGGGAGGGGCGGAGTGGAAAGGCGGGATGGAGTGGGAAGAGAGAGAGGATTGCGTGGGAAGGCGTGGGATACGATGGGTGGGAGCGGAAATGTGTGGGAGAGGGGCGGGGGGCAGGGATGATCGGAGAGGGAAGGGGCCGGAGGTAGAACGGGGCCGACGCAGGAAGGGGGTAGCGAGTACACGGGAAGGGGGCGGGGCTGCGCCGTAGGGCGGACACGGGCGCGCGTCAGCGTCCCTTTAACGCGGCCCGGGGGCGTGCTAGGACGGCGCGCGGCCGCCTCGAGGGCCGGCGTCGAGAGGACGGCGCGCCGCCCGAGGACGGGCGAGGACGCGCTCTCAACGCCCGGCCGCCGCCGGCGACCGCGCGGTGTCGGGTTGCGCGCCGTCGCTGCCGCCAGCCCCCGGAGACTCGTGGACGAGAGGACGGATTCTGCGGACGGCGTGATAGAGAGATGTGGGTGGGTGGAGGAAGATTTTGTGGGTGGAGTTGTTATGGGGTTTTCATGTCGAACGATGTGAGTTTGCCGTTGAATCTCACCAGTGGCGTGGCCTGATTTTTGGCTTGGGGTATATAACCCGAGAAATAAGAAAATAATTTAAAACTTCTGAATATTCCTCACTCACAAATACCATACAAGTATCTGACCTTCGTCAATTAGAGCATACAAATAATTTGTACCATTAAAATAAATTCAGATCCAGCAAAAGTAGTAATGGTTCACGAACTTCATGTGCTGGTTGAATGGTAGAAAACGTTGACCGAAGTGCAGGATCTACTAAAATATAAATTTGTGGTTTCATTCCTTAGTAATAAGAATACTCTTACACTCAATTATTTTCAAAATTCTCCAAAACAAATCATCACAGACCCATTAGAATTGGCATAATTTATAAAATGGAAAGCATTGATCTATAATAAAATAGTGGAACAACTGAAGAGCGTATTAGCTATACGTTAGTAAACTAACGTATGCGCATCTCATTACCTTAAGCTATTTGTACGAATTCTCATTTTATATTGATATTTAACCACATTCAGTTACGAATACACGTATTTCAATACCTTCCGACTCTGGGAACATAAACAGCCACAGACGACACCTTGCAGTTCTTAGAATCACCGCTACCGTTGCCCGCATTCTCTCATTCGGGTATAATTGCAGCGAATCTGAATTGGGCGTAGTTTTGCTTTCATTATAACCTTGACCGCAGAAAATACATTACAATTCTTAATGCCTAATGACTTGCATTTTTATGTAATACACGTTAATTCATAATTCAAGACGTAACTCTCCTTGCAATACAACACGCGGGCTGATTAGCTACGCCAGGTTCTGGCGACAAAACTACTTCACGCCACCCGCCGCTTCCTGCACAAGTCTCGCTGGTCTTCCTGCACCATGCCTACGCCTCTAAAGCTCACGGTTTGTTAGAGGTTATGCTCGTGGAGCTCACGGCCTAATATTCAAACAGCAAAATAATTGGTGTAGGTGAAGTTGGTGATAGGATACAAATTCCAGAGATGTCAGTTCTAATTGACATGGTGGTTTCGGTCGATTAATGTTATAAGGACGCCGAGTCATTACAACAGTGAAATTAAGTTCAGCTAAATCTGTTCTTTGTTTTGGTTTAGTATACTCGTAAGTTCCTATTTAGTAAAAATGTCTTTGACATTAGTAAGCAAACCTATTCAACAGCAAGATGTGATTGAAGGGTGTTATGTAAAGAAAAGAAGTAATACAAATTTTGTACATACAAGACGTTACGGAAGGTTGACGGAGATGTTGCACGTGTTGCAGAACGCACCCCGTCGGCGCCCGAGTTCCCGGTGCTGGTGCTGGTGCTGGCGGAGTCCCTGGAATGGAGCGCCGGCGCCGCCTACGACGGCTGCGCGCTCGCCTCCTACGGCAACGTGCTCGTCATCACATTCAACTTCAGGCTCGGCGTGCTCGGTAAGTGCAATCGATGTATTACTGAACGATTGACTGATAAGTGGAAATGCTTTACTGTTGATGTTCAATCTCGCGAACAATTATAGAAGAATTCACGTAAGAAAAAGCAAAAGTGACAGTTCGCTAAACAAGTGAACATCACATGTAATTCAGAGAAGTATCCCTCCGCCGCGGCAGCTGTTCAGAAACACGTGCACCAGTACGCACCTTACATTCAAGACTCGGTTTTAAAATAAACATAATACTTATCACGCAAAAAGTAAATTCCATATAATGTGTATGAAAGAAATAAATTTTTACAGAAGAGCACATAGCACTGCACTTCCTAATTACAATTATTTCTCGTGGCGCACTATATTTTTGTCGGACGAGGACATGACAAAAGGAAGCGTGGAAACCATTTACAAATTAGCCAACTGCAAACGAACGAATCGAGGAAGGAGAGTTCAATAGGATCAAGGACTCAACGACCACAGAACCTTCAGTTATGTTGCCAGCACTAGCTGTCAAAATTGCTTGTTCTTACATGAATCTCTCTATACAAGGAAACTCGCCAGCAGGGTGCAGCCTCAAATTGTCTTTCCCCCGCGCGGCCAACATTCTTCGGCTGCCCCACCTTCAAAGCTTCTCACGGCTCAAGCTAGGCGATACAAAACATAAGAAATGAAACACAGATGTTCAGGCAACAAAACGACTCTCGTTGAGCCCTCTGGCCGCAAGCGCCGAACCGCCGCGTACTTACTGTAAGCCAGGGAAGGGGCGGCAGGCTCGGCCTCCCCCGGCGGGCGCGCGGCCCTCAAGCCATTAGCCTTTTACCTGCTTTTCTCAGACTTCGGCGGCCAGACATATTTACAAACATTCCAGATATCGCTACGTGCCTCCCGCCCCAATACAGGCGTTAATATTCGCCGACTACGAGCGCATCTGCTAGGCAGCCGCGCCCGCGCCCGCGCCCCGCCTTTACCGCCCTTCCAACCAGCATCGCGGTTCCCGTGAGAAAATACTAAACCTTGCTAATGAGATACAGCCATCGCGGGCACAGCCAGTGCCGCCCATAGTCACGTGACACACTTCAAAACATAACAACGAATAGCGAGCATCTCTTGTGGCACACTACGTCCCACTGTACATCATAGTCTAGCTGCAAATGTCACGTGACTCTCCCTCCTCTGCTTTTGGAAACATACGCTTCAATAAATACGGCAACTTCGTTCCCACGCGCCACTACCATGTCAAACTCTGTCACTGCTGTGTCAAACTTCTAAGTCAAACTACTATACTGCTGCAACAATTACTGCTCTGTTCACTACTATGTGAAACTACGCAGTCACACTTCTACGTCAAACTACTATTACTGCTGCTACAATTACTACTCTACTCGTGAGACAGCCTGCGAACGAGTCAGCTGTCCTTGCTCTGCCTATCAAGGCTCCGGCAATCAATCGGCGCGGCCAGCAGACCGCGATCAACATTCGGGCCACCCGTGAATCGGCCTTCACCTGGCCCAGTCAACAGTACGGGCCGCTCCAGCACGCGAGTACGCGCCCATGGTAACATCCAGCCTATCAGCCGTATCAACAGCAGCCCATTTCAACCGACGGCACACACTCAGCCGTCTGACCTGGGTTGGCGTTTGCTGTACTGTCATCAAACTGTAAGTGTAAACTTCAAGCAAGAAGAAACTTAAATCACAAACATTCAATGGTCCTCCGGCTTACTGCCTAACTACTTACTTGTAAACTAATCAATATTTCAAGAATTAAATTACATTCATTCACAACTGCATTGCCTTTCATTTGCCCCTGCGAAACAATCCCCTGAAACCTGATCTGACCCTGTATGTAGTCGCTTCGCAGAAGGGACCTCACACCCCGCTGCATCCACTACAGCTGAATTTGATTTGATTTATTTATTTGGTCAAAAAACAATGAAAACTGTTTATGACGTATAGGGGAGAATATTATTTGCGCACGTTTTCTTAAGTCCCACAATCCCTTCCCAAATTTTTTAACTATAAATACGATGGTTGAAAGACGAATAAAATATAAAAAAGATATAAAAATAAAATTTAAAAAAGCGCGGGATTAGCAACATTTGAAAAACTAGATATTTCTTCCCCGAGTTACAGAAAACATACTTGCAATGGTAAACGAAATGCAGATGCGATTTTTCTCCACTGCTAACAAAATAGTAACTTACCCTCAGCTGTACTCCTATCACTAAAAGCAAAAGGATTGCTTAGCAAAACGTGCGCATGAATGATTGTGCGTGAATTGATTGATTGATAACTGACATTGCTGAATGATTGATAGATAAGTGGAATTTGTGTATTGTTGATTGATTGATGCTTCTGGGCACGTCAACAATTACGATCATTTGTCCCGTTAGTGTAGTGAATTTTGTGTTCCGCAAAATGGCGGAGTTCCTAGCTCACAGTGAGATCCGGCGCCGACTTACACGCCGGGGTGTGGGGAATTCCTCCTAGATGTATCTTCCCCGTGGGGCGTCGCCCCAGCCGGGATAAGCTTTAAATTCCGTACTCGTTTCTCGATATGCGTGGCAGTTTTAATGGCTCATCGTAAGCTAGGCAATTTATAATATTAATCTTTAATTTAATATCCAGGGTGTGTAAGAGAACTTCAATTAACCTGTATTACCTGTTAAAAACTTTAAAAATATATCTTATTTTCTTTAATAGGTTTAGTAACCGGTGACAAAATACATTTTCACTAGAAATACATTTATGATATTTAATATGATATAGTTATATGCAAATTTATTTTAACATTTTTTCGTTTCTATGTGTGTATTTTGATTTATTTGGCATCTGGTTCGTTTCTGTCCGATTTTGCGAGCTAGTTAAGCCGGACCTGGATCATGGTTTAATTTCCATGGGTGGTAAGAGTGACACGAAGCCAGCACGACATAGTCTAGGACGACAAATTGAAGGACGTCCGCTGACACCTCAAAAAGATGACAACAGCAGAGGCAATGGCAATAAATGAGCGGCCACGTTTAGGCTTTGTGTACAGAAGCCCCCCGAGAACGTAAGTATGCCTCTTGCCTGGAACGTTACAAATATTCAAGAAAATTTATAACATTTTCAAGCAAAGAAATCAATCGATGTAACTAGACAATCACGGGCATGTTCTCATTAGTGGCAGCACTCAACCCAGCTGTGAAGCTTGTGGCGAAAATTCTGCCACCAATTCTAACCCTCGGACGTCTGTCAGAGGTACTGTAGTGGCATTAATTGATGTCCTGAGCTACTTAAACCGGCTTGTACATCAAACAGATTAAATAATCGATTTTTAAAAGGATCATATTTGTATGGCGTGTGGTAGCGTACGTCTTGCAAAATTCACTTTATTGTTAACCTTACGTCTCTGAATCTTTGAAATCCTTACATGTTAATTCGCATGAGCAGCCCGTTGTCTCTGCTTCGGAACATCTCTGAGAGGCAAAAATGACCAAAATACTTCACAGAGAAAGTTGCACTATTTCATGGCAAGGGTGTATTCAACTGAGTAGCAACTTTTTCAAGTGAGAGAGATAGTACCTCTAAATATATTTTTAGTGTAACTCTCCAATTTTCTCCAGTATATACTCGCGAATTTTTAAACAATTAATAAAACGAATTTTACTGAAACTATGTAGTTAATAACAGCACAAATGGGTCGCACATTTTTAACCTTACTGCTGGCAGAAACGACGCGCTGTGAGGTCATAAATCTCTACTCTACACTCTCAACATCATTAACTGCTTACGACTAAGTTATCTTTCGCGATTTATAAATTGCCTGAGTCATACTTGTGTGTTTCGGACTTTCCATTTCTTTTCTCAACTTTCTGATTCGCGGAATCTTTTATTTTTATTTTGTATCTCTTATGTATTTTATATTTTCTATTTTTAACTTATCTTGCTAACTTTTTGACTTGTTTTAGGTTTTTGTCTTTTCTTTATTTGATTGAATGTCATATGAAATTTTCTTTTGATGAACGTTGATGGCTCGTAATTTAATTGTATTAGGAATTCCTTTTGCAATAATATCGCCCCCATAAGAAAAAGTTCATTACGAAATTCATTCTTTTAGTAGGAAAATATATTCACAGTAAGCAAGTATTTGAAGAACATGTATGTCGACAATAGCATTTCAAGATTGTAGGAAGCGGTGTTGTGTTTGCGATGGGTTCAATAAAAATACTGCACCTGTTTCTCCCAGACGCGGAAGTTGAAATGCAGTTGAGAAGGACATCTCATTCTTCTGATAAGATAATTATTTATATTTATAGTATTTCAAACCTTGCGAAAGATGATATGTTATTAACATTATTAAACATAATATACATTGATATTTTCTTCAAGTTTTTGACTTTACTTGAAAATAATTACAAAATGAATAATAAAAACTAATAATGCTCACGGCAGCTCCCGCAAGTTTCCATTATGTAGTGGAGTCCATCTCATTATAAAATCTTGATTATTCAGACCGATACCGAATAGGCCTGAAATGAAAGAAACATAACATGTTGTTGCTAGGTAATGGAACATTAACCCGCAAAGCAAACATACAGTTCTCGAAAATATTATTCGAACGATACACTTGCTCTTTAAACGTAAATAAAGGTAATGTGCATGAGAACATTACAGTCTCTCGTATGAGTTTTATAGCAACACTTTCTGCCTTTGAAGAGGAGAGAGTTAACTTTTAGTCGGTCGAGAATCTCGTAGTCGCAGTAAACGAATTTTCCGGCCTTATTTTCCAACTCTGAAAACAAAGATGCGAAAAGAGGAAACAACTTGGAAAAATTATGGAGAACATTTTTCAATTTAGTTACGCAACATTAAATAATGTGTTTACGAGTGCATTGCCAACGTGGATCCCCAGCACAATTAGATTGAACGAAGGTCGTTGATGTCTATAAATTGAAGCATTGTCCTCCGGAGTACTCGCGTAAAAGTAATTCAATACGATCAAGTCACTTTTGCAAGGTAAATAGAGAAACAAGACGGCCATTCAGGCGAGACGACAGCGAAGGAAAATTTCATTGCGTAAAGGAAGATTCGAAAGGTCGCGCAGCTGACGATGGTTGCGAAAGAAGAGGAGAGGAGAGGAGAGGAGAGGAGTGGAAGAGGCGGTAGTGGCGGGGTCGGTGTGAAGCGACGAGAGCGCTGGGTGGGATTTGAATTTATAGCAGTGGTGTCAAGGTCTTCTACTAGTGGCAGTGGCACTCGTCATGTCAACGTAGCATGCCATGAGATTCTCTGCACAACTAGCGTCGGGAGAGAAAACTATTAGTAACCCCGCCGTTTTACAATACAGTTGGTGTTGTCTCTGGTAGCGAGGTAATGAACTGCGTGGATTTTGTTGTAGCACTCGTGCTACAGACTCCCGCTCGTGGAATCGACCTTGACAACACTAGCTTATACATAGAATCAGAGACATACCGATTGCATGTGGTGGTAAACTTTTAAGATTTTGCATTTTCATCTGTGTTCGAGGTTTTCTCTGAACTGGTGCGAGAACATGTATTTGCGCTAAGTATGAATAAAAATTTAACAAAATTATGTATTCCTTTCGAAACACAGGATGAACGAAATTAGATGCACTCGGGCTATGCCCTCTCATGTAATAAAATGTAAAAGAGGATTAGCTGGAGAAGCGGGTTGAAGAAAACTGACCGCGGAATACAGTCGGCCGATTCCCATGGAAGCAATGTTATGCCGAGGAAATTACAACGGTATCTGGAAGGGAAAGGCCACACGTATAACAAGAACTACAACGCAAGAGAGACCGCAAATAGTTCCCGCACGACGCGAAGAAAGGACAAGGGGCAGGGAGTATATGGGCGGACAGAGAGAGGGGACAAGTAGGGACGGGAACAGGTACGTGTTGGGTCATGGTACCGCGCGGGTAGGGGACGGGTGCTGGGCGAGTGATACTTTTAAATGTCTCCGTTTCCTAAATCCTACCACCAATATGATTGCATCAATTGCATCTCTCAGTGTCAATCTCACCTTTCTAAGTCATCGTACTAACAAAATTATCTTCAGAACTTTACCGTCTAACCGACACCGTTGCCGTATTCGACTAAACAAATGATTTCAATATTGGAGAGAGA
Source organism: Acheta domesticus (assembly GCA_031308135.1). Lineage (NCBI taxonomy): Eukaryota > Metazoa > Arthropoda > Insecta > Orthoptera > Gryllidae > Acheta > Acheta domesticus. The sequence continues at coordinate 194,743,975 of JAHLJT010000631.1, read as the reverse complement.
TATTACCTTCATCGTTATTTGGACCTCAGCCAACTGATGTCATGGTGACCTCCATTACGTCTCCATCGTTGCCGCTAACGCAGTGGTGTCAAGATCTTCTACTGGTGGCAGTGGCATGCGTCGTCACAACTTAGCATGCCACGAGCTTCTCTGTGCAACTAGCGCCGAGAAAGGGAACTACTACGAGTAGTAGTAACCCTGCCTTTTTAAAATAGGAATAGCGTTGTCTTTGGTGTCGTGGTAATGAACTGCGTGGAAGGGAGATTTCGTGCCACGGGCTCCCACATCGACCTTAACAACACTGCGCTAACGTGACCGCTAGCTACCTTCAATTTTACCTCAGCACCAGGTCTGGGCCGACCAACTTCTTCTCCGGTGCCTCTTCTTAAACCGCGCCTCAACGCAATCACCGCCGCCACGCCCTCTTGCCCGCCACCTCTCTCCTTCCTCCTCACGGCCGCCGCCAGGAAAGAAACGCGAACGGAGAAAAAGTTCCGCGCGGGAACAAGAGCCTGGCTTCCGGCGTCTGCAGCGGCCTCCGGCCCCCTTCCACGCCCCTGGCCTTAACCTGCCTCCCCCCCTTCACCCGACGCAGGCCGCTGCACAGCGCCGCTCTCCTTCTCAGCCTCACAGCGCTTTTCCCGCTGTGCTTCGTCCCGCATCGCCCCTCCCCGCCTAGCACCGACCCGCCCCTCCACAACCTGCTTCGCCCAGTTCGCCCCTGCCCCATCTCGCAACGCTCCGCCCTGCACTAGCCCGCTCCGCTCTACTTCACCCCGCTCCACCCCGCCCCGCCCTTCCACAACCTGCTTCACCCAGCTTCCCCTGCCCCACCCCGCAACGCTCCCCCCACCCTGCCTCGCCCCTCTCGGTTCGCCGTCGTTCCTCCTTCCCCGCTCCACCTCGTCCCTCCTTGCCCGCTCCGCCCCGCTCCACTCCGACCTTTCCTGCTCGCTCCGTCATTCCTTTCCCGTTCCGCCTCGCTCCTCCCATCCTTGCTCTTCCTAGCACCGTCCCTTTTGCCCCGCTCCGCCCCGTCTCCCTGCTCTACACCCACTCTGCCACGCTCCACCCTGCTTCGCCACCCTTCCACGGCTATCACCTCCACACCCATGTTCCCACCTGTCTCACTCCGTTCCGTCTCTCCCCATTTCCCGCCCGACTATCTCCTCTCAATCCCCTAATGTGTCACCTAATCCAACCAAATTCGATTATCCTCGCAAGCCTTCGCATCGTTCAATTCCGTCCCGTTATGCCCAGCTTTGTCTATCCCAATTTTCTTCACTCCGCCTCGCCACTATTTTTTCTTCCCGTCGCCTCCTCCCCACCAAATCCTCCTCGCGCACAAACGTTTCATCCAACCACGCCCGATTTTTTCCAACACTACCCACCCAACCCCACTATGTTCCGTTCTACTTTACCGGGCATCAATATGCCCCTACCTTCCTCGCCTTAACATGTCTGTCCTCGCCTTCGAACGCCGCCCTAGACCGACCTTGTGCCGCGCGAGAACCTTCGTCTGAGTTTCGCGTCTCTCTATCTCCATCCATTCTTCGTGTTAGCCGCGGGTGGCATCGCTCTTATTCTCCTCTCGCCTCTAGCTGTGTTGAAATAAGCGGGTGGTTTCGTTTTTTTTTAAAAAACAAAAACGCACCCCAGGTGGGATTTGACCAAAAGCCCCGATTAAGCCCGATAAACCCGGAGTAAACGTCGTGAGGGGGGAAACTTTTTTCATTTACATTTTTTCGTGGAAACGTGTTCGTTGTATCTTTTTTCCTGGGTAAAAAAAGAAGCAAAGAGTATTGTTAGTTATTTACAGCTGCGACGACTAGTTGATTCTAACAGAAATCTGTGAACTCGTTTTGTTCTGCGGGAATTTTCGAGGTAATTTAGTTTGTGGCGATATCGCTGAGGGGATTAAATACGTTTGTGTACGTGTAGGAGAACTTGTTGGAGCCGAACGAGGGCACTGGAAAGTCTCTTGTGGAAAATACGCGATTCTCCAGTCACAATGGGAGCATAAAAAAGCGAGGAATATTGCGAAATTACTAATGTGTGTGTGAGTGTGCGTGATTCTGTAAGTTCACTTCATTGTATGAGTGTGTATGTGTGGTTTCGGATGCGAATTATCTTAGTATGTCTGCGTTTTCAATTTTTCATCAACTTCACATTTATTCTTGTTCAATGTTCAGTTTATTAAATGATAAAATCGGTTACTTTCTGATATAAATTATGTTCAGAGATTTTAGAAATAATTGAAGCAAATGAACAAATTCTGAACTTTACTAAGAGATATTTGCATTCCAAACAGACAACAATATTTTGAATATTGCAGAAAATAAATTGATTTAGAATAATGTGCTATAATATTGATTTGTATTCTAATTGACAATTCTAGTTCAAATGTACTCATGAAAGAAGTAAAAATTATATATTTGTGATAAGAAAATACAGATCTCATTCGAAATCTTGGAATCATAAACAGGTCGTTTTTACAATACTAATTTAAAAATGCATGGTTAAAATGATGTTACCATACATACCACAACGATACTTTGTTACACGTCTGTGGGTATTTGATCGAAAAAAATATTGGGTTGATCCTGACTGTACGGTTCCCCTCGCTGTTACGGCCTCCTTATTACGTTCGTACGTATCGTACCGATAGGAGATTTTGACCCCGCTGCATTATAATGCCAAAATACTTTCAAAGGTAAGTTTTCTCGCTTTGCTCGCCCGGATCCAAGGTATGGCGAGGCTCGGGCCTTCGGCTCTCGCGTTCACTATAAATAACCTTCAGTCTATCCATCGCATAATTACCAATTCACTTTTATAAGAAATCACTTCAGTATTCAAACTACGCAGTGAACGATACTTACGAATTAATAAGGAGGCAGTGACAGCAAGGGGTATCGTACAATCAGGATCAGCCAATTGAAGTTTGCCGATTGGAGTTCAGCCAATTGATCAGCCGATTGGAGTTTTGAATATGGTATGTTTGTTTATTGGCACCCACCGCTCATTATACTAAATATCCTTGAGTGTGTGTATATGTGAGTGTGAGCTGAAGGGGGGTCGTTTTAAAGGTGTCTTTTCTACGTTTTTGTATATATCTCCGTAAATATCAAGATCATCGAAACTTGTGATCTAATCAATCCTTTCGATTAATCCTCCCCCTAACTAATCATTTTAAAGTTACAGGCTCAAGACTTTCATCTTTTTATTTTCAAGGCCCCTTTTGTAGATATCTCCCTCAAAAAATGATGTTATGAAATGTTGTGTATGGAAGTAATTGTATTTTGTTCAACATTTATCAACAACATATATTTGCATATTTCGCACAAAAATATGAACTTTTTACATCTTATAAAATCTATTTTGTGTATTCTTGCTAGTATTACAGGTTATTGTCTCCCATATTACCTCGGGGAAAAACTCATTATCCTTACTCCATACATTCTAATAACAATATCGAATAAATAACACCAAATACTATGAACCGGATATAGGTTAATCAACGGAGTTTTTAACAACTTTTTTTAAAATTCTCGTCATATAAAAATGATCACTTCTTCAATACACAAAATAGATCATCTCATAATTTTATTGGTAACACACACGCGTATTAACAATGTAAATGTGTTTGTAGTAGAAATAAATATGCACACGCTGAAAAAATAAACAAAAACTTACCCATTTAACTATTTCAAAAATCCTCGGTGACTAAAAGCATCTGAAAGAATCATTTTTACGTTTCAGAAAGTTTTGAAAATTGAATCACTGATGCGGTAAGTCTGTTCCGCCGCAAGAGGCTAGAAAGAGCAGTACTGAAATGCTAGTAACGAGATAGAAAATAATTTCACATGTTTTCAGAGACAAAACGATTTTCGTGATGGCGCTCAAAAGCCAGCGGCGAAAGTTAGAGATGGACTGACAGGGTAGCTTTGAATGCAAGATTGGCACCACTGAGGAATTATTCCGCGCTTCAATAAATAAACCCCCTTTCAGTTATGTATTTATAATGTACGGCTGGCTACAAATTGTAGGCAAAGGTATAAAAGAGATTCTTTTGCATTCAATATTGTTATTAGATGTGTATTAATGATTTTCAGACATTGTTGAACATTACATTACTTTTTTAAATCAATTCCTTCCACAAATCAGCACTGTTCTGTTCATTTTTCTTCAGTAATCAGAAAAAAGTCAGTTCGTGTATAAATTTTCTTCACTATTCTATATAAACTAGTAGAAGAGAAAATATATATATATATATATATATATATATATATATATATATATATTGAAACGAATTGTTATCACTGATACGATAACAATGCGTTCCGATGCATATCGTACGTTTAAACTGCGCGGCAGAGGCCGGCCCGCCGGCGTAGTCGGGGGGCTAGAGCCGGTTCAGCGCGAAGAACCGGAGGCCATGAATCACGAGCACGGGACGAGTAGTAGAGCAATGGCGAAGGTAGAGAACGGACGTTTAAGTGTCGTGCGGAAGGAAGAGTGAACAGTGGCGGAGAGAATAGAACTGGAAAGGCGTTGTGACAAAGAAAGCGTGTGACAAAAGTGGAAGTATTAGTTGAGAGGTGAGACGAGACAAAACGGGTGCAAGAGAGTGGTGAAGTATTACAAGCGGTGGATCGTGGTGGATGATCAACACGTGGAGTGGGCACAGCAGTGTAGAGGAAGGGAGCATTGTATGCAAGTTTTCAACATCATCAAGTACCATTAAGGTGAACAGTCGATGACAATTACAATAAAAGTTAGGAACTGTGATGTAAGAGAACGAGAAAACAGTAGTTGGGGGAGGACAACGCACCGATGCAGTCGAAACGTTCGGGTTACGTTCTGAAGTAGACCCCTGCGACTACGAGTGGAGTGGGAAGCGACGACGGCGGCGCAGGTCGGCCGCCCTTCCGAGCGCAGCCGAAGGAAGCGGACTTACCCGAAGGGCGAGGTGGCGCGGCAAGACACGTCAGAAAACAACGCATAGAACAAGTGGCCGGAGCGGCATTGCGAGGCTCCCCTCCCCGCGCTGGCTCCCTGCGGCGCGAGGCGTCGACCCGACGGCGGACGGGCGAACATAAAACGGCGCGAGTCAGACTGGATTTTCGTGAGTAGAAGCGGCCGGAAGATTGGGAGGGAAAGTAATTAGCTAGTAGAGAACAGTGATCTTGAGTTGAGCCCCCCCCCCAAGTATTGAAATTATTATAAAGGAGTGAAGCCCCAGGGTAACGGTGAAATTGTTAATGGGATGTAATTAAACACGGGGAAAGAACAGACTAAATGCTCCTGTGAGCACCGAAAGCAACCAATTTTGTATGGCAATTGTTTTTGTAATAAAGAAAAGTTCTTGTTGCCCACTAGTTTCCATTGTGTATGTGATTGGATCCGGAGCCCATTCCCGAATAAGAATTCCTGTCCCCCTCTTTTCATTATGAATCTTGTGTGAGTCAATCTACGACTCGTCTCAATATATAAATTTTCATGAGAGATTCATGTACGATTACTTGAAATAAAGAATAACTACAGATATTATTTTACAAAAATATAAGCGTTTTATCAAGACAATTTATATTTAATATTTTCGGGGATATCTGAAAAGTTTAGTAGTCTAAACTGACAGTAGGGAACAATCCTCTTAATTTATCAACAGCACTCAAGTAAAACATTGTACAAGAAAACGTCTTCTTATATCTCGAGAAATCAAGCGTCGAATGAAAGCCTCAACAGCGTAGTTAAAAACGTGTCGACATAAAGAACCCTTCAACTGCAATGATATTACCCTTTCACCAGTTCGGTTGCGGTTGAATTCCCACCCTGAAAGTTGGTGGCATTTCAAAACGTCAAGGAAGTATCCATACAAAAGTTTTAATTCTTCTAAAGATATGCGCTCAAAAGGACGGAGGCGACGGCAGACCCTCCATTCCCAGGCATCGTGCGTTCGACCCGCACCCTGGCGGCACGGACGGGCGACTTGGCGCCAGTTATGGCACGGGAGATTAAGCAGTTCGCGGGACCGTCGCTCGGCGCGCTAGGGGCGGGGGCGGAGGGAAGCGGCGAGGCCGTCCCGACACGGAAGGAAAGGCTTGGAGGAGGGACGGCGGAGAGGAAAGGGAAGCGGAAGAGGGAGGAGCGGAGGAGAAACCTCGAAGAAGTCCCGCGGAAGGGGTGGGTAGAGGAGGAGGATCGGACGGATGTAGGGGAAGAGAAATGATTAAGTGGTAAAGAGGGTTATGTTGAGATTGGAACAAGAGACGGGAAGAATGGCTTGCTATGGCGGAATCGTGAAAGTTTTGAGAACACACACTTGGGAAGAAAAAAGACAGAGAAACGAGAGAAAAAAATGTAGGATAGAAAATGAAATAACGACACAGAGGAAAATAAAATAGAATATTTCAAGACTTACAGAACTCATTCAAAAACATATTAAAGTGCTTGTGTTTTATGTAAATGTGAAGGTCCTAATAACAAAATGACGTAATGCGAGTATTAACAGTTATGAGGTGAGGAGGAAAATTAATTTTCTATTGTATTCATAAAGATACGCGATCTGCGAGTTGAGAAAAGGAAAATAAAGAGCAAAGTGAAACGGAACAAGGCACGTGCGTGAGAAAGACCGCAATCAAGCGAAAATAAGAAAGCAGCCCCTGAAGACGGAACGCGCAAAGGGCACGAGCCAAGGGCGAGGAGACGTGCCGGGCGGGCGCGCGCTGGGGCGCGGAGGGCGCGCAGGGGCGGGGGCGGCGCAAGGAGCGCGTCGCTGCGGCGGGAAGTGGCGGAAAGTGGACGGGGGCGCGGGCGGTGGCTCGTGGTGGAAACCCACGCTGATTAGCGTCCTACTTACCGGCAGCGGCGGCGACGGCGGCGGCGGGGACCCAGAGAAGTTGGGGGGAACTTTCAGCCGCTCTATGCGCCGGCGGTGAGCGGGGAGGGTGGCGGGGTGGGGAACAGGGCGAAGGGATTTGCTGTGGGCGCGATTCAGCACCTGGACTCCTCCCCCTTTACCCAAACCTTCTGCGCCGCTGGCCCCGTCGCCGCTTCCCTCGCCGCCGCCGTCCCCGCCGCTGCCGCTGGTACCGCTGCCCCCGTCACAGCCCCCACCGCAGCCTCCACCGCCTCCGCCCCCTCCCCCGCCTCCGCCCCCGCCTCTTCCCCCGCCTCCGCCCCCGCCCCCGCCTCCGGTCCACTCCCGCCTCCGGCCCGCCCCCGCCTCCGGCCCGCCCCCGCCCCCGCCACTGCTCCCGCATCTGGGTCCACCCCCTCCTCCGGCCCGCCCCCGCGTCCATCTCCGCCTTCACCCCCGCCGCGCCGTCGGAACCGCCGCCATCCAGACGCCGACGCCGCCCCGTTCATTAGCACGGCACTAGTCAACCGGGCGTTCACTAGCAGCGCGATTTTCAGGGCGGCATCGCAAGCGCTCCATTCCCCTTCCCCCTTCCCCCGTCCCCCCTCCCCCTGCCACAGGGGTGCTGCGCCGGCGGCGGAGACCCTCCACGAGGACGAGGGCCGGGCGCGATTGTTCCGCGGCGATTGATCGTTGGAGCGGGCGCGCTCAGAAATGAGAAGCGGAAGGCGAACTGAGAACTAAGTACCCACGCAGTGATGTAGACCGTATTCTCGGAATAACACGAAGGCACGTTCTTTGTGACAGTTTAATTTATGTCGATGTTATAATGAATCAATAGAATAATGAATTAATTTTTATGTTTATTAAAGATGAGGTAAAACTATCTAAACTACAAGATGGTGCAGATTTTATTTAATCTATGATGAAATATGTATCGGGTCTTGCGTAGGCATGGTCGGTTTGTGATTACCCCTTCACCCCTCAACATCATCCTATTAGGTGATCTCCATAATGACATAGGTTAATCTCTCAGGAATAAATATGACTGGGGCTCGGAAGAGAACGTGTAACGCGGTCATAAATGGCCGATATGCGTATAATAATATAATAATAATGATATTATTATATGAATGGTATTAAATAATAAGTTAATGGTATTAGGATTATGCTAAAATGAACACCACCTACAGTATAAATAATAGGTTTAAGGTATGCGTTTTATGTTTTTTGATATTATTTACTTTAAAACGTATTATTGAATGCAATTCACGTATGTAAATTGAATATAAGATAATTAGTTGAATAAAAAATATTACTTACGTATTCAGAATTAGGCAGAAATTAAGTAGAAATGCGTCATTGATCAATTTAATTAATTATAATAATATATGAAGAAATATAAGAAGTTACTTTTTAAACGAGATCTGATTAAATTGAAATTTGATTTTTCATTATTGCTATTCTTTGGGGTGTTCTATGCATTCCTACTTTTTCTTGTAGACGAAACTTCTTTCTCTATAGATTTTAAAATGTAGAATACTTTTACGATGGGAAATTTAACGAGAAACGGAACGACAAATTAAATTCTAGCTATGAAATAAATGTCAACTGCGTGTTCTTGTAGTCACAACGCTAACAGGACAATTATCAACAAGAAGTTGAACTTCTCTATTGAAATTGATTACAGAAGTTCCCGAAGAGTTGAGAGATGAAAATGTCCCAGATTACATTTTCATTAGCAAAACATACCGCCAACGTCACATAAAACTAGCCTTTAGTTATAAACAGATACGTTCTTACAAATTTACTATCATAACATGTAATATAATTTCATTTATTAGAAAGTGGATGAAAATATATCTTGAACATAATGTCTTTAGTTTTGAGTGCTTTTGTGGACTTAGATCTTCCTTTAGAGCTCCCTGTCCTGTCTCTCATGAGCACGCCTTAGAGAATGCAACAAAACTTCTTCTTTATGACTAACGTAGTGCTCCCGTTACTTAAGGAAGAGCTACAGAAATTCAAGGGATCCATTAAAGGACCTCCACGACTCAATGTACTTTCTCTGGAACCCGAGCAATAACGAGGCAGATGCATTAGGACGTACTAACAACTTTCCGTGACACCGCATCCACATTCCAAAATCACGATCTCTGCTTCGCCCAGCCCTCATTTGTGGGATCAGAACACGACTCTGGTGTGATGCCCTCTTTGCCTCAAACCTTTGCTTATTTCATCCACTATACTACTTTTCGCGCTCCTCTTTGATACACTTTCGCCCTAATCTCTCTCCTTCTCTTTCCCTTTCTCTGCCTCTCCTCTTTCTAAATCTGCGTCTCTACATCTCTCTCTGTTCCCCCCTCCTCTTTTCGCTCCAAGAAATTGTCTTTCCACTCCAGTTTTGATTTGCTTATTAACTATACTTTCAGAATATTTATTTTTTTTTTCATGAATTTCATGAATTTTGTTTCAAACTACTTTCATGCATTCGTTCACTTAAATTTACACTTTCAGAATCGTAGTCTATGCTGTCATTATTATGAATATTCTCGTCCCTGTAATAATTTATTACTAAATCGGTCGGAGTGGCACTTATGTACAAAAACGTCTGTAAATGTGCATTACATTTTCCAAAATCTGTTGATCTATATAGTTTTTGCTTTTACTGGCTAAAAATATGCATTAAATAATCACTTTGAATTTAATGCCTCTTCAATAAATACTAGAGTATAATCAATCCCATTTCCTTAATTTAATAATCCTATTAGTGCACAAATTAGTAACCCCATAATTTCCACAAAATATTCATTTTTTTTCTGGAAGCTAAATAAATGTTTCAGCTGTCACTTGTGAAATTTCGGCTTTAATAGTGTAGATCATCGCTAAGTGGCTGTTTTTATGTATATTTTTAGTTGACTGCTGTAATAATCTTTTACAATTAAACCTTGTTTTTGTTCAGAAGGCCACATGTCTACATAAACGATACACAATGTTGGTAGTTTTTTATTTATTTATAGATATAAATTGCAAATACACTTTTTATTCGATTTTATTACAAACGAATTCATGTCTATTTCGTAGACATTGGAAACATGATAGAACTATGTAGAATACTTGTATTGATTCATTATTAATATGACTAGTTACAAAGTTAAAATAAAATGAACAATGGACATAAATATCATTTGATCATCGTACTTATCATTATTAATATAAATTCTCAGTGAATTGATGAAATAATGTTTTTGTTTGTTAATTGCAGTTGACATTGTTTAAAAAAATGTACGCATTATTTCTTCTCTGATGCAAAATATTTGTCACTATTCTCAATAAGATTTTCTCTTCATCAGTCTTAGTCATCGATGTGGGAAACAGGGACGAGCGCCCACTGCCGCAACATTTTCTGCTTCTGTAGTTCGTTCCATATAATTAGAGCATGGACTATGCGCTTGAAGAACAAGATCGTCATAAAATTCGCTTCTGCACTTCCACCGAAGCCGCAGTTCATGAGATCAAAAGCTCCATCATGAAGAGCAGCATTCCATGTCATTCCGTGGAAAATACTTCGCGATTGATCATTGTAGAGTACGAGGGCTCTCTTTTGTTCGTAAGACACAATGTCGATTAACGTGTGATAATTAAGATTTCTTATAAATATTTTCATCGCTAAGGTGTTAAGGTCATTTTGGTAGTTTTTATTTTTAATCAGATAATCAAGATCGCATTCGTTACGTCTTCTTTGTTTTGGACGCTTAGGTTCAGGCATAGGAATGGCTTCAGCCTCCGGTTCGTCATTGTCTGAAATGTGTTCAGCCGGCAAATAAGACCAATTATCTTCTTCGTTGTCCAGACACTCGTATTCTGTAATGTGCAACAACTTCATAACTACAATGTACTGCATATTTAATCAAAATACATAAGTACTTTTAATTTTGAAATTATTCATTGTTTTCATTTTATCCAGCATGACAATACTGATGTTTATGAAGCATTGATGGCAGCTTAGTAAGTACACTAAATACATTTGATAGGATGCATTCAGCATTTAGCAGCTTAGATTATTCAAAACCAAGAACTATACCCAATCCTCTCTCTATTGCCGGTCCTTTACGTGTTATATATATATATATACATATATCAGATTATAAGAAATTACAATTTGATGTTGTACTAACAGAAATGTGGTCAAATTACGATTCTGGATTTGATAATGTTGGCTACAATAAATTTATAAAAATAAATAGGTATAAATTTAATGGATTTATTGTGCTTGTAAGTTCTATTGTCAATGTAGAAGAAATAGATTTGAATATCGATGAATCAACTGTCTTTTTTCTTCATAGAACAGTATATATATCGTCAACTTAATTTTCATAAGCGTTCATTTCTAAATAAGCTAGAACAATATGTTACAGGTAAATAAAACCTATCATAATCACATTGTAATAGGAGACATTATTATAAAGATATTAGATAATTCATAATTATAGAAAAACTATTTAGATTAAATGCATGCGTTTTTCTTCATTTAAAAAATATCTTTTCCATTTTCTTTTTTATTCTAAACCATATTCTTTTTTAAAAATATCTAAAAGGAGTTGCTTGTTGGTTAAAATCCACTGATTTTGTTTGGATTATATGTTTTGTAAAATAACACAGCAAATGGAATTTAATAACTATAGTAAACTGCAGTAATGATACTGATCAATTTCTGTAAATAGGTTTTCTGATGCCATTTAACATTTTAAATTCTCTGCCTAGTAGTTCTCACACCACTAATTATCATTTTCACAATGCACATTAATCATTACTCTTAAGTCACTGTTTATTCCTATGACAATGAAGCAAAATCTTTTATTAACTTCTTTATTTCCTGCAGAATTCATAAGTGAAACTAAAGCCCGCAGTTTTAGCGCTAATTCTAAGAATTCTTAAGTCCTATGAAGCTCTACGCATGAGTTGATGAAAATGTGTCTCACCGTTGCGTCGGCAGCAAAAGAATACGCGCTCTGCAAAGCGCCGAAGCCATTTGCGTGCACGGCTGAAGACGGGCATCGCTCTGCTGCGCTCTTTTCCTCTCAGAGGAACCTCGTTCGACAGCGCGTGCGACCAGCTGCCTGTGCGATGTAGCCCTTATCCTCTCCTGGGATACGAAGCGGGACTTCCTAGCAAGAATGCTCGCGACGCCTATTGTTTAATATTGTTTGCAATATAAGTAAAACGTTCGTTCCAAAAATGTCTGTATATTTGTAATTCCATCACAATTAGTAGTCTAATAATCAGGACATTCCATTTAGAGCGGAACTTAGAGGTGATGTCGTACGGTTGGGAGAAATAATATTGTAGCAACGCTTTCGGGACCTAGACGGTCGGTGTTGCTAATACTGCGACCGTTTTCTCTGTGAGTGGATTTCTGAAAAGTACAAGTAAGCTTGCTCTAGTGGATATATCGAATTCTCACTTTCTGCTTTGAAAGACATTCTACAAACATTTTTTCTTGTGAGTTTTACCTCCTGGAGTTAGTATTCCTTTCTCATTAGGATAACATTTTGATAGCAATATTTTACCACGCAATCATTTTACTTCAATTGAAATATTTTTGCTGTAAAATGTCAAAACAGGCTTATGCCAAACAAGAACAGCATATTTTTTGGAGTGTGTATTGCCCTGGGTGGCAGCGTAATGAACAGGAAGGATCGTTAGAGCGTTTAGTTCTTATTAGTAATGGAAATTTTACAATGATGATTTCATTGTCAACAACCTAAATATATTAGCTAATGTGGGAGTACAATTTATCAGAAGGAAACACATTTTGTACAGTGAAAAAAATGAAAATACGTTCTTTTTAAATGTACGTATAATTGTGATTCGAATATAAAATGCTCTTTGTCAATAAAGAAAATATTTAAAAATTGTTCCATAATATTATAAAATATATTCCAATGGCTATCCCAAATGAATACGTAATCGATACTTGTAAAATAACTGGTCAACATTTTATAATGTGCACTATCTCGTCGCGCATATAATAATTCAAACTCAATGTGTAACTTAAGATTAATAATGAAAATTAAACATTATTGAAAATAGTAAACAAAATTACTCAAATAATGCGTGGGTTGCTTCTGATGTATTGAAGTGCGTGGACGTGATTGGCAATAGCATTTAAATTTATATATTTTTAGAGTTATTTACTGTACAGTTAAATGACATTTGGAAAGAATATACAGTCATTTGTATTATTAATGTTCACTCAATAAAAAAAAATTAAAATTACTCCTCAATTCTACGTAAATATAACCTCAATTTATTTTATCTCCCAACTGTTAAACTATTTATGCAGTATAAGTCTCTTTGTGTATCCACAGCTCTTGTAAAGCTTCTCTGAGGCATTCCTGGAAGTCCAATTGCGAATGAGCCACTCCGTGCACTTCACCCTATGGCCATCTCATTCCCACATCAGACAGATGTGAAACCGTAAATTTCATTCCCCTAAGTGGATCCCAATAAACACAATCATTTCTACTTTGTCACTGTCTGTCAGACCTACCTGCGACATTATCACCTCCACCTCTGCAATTGGTGCAATTGCAACGTACCCTTCTCCAAAATGCTGCCAGCCTTCATCTCTATCTCGCTTTTTCATTCCACGTCCACACGCTCTAACTGCCACCAGGAATCATGATCCCCCGCAGGGTGCTGTCACAAAATGCCTCGCCGCTCCAGTCAACAGCAACGTCACCGTCGCCAGCCCCGATTGCCCTGTCGCCACACGCACGAGCCGAGCGCGGACCGGGCGCCGGGCGACGAGTGGCCCCACACCGTGGGCGCTCCCTGCGCCCGCTGCCTCTCTCAGGGACATGTCCACGCGTCATGTCCGCCCATCCTCACGCCGGTGATGGCGGGGCGGCGGTGCCCGCGCCGGGGGCGGGGCGGATGTGGGCGCCGGCGGCAGTAGAAAGGTGGTGGGATGGAGACGGCACTGGGCAGTGGTGGTGGAGGCGGCAGTGACCGCGGTGGTGGCGGTCGTGACAATGGCGTTGGAGGCGGTGGTTACGATGGTGGGGGTGGATGTGGCGGTAGTGGCTTTGGCGCGGAGGCGGCGGTAGTTGATATGATGGCGGAGGTGGCGGTGGCTGTTTTGATGGCAGTGGCGGCGGTGGCCGCTATGATGGCAGAGGTGGCGGAGGATGCGGTGATGGCTATGATGGTGGTAGCGGTGGTTGCAACTATGATGTCGGAGGAGGTGGCAGCTGTAATGATGGCGGAGGCGGGGATTACGATGGTGAATGCGGTGGAAAAGGCGATGGAGTTGATGGCGGCGGCGGGGCCATCGATGGCGGCGGTGGCGGTGGTGGCTGAGGCGGGGATGGTGGTGGCGGAGGTGGCGGATGCGGAGGTGGTGGCGGCGGTGGTGGCGGCGGTGGTGGCGGAGGTGGTGGCGGAGGTGGTGGCGGCGGTGGTGGCGGAGGAGTTGAGGGTGGGGGTGGCGGAGGTGGGGGTGGCGCCACGCCCGGCGGAGAGCGGCTATTGTTGCCGGCGGCGGGACAATGGGCGCGGCATCGTACACGCGGTCATTATAAAAGAATAAAGCGGCCCGGTACACGCGGCGGGCGGAGGTTGCGGTGGCGGGGGCGGGCGAGCGGATGGAGGGCTTGGGCACCGTTGTAAGGGAGGCGCCCGGGGGCGCTGGCGAGGAAGGCTTTGGGAGTGGTTTAGAAGGAAATAGAGACACAGGCAAGAGCAGCGTAGAGCAAGAGCAGACAGAGAAGGGGATTGGCTGCAATCGCGTGGAGAAGAGGCGGAGCTGATAGTAAATGAGTAGCATGCACTTTGGAAAAACGACGATGGTGATGGAAATGGACAATGATGGTGCAGTGGGAGCCAGGCTATTACAACTGAATCTAAAGGAGGGTGAAACCTGGATGAGATCGAGTATATGGATTAGTTACTGTTACAGGAGAGCAACTGAGCGTAGGAAGAGATGGCGGAAGGAAGAGTGGCAAGTTAGAAAGAAAGTGGTGGCATGGCCCAGAGGCGGTGGTGTTGACAGCGAAATAGAAACTGGTTGGGACTGGGCGCAAGGGCAGCAGATTTCGCGGGCTGGAAGGCCATGGTTGCTGCGGAGATGGGGAAGGAGATGGTTTGACAGTAGAGGAAGTATGGAAGGCATTTTCAGGCAGCAATGAGAACAGGAGACAACAGAGGATTGAGATCATATGAACGATGAGAGAAGGGCTGGGGGGACGAGCAGTGGTGGGTAAGACATGCTCTAAAATCCCGGACGGTCTCCCGGCATGAGCATATGTATGTAAGTGTATATAAGTAAGGGGTAGGATATGACAAGGAATGGGAATGAAAGATCGGGCGTGGTCTTTGGCCCGTTTGTTAGGGTACTGCTCCGGCATTCGCCTGTTGACAGGAGAAACCAACAAAAA
The DNA here is from genome assembly GCA_031308135.1 of Acheta domesticus. NCBI lineage: Eukaryota > Metazoa > Arthropoda > Insecta > Orthoptera > Gryllidae > Acheta > Acheta domesticus. The sequence goes on along the minus strand of JAHLJT010000631.1, from coordinate 194,728,675 downwards.
CTACGGATCAGAGCAGCCGTCCGCTAAAATTCTTCTCTAGACAGCGAAAGAACTTGACCTAGTTGACACGCTAGTGCCGAAAATCCTGCTACTATCGGGACTCGAACCACAGAACCTTCCGGTCAGAGGCACTCCAGTGACATCAGTTGAAGCACTGAGTCACGTCACTCGGTGGTAGTAAACAGCGAAGGGCGGTATGGACCAGGGTCTTTTAACTCCCATAAACCATGGTAATTACCATTACAGTGGCGCGCTCTCCTGCAGCACCTTCTTACTGGAACTAAAATACGAACGGCTGCCAACGATACTCCAAACGTGCTGCGGGGTAGATTCGCGAGACGCAAGCAGGCGCGTAATGTTACAAAAAAATAGCGTCGATGTTCGCGCTTTCTTAAGCAGTTTCTTATCTGTATACATTATGAATAATTTAACATTTAGAATACACATTTCGTATTTCTCACAAATTAGCCAATTTTTATGTGCGGAAGTTGGCGAGCCTAACCTACAGTAGTTCCCGGTGACACTAGTGCCACCTACCTCAAGCTTTGTCCCGATTTTGATGGACAGTTGTAAGGCCCTGGTGTGGACGGTGTGCCACCGGTAGGCCGGCGGGGGAGCGTCGAGGGTGTCAGGGATGGTGCGGAGTTTCTGGCGACTGGCAGGCGGGAGCATTCAGGCAGCAGGGATGTCGAGGCGGCGGAGGGCTGGAAGGGCCGGGAGGGCGCGTCGGTTGTTTGTCGCTGGTGGGCTCGCCCTTGGCCCAGCTTCGCCCTTCCGCCTCGCCCAGCCGCGCCCCTGGCCCTCTACGCTCGCTGTGGAAGGGCCGAGGCAGCGGGACGGTGTAACCCATTTGGCATTGGTCCCGAAATCTACGGAGTATCTCAGGTTTTATTCATCTTGTTTGTGTCAGTCACGTGTGACAAATATTTATAATGGTTAGTGATATTCTACGCTAAACGTATATTTTCGCTAATTATTTCAATTCCAATTTTAAAATATCTTTCATAAAATTAATATAATTATATTTACCTTCATTCCTATCTTATACCTCCTGGAATAGTTTTCTTTTCCCTTGTTAAGAGCTCCATGGGATAGATCGCTCTTTACACAAATAATCGTGCAATATCTCTTAAACTCATAAGCTTTAGTGACTAAATATTTTGATATACCAGACTATGTATACGGAATACAAAACATGTTAACACAGATGATATGATGCATACAAAGTAAACACAGTATGATGATGTAGTAAAAGTCAGACGCCTGATTATATATTATTGCTATCGTCACAAATTTTTTTATTGCCTATATTTTGTTCTACATAAAGCAATCGCATCTTTTAATTGACTTATGTTGTATTTATTAGAGTTTATATTTTCCTTTTATATAATTGAGATAGTGTGTTTTTGTTCTATAACTCGACATTTGATACTTTATATTCTAAATCAATAAAATAACAACTCACATGTTTTGTAAATATTAAAAATAAACATAAAACCTAAGTTATAGTTTTTTTACATTTCAATTATTTTATCATTTAACGTAATTAAATTACATTCAATTTTGTCCATGTATTTTGCGATGTTATTTGTTTGTGATTTAAACAATTTAATATGATTTATAAATCATTTTGGAATGCATTCACTTTACAGAACGAGTATTAATTATATTTAAACGAAAAATGAATACATCAACCATTATAAATGTATGATCGGTAAAATTTTCTGAAAAATTTAAAATGATAGGAATTTGGACTTCGCTAATTATTAAGAATGCATTTTTAAATTCAGATTTGTAAATATCGCCCTGATTCAGAATGATCTATAGTTTATGCGATATTGTTACCCCATCACATTGACATTTCACTAGTTTCCCTAATTCAGTAAACAAAAATATGATTTTTATTGATAAAAGTAGTGTTGGAGCGGAGTGTCGGAGCGGGGTGTCGGAGCGGGGTGTCGGAGCGGGGTGTCGGAGCGGGGTGTCGGAGCGGGGTGTCGGAGCGGGGTGTCGGAGCGGGGTGTCGGAGCGGGGTGTCGGAGGCGGGGTGTCGGAGCGGGGTGTCGGAGCGGGGTGTCGGAGCGGGGTGTCGGAGCGGGGTGTCGGAGCGGGGTGTCGGAGCGGGGTGTCGGAGCGGCGTGTCGGAGCGGAGTGTCGGAGCGGGGTGTCGGAGCGGGGTGTCGGAGCGGGGTGTCGGAGCGGGGTGTCGGAGCGGGGTGTCGGAGCGGGGTGTCGGAGCAGGGTGTCGGAGCGGGGTGTCGGAGCGGGGTGTCGGAGCGGGGTGTCGGAGCGGAGTGTAGGAGCGGGGTGTCGGAGCGGGGTGTCGGAGCGGGGTGTCGGAGCGGGGTGTCGGAGCGGGGTGTCGGAGCGGCATGTCGGAGCGGCTGGTCGGAGCATGGATCAGTGAGGTTTCGCGTGTGATGTTTGGGGCGGATACGCGCTAAGGTCGGCGCGGGAGCGGATGTCGGTCGTGGCGGCGAAGGATCGGTGCGAAGTTCGGGCCCGGGTGTTGGCAGGGAAGGGTTTTGCGCCGTCAGAGGAGGGCGGCGTGGTGCCTCGACGAGGCGATAGTATAGTGGTTGGCGCGATGGGCTCCGCACCTCATTAACTCCTTCGCTCCGGATCAGTGTCACCCTTGCAACACTGGGGAGCTAGAGGGAGGATGTCCGCAGAGTGGGGACCCGAGGAGTCCACGGCGGGGGTAAACGCATGTTTGTTGTTGACATACGTGTAGGACAGTGCCAGTAAATACAAATAATGACACAGTTAACATGAATTATGTGCAGTATCAAACTGTTCGTAAGCGTGAGATTGTGGTAGTCAGCTGTTACAATGCGTTTGAAACAAATGCGTAATACATTTATGTGCATTGATTTGGACTCTTTTACTTTACCCATGTGAGCGTACGTCAGTTACACAGGTGCTTCGGAAATAGGTACACAAACAGAAGAAGGGAAGGGCGGTTTTTGTGACGTCAGAACAGAACAGACGCGTTTTTTTCAACACAGTTGATTTTCGACACTAGCTTGTCAGCTAGGTCGAATTCAGTCGCTGTCTGGAAGAGAATTCTAGCGGTCGGCTGCTGTCATCGGTAGTTTTCCGTGGTTTCTCCGATCAACACCAGATGAATGCCGGAGCAGTACCCTAACAAATGAGCTACAAACCGCGCGCGACCTTTCCTTTCTCTTCCTTGTCCTGTTCTCACTCCTTACACACACACACACTTACACTAACATCCACTACACTACAACACATGCCGGGAGACCGGTCAGGATCTGAGAGCTGGTCCCGACTGGGGGGTGCCCCGCTGGTGGGAGATACCTGGTTGAGGGGAAACCCAACTAGTACAATGTTATTTGTGTGTACACATTTGTCAACACTATATTAATCAACAGTCAAATGCAATGATGAGTTATAAACACTTTCAGCGTAAAGACGATGGTAAGTTCAAGAGAGAAATGAAAAAATGACAAAATCTAAACTACTGACAATATTTACGTAGAGAGTCGCGATAATGGATAAAGGAGAGTCTATTCAGTTCTATTCACAATTCTCTTCTTCAAAATCCTCGCAACAAAATTTAAAGATCTCCAGGATTCCTCCACAACGTGTTTAATGTCTTGTCTGAGCATTGGTTAAAAACAAAATTCAAGTTTCATTCTGCTTTAAATGAGACTAGGAGCAATATCATAGAAACCGTGTACAACAAAAATATCAATTTATTCATGATAAATAGATTTTCGTTAAAGTTTACTACATAAAATATTGTGAATTAATTGGTCGCTTAAACTTAATCAATACAATACATGTGATTAATGTAATATAATAGTCAATGTAATTTATGACGCACGCTTTCTAAATGTAAATGATAATTTTTTAAATTGTGATTATTATTAAATTGTCGCAGTAAGTTAATCGCTTTGACGCAAACTCATTTCGGGGTGTTGGGATGCCAGCGTTTCGGGGAATTCGAGTGGCTGAGTTTCCGGGTGGCAGTGTCCGGGTGGTAGAGTGTCCGGGTGATAGTGTGTGCTGGTGGGAGTGTCCGGGTTGCAGCGTGTCCGGGTGGCAGAGTGTCTGGGTGGCAGTCTCCGGGTGGTAGAGTGTCCGGGAGGTGGATTGTCCGGGTGGCAGCGGTGCCCGGATAGCAAGTTTTCCCAGTGGTTGAATGACTTGGTGTCTGAGGGTGAATTTGTTAAATGGCTGGTGGTGGGAGAAGGATTGATGTGGCTGCAGAGAGTGCGATGAAGGCGCGTACTGGCGTATTGGCTGCACGAGACACTCAATGTATTCGTCGTTTTATTAGGCGCTTCGAGTAGGTCGATGTGTTTGATCAACAGCCAAACTTGGTGTTTTGGAAGTCCGTCACTTAATGGGTAAATTTAGAAGCAACTTCAAATTCGAAATACTACAGCAATTAACAGAAACTTTCCTTCGTCAATTTAGCTCTCAAAAAGGATGCTTCAGCAAATATACTCGATGTAGTGGAAAATATAAAAAACTTCAATGCACCGAAGAGTAAAATTATTTAATTACGAACTTAAAATTGCATGAGTATTTTCTTAAGCTTTAAAACTATTTATGAGAAACCAAACACTTTCTTCATGAGGAGTTGGAACAAACATTTATCTTCTTGGTATTTTCAGAAAACAATATTCGTTTAACTGAGCAAATAATACGGCCCTATAAAAAGGGGAATTTCTGTACCTCCCTCTAACATGAACATAGAAAAGTATCTAAGTCCTTAACTAATGCATATGTTAATATCTCTTCCACCGCGACTAGGTTTCGGAGTTCATCTTGCAATACAGAGAAACATCGCGCACAAGAACTTATCTAAAATTGTTCAATTTCTTTCTCTCTAACCTATTCTTTTTATTTTTTTCGACAACGCAATAAATAGACATGGAGAATAGAATTCATCATAATTTTCACAACACAAAATATTAAAAAAATTAAAATTACAGTTTGAAAAATACGTCATTTTGTGGAGAGGTTATCTTGTAAATTATAAGGTAATTATTTGCAACAGAAACCAAACCTCTCAAGAATACATTTTTATTTCTAGTTAAAATACCTCTATCTTTTATTAGCTGTTCTCCGCTGATGTAAGTGGGATCGACATTCTGATAATAATTGCCAAAGCCATACAGTCAACTATTCTCTCTCTTCATTTAAAGATTATAAGTGCAAGGTTTTGATTCACTGAGCGAAAAGAATCTGTAACAATATACGATTATAAGATTTTGAAATGTTTTAAAACCAAAAAAATATTTCATTAGTAGGGGTTTCACGTACATAAAGAGCATGTTAATATCAAACTTAATGGTGAGTGAACAAACCCTTAAAAAGTTGTCAGGTAATCTTCTTGGGACCGTTCGTCACTCAGGCTTAGAAACCTCCCGGTCATCAGTTTGAGGCACGGCCATCCAATGTTATTCGACGGGCCTCAGTCTTATGGGAGGAACTGGCCATTCCTTATATCCTAATCTAATATAAAAATTAAAATGAATTAATATGAAAATACTTTTTAAGTATTTGTGGTGTTTGAGATCTCGTACTAAGCTAGTGATAAAAGTATTGAGAGAAATGTATTTCTGGAGGATCTAACATGTTTAGAGGAGTATTAAAAATTCGTGGTTTATAGAATGTAAGAATATTTGACATATTTTCACTGCAAACATTATTGAATAATTAATCACATTTGTCACATGAGCCCAAACATTTCTCTGTACCGCGCCGGAGGGAGCAAGTCAGGCTTCAGAGGTGAATTTAAATTGATTGATTGATTGATTTATTGACTGTTAGTGATTCCAGGTACGTCAAACTATTAGGGTCATTAGTCCCGTTTGTGTAGTGTATGTATTGTTCGGTAGGTGGCGGTGGTCTTATCCCGCTGCATGGCGACATCCAGTGCTGACCTACCGTCAGCTAGAGGGGTTTCCCTAACTAGGTATCTCCCACCATCAGAGCACTGTTCTTGTCAAAATAAGCTCTAGCTTCCGACCGGTCTCCTGGCATGTGTGGTATTGTAGTGGATGTTAGAGTGTGTGTCAGGGATGGGGATAGGACAAAGAAGAGGTGGGAAAGATCGCGCGTGGTCCATAGACTGTTTGTTAGGGTACTGCTCCGGCATTCGCCTGGTCTCGATTGGAGAAATCACGGAAAACTATGATCAGAGCAGCCGACCACTAAAATTCTCTTCCAGACAGCGACTGAACTCGGCCTCTCTGACAAGCTAGAGTCGAAAATTCTGCCATCTTTGGGACGCGAATGTAGGACCTCCCGATCAGAGCAGTAAAGAGAGTCACTGCAGTAAATTTCAAAACCACTGTGCATAGTGCGCTGCGTGCACTTAACTCCTGACATTCACCCTACTGGATGCTTGATTTACATGAACTTTCGCCAGCTGCTAGTCACTATGCCAAACCCACATTTCCAAATTTTAAAGTTATTAAAAATTTAGAGAATTAAAAATAGTATTATAGAGGCGTTTTGTATCAAGACCTTCCTTGACCTCCACGCCTCCTGCAGTTGGCAAATCGTTACATCGGCAGCGCTTGGAAAGTTAAGCGCCCTCTATCAACCGGTACAGATTTCTAGTGCGTTCCTTTTTTGAACTGATAGAAAAGGCATAATTCGTTGGTCCTATTTTAGTTTGAAATGCACAGTGACACGCGTTCTTAATAATTCCGCCGAATACAGTAGAAAGAATGTAGTAAATCAATACTGTTTTTATGAAAATCTGGGAAGGAAATTTCCACACGATGTTCTTAATGACATTCTGTGCCACACTGCTTCGACATTTTTATTAGACCGCATTCATGTGAACATTTTGTTTTTAAAATGTAAAACTAAAAAGTATGTTTGTATTTATTTATGCTATATCGAGATAATATTTTCTGAGATCCATCTCTGTAATAATAGTAATTGGATTATCCATCCTTATGTCCGACCTCCTCATCTTTCCGAACCAATCATATAAATACCCTTTGTCATCCTGCATTCCCCCCGGGGCAATAGACACCATGCCGACAGATTAGGCCAGTGGTATCAAGGTACTGGTGGCAGTGAGACGCCCTGCGGTACCGCAGCATACCACGAGCTTCTCTGCGCAACTAGCAGTTGGAAAGCAAACTATCAGTAACCCCGCTGTTTTACAATTGGGATGGCGTTCTCTCTCAATGGCGGTGTGATGTGTGGAGGGGCGATTTCGTGGTGGCACTCGTGCCACGGACTCCCGCTCGTGGCATCGGCCTTGACAACACTGGATTAGGTTGATAGAACCGACAACGCGCGGCGATTTTCGTGCTTCGACAGGCAGCAAGTTCATGAAAGGCCTCAATATCAATTGTCGCAAAAACACTACGAGCAATTCTTTGTCTCTCTTAAAATCTGAATATGGGAGTTTTGAAAGGAGCTGAAAAAGCGGATTAAATTTCATGTCATCTGAGTATCTAACATGATGAGTGTGCGTGTAATTGCGTAGTTCGCAGTGTGCACGAAGTGTTCCTAGAGTGGTACTCGGAAGACGGATATGAATATGCCGTAAAAGGCTGACACAACTTAATTTGCGGGTAGGAAATTGTGAATAATAGAAATATATGAAAAAATAAAGGAAGCATTGTTGCATCATCGACCCCTAACAAATAAAACGCATTTTAAGTGAGTTGTCATTTAATTGAGCAGGTTTTATTGCGTCTGAAAATTCCAAATCCCCCTTAATAATCGTATCCAATCACATAAACCTGAAAACAGTATTGAATGTTTTGAATCTCCGTTGGTAACACAATTTAATCCGATCGAATCTTGTTGTTTGGGCTTGATTGCAATCATGAACCGTTTGCCAGAAAACCAACAATGTTTTACGATAGATGTTTGCAAACAAAACATCGTTTGGAAACATTAAATACTGCATCGGAATCATTGGGAGTATTCAACTTTTAATATTATATGTTGAGTGATCAGTTTTGTGTGAAATAAAACATTTCTGCATTAAAAAGGTCTTTACCCAGCATGTACGTTGAAATCCATTCTTAGTGTCATTTTGAATCGCTTCAAGGGAGGCTTTCAATCAGTTTAGAATATAGGTATATGATAGTATTCCGATACCTACATACTAGATACAGACAAACATTTTCGAGTTCAATTTCTTTGTTGTTATTATTATTATTATTATTATTATTATTATTATTATTATTATTCCTCTGTATCACGGCTAAAGATGTTATGAGTCAGCTGAATATAAAATAGACTCCAGATTGCAACGAGCGACCTGAAGAACAGATCTAGGTCGCACCAGGAGGCACTGTCGTTGCCTCTACAATACTTAACGCAAAATGTGAGCTGTTCCAAATAAAGCAATTTCTTGCACTTCCCAGTCCAGTCCTTTGAATGACCTGGAAGTTTAGCCAAGTTGTTACACATTTTTTTTCGGAACAAATGCTAGAGCTCTGATAACTCTCGGGACGACTTGTGCTTTTACGCCCACATTCAGCTAATCTCGATTTCCAAACTCTTGTATTTAAGACGTTTTTGTGCCTCCTTAATTACGACATTTTGATCGCAAGGCACAGCAACATCTACATGTAGACACGATTTTTTTCTCCAAATTCCGGATAACAATATCCAGTTTATTTGCTACTATCGTGCGATCTGTTTGAATTTGTCGGTCGTACAATATTGTATAGCATCCAACCGAAGTCACCGGTTTTGGTGAGTGTTCGTACCACTTGGGGCATGTGTTTAGAACTTCGAGGGCGGTACAGATCTGCCAGTGGAGGTAACTACACACCCTGTCGTGTCTTTTCACGTATTCGGTCTTTGTTAGAATTGGCCAAGCTGAGACGATATGATCAATGGTTTCTACTTGTTCCTGGCAAATGCGGCATTTGTCATCTTGGAAATCTGGAGAACCGCTTTATCATAATGTCGTGTTCTCAACGCCTGATCTTGAGTACCTATTACAACTTCTTCCGATTCTGGCTTCATTCTTCCCCTTTTAAGCCACATAAATGATTGAACTTTATTGATCTGCACCTCGCCCATTCTTTTTAGATATTTTTCATTTATTATTATAATATATAATTATTATCATTATTATTATTATTATTGACAATAGATAATACAATCAAATAGCTGGGTAGTCATTATATTAATTCATGTATTCATAATGCTTTTTATTTTTGTCCCATTTCTGACAATACAACATATCTAAATTCAAAACACAGGTTGCATACAGTAACTTTGAAGTACATGAAGGAATGTTTGCAAAGAAATTTAACATCGCAATATTAAAGAAAATGTGTCTTCTGCAACACATTTGTATTTCAGGCGACATTTTAGTTTCCCACGGATTATTTCTCGCAGAGAAGAAAGCAACGTACTTCTTTGAAACTCACTGTACCGGGCTGATTCCCGCACACGACTTATATCGCTAGCATGGGAATGGGAAGGAAAAGGCATCGCCTCTTCACAGGCAGAATTCGAGATTAGAGCCACAACGGGAACGCAGTGGCTTTCAGCCACATTCGTCATTTTGTGCACGTCTTCACACTTTACTACCAAGTTAAACTTTGTTGAGTCCGCAGCGTTGTGTTTCTCAAACTTGGTTGTATATACTACTTTCCCTTTCCTGTATTGATTCTTCATTCTATAGAGAAATGCATTATTCTCCTTACTGAGAAAAGTACTTGGTATTTCTTCCTTTCTGTTTAAATTAAGTTAGTAAGTTAGTAAAGTTGCTGTAGTTTTGAATGTAGCTTTAAAATGTATTGCTTTGTACTTTGACGTAATTTGAAGGAAAATTCGTTTCTATTAGAATATTATGAAAACGTTGCTCAATTATATTGATATAATGTACTCTGGCCAAAGAAGGAGAACAAACGCATATGCATACGTCGTTGGTGACTAGCGGTCGGAGCCCGGCTATACCAAACTGTCTTCTATTATACACGGTGTCCGGGGGAGAAACGACGAAAATTCGAAAATAAGCTCTTAAGAAAATTTTAAGCATTTTTTCTAATAAACTGCATGGATATTATAAATGGCTGAGCCACAATACGCACTCACAAGCTGGTTTGAAAAAATATTTCTAGGTAAAAATTTACATTGCAAAAGCATACAGGTATTCCAGAAATATTTAAATTGATTATTATTTACAAAGGAAATGAAATTGTTCAGAAAGAAAAATTGACCCTGAAATAAAAATGCAGTCGAATTGTGTAAATTGGGTGCTTTTTACATTCCCGTATACATACGTATATACGGAGTACTGGACGTAGTATAAAGAAAGTTACATTCCAGCCAGCTATTTTTCAGTTATGTAATGTTGTGATAAAACTAGTGGTGCTACAGAATGGCATAGACTTTCCCGTATTAGTTTCCTATTTCCTTGGGTCTCGGCTAGCTATTCAGAATTGCCAGAAGTCCGAATTGCCGGCCGGGGCCAAAAGAAATAGAGAGCTAATACGGGAAAGTCTGTGCCATTCTGTTGCACTACTAGTTTATTTGTGGATTCGAAATTCTAATTCGAAAAATGCAAAAGTTCAAAAGTTTTTGAGCGTCTTCCTCCAAGTAAAATATTAAAGACAGAGAATTTTACCCTTAATGAAATCTGTTCCTAGAAGATAGATTTTGTAATAAGATCATGTACAATTTTTCGATTTTTTTAAAGTTTTTCGCGTAATTTTGCATAAAATATAGCCAACTTTCAATTTTGTTAAAACAATTTTTTTCTCAAAAATATAACAATTTTTTATTTAATTTCGATCTCGGGTAGCGAATAGGACGCGTAAGAGAATGGTGCCGGTCTCATGTTCCTTAAAAATACCGATATTTTTGAAAATTGCAAACATTTTTTTCGGTGTTTTCCTCAACTTTTATTAATATGAATCTTAATAACATAATAATCGTGTATCTGTATATGGTTTATAGGTTTTACCCAGTTTCACTTGTTAACCGTAATCTTGGTTGGTAAATTTTCATTTGCCATTGTAGCATGTGCTTTCTGTTTGTCGAGAATAATGCTACGCTTGTGCGACGCAAAGGAGGAGAATACTCGCAGAGCAAATCCAGAAGCAAATTCCGAAATTAGCTTCAACGAGTACAGTTCAAACAACGCTCAGAAACCACACAAGCAATAGTGAACTTTGTTTCTGGGAGTTTAGTAGTACACATTTCGTGTGTGTTTGCTTCTGCGAACCGGGCTCCTCGGCGAACGTCAGCATTTCGTGGAAGTCACCCCATCGAGAGGGGGCGGCATGCACTGGCGGAAAAAAGAGTGCAAACTCCAGCGCGGGACGCAGGTTCAGGGTCGGATTACAAAAAGGGGACCCCCGGCTGAAAAATCGGGGTCCTGTAGGTTGTAATAGAATTAGGCTATATATTTTATGCATTTGTTGTAGGATTCGTCAAAGTTCACTGAAGTCAGATGATTGACTATAGTACAGTATCTCGTTAATATTTATCACTGTCAATCATATCGGGGATCATTCCCAATATTCAGTATTACAAAAGAAAATGAATACGTATGGTATACGGTATCTAATTTAAAAACAAATATTCAGAGAAAGTATGTGTTCGATTATCCGAACGTCAATTATCCGAAAGGTCAAATATCCGACGTCCCACTGTATTAGCAAAATGATTTGTTACACTCTAAATTATGACCTTAAGGGCAAAAACGTACTAGTTGGACGGGACAAATCACTATATTTCTCTAACATTCACAAATGCAGTTTCCGATTAAAATTTTTATCCACTGCAATTACAAACCATGACACTTTAACAATATTTTTGTTTTATTTGTGGGGTGTTTGGGTGTCGTAATTTTTCCTTACTTCTTGCATGTAGCGGAATTAACTCGCGGTACGAGAGTCCATGAGTGCGATAAGATGGGCAAGGTGTCTCCACGAAAACTTGCTAGAGTTTATGTTACTAAAATCCAGTCTTAATACCGTGACTGACATTAGTCGTATTATAGGAGTTAGTGTGGCGTATGTCAGTAGACTGCCAAAAAAAGGAAAAATGGTGGACCACACCTTAGAGAAATGAAACAAGAAAAAACGGATCATGAATTTTGACTACACCACGAGATAGAGGATTTTTTTTCGAAATTTAACAACAGTTTTTATCTACTTTTTCGTTACCAGACCCCTACCATAAGAGTTTTTCTGGCAAAAATTCCCAGTTTTACGGCGCACGATTACATATCTTTCTCTTCTTACGAAGTATTCGTAAGGCGAGAAAGTAAAAAAGTGGACGAAAGAGGTCTATAGCCAAAAATTTAGTTCATATTTTTGAAAGAAAAGCACCCATAAATAGGCATTTAGCATCGTCTCAACTTCAAAATGTTGTCCAAGGAGGTGGCAACAAATTTCCTCAAGAACTGTAAGGAGGATGTCTAAAAGTGGCTTAAAGGCAGAACGATAGCGAATTACAAAAAAATGACTTTTTACATGATCAAGAAACAACTTCAATGAGCCAAGAATTTTCCAAGAATGGAGAACACAGCAGTGTGAGAAGGTATTTAGGGCATTTTGAATAATTTATAAATAATGTGATATACCAAAAGACCCCAAGGTATTTAGCACGAAAATAATTGTATCTAGCCTGCCATTACGAGGAGATCTTACGTAGTTAGGACGTTCCGGAGCCAAAGAGTAGACGTTTAGGTAATCGGTCAATAAATATAGATTTTCCATGTTCCATGTCAAGGCGCGATAATACGACGTTTCGTCAATGCGCGGTGGTCAGAGATGCTATAAATGTGAATCAGGCTTTGGAAGTCTTGGTTCTGCGAAGGGTGAAGTATTCTCACTCTCATGAAAGCAGTGGAGCTGTGAACATCTAATGATAAGTGGTATTTGGGTTGTAATCCGGGTTATTTGGTAAAAGATATTGCGGCGAATAGTTGATGGCTAATACTTAAAGATCGATATGGCGTAGAATTAAAGTTCAGAAGCATTATTAATCCTAAATTATAAATGTGATTTTTGTTTTTCGCATGTTAAAGTAAATTTGGTTGTAATTTAGTTTAAATAGACGTCGTATTCTCCGAATGGTTTGTGTTAGGATAGCTTTGTAGCGGGGTAAAAAAATGTTAATAATAGACGTGAGCAGAGGTTCATCCGAAACCTTGCAAGGGACTGTCGCATCGCGATATAATATTAAATTACTTAAAAGATCAAATATCAGAGATATTCAGGGGGTATTCGGAATTTATTTGGACAATAAGCCAAAAACATTAATACTAAAGGTACAGAAGATATCAACTGGCCAGCATCGGACGTGGAAACCATTCAGAAGAAAATCTTCCGAGAAATAATCGTAACCTCACGAACAGTGTTTGAAAGAGACCGTAAGGTACATCCATGTATTCCGATAAAAGTTCAATCATTTATTTCAAGAAATCTCGAATATTGTGTAAAATCATAGTAATAAATGTTAAATTTGATTCTCTTTTTAAGAGAAAAGGCTGATAATTCATTGTAGTTGCCGTCAGTTAAATAGTAAGATTTTTGTTTCACAGAATTTCCAGTAATATTGGTTCTGTATAAAATTACTCGTATGCATACAATAGGTAAGATGATTAATATATGTCAGAACCCACGACTGAATCTGATAATTTGATAAGATTTCAAAAGAATAATAAAAATAATATTAATGTTATAATAATAGTACGTTACAATTCTTTCTTTCCCGTTTTTAGAACGTTTATGATGAAAGTAAAAATAAAGTCTACTGCTTTTAATTTTCCGTATACGTACGTATATACGGAGTAATACACGGAGTATAGGGAAAGTTATGTAATACTGCGGAAAATCAATTTCGATATTTCAACGGAAATACACGTTTTGGGGTCCCCTGATACCGAAAAAGTGGGTCTTTTCAAAACGTCAGTCTATCCGTCAGACAGTGAACAACACTAGTGCCTAAACAATACGTGCAATTTCTTCCAAAATGGATATTCCCCGGTCAATCTGCTTCCACTCAAGGCACCACGATTTTGAAAAAGTTTTTTGAAAGTTAGGGCTACTTTACATGAAGCCCCCCATATATTTTCAAAATATTTTCAAAAACGGCTCCACATTTTTTAAAATTTCTTGTAAGGATATAGTAAAATACACTTATAAAGGTGGCGTATGACTTATTTTCACGGTTAACTCTAAATTTTCGAAATTTGCAAAAGTTTGAATTTTGTTCGGCGTCTTCCAACAACTACAAAATTGAAGATCTCCAAATAAAATCCGTTCTCCCTATTGAGTTCTTTCATTAAGGTCAAGTATATTTTTTTGAAAATTGTAGTAGTTTTTGAGCAATGTTGCGCGAAATGTGCTCTATGAGATGGCATTAACGTAATTGTTTTCTTTTTTCAAAATTTACAAAAAAGTAATTTTTTTGACTTGCCTCGCATGTGGTTAATATTCACATTATCGGCAATTTGTTCACATTATTATATTTATGAATAAACTTGCTTTAAATAATGTCAAATAAAGTTTCTCGGAAATTGAATAGTTTTCTGTGAACACTAGCTCAAATTTCCGCATTTTCAGAAACGTTCAAACGCCATTTTCTCAAAAATGGCTCCAAATCTTTTGTTCAAACTTGTCGGTCGGATAGTGCTAATTACACTCTTTAATATGGCGTAAAGTTCAATTTGAGGTATTTTTTGAGTTTTGCAAAAATTACACAAATGTAATTTTCTTGAAAGATCTCTCACACCGTTAATATGCACATTTCCATTTTTAAAATTATTGTATTGTTTGAGTTTTGCAAAAATTACACAAATGTAATTTTCTTGAAAGATCTCTCACATCGTTAATATGCACATTTCCATTTTTAAAATTATTGTATTTGTAAGTTAAAATCCTTCAAATAAGTTTAAATGAAGATTATTGAAAACTCATACATTTTCTGTGAAAAAAAGCTCCAAATTTTGCATTTTTAGTTGAGTTTAAACAACATTTTCTTAAAAACGGCCCTAAATTTGTCAAAAAAAATTGTCATTTAGGTCGAGGTTTTAGTGTTCTTTAATATTCTAAAATTAATATTTCGTACTTCCACTAGGAAAGTGAAAAATTAAGAAAATGTCAAACAATACAGCGTGGGCGGTGATAGTTGACAGCTAGCAAGAGTATGTGGAAAGTATGAATAGCTAGCTGAGACCCAAGGAAATAGAAAACTAAAATGGGAAAGCCTGTGCCAATCTATAGCACCACTAGTTCAAAAATATCTGTAGAAATTAATTTTGGGTAAAACAACATACCGTTCCGAGCAACACCAGTCATGAAAAAATTCTCTTATATATATTTTCATTTTTTTTCAGCTTTGGTGGAGGCCGCAAATGTGAGGGGTTCCCTTGGTTACAGCCCCTGTAGAACTGCCTTAAATCCAGCCCTGTATGGTTTCACTCCATGTTTACGCACGCGAGTTGCAATTTCGTCTGCTCGCGGGCCGCCCCTGCGCCCCACCCCTAAGCGCTTCTCTGCGAAGTTTTGGTCCCTTTTCATTGTCGACGGAGTAGCTTTGTTCCTGCTTTTGCAGCCGCCGCGAGTACCTCGCTGGCCACCCAGGGCTACCGCCCCCTAGCGGAGGCGTGGCGTCCTTGAGAACACTTGTTGGCCGTAGCCTACAAATATACCTCATTGCTTCTCCAGAAACATCAGCCGCCAACAAAGAGGTGGACTCCCCTTGTCGCGCGCAGCACCACCGCGGTTTGGCATGTGCGTTTAATTACTACTTGGAAAACACGGCAGACGTTATTCTGCCTTTCATCTACCTCTTTCCCCTCCCATCTCCGTTTCTCATTGTCTCTCCCTCTCTCCCTCACCCGCTCTCTGTCTGTCTTTGTGTGTCTCTGTTGCTCTCTGTGCTTCTCATTCACATTTACTCGCAGATTCTGCACGTCTCTGAGCAGGTGAGATAATATCGAGAAGCGCCGAACCAGCCAATAATATAATAGAATGTTCAAGAAGAGCTCATCCTACATATTACGGTGTGGGAAACGTTTCTTTGAGATATCTGGCCTCAAAATTTTAGTTTTTAATGCCCTAGAATGGATCATTTAGGAGTCATTTAACGATATAGGTTCGAAATGCTGCAAAGTGTGTTGCGGATTGCATTTGACGTGAATATTTAGTTTTGTTCTAAAGCGCCATGTAGTGGAGTTACAACAGAATTAACAGCAGTGCATAAACATTCTGGGTGCAAAAACATCTTGAATTGCGAACTTTCATGGAGATTGGTATAGATATTACGCCTGTCAATAGTGCTACCACCAACTAGCGACGGCGCGTCTTTCCGCGCCTTGCGTGCCCCCCTCTCTTGTCTCGGGGGCGAGGACACCACAGCCACGCAAGGGCCTCCCCTCCATCTTCGACCATCCCCCTCCGCCACGCCTTGCGGTGGCCACCCACGACCGCGGCGTCGGGGGTGGCTGTCTATATATTTTTTGCGAATCACCGCGGCCCGGTCAAATCGCTCAGAGGCCAGATTTGCTCTTCAGTCATGTGAGACGTCGCAGAGGATTACGCGGTCAGTCGCGTAGAAATAACACAGGTGCTTCACTGGCAGTCGGCTCTTATGCATTGCCATTCATCGTTCATTATGCCGCAACGGCATTTATTTCATTAAGCTATTGTATAATGAAAAAGTTCTGAATATACAGAGCAAAAGTTTTAGTATTTATTTCCCGACCAGGCCGCAACAGAAGCAGATTTGACATTGGTTATCCAGAGGTTGATATTACTTCAATTGCTCTAGTGACAGACTTTGAAATTGATTAACTCATCTACCCACATTTCGTCACTCCATCGGTGAAAAAAAAGTTGCGCGGATATTAATAATGGGGGCGATGAAACTGGTGTAAAAGCACTTGGGTTAATAGTAGCCTGTGGGACCGTGGTAGAGCAATAGAGGTGGTATGTCTAGGAACGGGGTCGAAGTAGGAGTCGGTGTGTTGTTGGCACGACAGAGAAATGCGCTATGGGCGGTAGAGAGCGTCGCAAGGGTATGCGAAAACATTGAGGGTGTCCAGGATTTCAGAACGTGGAATGCATCAGGGTAAAAGAAGTTGGGTCAGTGGTAGCTTGTGAGACAGGAGTGACAGTGGCGTGTTAAGCAAATGTGGTGGGAGTGGGAGTCGGGACGGTGGTGACGGACACAGCAGGATTGGCACGAAGGCGCTGTGGGCGGTGGAGAGAAGGGCTTGCAGAAACGAAGAGTGCGTCGAGGTTTCTGAACATGGAATGCATTTGGGGCTTGAAGAGCGTGAAGGGAAGCGGAGTCCGCGAGCGACGTGCCGAAGAGTGGCAGAGTGGCGCAAGGCGGAGGGGCGCAGGAGATGGAGAGAGATTCATGGAAAGAGTGCCGTGACGACACTGCCTCTCTCGTGACGGGTTTGCTAGAAGAGCAGATCCATTTTTCTGCTGAACTGGCATTCGAAAAATATGCGCACTCAGGCAGCCTGTTTTTACTAGGAATTTGTTTCTTATTGTGGGAGGCCGTTCGTGCAATGGAAAAGGAAGCAAAACTACTGCGTGAAATGAAGACGATTTAAAGGTTTTGAGGCTGCGAAATATAGCTTTGTTGATTTTTGTGGAAGAGTAGCTAAGATTGGTCGTGAGCACAGCATAAAAACTGCGTGCCTTTAATTCAGTATAAAAAAGACAATATTTACGACTTCTACGAAATATTAATTGGTTATTGAATACATAGTCAGATTGTACCTGAGTTTGGGCACCCGGAACAAGTTTTTGTTAAAATGTATTCTTTGCACACTTCGCCCAGGTGCTCAGCGCGCTTTTAGGAACCTCTAGTTCACAAGGAATTTATTTCCAATCTGGCCTTGAAAAGGTACCAACATTCTCGAGTTTAAATTTAATTTTCGCGGCACGCGAATACACATTCGCTTATGCGGTTCCATACTGACAAGGCGGCCGCTGGGAAATCACTATTGGAGTTTTGAAGTTTGTTGAACAATGATTCGGTCGTGTCTAAGCGGAACCCAGCGTCTTTCTGAGAAATCGCTACCATTCCCAGTGTCGAGGATTTGCTGCAGTCTTGAAGTCATGTTTGAAAGCATTTAACAGTTTAAGACTGATTTAAAAAAAAATTATCTCCCAAAAGCACATCGTTAAAAGAAGTGACTCTGCTCTTTTGTTGGAAATTATTGCGTGGATGTCGGGGGAAAAATACCAAGTCGAAGGCGCCACGTGTAAAATGTATGTTCTGCGCTGTTAATTAGCGCCAAAGATTGTGATGATTAATTGAATAAACGAATGGCGCCAAATTTGAAACATTTTTTGCCGCTCGTGCCAACACGTAGGAACAGAGCCTGCAAAATATACAAGTAGGAACGTAGGCAACTGACAAATGCGAGAAAATTATTTATGAGCATCGGCCGTTTTTTAAATTTTAAAAAGAACGGTATTAATTGGGGCGGTTCGGGTACAGTGGACTTTGGTGATTATGTTTTGAACCAAACCTAAACATTCCTCTTGGAGCTCGGCCTAAAACTAAATTTACTTATAACTAGTTCTTAATTCTAATTTCGGAGGACCATCTAGGCATTTTGTGCAGGCCCAGGACTGAATGGAATGGTAAATTTTAATGTTGTTAGAATGAAAGGCTGAATAATTTGATATGAATATTCATTGAAAACGAAAGGACTACAACTTACAGGTGATTATTGTTGTGGGTTGACAGAATTGAATTGGTTGCAATGTTCCTGATGTGGACAGTCAAATACATTTGTAAATTGGTCAAAATTTCATCTGCTGATGAAATACATAGCCTTGTGTTTCATACTGGTCAAGCACGGACGGGTCGAGAACCCATGCCCGTTTCAGGCTGATGATTGCTGAGATCCGGCAGGATACCATGTGGGATGCTGGTGGTGTACTCTGCTGGATGTCGCAGCGGGCATACCACGTGCCACTTCGACTCACAGTGTGAAGGCGGCGCCTGCTAATGCAGGGAGGCCCGGAGGGCAGGCAAACACAGCGTGGAGGTGATAGTTTGATTACTCATTAATTGAGATGCAGTTCTTCCCGTTCGCCAACTTAAATTGTGATGCGAGACGGAGAGTTCATGGCTACGAGACAACGTGCAGCGGTTCGTAATGAACAACACAGGAATTGCGAAGCGTAACAACACTTGCATGCGACAACGTTTATAAGCCAATTGATTGTTAATTGAAATATAGTTCTTTTCACTCGGCGCTTTGGATCGTGATGCGAGGTGGAGAACTAGTAGCTGGGTCATTCCATGCAAAATTTCGGGTTTTCTGACAGTGAGTCTCAGATTTTTTCATATTTTATTACATTAATCTACTAATGATGAACAGTTAAAAGAGAATTTATGTAATTAATATCTTCAGCAGTTTAGCAACAATTACGGGTTAAACATGGACGATGACGCAATGTACTCAATAATGATAATAATTATGACGTTCATAAAATGAATAAAACTTTAAAAACGGGCACACTATTTTGAAGATAAATTATCATATTTTAAGCAGTTGATAATATATTAAGGATTGAGACATTTGTTTATAATAAAAAATGCTAATAAATTAAACAAATACATTTTTCTTCAAAAATAATATTTTCTTTTCTTTCATATTTTACACACTGCAGGAAGAACCAATAAATAACCATTCTGCAAACTGTTGCGATGGAATCTTAAAAAATGCGTAAGTTATTAAATGAAAAGTATACGCACATTTTGTTCTTAAGGTTGAAAGTCGCGTGCCTTTGCCCAGCGAGGGTTGACGCAAGTTCCTAGGCAGGCACCGCCAAGTTCATTCCCTATATCCATCGATGCCTTCGAAGGGATCCTGACACCAGTTTACAGGCTTAGTTTTCGCGTGTTACTGTTCAGTGGTAGAAATCGTGATAGATAGATCGTGATAGAAAATGCCAAAGATTGTGAATACGTTTAACAGGCTTTGGTGCTGCAATCCATTCGGACTCGAGAAGCACAAAAGTCGGGTGGGTAAGAGAAAGATTACAGAGGCGATGCGGAAGAAAATATCGAATTTAGTGGTAGGTGAAGCAATATGCGATGTGTCGTCACAAAATATCCAAAATGCCCAATGCAGATCTTAGTGACTCAACTGAAACAGTGAAGTGAAAACGTCAAGTGAAGAGGAGTACGTAGCCCCAGGAGTTGCAGAGGAAGCCACTATCAGTAATGTAAACATTTTGTATCCTCTGGGTCAATCACCATTGTCATTGCGAAAACAAACCCGAGATATATCGTACGCAAGGAGAAAGGTGAGTGCCGTAAATAAAGCAGTTTCTGAATTATTTCATGTGAGTACAGAAAGCAATAATGGAGAAGAAATGTTGACACAATTGAAAGAAAAATTTTCAAACGTGAAAACAGCTAATGAGGAATACATGATTTTAACGTGTTTACCAAAAAGTGGGAGTGAACAAAAAATAATGGTCGAATGTGGCGTATCTCTTCATGTAGCTCCTACGGCAAAATTAACACCTAGAGAAGTAGTTTTGCGAAATCCACCATAGCGCGGCGGAGGAAAACTGTAACGCCGAGCGCTGACGAGGAGCGCTGTGGCGCGGCGGCTCTAGCAGCTGAGACGAGTTCGTTAATGGAGCGCCGGTAAGATACTTTTATTCATAACTTTAAAACCATTCAATATTCCATGATGAAATTTACAGAGTAGCTTGAAAGTAGTTTCAGCAATTTTTCTTCCAAAATTCAAGAATTTAAAAATATATTTCCATTTATTGCATTTTTAGAATTTGTTTACTTCCTAATTGTTAAAGACTCACGGTAAAAAAATATCTTTAGGTAAAATTATTCTTTACATTTCTTCTACAAATGGTGTCACTTTCATATTTTTTGCTTGTTTGCATATCATCGGAAAAAATCATAACGGAATGCCTACAGACTGCTAACCAAATATTTCAAGTGCCCATTGTTGCTAAACAATGGATGATGAGACAAAAATATTGTACCTGGTTCATGCAGGTATTATAATAAGTAAGGTGGCAAAATATTTTTAAAATCTGAGATGTAGTGTCAGATTTCCTACTTTTTTGCATGGAATGACCGAGCTGCGAAGCAACGCATGGCGGTTCGCAGGAGTGGCGTGGAGTTGCAGGACAGGACAGAACGTCCGTCTGCGAGGACAAACTTGAGTCAACTGATTTTTGTGAGCGCAAGGGAAACAGGTCACGTGATAGAGGAGTGCGGTCGCACCGCTGAGGGCAATGGGGGCGGTAGCCCTGTGGCGAGTTGGACTTGCATACCGGCCGGCTGGCGCTCGGCGCTGCTGAAGGAAGCGTCCGAGAGGTATCGCAACCTGGCGAGCTTGGTAGAAACCAGCTGAATAGAATAACATCATATATATATATATATATATATATATATATATATATATATATATATATAAAAGCTTGCATGCTCCAATAGGTATTTTTTCATGATAAACAATTTAGAGTCACATAATTTTGTCGATATTTATTTCAAAATGAATTTAAACAATATTCAATTTTAAAATTATTGGAAAACTATCCCCAAAATAACATAATTCAATAAAATACAACCGGTAGAAATAATGCGCATGACTGCGGTCGCAACTTAACTGCGTTAGAATTTGAATTTTAAATTTTGAACGTAAATTTTGCTTTTAGAATTGAAATATTTTCCATACTTTTAGAGATATAAGCATTTTCAGCCAACTCTATTCTGTTATTAAGGTGAGACGGTAAGTCCTATCCCATCAATGTTAAAACGAGCAACTTTGTGACCTATTTTCTCAGAAACTACTGAATAAATTTTAATGGATTTTGCACTACATATTAAGAGATATATGAAGAGATTACTGATCCTCAGTTAAGTTGTTATCTCTTTTCTGAAGCGATTTATATATTTTTTTCCAAAAAACGAATTTTTTCCTCAAAAAAATGTGCAAAAAATTCCATGGACTAGAGAAGTAATAATCACGATTGAGGATCCACATTCTTAGTATAACGTGGTTTATCATCAGTAAAAATTTCATGCAGATAGCGTAAATAGTTTCGGAGATAATGGGGCAAACGTTTGAAAATTTTAACTTCTGAGAAAATGGCACCCAAAGTATTCAGAAAAGCATATGTTAGGAAAACTTAGAATATTTTTCACTAGAGAGTAACTACAGGCAGCCTACATCATAATAACAGGTTTCACTATCTTTTAGACCAGCCTGAGTTTTTCTTTTCTTCTTTCTTGCCTTCTTTGGCATTTGTTGGTCATCATATTTTGCCTTCGCAATGCGTAATCTGTCAAGTTCTCTACAAATATCAGCATGGGTTTTTCCATGTGACACACTTAATTTTTTCATAACTTCTCATACGGCACAATTTCTATCATTATTTATTACAACAGTTTCATACACTCCCTAATTGTACAGTTCTCATACCAACAAAAAGATAGTTTGGTATTCTTATACAAATGGTTTTCTTGAATGCCTCACATTCTGTATTTTGCCATGTAGCCATCTTCTGAAAAAGTTATGTCTTCACTTGTATTATTTTCAACTTCTGTATTTACACTACGTTTTTTTCCTTTTAGACTCACTAGGAAGAGTTTCACATGCATTCGGACTCACATTATCATTATTTTCGTGCTGCAAAGGATTTGATCGGATATACTGATTTTCTTTGAAAATGCGTTGTTTAAAGATTCCTTTACATTTCACCATTGCAGAACATATGAGACATTTACTTTAATTTTGTAGCCTATAGCACATCATGATTGTTAATAAATTGAACTTTTCTATACAACAAAAACATCAAGTCAGGCTTCTATACGTGCGGAAAAATTGGTAACTAAATAAATGCATTTACAAAAATTGGACTATCGCCCAGACTGTTCTGTCGGCACCTGCAGGCAAACTTCCTTTTACAAAAGTAAACAAAAACTAGCTTTCTGACAAAATTATAACAAGAGATATAAGACGTTGTATGCGCGGAAGTACAGTAATATTGGAGTCTGACAGTTGTCAGTGGAATCTTTAAAAATAAATTTCCTACACTTACAGACGGAATAAATCAATGAATTTGGTCTAGAAATGTTCATAAAAGAACATATTATTTAATTATTTAAAAAAAGGAAAAATCCATTTTTTTAAAAAAATTGGCCTACCGTCTCACCTTAAAAATGAAAAGTCAACTACCCACCCACCTGCAAAATTTTGCGATTTTCGATATGAGCCGGATTTTCGCGAAATCAGTGTCCTAGCACGAAATTTAATTGTGAATACACAGCTGAAAAATATATTTTTATAAGATGTTTCGTTTTCCAGAAATTCGCGAAAACTTACGGAAATAACGTCGTTTTCCTCAAAAATACATTCTAGGAAGTCGCCATTTTCAACTTGTTCATATCGATTGAAGACTATGTTTTATCTACAAGATAGAGAGTAATGTACATATAATCTCCAATGTAAATCTCAGTGCTAAAGATCAAACAGTTTCGGAGCTAGAAGGAATGAAAAATGACGATCATTTTCAAATTCTATGAGGAACACGAATTCCGGAAAATGCCTCTGGAGAGCACATTTATCATACGAATGTGGCAAATCAAGACATTTACTAAACCTTTACTAAAAAGCAATTCAACGGAAGAAAACTTTGGTTGTTTTTGCAAAATAACATCATGTGATACAAAATCGTTCAAAACATCATTCATTATTTGGTATTCGTTCGGAGAAATGAAGTGTATTTTTTGAAAAAAAAATTGTATTTGAAACGTTTTTTCAATGAAGGTTGAAACATTAATGTTTGGATTGTAACATAGTGCATATTCCACCGATCCATCAATAACATTGTGGTAGGGGGTACGATTATGAAGAGTCGCGTGTTGGGAGATCGATGGCACGGGAGGGGTGCTGTGGCGTGGGTGGGGAGGGCACCAGCAAGCAGGGAGGCGTGCGGCTTGAGCAGAGGCACTAGCGCACGCGGTCCGAACCTCAGGGACTGATCGAGCAAGCAGGGGCGAAGGCAAAGGTGGTGGTGAAGGAGAAGGAAAAGGCGAGGGCAAAAGCAAGGTGAGGGCGAACGTGAGGGTTAGGGCAAAGGCGGAGGGAATATGAAAATGCAAGTGCAAGGGCAAGACGAGGGTCAGGGCAAGAGTAAGGGCAAGGCGAGGGTGAAGACAAAGGGGGGGGGGCGAAAAGGTGAGTGGGGACAAAGATTAGAGCGAGAGCGAAGACGTAGGGAAAGGCGGCCACAAGGGCTAGGGCGAAGGCAATGCGAAGGCAAAGGAAAAGGCGAGTGCAAGGGCAAGGCGAGGGCGAGGGCAAGAGCAAGGACAAGGGCAAGGCAAGAGTGAAGACAAAGGAGAGGGCGAAAATTTGGGTGTGGACGGGGAAGAGGGCGAGGGCAAAGATGAAGGCGAAGGAAAAATCAAATGCGTAAGTGGTGGCGAAGGCGATGGAAAAGGTCAAGGCGAAGGTTAAGATGAATACGTAGAGGAGGGCGAAAATAAGAATGGGGACGGGCACGGGAACGAAGGCGGGATGATGGCGAGATTGAAGGAAAGAGTGGGGACGTTGTCGAAAATAAGGGCGAGAGTGTGGAAGGAGATAGAGCAGGTTGTGGACGGTGGCAGGGGCTGACACGAGGACGTGGGTGAAGGCGAGGGTGCGGACGAGGGCAAAGGCGTGAGCATGGACGTGGAGAGGAGGAAAACGTGAGCGAAAGCAGGAGCGCAGGCGGTGGCGTGGGCGAAAGCATGTACGGGGTCGTGGGCAGGGGCGAGAGTGGAGACAGGGCGGGGGGCTGGGACGGGGATTGAGCGTGCAATCAGTGGCGTGGTCGGGCGCGAGGATGGTTGCGGGGGCGAAGTGGAGGCGGAGGCGAGCGTTCGGTTGTGACCTTGGCGGTCGTGCCCTGGCGCCCTCCTTCTCCCTTCCCCTCCCTTCCCCTCCCTTCCGCTCCTGGTCCCTTCGCAGGCGCTCGCCAGCCTCCGGTCAATTAGGGCCCCCGCGGAGGCGGGGCGCAGCGCAGCAATTTGGGCCCGTGGGAGGGGCGGGGCGGCGCGGGGATTGGAGTGGCCGGGCGCCCGCGAGGCGGACACGAGCACCGCTTCCCGCTGCTGCGCGGGTGCACCGCCGCACAGGCAACAACACAGGGTACAGAGCGAAAGAACGTTTCCTGAACTTGCGATTTATAAGAGTTATTGACATCATTTGACCAATAAACAGAAAATAACAAAAAGGAGTCTATTTTCTAAACTTTGTGATACCTGAGAATATAATTAGAAGAAAAAATATCGTACAAATAAGTAATGAAAATTTTTGGAATAAGTGTACACATAACTTACCTTAACATACAGTTCATTCAGAAACTGGATGGTGGACGCAACTTTTATCAAGATTACATGGGGTATTTTATCAAGAATAAGTGTTTCCTTTAAACAATTTTAACCCCGTTCCCATATTCCATAATTGATTTTAAATGGCTTAAGGCGTATAATAAAAAGGATACTAAATATCTCAATACAGTTAATTTGTTCAAATGTTCGGAACGGAGGGCTGTTAAATCTTTAAAGCATGTTAAGATTAACTTTTCTTTCCTATTAAGTTGACGTAACTGTTGCGTTTGTAAACACCTCTTTCAAAAGCGCGCCAAACAGGCAGCGCTCGGCAGCGGGCAGAACGGACAGCGAAGGCAACAGACCAGGGAGGACGCTGGCAAATAGGTAGCCAGCAGACGGTCAGCGAGCCTGCACCCCTGGAGCGAGTCTGCGGCGCCGGGGACTTCATAAGCCGGCACCGCCACCACCGGGGCAGTAGAAGAGAACGTGAAGTACCTGTGTTAAAGACTGTGCTATAGTGACTGTGTAGACGACCCGGCGAGTGATTTTTATTCTGTGTACGGTATCTTTGACGACTGGGCTATTATTCGGGACATCTTGTGGGTTAATGGACATTTTGGCTTGTGGAAACGGTACTTTCTTTTGGATCACTGGCAAGACCCACTTGTATAAAAGTTGTGATTGTGCAATAAAAAACTGGTTTAACGAAGTCAGCTTGTTTTTCTGAACATAACAGTAACAATACAATTTTGCGAGTTGTGGTTGTACTCGTGATTCTTAACTAGCGTGTTCTTGAATTTTAAATATTAAGAGTGATGTTGAGTGAAACTTGAGTTATTTATATTTTTGTTAAGAAGCATGTGAATACTATGGCCAAGCGAACTTATCCATATTGAACCTTGGTTATTGTAGCTCGAATCATATATTTTAAATGAGATAAAATAAAAGTAAAAATTGAATAGTAATTCCATTGTTGTAGCTGAAATCACAAACGGTATAAAGTGGTAAAATTGAAATGAAAATATTTATTGAAAAGTAAAATACAATTTGAACATCATTCCTTTTTCGCACGCGTCCTCTGCTATTATAATTAGTCCCTAAAGTACGTGACAAGCTATATCTCAAGAGAGACCCGACCTTCCTTCACGCTTCAACTTTGATCCAGCGCCAATCGCACGTTCTATTGCAGTAGTGCATGCAAGTTTGTTTATAAGTGTATGTGAGAATGGGGAAAAAGACTCGGAAGAGGATGAAAACATCGTGTGTGGTCTGTTACCCTTTTGTAAAAGGCACTAACCCGGCATTCGTCTAGTATTGATCGCGAAAACTACTGAAATATCAGTCGTCCGCCAGATTTCTCCCCTAGTTTTGAGTTCGACGTAGCTTTAGTTCTAGTATCAAAAATACTCAAAAAACGATGTCTTAATGCACAAACATTGTATGTCCACCCATGGTGACAAACAAATTGCAAAATAAAATATATATATATATATATATATATATATATATATATATATATATATATATATATACTAAAAAAATAACCCCTGGTGATTTTTGAGTTCATATCATTTTTATTGATCTCTGTCCAGTGTTCAACGATTGTACGCCCATATAAAATACATCATTTTTTCCAGAATGAAAACATTGTCTCTCCATATGTAACAGCTCCTTCTCAAACTTTCAAGCTCGGTTTTCTCGAAACTAGAAATTCTTGACAAATAATATTTGTTGAAAGTCATCACCACGCAGTGGCCCAGTTTTGAAGTGACCTGCTTAGAGGAGAAACTGCTGGAGCACTGGACAATACGCCGCCAGTCGCCTGAAAAGCGCGTGCGTGTACAGAATGTCAGGAAGCCAAGCGGTGCTCCAGAGGGAAACACAATACGCTCCCGGAAGGAGCGGGTGGCCCCGCGTGCAGCTTTACCCCCTCCCTTCCCACCCAACCAAGGAGCGCGCGGTCATCGAAAGGCCGCCTCCGCTGCTGCCGCAGCCATCGCAGGCGCCTGTGTCTCTTACTGCCCGCCGTTTTCAGTAGCCAGTCCGCTCGCCCCGCTACTCCACTTCCCTCACCCGTTCACTCGCTCTCCCAATTTTTGCACGTTCTCCAGCTCCTGTGACTCGTTCTGTATGGAGGAGCTGGAGACTGCTCCTTAGCTCAACCCCCATTCACCCTCCTTCAGTCAACCAATCATCACAATCATCTCACCCAATCATCATCTCTCTCTCTGACACCTCTTTTCCCAGTTGTCACCTCTCCCAGTTGTCACCTCTCCCAGTTGGCTCCTCTCCCAGTCGATCCCTATCCCGGTCGACCCCTCTCCCAGTCGACCCCTCTCCAGTCGACACCTCTCTCGGTCGACAATTCTCCCTATCGACACCTCTCCCAATCCACATTTATTCCCATCAACACCTCTCCCAAGCACCTCCCCTCTCAGGTAACTCCTCTCCCAGTCAGACCTTGGCCCAGTCAGGTCTTCCAATCAGCCGCTCTCCTAAGAAGACCATCTCCCATTAATAATCCCACCTTATCCTCTACCACTCTGTCCTCAACTGTTCACTCACTCTCACGTTCACTTGCTCACCACTAATCTATTGGCTTGTTTACCATTTGCCATGCCTTTTTGTACCATAGGTTTACCCGCTCACTCGCTTCTCCAATCACCTTCTAGCAGTCGCTTAATGAAATTTTCCGTCAGTACAATTGAATTCACACGGCAATCGGCCACAGATTTTTCCTTTCGCGCTTTCAATATTGATCGGCTTTTAGCCCACCGCATAACATACTTTATCAGAGAAAGTCATAATGTGACACCCAAGAACATTAAAGTGAATTGATTTAAGAGAAAACATCAGGACGATTGGAATTAAATACAATTTTTATGTTTAAAAAGTTATTTTCTGTTAATAATTTTTCTGAATTTTGCAGCTAAGTAGATTTTATTCAGAAAAATAGTACAAGAGCAGAAATCAAATTTTCTAACAAAATAAAATGTTTTTTATAATTTTTAAACGAAGACGGAAAATTTCAATCCTTTGAGTTTATAGGACCCATTCACATCAATTATTTGTTTTATGGGGCATTCGAATATTGACAAAAAATTCTTACTAAAAACTAAGAAAGCGAATGTTTTGATAACTTTTTTAAAAATAATAATCCATCGGAAGAAGTGCCACTTTACAATTTGCTCCTTCTCTTACAGTTGTTTGAAGTTATCTTTTACTGAACACTTATTGAATGAGATTTGATCCGAAGGTAAATAGTGTAAAAAATGTGTGAAATCTCATCAACAATGTTGGGTTGTTCCATGGAAATTAATTTGAAATGGTATTTTTAAATTATTTACATTTTCTACCGCATTGATCCTTTTTTAATTTCTATGAAAACTAGCGGGGATTCCCGGCATACCAAAACTTCTCCACCTTTTAGTGCCATTGTTATTACTAAAAAATTCTACTCACATTTTTAAACAGTGCAGATCTTTTAAAGATCTAAAACTGAGGAATCTATTTCATTGAGAAACAAATCTTTGGCTTAAAAATTTTACGCGCGGGGCAAGTTTCAAAATAAATTTCAAGTTTTCAAATTTCAAACTTTCATATATTTTAACGAAAATAGGAACTGCATCTTGTTTACAAATTCACTTTCTTCCATTCCAGCAAAAGAGGTAAAGAAAAACATTTTAACCACTTTCCAGAAAATTATGAAAATTCATGCGAGCTTCGTGTAAAGTACTCCCAGAATTAAAATAATTGAATGACCTCCGAAACGGTAGATGTAGATCTTACACTTGATGTATTTACTAAATTTAAGTTCCAAAATGTTTAATCCGACAGACGTATCCTCTGCTCTCTCAGTATGAATCAGTGAAAATCTACTGATTGACAGTGACTATTCACTGATGGTGGCAGTTATAACCCTGCCACTGAGAATCAGTGAATTGAACTGAAAAAACCAGTGAAAATTGAGTCCACTTTTTGAATCAGTGAAATCTGTGACACTAATTGCACGTGACGACTGAACGATCAGTGAGCGATGGTGGCGCGGCACTTTTACCACTGACGACCAGTGAAATGCTGGCAGTCATTGTGAAAAGGTTCGCATATTCGCTGATTGTCAGTGAAACTACACATTTCGACTGAAATTATCAGTGACTTCGGCTCTCACTGATTGAATCAGAGAAAATTTCATTAGTTCAGATTCAGAGAGTGACATTTACTTCCACCGATCCATAAAGACATCCCAAATTTTGGATACAAAATTGTGTGAATCTCCTCGCGACCGGTATCAATCTTAATTATCAATCTAAATTATCGTAGAGACCTTACCTACGTCTCTCATTCTCAATTGTAGTACATGACAAGCGGGGACATCTACCCATTTCCACGCAACAACTTATGAGAACGTACACAACTACGATGACTTCACATTTTTGGCCTAGAATTTGTTTATGGTGAACTTTCAAAGATGGTACCAACAAAGTAAGCTGTATTAGCCGTTACATGGTAATACAATTTTGATTATACATTGCATTTAATGTAGTAAGTGATAATTTCTACATCTTATTTATTACCTAATATGTTACTCTGCTTCAGAAATATAATGTAGTACATCATTATGAACATTTACTAATTAAATTAAACAAGTGCCGAGTTCCTTACTTCCAAACACAGTGCAATAATCAAGACGGAGGGGCCGGGAGCATTGTCTAGGTCGCACAATGGCAGGTGCAGTGCCTGCTAATGGCGGCGAGCCTCAAACGGCGTGTAGCCCCACGCGTCGGGCATTGCGGTCCCCTATGTGGCACCGCGGGCGGGTGTGCGGTCTGCGGTTGGCGCGTAAGGCACACATGGGTCGCCTTGGGGACCGCATCTTGCTCATTGATTCACGAAATGCATCGTAGAGCAGGGCTGCTCAAACGCAAGCATTCGGGCCAGCTCCTTGTAATGTCGCGTTACAGTCGCCATTCATTAGACTAGAGCGTAGTGGCTCGAGCGCCTCCCATCTACTGAGGTGGCTCAGGACATTGTTTATGACCGGGAGGTCGTAGGATTCGAGATCCAACGGTGGCAGGATTTTCGACACACGCTAGATACTTGCTCGGTCCAGTTCTGTCGGGAGAAGAATTTTAAAGGCTGGCTTCTCAGATAGGTTGTTTTCATTGATTTCTCCGATCAACACCAGTCGAATGCCGGAGTAGAACCTAATGAAAGGGCTACAGACCGTGCACGATCTCTGCTTCCTTTTCCTTTTCCTATCCTCACCCCTTACATTAATATTCATTACACTACCACACATACCGGGTGACTAGTCACGAGATCAGAACTTCACCTGGCTGGAGCAATGCCTCGATCCGATTAGGGAAAGCACCGCAAGCCGATGTGTAGTTTGGCGCCATTCAGCTAGAAATATGCACCGCCATCTTCCGCAATCAAAAAACATACACTACACCTACGAAACTAATAAACGTGTCAGTTGAAGGGTCCGGAAACACTAACAATGAATGAAATCCAACCGAGCGCCTCCTCTCCCGTCGGGCTGACTCGGCAATCACAACGACACACCGCTTGCCCGCAGATAAACAATGGGTCAGGGCAAGTCAAAGGGGCCACCCAATCACTGCAAAATACTGTAGCAGAGTTAATCTTTGTCTCTACATGAATTATTGTGCTTGAGATACTTATTGTTTACATTTAATTCTCTTATGTAACTCTATGGTTTATACTGTTATTACTATTTCAAACCCAGGTCATGTGTCAAGAAAAGAGTATCTATTTGATGCCTTCCTCCAGGTCAAGTGTCTGACCCATCCATAATAATATATAATATGTTTAATAACCTCCTGTATTTGTCATATAGTAACTTATTACAGAAATACTTTGTAAATACACGTGATTCTGTATTACAAGTTTATGACCTACCTCAAGACCTAGATATTTATGCGGCAATTTTAAATAAATTAAATAAAAAATGGGGCATCCACTAGCGTAGCCCGGCAGTAGCGCACGGATTGAAACTGTTTGTTCTTGTTGCTGTACTTTCTTGGCTTTTCGCCCTTTGTAAAACAAACGCGTTTTTCACTCTTCAATATGCGTATTTTTTATATTATTTTCATATACAAGACATATACCAGTTACAAGTGAGTGTTTTCACAGTTATTCACATATTCCTGTGAAAACATTACGTTTAATCTTCCTAACTTTAAAACACATCATTATTGTCCTTGATACAATTTCTCCTTGTCGTGTATACATGATTTTCTGATCTTTGCACAAATTCATTATTTTTTCAGGCATTCTTCAATTCATTAATTCTATTTTTTTCTAATTAATTAATTCAACAGACTTCCGGTAATTTCTGCCCAGAAGTGTGATATGTTGTGTTAACAAAATTGTTTTAGAGAGGTTATGTACGAAATGCGCTGACAAAATTTTCTAAAAGAGCTGTAATTTCACTATTTTTACATATGTTCTAACAATAATAGGAAATAATTATGGGCAATCTATGCTTTTATCAGAAAACTGTGCTAAGTTAAACATATTCCTGTCCCGTAATAAATACGTTTTTAATTAGATCTTCAATGGGATAAAAAATTGAAACATTATTGATCATAAACTGAAAACACTATAGCTACGTTTTTCACAATTTATATCTGAATGTGCTAAGAACAGATCACATTTTTCTTCATAAAAGATAGCACGTTTAGGTATTACACGCTCTTGTAAGATATATTTTACGATCCATTTGGAAAAATAATATCACGATTTACTTCACCACATAACACCTCATTATTTAATCCTTAAATTTTATTTTGTGTGTGCATTATAATTTAATTCTGTGTTCTGTAAACATGCAAATATTTCATTCAACGAATGATCAGCATCAACGATTGGACATTGAAATTTAATAATGGTCGAGAGTCAAATTAAACTGGGAATACATAATTACAACATTCAATACAATTCCAGAAATTTATTAACCAAACAGTCAAAATAAATAATAAATGAAATTCAATTTCGTGGACGGTTGGTTGGAGTTCTCTTCTTATTGTCTCTATTATCTTCGTTATCTCGCAACTCTGTTCCTAGGAAGTAGAATAGGGAAAGTTATGTAATGCTGCACGAAAAAATGGCCAATTTTCGGCGGAAAAAAATTATTTGACGGGCCGTGAAAACGAATAACTGGATAAAACCAGTTGCTAAATAAAGAAAAAAAATCCCCTAACACGTGGTGTTGCTAGAAATCCCGTTTTCTAGGTCCTTGATACCGAAAACCCAATTGAAAGGAAAACGTCCGTCTGTCCGTCTGTGAACACTGTTAGCGCCTAAACCATACGTACGATTTCTTCCAAAATGAATATTCCCCAGTCGATCTGATTCTAGTCAAAGCTTTCAGATTTTGAAAAAGATTCTTCAAAATTTGGGGGTACTTTATATGAAGCCCCCCGGGGATTTTCAACATTTTCTCAAAAACGGCTCCAAATGTTTTCTTGAAATTTCTTGTATGAATAGAGTAAAATACACTTTTTAACATGGCATAGGTCCGATTTTTACGTACAGCTCTGAATTTTCGAAAATTGTGAAAGTTTGAATTTTTTCGGCGTCTTTCTCCAACTACAAAATTGAAGATAGAGATTTTTTCTTCAAATAAAATTTGTTCTGCATATTGAGTTCTTTTATAAAGGTCATGTAAATGTTTCCCAAAATTTTGGTAATTTTCGTGCAATATTGCGTGCAATATGTGTAATTTTAAAAAATTACAAAAACAAAATTTTCTCAAAAACGGCTCCAAATTTTCTCTTTAAACTTTTGGTAGGGATAGTGCTAGCAATGACTTAAAAGCCATTTTGGTCTATGGGTTGGTTTTTTCAAAAATTACAAAAATGTAAATTTTTTTACTTGTCTCTCACGTCGTTAATATTTACATTATCGGCGAGTTTTTCACAATATTATAT
This sequence comes from Acheta domesticus, assembly GCA_031308135.1. Lineage (NCBI taxonomy): Eukaryota > Metazoa > Arthropoda > Insecta > Orthoptera > Gryllidae > Acheta > Acheta domesticus. The sequence continues at coordinate 194,695,388 of JAHLJT010000631.1, read as the reverse complement.
TTACGAGTATATATGCTTTAAATAACGTCAAGTAAAGTTTTTCGAAAACAACCGTTTTCTGTGAAAAGTAGCTCAAATTTCGGCATTTTCAGAAATGCTCAAACGGCATTTTCTCGTATATGGCTGCAATTTTTTTCTTCAAACTTTTGTAACAGATAGTGCTATTTACACTCTTTAGTATAGCGTAAAGTTCATTTCGAGTTTTTTTTTGTTTTTTCAAAAATTATATAAATGTAAATTTTTTGAAAGATATCTCACATCTTTAATATGCACATTATCCGCAATGTGTAAAGATGATTATATTTGTGAGTGTATGTGCTTCAAATAACTTCAAATAAAGTATTTTGAAAACTCAAAAATTTTCTGTGAAAATGAGCTTCAAATTTCGCATTTTTAGTAGTGCTAAAATGCCATTTTCTCTTAAACGGCACATAATTTTTAAAAGAAAATTGCCATTTACGGCTAGGTTTTTGTGTTTTTTAATATTCTAATATTAATATTTTCGTTCTACCAATAGAAAACGGAAAAATTTGGCAAGAAAGAGTATGTGGCAATTCCGAATAGCTAGCGAAGACCCAAGAAAATAGAAAACTAATACGGGAAAATCTGTGCAATACTCTAGCACCACTAGTTTCTATTGAAAGGAACTGTACACAAAAATGTAATAAATACATGAGATATTACTATTATTTTTGTTTCCACCTTGTTCGTTAAGCAATGTTTAATACTTTCTCCAAAAATTACCTTCGAGGAACATTCGGTACGCATATTTATATTAAACACAGCAATTTTAGGTTATTAGAGGTGAAGCCGATCATGCAAAATTAAATAGATAATCGCAAACATATTGTATTCATAATGCCTAAATTTTATCAGTAATGAGTAACACGTTGCTTTGATATATTCACTGGATGGTTAGTGATAATTAGAACACGTGTAAGCGATACAGTGATGGAATTCAAAATTCCGGGAAGTTGATTTTGCATTTTCATTAAATGTTTTAAAATGACTTCTAGAGAAACTGAGCATCAATAACAGTTTGTATTTTGAATTCTGCCAGGACGGGCCTTTACGGATTAATCAAGTTTTACTCTAATATTTTAAAATATATTTGGTTCAATGGCAGGTGCACTTTTTATATCGTTAATTATCGGAGTTAATTTTTAAATGTTTTATCGTCGATATCGATTGACTGTATTTCTAAATTAGTTCTAAATTGTGTATTGATAACATGTAAGAGTAATACCGACAAGGAACTAGGAGTAATAATTTATTTGTAAATTCTTCAGTTTTCTTACCTGTTAATTCATTTACAACAAAAATTGTTTAATATTATGAACAAGCATTATTATGCCTTCCAAAATCAATGTATTTGAAAATATAGTAATTTCACTAAACTTACGTGAATTTCTATTCATATTGGAAATTGCCTCGGGAAAATATTAAGTTTATTTGGTTGGTTTCATATTTATGTTCTGTTCCAGTGTGGTCGTTTGGATTCAACTCAGGCACACACATAAACAAAGACTTGAAAAAAGTGAGTATGAATTTAACAGGTTCAAGCACTTTTCAATCATCTGCTCCAAACTCTTTTTGACGAGGTAGATGCTTGCAGGACTTTGGAGTCTTGTACCTTAATAGTTTTATTTATTTGTTTTCAATTCACAAGCACTGCTAGTAGTACTCTAAAAAAACCGGACTGTGGAGCGCGCGATGTTTCCTTCCTCTTCCTTGTTCTATCATCATCCCTTACACACACTGCCACTGCCATAAATGCCGAGAGTCCGGTCGGGAGCTTCCCGGCTTGGGCGATGCCGCGCTTCTGGGAGATACCTGGTTGGAGAAATCCTGCAAGTGGACAGGCAGGTCGGCACCGGATTTCGCCATCCAGCGAGGGAAGATTACCGCCACCCCCCGAGGGAAAAAACATGCTTCACACTTAGGGGACTAGTGACCTTAGTGGTTGACGCGCCAGACATCACTAATCAATCAAAAACTGCGATCCAGTTGGCCTAACGCTTATCAGCGATCAGTGGGTACGTTCCACTGCTTGTCGGTTCTGCCCGACGAAGAGGATGGGGAACCGCTTGGTGACGATCGACAGAGAGTAGAGCAGTGAGGCAGTTGCACCTGAAATCTAGCTCGAATTCTTGCATTTGCACGGCCCTTCCTTAGAAGACCAACATTTCAACCGTCATTGTGTGGGTGTTTTTTTTCAGCACGGGAACATTCGAGCATTGAATAATTTGCCTAGTACAATGGCAGGTTGTTATGCATATTAGCTACAGAACGGAAGTTTTAACCGTCACACGCAGGAATCTGAATCTCTTCCAGAAAGTATGAACTTTGGTTTGTACCTCTCAATGACTGTCTAAACAATGATCTTTCAGACTTATCTAACAGAAATGATTATGATGACTGCGTTTACTGCATCGACTAACGGGTATTTGTTTGTATTGTAACGCATTCTGTTGCTCATATGCTGCAGGATATTCTGATTACCCTACTCAAGCAAGACATTGGGTAACTATGATTCTAGAAAGATGTGACTCTTAATGAAATGTGAGCGACTTAACAGTCATTGGTGGGAGATTCTTTAAATTGCATCGAAAGTATTCTTCACCACAAATTGTTTTATCATTGGTCTGAACCGTAACATTGAGAAGATTCGTATAATTAAAAAGAAATCACATATTGCAGGTCAACTATACGTCCCTAACAGAAACGTAAACGTCACCATTATTGGGGAATTCTTGGGGATGATTCTGGGAAGCGTGCGTTTGAAAAAGGCACCAACAGCGTGGATGAAAATCCATATCTTTCAGCCATATATTGGGCAATGCCTCTACAGCGAAGGAAAAAAAAAACGTTTCGGTGTATCATTGGAGCGAGTGTTTGAGCGTGTGTTGCGTGGTGTTGCATACTTCCTGTCGCCGCTGAACTCGGACGGCTTCTACGGCTTGTCTTATCGGCTTCTTCTCTTCTTATCTTATCTCTATCGTCCTCATTGTCGGGATATTCTTGGAGATGATTCTGACCTTGTTTCTTTAGAAAAGTCACTAACAATGCGGGCATTTCAGCCCCAAATTAAACGATGCCCTAACACGGTGGTGTCAAGGTCTTCTACTGGTGGCTACGTCGGCTACGTCGTGGCACCGTAGCATGCCATTAGCTTCTCTGCGCAACTAGCGTCGGGAAAGGGAACTATTAGTAACCTCGCTGTTTTACAATAGGAATGGCGTTGTCTCTGGTTGCGGGGTTATGAACTGCGTGGAGGGGCGCTTTCGTCGTGGCAGAGACTCCCGCTCGTGACATCTACCTTGACAACACTGCCCTAACAGCAAAGAGAAACCCAATTCGGCGTATCAGCGGAGCGTGTGTTTGAGCGTGTGTTTGTGGGGCGATGTTGCAGGCTTCCTGTCGCCGCCGGACTCGCGCGAGGCGCACGGCAACTACGGGCTGTGGGACGCGATCGCCGTGCTGCAGTGGGTGCGCGATAACGCGCGCGCCTTCGGGGGCGACCCGGGCAACGTGACGCTGCTGGGCCATGGGCCCGGCGCCGCGCTCGCCGCGCTGCTGCTGCTGTCGCCCGCCGCCGGCGCGCCGCCGCCCGCCCCCGCCGACGACGACGCCGCCAACGCCGGCGCCGGCGCCAGCGCCGCGCACCACAGTGAGTCACACGCAACCCTCTTACTGAATTGAATTGCCTTATTTTACGTGGCGAGACTCAGGCCATGAGGCCTGCTCTTCCGTCTGACCACGCAAATTTCGCTACACTCCTTTCTCCGGATAGAGCGGAAAGAAGGTATTACTGAGGCGACGAAAACGGCGATTTGAATTTAGCTCAGAGGCTTCATTTAGGCTTGAGGATCTTTTACATGCAAGTAAATCTACTAACATGGGACAGCCGGCTTTACTGCCCCTCCGAAGGAAGGCGTACGAAGGATTTTTTCGCCCCTAAAAATCCACGGCTTCTTATAGTACATAAATAACATTAATAACCATTCCAGCTCCACAGGAACCACATTAGATATTTCATGCGAAGGGGTTCAAGTTGAAGTGTTTAATTTTAAACTGACAAAACAAAGTAAAAAAAATCATGACAATTAAACAACTTGACTTATGCGATTCAATAATTCAGAAATAATACAGTTTTTTTTCATTCATTAAAACACAATTGTTTTTATTTTTATGCCTTTGTCACTTTAGTATGAATAATATTAAACTTACGAATATTTGAAAATTTTTATAGAAATTTCGTTATGATTTAAAAAATATCGGCCGCATACAAACATCAAACACGAAACATCGTTGTTAAAAAACATGGATGTTAAATAAATTTAACAAAAAAAATCAAATTCTAGTCCTTATACTGCGATTTTTCTAACTCTGCCTCTCAAGCCCCTATGGCCGCGATGGAATATCACACAGCATTTCGCGTCTTTCTCGGTCTTGCCGGTAGAAGTCGCATGATCGCAAGCACTGCTTGATGCGATCGCGATCATGCGAAATCTACCGGCACAACTGAGAAAGATGCAAAATACCGTGACTTATTCCATCGCGAAGATGGGTCTTGAGGAGCAAAACTAGAAAAATTAGTCCAATAGCGACCTTTAGGTCACTAGGCTTCGAACTCATAATATTGAACTTTACTATTTTGCCCGCAACTGGCTGCTTTCAACTGATTCATCAATAGTAGTAATATCATTTCCAAACATTTGAAGTAACCTAAGTAGAGTAATAGCTTCTTAAATAACCCTATTTTAATTGACTTTTTTGTTGAAATGTAACATCAGTACCACGGAATGGGGATAGAAAGTATCAAGATATGTGAATGAGAGTCGATGGCGGTCCGATAAACAATCTTTATTGAAAGTGGAACTACGTTGCTTTGCGACTGATACATAACAAAATCTATAACTTACTCAACAATGCTGCTATTAAAACAAAGTGAATTTATATGTTGAACCTATGTTTTTATAATATACCTCAATTTACAATATTAAACTAATTTTATTTCCACTTCCTTGCAAAGTTTCTTTTATGATTTAACTCTCATTATGCAAACGTCATAGATTAAAGGGATGATAGATCGCTACTACCAAACGAAAAGGCAGGGTACTTAATGTCGAAGGAAAGCTATGAAAAACACGGAGAATCGATATTTTCTTTTAACAATACATTCATGTTTTAGAAACATTTGAATTCAGTGTTGACGATGCAGATTAGCTGTGAATGTATAGGAAGTGAAAATACCTGGGAAATTTTTTGACGGTTTTGTTAAACTATATGATTTGTAACAGCGCGCTCACTGTGTCCACCTAGGTTTAATCCATTCATCCAAGTGAATACGGTAATCGAGTACTTCCACCTTGAAGATATTTGTTACTGATAATAAAAATGAGATACTTTAGATTGAATACGTTTCTTTTCATGTACATTCTTAGAGTAAGATATTTGCAAGAGATTTTAAGTTCTTACCTCATGCTCTTGCAAATACTAATGAGCACATTGGTTTTAGGTAAATCGTTTTCCACGAACTGCATTCTAATATGGCTACGGGCGATGAGAATTTCTTAGAGCATTCTGTCCTTCTCCGAAGCCCGTCACTTTGCGTCATTTTACAGCAACCCAGTTCTACGAAAACTTTGGATTGCGAGAATGAGAGCCCGAGCCACAGTTCCTCGTTACTCATTAGTAGGGCCCGGATAATTATGTACTAAAAATTGGGAAAATATGTACATATATATGTATTATAATATACAGAAATATGTACTCAAAAGTATGAAATATGTAACATTAAGTATCATTATATCAATTATTTTTTATTAAAATACCTTTATCTTAGTATATATTGTTCTGTGTACTTAATATAAAGACCAGAATTAAACATTATAGTTCTCATAATCCTGTTATTTACAACGATGTCCGTATCAATATGAAACATATATCGTCTCCGATATTATTTCAGTAGTATACCTTCCCTTTGCGGCTCTACCACGCACCCAATCTTAATAAATGAGGTCTCTAAAGAAAGAATTTCAAGGAGACGTGACGAATTGCATTTTGATTTGAAAAATATGAAGGATTTGTTTAAAAACGCATCTAAATATTCATGTCAAATACACTTTCTAGTCTTCCCGTGTTTTCTGGATCTAGTGTGATGGAACGGTCCCCTCATAGCACTGCACTAATAGCACAAATTGTTTCGAATCCTGGCTTTTTCTCCAGAACGCAAGACCTCTTTTTCTTCACTCGATCCCCCCATTGACCCTCGAGTGATAAATGAATAGTTTTTAAAGAAGCGTCTGCTGATTGGATAATTTCAAATCTACCAGAAAGTTCCAGGGAAGATGTTTACAAAAATGTAATTGTAGTGCTTACTGAAAAAGGGGACAATATAGTTGTTCAGCTTCTGAATATCAAACAATTGCTTCGATGTGCCTATAGATTCTGCAGCTTCAGAATCAAATTGATGTATAACTTGTATTTCAAAATCAAAATTTTGAGTATTGTAGCTCATAGCGTCAATTCAGGTGCCCCATCTCGTTTATCCTTTTTTGTATTGGAAATCAATATCAAACTGAGATGTAATCAGCATGCACAAGATAGGTTAGAAGAAGTAATTTTGGAACAATACCTGCAGGGCTTCTGGTGGCTTGCACATGTACGGCGCTGCACTAGTACCGGAAGGAAGACATTATGTTTAACTTCATTAGGCCACAAAAATTCCTTTATATCGTTAAAACGTTTTGAAATAGTTTGATGTTTGCATTTGGGTAACACTTCTCAAGTTAACAAAATAAGACTTACACTTTTAAACGTTCATTAGACCTATCACAACCTTGCCAACATGATTTTCCTTGTACATCAGTTCCACGGCGAGATTTTACTTCAGATTTTCGGTCGAAAGGCATAATTTACGAACAATGGTAGAGGGACGCATGTAAAAATCAGGGAAAGAAAAATGTCAACGGCTTTCCTTGAGATGGTGCGTGTAGTTTCTGGTGAAGGGTATCAAGGTCAAAGGAGACCTCTAAAATATGCGAAGTGGGTGCGCGATATCGCCTGCTTAAGACATCATTTCCACAAATCAAACTTCCTTTCTGTTTTCCGCGATACTCGCGCTGAAAACTAACAGAACAGAAGCTATGGATTGCATCGTCGCCTTCCCCTTTTACTTCCGATATCGTTGGCATTTATGGATACACTCATTTCTGCGCGTAATGCTAGCTTAATTTTAGAGAGGAGGCTACAGAAAAAATGTTTGACAATGCTGAATTGTTTGTTTGGATGATTCTTTATCAAACACAGATCGGAAAAATAAAGAATTAAATTTTTTTAATGTAGGATAATGGAAAAATTCAGTAATATGTAAAAATATGTTCATTTGTGTAAAATATGTAAATATATGTAATTTCGGGCAAAATATGTAAATATATGTACTAAAAACTCAACGTTTTTGGTCACTAACCGATGTGAAACGTGGATATATCGTTGATTGGACTTGATAGAGTTACTTTAGGAAAATATGTAATAACATAATTATCCGGGCCCTACTCATTAGTCACAGAACTTCTCGTGTCTCCACTTGTACGATTGAAATATTCAGCGCTTTTAGCTAGGAAACGGCTTAATGCTGCTTGAGATTAGAAGGGCCAAAACAAAGAGTACATAATGTGGCTCAACCCTAAGCAGTTTAAAATTTATAGCTGTTGTAACACAGGTATTCTCTAATCCACGAATCATCAGTATGCTGGCAACAGTTGAAGGTTGTACAGTGTTTACACATTTTCTTAATATATTTTTTGATTGTAAATATCGTGTGTAGAGTCTTTGAGATCACTTTGTTATTATTATCGTCACTCTCATTATTATTATTATTATGCAACGAAAAAACTCTAACACATATGCTATATTATTGCAGAAATAAAGACTGCAACTAATATTATTTCTCAATTATTTTTTATTATTCCCAGATTTTTAATTTAAGAGCCCAGCCGAGTAACAATGAGTAGAAGCGATATGTCAATTACCGAGGATTCATCATTTCGTTAACGTAATTAGGAAGTCTTCATATCTGAAAAGCAATTCTCATATATTTCATCTTTAAGACCAGGCGGAATTAAAAGCTTTGCTGTAAGTTCAGGTGTACATTGATCCAGTTAATAGTGACCCTTTTTCATTAATGTAATTATCATGTATTATCAAAGCCGAAATTGAAATTCCACAGAAAAATAAACGATTCATCAAAACAAATATTCCCCAAACCTGCAAATAGATACATCTGACTGATATAAACACATAAAAAATGCTAGTTACACATTTGCCGCCCTAATTTCCACCCCACAAAACAGACGCCTGGCGGGGAGAAATTAGCTTCCTAAAAGCGCCGCCTGTCAGCGCTGGTTAGGCGCGCTGCCAGCGGTGGCGCGGCCCAACGGCGCGGTCGCGTGGCTCGGCGCCCGGGACGCGGTACTTGCAGCGCACCCGCCCACCCCCGCGGCGCCCGGCCCCGCTCGATGTCGCCCGCTCTCGCCAGCCCCTGCCACGCCGCACGAGCAACGGCAGGTGACCGGCCACATGCGGGCGGGTGGAGGTAGCGGTGCGCCCAGGATGGGTGGGGGAGGGCTGGGGAATTTGGCGAGGCGTGCGGGCAGATCGGGGTGGGCGTTGTGGACAGGAGGTTCAAGGAGTAAGCAGGGCATGAGGGGTAAGTAGTCCAGGCGGGATGGGCGGGGTGAATGGAGATGGTGGGGCGGGGAGAGTGGGCGGGTCGGAAAGGGTCAGGGCGGATAGAGGCGTGGAGGGGTGAGGAGAGGCTGGCGGCAGGCAGTGAGCTGGGTGGGGGATGATGGAGTTGGGCGGGGAGGCGCGAGGGGAGGCGAGCTGTAAGAAGAAGGGTGAAGGGGGAGAGGGGTAGGGATAGGAGAATGGAGGAGGGACGGGAATAGGCGGAGGTGAAGGGAGGGGCGGGGAAAGATGGTCAAGCGTGCGGGCGGTACGGAAAGGGCGGGGCAGGGAAGGTGGAGCGAGGGAGTTGGGGTGGCCGGGGGAGGGCGGAGCGAGAAGGGTGGGGCGGGGAAGAGCGGGGCGATCGGCAAGGGTGGACGGGCTGGGGCGGGGCGGGGCGAGGCGGCTGGAATTAAGAGTGCCAGACCCGGGGGGAGGGGGAGCGGGCGGGATCCACCGGGCGAGCGGGACGGACGTGCGGCCAGGGAGGGTGATGGGTGGGTGGCGAGAGGGTACCGTTGCCGCCGCTGCTGCCGCCGCAATCCCGCTCTGATGCATATTTAACCGCTGGCCAACGCGGTGCAGCAGGTGGCGACCACCGCCTCTGACATCTGGCAGAGCCCCTACCACAGCGCTGCCTTCGCAAGCCAGCGCTTGCTCCACTCCAGTTCCTTCACTGTGCATCTCGTCTTCGAAATTTGACGTGCATGTGTTTCAAATTAGCTATACATTTTAAAGACGTCTTTTGATATGGAAAACGTGAGATATAAATAACGAAAACTATTTTCATTGTCATATTTTACACAATTTCACAATAATTCGTTCAATATGCGTAGAGTAGTTTGCAATTCATTTCCCCATTTCAGCAGCAAGTAACAATTATCTTCACCAAATAATTTAAGTTTTATTGCTATACCTTACCAAAATGTAATTTTATCGATCTACAGTGTTGCTGGAAACTTAGAAATTATTCTTGAAAATATAAAAAATAAGTTTATTTCAAAAATAATTACTTCCAAATTTTGAGACTAAATTAGCTCCATATTTTATGCAGTATTTTCGTTATTGATAGCACTTGTTAATAGTTTTACCCAAATGTGATTGTGATTATTATGCAATTGTTTTTTAGCATTCTATTATTATAAAAATAAAGTCGATGATGATGGTAATGATGATATTTCAGTACACTAGTAAGGAAAGAGACATGCCTTTTATCTATATTACTAATTTCCAATGTCAATAAAAATTGAAAGAAAACTAGGCAGCCTCCGGTCACATAAAATGTATATACGGTTGTGTTAGAAACCCAACAAGTCGGCAAAAATACAAACGCAACGAAAAGTTTCCGATTTTGACTGAAAATGCAAATATTTGTGTTTTCCAGCGTATTTTCTTACCGTTCACACTGTCCGAATTCTCATATCCAGTGTGTCACTATTTACGACACATTTGAGGTTAAACGGCAGCAAGGCTTCAAGGAATAGCCCTTTTTAATATTTGGTATGTGATGCATTAATAAACAGCAACCTTTTTTTTATTTTTTTGGTCATCTATTGTATACTGTCAGTATACAATATTGTATTATTTCAGACTTCGTGAAGACGATTTTGTTAAAACCTTTAATTTCTTCATATGTTACATGAAGAGCAAATATTTGAAATGTGTCATGTCCAATGTGCCAAAAATTGAGTTCTTTTTCTTGTTTTTATTTAGAAGTTTATTTCCAGAAAGAAATGTGAGATGTCTTACAATGCATAAAGTAGTACTCCATTCGATGAATTAAACACAGTGTTGGAAAGTGTAATATTTGTGCAATATTTTTCATTTCTATTGGAAAAGAGTGACCTGGACGTGTCACATTTAGAATGGTTGCTCCTCATATGACTGTATTTTACTGGTTTTAATGGTTGCTTCTCATACGGTTCTTGAGCAATATGCGTGCTTCCTTGAGCAAATTTTCTGTTGTATTCCACCAGTGGTTTACTGTTTCCTGGATGGATTATTCCACTTGTGGATTGTCATTGCCTTTCATTGGGTGGGTGATGATGTAGGTGACATTTATGGATGAATTACGGGAGATTAATGCTTATCGAGAAGATGATGCTTCAGATGTCATAATGTGGTACGTATTGTACACAAAGGATAAGAAACCAACACGTCACTCCCACTTGTTAAACTAGTGGTACCGGGAGAAGTTGCTCAGGGCATTAATTGATGTCACTGCAGTGCCTCTGATCGAAGGTTCTGGGTTTCGAGTCCCGACAGTGGCAGTATTTTCGACATTATACTTCGATTTCTTTTGAACTGCATTTGCAGGTCGTCAGTTGTCACGGTGTCATACAATCGGGAGCTTATACGTCACAACAGTGACGTCCCAATGGGGTCATTCAACCTCCCGATTGAATGATTACGTCAAGTGCAGTTACGTTTAAATCGAAGTATACCCGGTTAACTAGGTCGGGTTCTGTCGCTGTCTGATGTAGAATTATAGCGGCTGGCTGTTCTGATCGGTAGTTTCCCGTGGTTTCTCCGATCAATACCAGGAATACCAGAGCAATACCCTATCAAACGGGCCACGGACCAAGCGCTATATTTTCTTCTCAATCGTTGTCTTATCCTTGCTGCTTACACACATTTACACTAACATGCACTACATTATCACACACGCCGGGAGACTGGTTGGGAACTTAGAGCTTATTCCAGCTGGGGTGGTTTCCCCCACTGGTGGGAGGTACCTGATTGGGTTAAACCCTGCTAGTAGACAATAGATCGGCGCTGGATCTCTCCATTCAGCAGGGACGATCACCGTCACCTGAGGAAAAAAGCACGCTCTTCACTTACGGGACTAATGACCTTAGCAATTGACACGTCCGGAATCACTAGTAATCAATCAATCAGTGGTGCTAATCCAGCACCTACTTTCTCTACAATTATTTCTAAATTTGTAATTTTAGGAAATTCACAGAGGTAAAAAAATGAGACTTGCGTCCTTCTCTTCAGCGTTTTCTATGCTTTCCAGGAAAATGCTTAATCCAAAAATGTGGAGTCACTTTTGAAAATGTAATTGATGGTTAGTGTAAAGTATCCCAAAAAATTAAAATATACCTTTCAAACTCGCAGGTCCTTGAATACATTTAAATCGACTTTAGAGAAAATTGGCTGACTGGTTTAGGAACTAATCTTGACCGTAGACAGTCGGACAAACAGACAGACGATTTGCATACAATTGATTTTTCGGTATTAAGGACCCACCAATCATAGATTTGGCCACACAAGGTGATAGAGGAAGTAATTTACTATACAAAGAAACAAGATTTAAGAACTTGTTTGTTATCAGAACGGCGTTATCAGGAGTAGCTAAAACTCCATCCAACTTGAACTTGGATTGATTAATTGGTTGATTGATTGTTTTCTCCGAGTTCCCTTCAAACAGCAGCTGAATTGAATCTAACTATTTCGGTAGTGTCAAAAATCCAGCCACCATCGGGACTCAAACAAAAGGACCTCCCGATCAGATGCAGTGTAGAAACATTAACAGTTGATGACCTGGGTGACTGCAGTGACATTACCAATTTATTGTCAGAGGAATTGTAGTGACACATGATACCCTGAGGTACCTTACGGTGCGAGTTTGGAAGCTGGTGCAAGCACCTGTGTAACGGAGGTCTGAACGTATTATTAACACTCCCCAAATACTCTCAATCAAGTGTTAGTACCATGATATTGAAATTATGTGATTAATAGAGCTAGAGATATTAAAAGCTAAAAAAAAATTCTTGTGCACCGAGAATACCCGGTGGACTGCTGGTGAATACAGCGATTAAAGGAATTTGTGTACTCTGTAACAGCAGATAGAAATATTTAAATACAGTTCATAATATTTAATAACAGATTTTTTCAAGCGAAGTAATGTATCAGGTTAGAATTCAAATAATCCCGTTACGAATTTTGTTATTCTAGGATTAAAAACCAGTTTCTTCATACTTACTTTAATTGCCCTCCTGACGAATATGCATACTTATGTGGAGGTTATTTCGTTGTGCGTAGGTTTTTGGTAATGGTCTTGTGAGCCTAAAACCAATTTAACTTTCAAGAAGGAGGTTCAAAGACCGAGAATTTGTACGCACGATACTTTTTTCGCGTTTGCACGGAAACTTCAAAGTAGTGTTCCTTGAATATTCTAGCAGTTTTGCAGAAAGTAACCTTTACTTTTAATAAGTTTCAAGAGAACTTCCATTCCTGTTGCATTTGCAAACAATGTTTCAACATGAAATACTGTTTCGTTTTGCAACTTCCTACGATATAAAACTGAATTCACATGCACAAGTATTTTTGGTACGCTGAGAAGACAAAACTAAGCCTTAAGTCAGTAACTGGAACACAAACCTTCGGAAAAATGTGTTTGTTAACGGCGAATTGTATCAAAACTATTAATAACATACAAATATTTTTAAAAAATCAATTACTGCAAACAATTATACAAACTTATCATATTCAATTATATTCACACAAATACCATCATTTTTTTATTTTTATTTGCAAGAAATTGTTCATAATCAGGCATTTTACGCCACAAATAATGATCCATTAGCATTTTAGGGCACGAATCATTGCGTCATTCGGACGGAGCAGCCGACTGCCGTTTTCTCGCACAGATGTCAAAGAGAGGTCACATGAAGGTTTCTTTTTCGCAAAATTTATTCTTTCATAAATTTATAATGATGTCATATAAAATAGAGAGTATGCAACGCGTTTATAATGTACCTTTATTGCATTCGTACAAATTTGAAAAGTCGTTCCTAACGTCGCTCATTTCAAAATATGTACTCATGCAATTAAGCTTAACATAAATTAATTGCACAAAATACTATTAATACTTTTACTACTATTAGTATTTTCTCCATCTACTAATTATTAAAAGCAATTCAAGAAGCAAAAAGTTTGCTAATTGAATTAACATTACAAAAATTAACTGGTGAAGCAAAACATACCGTATTAAAAATTGTCAAATTTAAGAAGAAATGTTTAAAAAAATGTATCTTCAGTGACCATCAATAGTGCGCTTTCAAGTGACGGTCTTACTGACCACAATTTGTTTCATTTGGCGCAAGAGATAGGTCGCGACATTACTTTCGAACCGATTTTATAAGCTGAAAGACCTTAATAAACTGCCACGCAATCTGTCGCTCGCCAGTTCGAAATAAAAAGCGCTGACAGAGACGAAGCGACGCTGGCAGCGAGCAGGCGGGTCTTTCGCCACGGCGACGTTGTGCGGGGCGCGCCGCGGCGCAGCGCGGAGCGATGAGCGGTGGAGCGGAGCCGCGATGGGACGGGGCGAGGACAGAACGGGGCGAGGCGTAGTGGGATGGGGTGAGGGTGGGGCGAGGCACAGTGAGGCAGGGTGGGGAGCGGCGGGACAGAGCAGGGAGAAGGGGGGAGTGGACGGTGAGGCGCGGGCGTGGAAGGATGGGGTGCGGGTGGGACAGAGCAGGGGGAAGGGAGGACAGGACGGGATGAGGCGCAGCGAGAAAGGAAGAGGCGCGGAAGAGATAGGGTAGGGGGATGGGGCGAGGCGCAGCGGGTTGAGGTGGGTCACGGCAGGACAGGGCAGGGGGAAGAGGGGACAAAGCCGGGTGGTGTGAGGCACAGCGTGAAGGGATGGGTTGCGGGCGGGGCAGAGCAGAGGGAAGGAGGACAGGATGGGTGATGTGCGGCATGAAGTGATGTGATGGGGGGTGGTCTAGATAGGGTAGGAAGATAGGGTCAGGGGGCCGGAGGGATGGGGCGAAGCGCAGTGGGGGCGTGGCGCGCGGCAGGTCACTGCAAGGGGAAGGGGGACAGAGGAGGACGGGGCGAGGCGCGGCATGGAGGAGATGGGTCGCGGACGGGACAGTGTAGAAAGATTGGCCGGGGAAAAGAAGGTGCGGGTTGCGGAGGGATGGGGCGCGGCGCGATGGGATTGGACGCGTCGGGAACGGATGGGCCGCGGAGAGATTGGGTGGGGCGGAGCTGAGCAGTGCAAACAGCTATTTGAGAAGGGTGGGCCAGGAATGAAACGAGCGGGGCGGGGTTACTGGTTGTGGCGCTACGGGGTGAAACGGGACGGAGCGGAGCGGGGTATAGTGGGGCGTGGCGGGGAGGGGTTTGCGACAGACTGGTGAGGCATGGACGGGGGCCATTGAGGGACGGTGTAGGGCGGGACAGAAGCAAGAAGGCGGGGTGGGCTCTAGAGGGGTGGGGCGTGGAGAGGTTAGGGGGTAGGATGTGTTGCGGAGGGAGGGCGTCAAGGGGTGGGGCACTAAGAGACGAGGTGGGGTGGAACGGAGCAGCGTAAAGAGCGCCTTTGAGAAGGGCGGTGAGCGCTGGGCCGCGGTAGATAAGGGCGGGGCGGGGCGGAGCGAGATGGGGTGTGTGGCGGAAGGATGAATTACGGGGGGGGGGACTGGGATTGGGCAGGGCGCGATGGATGCTGCGGGGCGGGTGGGACTCCGAGGAATGGAGCTTGAAGGGGTGAGGGGCGGAGGGGTGAGGCCCTGGGGAATGGGGCGGGTAGGGGGAAAGGGCGGGGGCAGGGTGGGGAGGAGAGTGGCGGGAATGGCGGTGTGCGGGGAGGGGAAGGGCGGGGGAGAAGCTGGGAAGTGTGGCGGAGGGTGGGGCGGGAACGGGCGGTGCGGGTGGGACCCGAGCGGGGTGGATAGAGCTTGAAGAGGTGAGGGGCGGAGGGGAGGGACCTTGAGAGGAGGCGGGAGGGGAAGGACCGGGAGTGGGGTCGGGGATGGGGGTGGGGCAGGGGGCGGGAAGGTGTTAGGGGGCGGCGCAGGTCGGCGCAAAGAGCGCCTTTGAGAAGGGCGTGGCGCGGCGCGGCGCGGCGTGCGCGCGCAAGGAGCGCCTCTCGTTACGCGGCAAGTGTCCGTCTCCGCGCACCGGCCGGCTGCGGCGCCGGAGAGAGGCTTTTAAAACCATTAAATATGCAGCCCGGCCAGATCGACCCCGCCCCTTCCGCCCCACGAGCCCCGCCCGCGCCAGGTCATCTCGAGACCGCCTCGCCCCCTCCGTCCACCAGCACAGCTCGCATTCTCGACTCACTCACCTGAGGCTCTCCCACCCGACCCCCCGTAACCTCACTTTTCATCCTTCTTCTCCCAACCGACCGCTCCATCCTTATGCTCCCTCTTGGTACATTCAGTCGAACTTGCATGGTCGACTCACCTCAGGCTCTTCTCACCCAATCCTCCATGTTCCTTCACATCTTTTCTTCTCCCACCTGACCCGCAAACCTCGCGCTCCTTCTAGCTGGACTTTGCTTCGCCGCGACCCGCTTCGACAACCCATCCGAGCTAGCACGGCCGACTCACTCACCTCAACCCCTCCCACCCAATCCTCTATATTCCCCCACTTCTTATTTTCTGCTTATATCTGACCCACAACCCTCTCTTCTTCCAGATCTCCTCTGCTCTATCCCGATCGTCCACTCCGCCCCCGTTGTATGCCCACTCCCAGCCCACTTCGCCTGGTTCAAACTCGCTACCCGCACAGCATCTCACTTTCTCATACTTATCCGTCTGCTCACACCGCCCTCCTCTCTTGCTTCACTTGCCCTTCGGCTCTCCTTCGCTCCGCACCTCCCAGAATACATTCATCAGCTTCTATCACCACTCTCGGCTTGCGTATCCATGCCTCTCGCCTCCCCGATCGTTTCTTATGCGCCTGCCTTGTGTCCCCCTCTCCGACGTCATGCCTGCTCCTTCTCCCTCTTTTCATCCCCTGTCTGCATGCCCTTCTCTCTTTATCCCTCTCGTAAAACAACCACGAATGCTCTCACCCCTGCTCACTTCCCCCTCCCAACACCTTATGCCTAGCCTGAACCAGGCCATCTCCAACCTGCTTCATTCACCCCACCAAATTTGTCTATTAACCCCCGACAAGCTTGAAGCGACTCTGGCCTAGAATTCTTAGAGTAAGGGTCTCGATTTTCGACACTAGTCGTGAAGTAAGATTGAATTCAACCACCGACTGAAGGAAAATTCTAGCGGTTGCTAGCTCTCATCGGTAATTTTCTATGGTTTCCCTGATCAATACCTAGCGAAAGGACGAGCAGAATCCTAATAAACGGGTCACAGCTCCCGCGCAATGTTTCCTTCCCCTTCCCTGTCCTATTCTCTCCCCTGACTTACTCTACAATATCACACATGTAGGAAGACCAGTGGAGAGCTTTGAGGAGCCACGGTTCACCTTTTCTTCGCGCTGTCGCTCGCTGCCTTGAATGCCCCCTCAACTCTGATTTGCCCAGCCTTTTCGCTGAGATTCCCATAACTTCCCTTCTTCCTGCTTCTTTGCTCGCGCGCATTCAATGGCCCACCCGAGTAGTTCTTAGACCGGGTTATTCAGCCTTACGCCGGACAACCCAAATCCACCCCACTCCAAGTCTTCTCACTTTATGCATTTTATGAACGTCATTTTATGCTTCTGGAAATGTCCATTTAACCCATTGTAGTTTTTATCGGTTTTTTAATCATTTTAGTTTGAGAATATCTTATTGCAATAAATAACAAATTTAAATTTCTAACTCGTTATATTCATTGATTTTTGCAACTGATTTAGTGATGTTCCTACTTCGGAAGTTGAGGGTAATTCTTCTTAAAAATACATAAAACAGAAGCACAATTTTTCAACTTCTTAAATATTTCCTTAAAAATTAGTACCGGAAACAAACATTATTTTTAAGAGGCACTGTTGCAATTGCAGCTTATCCACATTTTAAACGAGAAAAAGTTTGCTCTGAGCAAATATGAAGTCAATTGTGTATACTTAATACAAGCTATTCGTATTTCTCTGTCTTCTACATAATTCTCCAGATATTTCTTCTCCTTTAACAAATCCATTTGTGTCTTTCATCTTTGCTTAATCCTGATTTCGTTGAATTTCCTAGAGATTTGAGGACACCCTGATATTAGATATGAGATCGTAAAATTCCCATCCAACCTAATGAAATGATTTTTCTTAAGCCAACTTTGAGAATGTTTATTAATTCCAATTTAGACTGCATTAGTATAATTATAGCTTTTTTGCGATTTATGGGATTCATATTGAAAGAAATACTCGAATTGGATATTTGCATTAAAATGATGGCGTTAAGTGAAAAGTAAAATATTATACTTGTTACCTTAAACAGAGAAGCTTACAGAACTTAAGGTAATGAAATTTAGATTTCTTTGCATTTAAAATAATCATGGTTTAAAGAATGTTTTAAAATACTAAATGTAAACAGTGGATAAACAATAAATCACATTAATTTCACAAAATGTAGAATGATATAATTTGGTAAAATTGTCATTAAAAATTATATTAATAATTAGATGCAAAAATAGGTAGATAGGAAAATGATACACTAATGATCTGATGCTTCCCCTCGTGACTACTGTTACAAAAATGCACCCGACCTCATAAGGGTGAATAAGTCCCTGTGATGACTGGTGCCTTTCACGTGCACCCCGTCATTCCCAGACGTGGCCGTCAGCGCCTGTCCGTGTGGCTCTGGGCGGCCCTTGGCTCTCCTCTCCTGCCGCCATTAGTCGTCCGGCGATCAAACTGCCCAGCCACTCCGACGCCGTTCGCCTTTCACCGCCCCTTAGGGGGCTCCTCTCGGGTGACGCCCGCCGCTCACCACGTCGCTTTCCCACGCCGGCCCCCTCTGCACCAGCCCTTCTCTAGCCGCGCCTCCCAGCCAACGGGTGAAGACTGATGATCTATGAATGGTGTACGCAAATTCTCTCTCTTTGGTTAATAGCCATATGGCTGGTTAGCAGTCCAGAAACCCCAGACAAATACTATAGGAACAATACAGGACTGTCTGCACTTGGCACGGCAGCCCGCTTAAGGGCCATGGCCTACCTGCTGCGTCTCGACTTCGCGACCATGAGTTAAGGGAGTATGTGTAGTTTGCACGAAGACATCCCTGCACCGTATTCTAGACTTCTCAACGTCACGCAGCAACATAGGACATTGCAAGGAAAACGCAGACTATAATCTTTCCCGACTGCGAACGGAACCCGAGGTTGCGTCATGAAAAGCGAGCACGCTGTCCAATGAACTAAACCGCGAGGACGACACTCGGCGATAAAAAGGGTGACACTTGAAGCTAGTGACCCTAGTAGCAAGAACTATCATAAACCATTGTGATACCAAGTACAAAGTGTAAGATTTTGACAGACTTTTAGTTTATTTACGATTTTGCTTACTTACATTTCGCAGAGTGATCCGAAAGTTATTGTATATGTATTGAAAATTGAATTAGCCGCAGATTTTTCAGGTCACGTCATTAGGTTTGCTAGTGAGCAGTTGTCTAGTATTAAAAGTATGATAAAGGTTCAAAGGGTGTTGTATTGTCTACATAGGATTTGGTGGAGGGCAGGATGGGGAAAGCAGGAGGTGGGCGGAGGAGTAAATAGGTCGAAACGGAAAATTATCGGGGCAAGAGCGAAGGTGGGTAAGGATGTGCGAGTGGGGCTGGGCGGGGACGGTCAAGAGCAGACTGACAACAGTCAGACAAAGGTAGGCGTTCGGGTGCGTGACGGCGGATTGCCGAGAAGGTTTATTGATAGAGGGTAGGGGGAGTTGCAGTCGAGGTCGGGTGAGTGTAAGCAAGTGAGTGTGAAGTGGATGAGTGTGGGTGAAAGTGAGTTAGGGTAAGTCTGAGGGAAGAGAGGGCAGATTTGGGCAGGTATGAGTGAGTATGAGTGATTAAGAGTGAGTGTGAACGAGTGAGAATATGACGGTGAATGAGGGTGGAAGAGGATGAGTGAGAGTGGTTGAGGATGAGTGAGGATGCGCGAGAACGGGTGAGTGAGTGAGGGCGTATGAGAATGAATGAGGGCGTGTGAGGGGGTTTGAGGGCGGGTGAGGTCGGATGAGGATGAGTGAAAGTGAGTGAGGGCGGGTCAGGGTGAATGAGGGTGAGTGAGGGTGTTTGAGAGAGGGTGAGGGCGGATGAGGGTGAGTGAGGATGACCGAGAGTGAGTGAGGGCGGGTGAGGACGAATGAAGGCGGGTGAGGGCGGATGAGGATGAGTGAAAGTGAGTGAGGGCGGGTCAGGGTGAATGAGGGTGAGTGAGGTCGTTTGAGAGAGGGTGAGGTCGGATGAGGGTGAGTGAGGATGAGCGAGAGTGAGTGAAGGCGGGTAAGGGAGGGGGAGGGCGAATGAAGGCGGGTGAGGGCGGATGAGGGTGAGTGAGGGCATGCGAGGGCGGGCGCGGGACCACGAAAGCAAGTGATTGCGTGTGAGAGCTGGCAAAGGCGAGTGAGAACGAACGCCACCGGACCAGGGTGGGCGTGGGGCGGCGGCGGCGGCGGCGGGGCGCTGGCCTACAGTAAACACGACTTGCGCGGCCGCGCGGGGCGGCCATTGTCCCTGCGCCTAATGCTGATAATTGAATGGGGCGAGCCGTTCGGCGACCGCAGCGCGCGACCTTCTGAGCGCAGAGCCGCTGCCCAGCGATTTGCGCGCGAGCGCCCCCGGGCAATAAAGCTTTGAGGAGCCGCCGTGGAACGGACTTTGCAACACCGCTACCCAATTGTTCTCGTTCTTTTGTTGCGCAATTTAGCCCAGAGAGAATTCACTCAAACGACTGTCTAAAAAATGTATTAAACGTACATAAATACTGGGAAAATGTCACAACGATACGTTTCTTTTATGAAACATTGACTTTTTTATTGTTCACATGCGTCTTTGACCCCTGTTAACATGCAACCCTACAGTTTTGTTACGTGCATTTGTGTCTATCTGTTTGTTAAGAAATGTAACATCCTGAGCAACGGTTTTAACATCCTTAGCAATGTTAATAAACAACAAACGATGCTCGCATGTCGAATGATTATTATAAAAATATGGCGATGTACAAAAGAAATCAGATATAAAAAATTCAGAACAAAAGTAACTCATATTAGTTTCTGGAATAATTATTGTTAAATGTAATATTATTAATAGTGCAATTAGAAAATATATGTAACCCATTAACATCATTTTCCTGGCATTTCACCGAATTAAACCCTTCTTGGGTAATCAAATTTACTGGTGATGTGAAGGTGTCGCCATTGGAAGTTGACACGCCAACTTTCTCACCGAAAGTCATTTCTTTAGGTTCAGGAAAATTATTTGCATCCACTCTTTTCGAAATATTTTATACGAATATAGTTGAAATAGATATATTGCTAGCAACCACCTACAATATTGTACTTACGTACGGCAGCCATAAAATTAATTCGTTTACTATCGCAGTAATGTAAATTTTTGCATACATTTTCTCGGCTCCAATATGCTCGGCTCCGCTATGCTCCGCCACGATTTTTAATTTTGGCCTCTGCAGTAATATCACTCATAACGTAACTAGGAATGTTAATAGCTAAAAACAAAATATCGTTACGACCATTGACCAGAAATGAAAAGTTTAAGACTTTTGAATTGTTCTCATTGAAAGGCTCTTGTAGAAAAAGCAATGAAATATACGAAATATTTTATTGTATCATATGAGTCGTTGAGAGGAAAAGTGATGTAAGTCAAAAAACATATTTTCCGGAAAATGACATCTAAACGAAAAACGCTGTAAAACTATAATGATTAGAAATAAATGACAGTGTTATGAACGTGTTAGGGGGATATTCTTTTAACTTACTACAGAGGGTTTGGACTGAAACATTACTTATTAATTAATGAACTATTTTATTGATTTTCATCACTTTTGTCCACACCGTTTCTGAAAACTGTTACCTACATTTCAACAATTTGCATGCACAATTTTCATCTGAGGCAGTAATGTGTTGGAAAAATAAGGCTTTGTCATGATTTTCAACCAAGTGGGAGCAACTTTGAAGTTGGGATTTTGACTTGTGCCCGTACTCCTAAAAGCGATTACATTATTGTTTGTTATTTACATATTTTATCATAACATCAATTTAATTTATGGATGCAGATAAT
Source organism: Acheta domesticus (assembly GCA_031308135.1). Taxonomy (NCBI): domain Eukaryota; kingdom Metazoa; phylum Arthropoda; class Insecta; order Orthoptera; family Gryllidae; genus Acheta; species Acheta domesticus. The sequence goes on along the minus strand of JAHLJT010000631.1, from coordinate 194,673,685 downwards.
CCAGAAGCTATTTCTCGGGAGCCCCAGGAAGCTGTTGTTTTGTCCCACCTGTGACTTACACCACAACTGCATGCAGTGGTATGAAAAACTTGTTGGCTACATGTGCATTGTGCTGGCCTCCAGCTAAGAAATATTTAAGTTTGACTCACACCATTTTAGCCCGTTATGGAACTTTAAACCATTCATCTCAAATTTTCCAAAATTTGACTTGTACCACTTTTGCTCTCAACGGCTCATATATGTAATTGTCACTTTAGGTCGATTGTTCGACTTTACCGGTTGACTAACGGTGTCCCTCATGCCTGGGGCTAATTTAATTACTACGCTAGGGGGGGATCAAAGTGTAACTACATCCCTTCGCCGTAACTAGCTAATTCTGTCTGCCTGAGCATTTGTTCACATAGCTACAAAAACTGAGACGATTTCAAAAGAAAGCTACAACTCTATTTTTGCCTCGACCGAGAATCAAACTCGACACCATTCTAGAGAAGTTTTGTGTCATATATATATATATATATATATATATATATATATATATATATATTGAAACGAATTGTTATCACTTACGTGATAACAATACGTTTTGGCGCATATTAAGAATTTGAATTGCGCGGCAGCGGCCGGCACACCACGGAGTCGGGTGCGAGGAACCGGAGTCGGTTCGCGGCGAGAAGCCGAAGGCCACGAGGCGCGACACATGTAGCGTCATGCACGCTCAAACGAGCAGACGGTAATTTCACCGGATGTGGAACAAAGGGCTGGACATCTGGCGTGGTGACGCGCAATGACGCATCGGTTTTTCCGAGCGAGCGAAGCGTCGTCTCAGGTGCAGGGACGGGCAACGGTGGCGGCGGGCGGCGCCATGGCGCCTATAAAAGCCGGGTGACGAACGCCCCATTCTTCTTTTCTGTAGTTCGAGCTGTGTGAGTAGGAGGCTGTGCGTCTGGCACGCGGAGGGGAAGCCGGCATTAGTTTGTCGTCAGTCATGAGACATGTAGGTTTGTCTCGGCAGAGCGGTGCATCACACCGAGGGGAAACGTTTGTTGTTCGGGCGGTGTGGTAGCCGCACTGTAATTTCACTTCTTGTGGTGGGCTGTATTTATTTACTTAGTAGAAGGCAGTGTTATGGGGTTTTACGACTTCGGTCTGTGTTTTTTCATTAATAAACCTACTGTTTATTCTACCCACCCTCGTCTGTGTTTTAATACATCCGTATGACGCCACACACAGTAGCGGAGAGAATGTCCTGGGGTGCGGACGTGCATAGTAGCGGAGAGAATGTCATGAGAGGCAGACGTGCGGAGCGGCGCGGACTGTTGATTGGTGAGATTAGCGAATGTGAACGTGATGCCGTAGGACTGAACGTGGTGCCGGAGGACTGGAAAGGCGTGGTGTCAAGGAAAGTAAGTGACGAGAGTGGAGCACTAGTTGGAAGGTGAAACGAGACGAGACGGACATTGGATCATGGTGGAGTGTCACCAGCAGTGAATGATCTCCACGTGGAGTGAATGGAACTATGCGAAGTAGTGGAACGGTGTATACCAGTGTTCGACTTCATTGGGAGCAAACTCGGTGAACGGTCGACGACTATTGCTGCCTGGGTTGAAGTCCACATGCGGATGCAGTCGAAACGTTGTGGGACGTTTAGAAGCACAACAGCGGCCACGAGTGGAATGGGGAGCAGCTAACGGCGACGGACGTCCACCGGTCTTCCGAGCGCAGCCGAATACAACGAACATACCCGAAGGGTGAGGCGGCGGACCCGACGTCGGCAGGCGGCGCATGGAATAAGCGACCGGGGCGGCATCGCAAGACCCCTTTCCCCGCGCCGGCCTCAGCCCCCGCGGCACGAAGGGATGCGGACGGCGCGGCGCTCGACGCCGGCGCGGCGGTGGAGGAGCGAGCAGGCAGCAACGCAAGTCAGGTTGGAGTATCAATAGTAAAAGCGGCTGGAAGGTTGGGGAGGGAGGATAAGTAGTCCGTGGAGAACAGTGATTTCGTGTTGAGGCCCCACCAAATATTGAAGTCACTATAGGAAGTGAACCCCCGGGAGGGCGGAGGATAGCGGAAGGGGTTATAGTCAAACGCAAGGGAAAAAACAGAATGAATACTAGTATAAGCGCCACAGGCAACCAAATTTGTAAAACAATTATTTCTGTAATAAAAAGTTCTTGTTAATCACCATTTTCAGTGTGCGCGTGATTTGCCGGAGCCCATTCCCGGACATGAATCCCTGTCTCCTTTCTTTCTTTCTTTCTTCTTTCTATTTTTTATAAATCTTGTGCAGAGTCTATCCACGACTCGTTTCAATATATATATATATATATATATATATATATATATATATATATATATATATATATACTGAATTTTTTAATATTTAGCGAAAACTTTTAAATCCTAAACAAGCCTTCTGTACTTTAATATTCTGCAGACTGTTATTGTTATGTGAATATCCTTGTACGATATTTGTAAAAGAAAAAATATATCTGATCGATTAGGCAAAAATAATTTTAATTTCATTGCACTGGGAAATTCTTGAAGTGTTTAAAAATTGTAAGTGAAATTAACATAACTTTATACAAGTTATTTACTTTCGCTTCAAATTAAAACAATCAAATAAATCAACACGAGTATCACATTTTACATAGTCATTAGAAAAAAATGCTTTACTTTGTGAACTCAATGTTTTCGACTATTGTTTTGCTGCCCTGCAACCCTGAAATATCTCCATCTTAATTTTCATCTATGTTATCTTTTGCATCAGATACGTCGTGAATTTTAGAATATTGCCGCGTCGTAATTTTAAATGCTTGCAATTTTTCTTGCCAATTCCTTTCATAATTTTTCTTTTCACGCAGCATCGTTAACTTTTGTGAAAAATATCTTTTCGCAGCGTCTACCGAGAATGTGTACATGGTATATGGCCCAATGAAACTCGCTTTCAGAGCTTGAATTATGTGTGTGTTTGTGCATCCCTGTAGGTGGGGTCAGTCTCGACAACCAAAAATGTCCCGGATGTAGATAAAATACATTCTGGCCGAGAACAACGTGATATTTCGTCCCCCTTCGACTTTCCAGATTAGTGTTAAATGACCTCCTACTAAAAACAAGTCGGACTGAAATAGAATCGCTTTAGCGGTGGGGGGCTGTTTTGCATTTGAGAGTTCCGCGGTTCGAATCGAACAGATGTGATTGGAATTTTCCGTCTCGCTCGGACACCATTAAGTGGATGCAAAACCGGTTTAACGTTAAGACCCATCCCGTTGCTAGCAACGAACTTACTTTTTGTGCGGTGCGGCTGCACCGAGCTGTAGCGTACACGACCGCGTGAGTGCTACCGCACAATACGGGCTGGTCCTGGCCGGGGCATGCGTTTCCCGTGTAGCCGAAATTGAATGCGAGTTCCGTTCGTAGCATCAGGATAGCGAACCTGTCTCACTTGAATTTAATCATTGAGAACAGAAACGAACCTTTGGCGGCAATAAAAGAAAACAGCTGCGGGTTAAAAAAGAGAAAGGAATGGCTACATCATGGAGACGCTGCGTGTTCCACACTGTATTAGCAGAGACGCACTTCGTAGCTCTCTACTTATTGCATAATACTTTCTTTCACTCTATATTTTTTTTAATGTGCGCATATCTGTGAATAGACGAACAATGTTAGTTCAGTCTTAACATACTGACCTTGATCTTCCGAATAAAAGAATAATCGTAACTTTCAGTACTTTTTCCTCTCGATCTAACGCTTCATATAACAATGTAGACCATTTAAGACCGATAATAATTTAATTAAATAACAAATCACAATGCGACAGTGCCAAAAATGCAACAATATATAATTTTTAATTAAATTATTTTATCTAAATATAAATGTTTAACAATTAAAAACTCAAAATATTGTTTAAGTATACGTATGCATATATAATTCCTTAACAAAACTAATAAATATCCCAAATATTTTGCACTGATTTTCTCATTTAAGAAACCTTAATTTTGAAAAACAAAAGAGAAGGGTATTATTGCGAAGAATTAATTTAAATACTAAACCTGCAGACTAAAATAAAACAAACACTGACCTACAAGTCTAAAACGCCAGAATTTCGAAAATGTGTATGTCGATTTTCTAATTTAGAGTACAATAAAGAAAGAAAAAGTATAGTGCAGTATTTTGTTGCATGGCTATTGTGGCTGCTTGAAAACATATTACCGCGTGTACATTCGGCGGGCAGTACTTGTATTACCTGACCAAACCGATAGCATAAGCTTCCACTGTCGTTCCAAAAAGCGAACATGCCGCGAACCTGCACTCCGCACAAAACCCGGCTGCGAGCGGAGGCGGGGGAGAGGGAGAGGGAGAGGGCGGCTCGATAAATAAATCATGCGATGAATCGACACGCGCAAGGGCCGGAAACGAAACGGGCCGCCCCCGCGCCGCCCCCGCGCCGCCCCCGCGCCGCCCCCGCGCCGCCCCCGCGCCGTCCCCGCGCCGCCCCCGCGCCGCCCCCGCGCCGCCCCCGCGCCGCCCCCGCGCCGCCCCCGCGCCGCCCCCGCGCCGCCCCCGCGCCGCCCCCGCGCCGCCCCCGCGCCGCCCCCGCGCCGCCCCCGCGCCGCCCCCGCGCCGCCCCCGCGCCGCCCCCGCGCCGCCCCCGCGCCGCCCCCGCGCCGCCCCCGCGCCGCCCCCGCGCCGCCTGCACGCCAACGCTGCCCAACAACCGCCGCTGTTAAACTTCCGTCACTAGCAGGTCATTGGCTCGTCATATCCCACCTCGGTCTTATTGCCACATTATTGATTTCTTCCTTCTTTACAGCGAACGATTCATCTCATTACTCTAGTTCTAGATCGTTGCTATTTTCTATCTGTAAGAATTCTTCATTGATTTTTTCTTTGCTTTAGATCAACTTCCAACGTTATATTCTTTTTAGTATCAATTTTTAGATCGCCTTTTTCACTCCTGTTTTCAATCTGTGAGATTCTCTTGTTGAACTCTTCCTTGGTTCTCTTGTATCGAAGTTCCATTAACACATTTCCATTACCTAATTTTTACATTCCCTCTTTTGATTCTGTTCATTATCTTCTTTTTTTTGCTCCTGTTCAATCAATATTTCGGGATCGTATTTCTTCCATCCAGGTCCCAGAAACTGACTTCTCATTGTCGGTTTCTCTCGAACCGTTTGCTACTCACTTGTTCCCGTTCAGTTGACGCTTATATACACTCTTGAACTAATATCCGATTACAGCCAGGCAGTATTCATCCTATTCCCTTGGTGATCTCATTATTCTTGCATTATTTTCAGTTACGGTCTATTTATCATTGTTTTTACTAATATTGTAGTCCTTCAGGGTTAAAATTTGAGAAACTTTTTGAATTTCCATTACACATTCTGCCATATTTCACCTTCGTCCCCACGTAGTCACATCCCTACATCTTTTAGGGACCATATTCGTGCCACACATTGTTTATTAATTTCTTTTTATTCCTCGTCACATTTTTACTTCCCGTTTCATTTTGTTCCGCAACCCTTTACAATTCGTCAGTGTCTCAACGAAATTGAGCCGTCAATGTCTTTCTCCTAGTGCCATTTTGTAGCGGTGCCGTAGCCACCGCTAGTTTTCATCATTATTCACCTTCGGAATTTTGATAATATCCAGTAATTTACGTAACTTCAACATTGTCATTGGGTCCTTGAAACTCACATTTGCCTTTGCATTCTCCTGCCTTCTTCTGACTTTGCTGGGTTATCAGGATGAAAAGTTAACTATTGACTCATTGTTTCCAGACGTCCATCCCCAATCATTGTTTCCTGCCGTTTTTAATCGTCCATGCAAATACTAAGTCGTAGAGTAACATCAGTGGCGTCATTAAACGTATTTTTCTTCCTCGCCGCTGTTTTGCCATCATTTTCACGTTTCTATCCTCTTCTTACCGCAAATTAATTTATGAATCATCGGCCTCATGTTTCATCTTTATTTTCTAAACTCTTTTTATTTGAATACTCAGAATGATATAATTCACTTATTTCTTTATCTCCGTCCCAAAGTTTTACGGTTCTCTTTGTGCATACTACAATCAATGAAATCGATCTTCATGGTCACCATATTACATTATTTTGCAATGTACACAATCTCCATGTACATACGTTCAAAATCTCCATGTACACAATTTGTATGACACTACAGCTTGTACGTTTAGCAAAATAATATTTTTGTTATTTTCAAAATAGTTTTTCTTCGTGCTAGTTATTTTCTCTAGTTTTTCAATCAATGTATGATTCTTATCTGATGATGATTTTATTGTAATTTCTTTTGATCGTTATTTTATTAAATTAAAGTGTTCCGAGCATGAATATTCCTGTACATATTTTACCAAATCCCCACTTATCCAATTACAATCACGATACCTTCATGATTTTCCGCTGCACAACATAATTACTCTTCACCATTATCATCCCCATATCAAGCAATTTTGTCATATTCACCTATCTGTCTCCTCACTCTACACACAAGAGCACAATTCCTTTCCCCCACCGGGGCTCCATTGACATGGTGCCATCAGCGACCGTTCGATCATTCACGGATTCTCTGCTTCCCACTCACCCCCTCACTTCAACTCTCCCCCCATCCCCCCCATCCCTCATCGATGCGACCTCTCCTCTCGCGCCAGCGCCGCCCGCGCCCTCGCTTCGTTATTTTCCACGTGTAATTACCCGGAAAGTCACCATCCAACGCCCACCCTCCCTCCGGCGGTTGGCCTCGCGCGCCGCGCCTCGCCCCGCCCTCCCCGCCCCACCCGCCTCGCCGCCGCGGGCGCTCACAAAAGCATCGGTCAAAACCCCGGCGATGACGCGCTGCCGTGGGGGCGAGAGGTGGAACGCCAAGTGGGGAGAGCAGGGGTAAAAAGGACGTGGGGTGGGAGGGAACGGACAGGGGTGGAGAAAGAGGGTGCAGAGCAATGCGGGGGCGGAGTGGGAACTGGTGGGGGGAAGGGCAGGTGTGAGAGATGTTGTTAGAGGTAGAATGCCAAGTGTGTGGGAAAAGTGGGGTAAAAAAGGACGTGATGAGACACGCTCCTGGGGTCAGAAAGAGGGTGGAGAGCGGTCGGATGGTGGACTAGAGGTGGGAATGGCAGGGATGGGGGAGTGCTCGAGGTGTGGGACGCCAATTGGTGTCGGTGAGAAAGGGGTTAAAAAGGACGTGGGTGGGAGGAAATGCACGCGGTCCGGGGTAGAGAAAGAGTGTGTAGAGCAGTGCAGGGGTCGGAGTGAACTGTTGCGGGGAAGGGCAGGGGTGGGAGAGGATACGAGAAGTGGAACGCCAATTGGTGTTTGTATGTAGCCATGTGAAATACGCCACGGCCTCTGAGAGGCATTCGGTGCGGAGCAAGAAGATACGGCGTGGGACACAGACGGGGAAAGAGCACGATGGCAAACAATGTAATGTTAGATGGAGGCGGGATAAAACAATACCTCGGGCGGGCGAAAACGGCCGCGGAAGGTGGCATGAGTCGGTGTGTGGGTTGGGGCTACGGACGGCTGGAAAGATAAAATGCAAATGCGGAATGCGAGGAAAAAAGTGATAAAGCAGGTTGCAGAAAGGGAGGATAAATATGTGGACAGTGGAACAGATAGGTAGGAGAGACATGAATTATATTCATGTACGAGAGGGGACCCGAATGACCAATACATTCCTAAAGAAATGAAGGAGAGGAAAGGAGATGGAGGTTGGAAGTAAAAGAATCGATGATAGGAGGAGAGCGGGGTGAGAAGGGAGCACACGGCAGGAGACTGCAGGCAGCCTGCTGAGCCAGACAGGGGTGGAACGCGTTGTAGGGTGCGAGGTAGGTACGGACGACGCTTTGAACCTGGCTGGGAGCGAGAAATGGTAACTGAAGCAGGACATGGGAATAGAAGAAGCGCGGATGGGAAGTCTGATAAGTGACTAAGGCAGGCAGCATAGCAGTGCTGAACATGGCGGGAAACTGGCGTCAACACGACGAAAGAAAACAGACACATGGCAGAATGAGCCGCAGGAAAAGGGAAAGGAGAGCCGTGCAGAGCGGGTTGCAGTGAGGACTGTGCCGGGACGCGGGGTGGAGTGCGACACAGAGAAAGAAAAGACAAAGAGCGATGAAGTTCCGGGTGAGGAGTGGGGTTGGGCACGAAACGGAGCGGTTTCGGGTACGATGTGAAAAGACGCAAGGAGTGTGGTTGGGCGCCAAACGGAGCGGTGTTGGGCACGAAGCGAAGAGAAGCGAGACGCGATGAGAAGCGAGGATGGGCGCGAAGTAGAGCAGGGTCCGATGTGGAGCGAAGGAGCGAGCGAAACGTGGTGGACCACGTGAAGAGGCGCGGATAGACCGTATCGCGGAAGCGGGATGCACACCGGTGATCGGAGGTCGCTGAAACGCCTGAAGGGCCGATGTGACGAGTTCACACGCGCTCGTTGGGCTGCCCGGGCGAATAATCCCGGTGTTTACAGTCGCGGGCTGCGTCGCCACGCGGCCGCCCTCATGCCCACTTTCGCCACCGCTGGCAGGGCGGCGCCACGGTCGCCTGCGATTCGATCACGGCCAACTTCGTTATTGCCCTGGCCGATGTGGTGGCTTTCAGCACATTGACCGCAGGTTCTCCTTGGAATACCACAGCGTGCGACTCCAAATGATGGTAGTTTAGAAGATCATCCTATTTGATTTTATCAATACGTCATCTACCCTGGAATCCGTAGAAATGTAGTCGTTTTTTCAAAAGCTTCATCTGTTTGGTTCTAACTGATGCTTTCTGAATTTCATAAAAAGTTTGCCGTTTATAAACCTGCCTAGCTGTAGACATTTCGAAACAATATTTTGCGGTAAATATGGTTATCTAGTTGAAAACTCACGAATACTCAGAAAATATGATCCAAATCACTTCATATTGTGAATAATTCTTCTTTTAATAGCGTATTTATCCCTAACAATATTTGTTTTTCCCCAAACTATGTATGTTAAATAGTCATCACCACATTCTGAATGTAGATAGTGACTTAATATTAACATCGACATTTAATCAGCTGTCCTTTGCTGATGTAGTTTTGTTTATATTCAGTGTTTCCAATGCAACGTACATCCTAAATATTTGGGAATTTCCATCTGCATTATTTTAATATCGTTTAAGTATTAATTTCGTGTTTGGAATGTCGAACAAAAGAAAATGTAACACAGATAAGCGTATGTATATTCTCAACTCCCCGCAATATTAGCCACCGTTCCCAATTAGTATCTGCCCTACTTTTTCACATCTGAGAAGGATTGATGTCTGATGTCTCTAGTGCTTCCAAGGAGACTAGTAAACCAACTAGTCAGTTCTCTGCAACTCAGAATAGAACTTGCTTGAGGATGTAAAGGGATATTTTCCACTTGCCCGGGGCTGATGAACTGGGCGACCCACTGCATGTGCCATGGCCCAGCAGTTGGATGCGAACAACTGGTCATTCGCTGCTGTTTTAGTCTGTGAAATGGAGGCAATTGGGCTTAATCGTCTCAATTTAGTAAAATGAGCGAGTGGCCATTCTTCTTGCTTGTGAACGGCCCTGACCTGTACCAACTATAGGCGACCTTTTTACCTACATTCCTTGTGAAGTGAAGGGGAAGTGGCAGCCAAGCAAGTATCATTTTTATTTATGCAAAATATTTCATGTCTGCAAAATGATTATATTATCAAAGTATAAGTTTAGTAATCACTAGGTGCAAACGCTCTGATACTGAACGTGGTCTAATATGAGCTGGGGTCTCCGTAAAGACATGTAAGAATCAAATAAGATTGAGTGAGGAAGAGAGAGAGTAAATCAAAAAAATTAATTACTGAAAGATTAACGATAAAATACTCTGACTCTATCTCCTAAACCTAAAGAAATGTGAAGGTGTACTGAGCAAAGAGGCAACATGTTATTTGGAATTTGCGTATTTCTCCACGATCATTAACGTTAACGGCATAAAATGACGGTACAACGAAAAAAAGGTGTTCTCTTTATTCGGCCAAAACATTTACATTCAGAACTCGGTACACAGCCATCAGAAACGTCGCGGTTTGACAATACTATTACCTCTGCAACAGCCGTCTGCCTTTCAACCAACGCGACGTACTGCCTCGGCGACGGCATCTACTGCCACAAACGGGACGCGCCAGCCGACAAAACTGTTTACCAACTGCAACCCAAACGCGTGAGATGGGTTTTGTGAGACGCCTCGCGCGCGAAAATTCCTCTGTGCGGGGTGACAACGCGACCCTGTCAGTGCGCAGTGGACGAGGAGCCACAGGAACTCACACACAAACACAAGAACATGCGTAAAAACGGGTAGCGAGGTACAAGAGCAAGCGAGGCAGAAAGGAGAGAGCGAAGGTAAGGTAAAGAAAGAGATGAGGCAGAGAGAGAGAGGGAGGGAAGGAAAGGAATGAAGGGAGGGAGGGAGAGAAAGTGTAAATGAGGGCCGGGGAGATAGAAGGAAATAGAGGGATAGAGAGAGAGGGAGAGAGACAAAGGCAGAGAAAGAGAGGAAACGAGAGAAAGATAGGGAGCAAGAGAAAGAGAACGAGCGAGAGAAAGAGGGAGCAAGAGAGAGAAATAGGGAAAGAGAGACGGAGAGAGAAAAAGAGAGTGAGAGTTGCAGGGAGGAAGAGTAGGAGAGGGAAAGATGGAGGGAGACATAGGGAGAGAGCGCTATTGAGACAGATACAGAAAACAAAAAGAGGATAAGGGACTAAAAAATGTGATATAGACGAGAAGAGAGAGAGAGAGAGAGAGAGAGAGAGAGAGAGAGAGAGAGAGAGAGAGAGAGAGAGAAGGAAAGCCGCGAGAGGGAAGCAAAAACTGGCGGTGCGACCATCATCGCTAATTGTAATTGAAATTTCGGCTGCGGCGTCGCGCGGCGCGTAGGCTCAACGAGGCGAATTACTGTCGCGCGGCGTTTGCAGGGCGGCTGCGCACGTCACAGGGCGCGCAGGCACCTGCCGCGTTTGTTCGCCGCCGTCTCCGTCACCCTTCTGCCGCTTGCGCTCTGTTGCAGATGCAGCGCACGCAGGGCAGGATTAATATGTGAAAGGGTTCTACACATCACAAACCATGGCACATAATACCACTGAAATAATGAACATATATAGCCAAAAAATACTTAAACTATAACATTTGCATTTTAAAATTTAATATTATAATATCTTTCAAAGTTATAAACGAATATAAAAATTTGCCTGTGCAACATACGCAAGGACGGATTAATATGTGTAGGGGTTCCTAAACATCACCAGTCAATGGCATCTAATAATATGGAAATAATGTTCATACGTAGTCAAATTATAACATTAAACTATAACATATATATATATATATATATATATATATATATATATATATATATTTTTCAATGTTATGAATGAATATAAATATTTTCCTGATAAAATAGGGAGGTGAGGTACGCAAGAACGGATTAATGAGTGAAGGGATTCTAAACATGACCAAAATATGGGACATTTTAAAAAATTTGAAATGTTGAACATATGTAATAAAATGGTATTGAGATGAACTATGAAGTTTTAAATTTTAAAACGTTATATTATTTTTAAACAGATATGAACTATTATAAATTTTGGCTAAAAATAATTGAGGTACATTATTCTGGAGGAAATCAGATCCACGTGCTTACCATACATCTGTATCAATCCACCTCTCAGTGTGTGCCGATCCCTATTGGGGCGCTTAGCAAGTTAGAACATTGCGTTTCTATTCTTCGATTCTTATTAGCGCAGTCGGAGAGGGGGATTCGATTGATAGGTTTATTAAATTTCTTTAAAAACATAATCATTTTTCAATATTTTTGTACTTGGTATTTTCAAGGGATTGATCATTTTAAAAGAAATGAGTATTGATATGTATTTTTCAACATCAGTATTTAGGATATTGAATAAAATTGTTAATTTGGGTCATTTATAAAAAGGTTCGGGCTTTCAAAGCATAGATATAATATACTATAACCATTTTACATCGTTTTACATACCTTTTGCTTTAAACCGCAGCGTGCTATGTGCAACAAAACTTACAATGGGTATGTCTCTCTGTATAAAGCACGCAAAGCCACATGATTTTTGTTTTAAGGCTTTGGAGTAGATATTAACAAAAAAATCTAATCATCATGTAACCAACATTTTGTCACACGATAAACATCGGTATAGTTGAAGGAAATTACTTTGTTTAATTAATTTATATTTCACCCATTATCAGATGCAATATATTTATGCAGTAATTGCGAAAACAACCTAAGGTACGTCTTGCACGTACGATTCTAAGGTACGTCACGAAAGTGCAAAAAGTGCAAGTTTGAGGAAATTGCTTACCTTGTTCTACATACAAAGTTAGGACTACGAAGTAGAGAGCTGTGTTATCAATTGTTTATAAAATCTGTAATCAACTACCATCCAACATGCAATTCTCCACTTTATAATCCCTATTTCACACACGTAATTCACCATTAAATAAGTTTCTTTCAAAAAACATTGTCTTTTTCTTTAAAGGCTTTGACGTGATACAGACGAAGTGTGTAATGTGTGGGGATACAGATATTCACAATTCAATTTATCTCATCTGATTTATTACTTTATGATTCTTCTGCAGTCAGCGAGCACGGGTGCATAGTGTCTTATGCAGAACCTATTCTCATGCTAATTCTTATTTTGTTTCATTTTTTCAAAAAATTGAATATCATATATTTACGTCTTTAAAATATTTTCAATGAATAAGTTATCTACCCAAGAAACTTTTAAAAAAATGAAAATGTATACATTGAAAAATAACTCTAAAATTTGCCATCTATTGCTCATACTTCACCTCCACTTTCCGTCTTTGTTTCTCTGTGTCTCCAAAATTCATTGAAATTGTGTCCGTCAATCTTGTGTCCATTGAATGCATGCGTACAATGCCAACAACACACACGGCGAGCGCTGTTTGTACACTTGTTACCAAACCCTGGAATCCGCCCCAACTCCTGCCCTGTGGACCGCCTCACAACTCTCCAATAGCACCGACGCCCATGACAGACACAAGCGGAAGCCCGCGCGTTCAAACGACATCCCGGAAGAGGGAGGGGGCTGAAAGAGATACGAGAAATTGTTGCAGGGGTACGCTGCCGTGCCAAAGGGGTTGCCATGGATTGCGGTAATGACAAACATTACATTACAAACGGAACGAGGCGGATAGCTGGAGAGGCGAATACACAGATTTGACAAAGAGCGCTGAATTTGTCGATCTCGTGTGGCAATACATTGCAGTGAAGTTACAAGGATAAGATGAATGGGGGGAAACTATTTTTGAAGCAGGATCAAAAACATTAAAAATTTATGTCTTTGAACAAAAAAAAACAGAAATAACTATGCATGTTCTTCGAGACAAATAGCTTCATCGATCTCTCTCACTGATCTATTCAACTTTCTTTATAGTGTCTATCACTTGTATTTTTTCTTGAAGAATCTCTTATTTCATTTTATTTGTTACACGACTGTTTGTTACAACATGAAATATTTCCATTTTGTAACTTTTAATATTCATTTGTTGACGCACTTCTTGAGGTAAAACCGAATGGTACTAATATTTTTAAGAATTCACGACCAACATATTGCTTCTACAGAGACCGGAAGATAAGTTCAGAAGCATTCCTTTAATATTCTTGTTTCTTGAAATTCATTCAGTTGGTTCACACTCGTGGCGAAGATGCTCCATTTTTTTCTCTGCATTAACTTTCCCTTACAATATTCTAGGAGAAATACTACATATTTGTAAAATACTTTCTTTTACCCCAAGTTAGACAATAATGAATTGCAATAAAAAGCCGATGATGTAGGGACTAATGAAATATTTATATTGTTCCTAAGTAATCTATATTTAGTAAAATTGTAATAATCCAAGGCAAATGGGCAGTAAAATAGTAGCAAACAATGTATGCTACCATTTCTGCCAAAGTTGTTACAGATAGATCACTGAATAATGTTGAGAAATGACATTCTAAACCATTCTCTGAGACCAAAATCAGGGTAAAGCATTAAAATAGTACGTATTTTTTAATTTCGTCTAATAGTAAAACTGCAATTGAAACAACCTTGAAGCCAGATAATAAAACATCCCAAATATTGAGACGCATACTATTAATTAAAGATATATAAACGATTGGCATAGAGATAATTGTCTAATTACATCTTTAAAATATATCCCATTATATTGAATCAGAAGTAGGATACTTTAAGATAAAACCAATTATAATGATAATTATATATCTTGCTTCGTAGTGTACCAGTTTTATTTAATTCACCAGAATACACCCATTTTTTCTATTATGTACTTTATTTTATTTAATATTTCTTGCTTGAATTCGTTAAAAATATCAATTAAAAAATTTACATTCTGCGTTGTGCAGAAATTGAATTTCAGATGAATAAATTATTTCTATGTTCAGCTTTTTAACCCATAATATGAATCTGTATCTGAAAATAAATCTCTGCTTCGTTTGAATTTAAAGAGATGGATTTCATATGAAACGTGTCCTTAATATGTTACATCGTCTTCCACTTTCCCAGAAACGTGTCACATTCTCTTCATTTCTCAGCATTTCACTTTACTGTTCATCTCCGTTGCAGAGCACGTTTCAATTCAGGACATTTCTCAACTCTGTACGTCATTGTTACTCCACAGAATCAGAACTTGGAGAAGTACGTGAGCAGGGAATCACCTCTCTGCGGCATCACGTGACATGCTTCTGGCATTCGAGCTCTGGCAAACCGAAGATATAATGTTCCGCCTAGAATATCACAGAGCTGTTGTAGTAATTGAGATGCATTGCATGTGTGATGACATGTAACTGAGATGTTAATTGCATATATTGAAACTAAACTCATTTAACCGACTTAAAAATATTTACCACGTAATAGCATATTATTAGACTATGATCTAATAGTATAATGTCCCAGAACATAGAGTTTCATACAATACTTTCTCTGCGTGTAATTTATAAGTTAAACTGATACTGTTGAATCAGTGATTCCAACACACAAAACACAAGTTTTGGTGTCATATGGATTCGTTCATGCTCTCAACGAATCGAATCTCGAAGCCCCCGAACTAAGCACTAAGTACTTGCTCTGTTGACGACGAACATGATGCCAGGCCACGACCAGATCACATTTTCCTCATCAACGTTTCATTCGAAGCTTCATATACGGTGCAAAATCAACCATGGTGCTTCAGTGTTTCAAGTGTTGCAAGTTATATGGTAATGTGTACCAAGAAAATCAAAAATCTACAAAACAACTGGTAAACATTTAAGAAAAGTAAACTCAATAAACCAAAATTCTAGAATCCAACTTGCTTTTCCACTACAAGCTACAAAAACCCTCTCCCAGCAGCGGCTTATATCAAGTCAATATTTAACAGATACATTGAACGGTTACGTGGCAGCTGGCATGCAATATTCAGCCAACAACCCCTACTAGCGGACAGTCTCCTAGGTGCCCCAGGTGTCATTGGTTCTGCAGAAACACAATGTGACTTCCAGTGAGCAATACATGATTTAAGTTAGAACTCAATTCATTACAGAAATTTCAACAAAGTCCAGTGTATGGTCATATTTCTATCAGGAAAATAATTGATACAATTTCGCAAACGAGGCGTCATTCTGATTTTATTCCGAGTTTGAAAATGGCGGTAAGTATGTGCGATTTGCCGTCATCCCCCCAAGGGTTGTCTCGGCAAAGAAATATACACAATCCAGTGTATCATTTTATAGAACAATGACAAATGAGTGACCAATCACAGAAAAGTTTACAGTTGAGAAGTAATCAAACACCTGAACCATCATGAAGAGGTATCTTAAAGACTATCATTATACAACAAGCTACAGCTATCTAATAAGAGAATAATACAATGTGATTAGAAAACATGGATTATGTTAATAAACTCAGAAACTTTTGAATGATTAATTAGTGATTCCTGCACGTCAAGTGGTACGGTCATTATTACGACAAGTGTAATGCATGAATTTTCCTCAGGAAATGGTGATCCTCACCTGGATAGTGGAATTCCGGTGCCGACCAACCGTCGACTACCGGGGTTTTCCCTAACCAAGTGTCTCCCACCAGCGGGGCACCACCCCAATCGGAACAACCTCTAAGCTACCGACCGGGCTCCTGTCATGTGTGGTAGTGTAGTGCATGTTCGTGTAAGTGTGTAAGTAAGGGATGAGGATGGGACAAGGAAGAGGAAGGGTCGTGCGCGGTCCCTGGCCCGTTTGTTAAAGTACTGCTCGGGCATTCGCTTGGTGTTGATCGGAGAAACCAAAGAAAACTATCGAGCAGAACAGCTGACCTCTAGAATTTTCCTTTAGGCAGCGACAGGCTTCGACCTAACTATCTAGCTAGTGTCGAAAACCCTTCTACCGTCGGGACTCGAATCTAGAACCTCCCGGTCAGAGGCATTGCAGTGACATCAGTTGATATCCTGAGCCAACTTTCCCGGTCAGAACCTTTTGAAAGAAGACATATTAGCTCATATTTATTAAATATCGATATGCCAAACATTTACTTAACTAGTGGAAGTATAATATTCTGTCACAGAAATACGTACACATGTACATTTATAAAACGTAGGAAGTTACTAAGAGATGAACGTATTTTATTATAAAATATCAACGTAATTCGCAATAAAGTATCAATCACGAACGTTTCAATGTAGATTTCACCGCCGCCGAAATTTTATTCAATTTTCTGATCACATTCACTTCTTCCTTTTCTTCAAGGTGGCGGTCACTTACCCGTTCCGAGCTCATTTCTTTCTTCTGTTGTACATATGTTATAATTAGTATGATCCACGTTGCTTTGGCAGTAAGTAATTTTTAATTTTATTTGTCATGTTTATTTCGTATTTTTGATATATATATATATATATATATATATATATATATATATATATATATATCCCCACTTTATGTTATTTTCTCATTTTTCCTTCTCCATGTTATGGACTCACGGAAGTTGGAAAAAGTGTTTGCCGAAAGTTAACTTTGAGTATGTTGTAATAAATATTATAAGTGTAATTATTGTGGTTGATTATTTCCTACTCACGTTATATTATTAATCGTTACAGTAGTTTATTATTATACCGGAGCTCACTGAAATGAAAGGTAATGCTAAGAACTGCAACGTTATTATGCAATTTGGAAACGCATATATGATTACCGAATTTCTATGTGTACACGAGCATTCTCAGAGGTACACCGTAATTGGAACATCAGAGTATTGATTCGAATTTCAAACGTATTCGAATATCTGCTTCAATTTCGCATATCAACGTCCGCTTTAACACAGTTAATTTGGCTCTATCGGCAGTGCAGACGCTAAGGAGATTCTGATTCCCCACGCTAAAGTTCTAAGAAGAATCAGTCGGCGATGTTCAATTACGAGAGTGGATTGGCGAACGTTCCTTCTTATCTGTGGAAGACGATTTATCCAGCACCCGCTGAGAGTACTATATTTCACTACTCTTTCTCTTTTGAAAACTTCTCCATCTCTCACTTGCCGAGATGAAGAGTTTTTGCGAAGATATTATAAGTAGGACAGCAATTAATCATTGTCAACATTGTTTCTCTTATATTCGTCGCCAAAACGTGTTTCTGTGTTTTTATATAAAATATTTCATTAATTTTTACTTTCCCGTATACGTACATATACACGGAGTGATATACGTAGTATAGGGAAAGTTATGTAATCCTGCGCGAAAAAATGGCGAATTTTCGGCGAAAAAAAATTAATTTCCGTGAAAACGAAAAAGTGGATAAAACCAGTTGCTATATTAAGAAAAAAATCCCCTAACACGTGGTGTAGCCAGAAACCCTGTTTTCTAGGTCCTTGATACCGAAAAACCAATTGAAAGGAAAACGTCCGTCTGTCCGTCTGTGAACACCGCTAGCGCCTAAACCATACTTACGATTTCTTCCAAAATGGATATTCCCGGGTCAATCTGGTTCTAGTCGAAGCTTTGAGATTTTGACAACGATTATTTAAAATTTGGGGGTACTTTACATGAAGGCTTCCGGACATTTTCAAAATTTTCTCAAAAAATGGCTCCAAATTTTTTCTTTAAATTTCTTGTATGGGTAGAGTAAAATACACTTATTAACATGGCATAGGTCCGGTTTTCACGGATAACTCTGAATTTTCGAAAATTGTGAAAATTTGGATTTTTTTTCGGCGTCTTTCTCCAACTACAAAATTGAAGATAGAGATTTTCCCTTCAAATAAGATGTGTTCTCCAAAGTGAGTTCTTTGTTCAAGGTCTTGTACATTCTTTTGAAAATTTTAGTGGTTTTCTCGCAAAATTGCGTCCAATATGTGCAATTTTAAAAAATTACAAAAACAAGATTTTCTCAAAAACGGCTCCAAATTTTTTCTTTAAACTTTTGGTAGTGATAGTGCTAAATGTACCCTATGTGATGACATAAACATCATATTGCTCTATTCTTTCGTTTTTCAAAAATTGCAGAAATGTAATTTTTTAACTTGTCTCTCACGTCGTTAATTTTTACACTAGCGGCGAATTGTTCATATTATTATATTTATGAGTACATGTGCTTTAAATAATGTCGAGTAAAGTTTATCGAAAACAAAACCGTTCTCTGTGAAAAGTAGCTCAAATTTTCACATTTCCAGAAACACTCAAACGCCATTTTCTCATAAACGGCTAAACATGTCTTCCAACTTTTCGATCGGATAGTGCTAATTGCATTCTTTAATATGAGGTAAAGTTTATTTTGAGGTATTTTTTTTTTCAAAAATTACACATATGTATTTTTTTAAAGGATCTCTCACATCTTTAATATTTACATTACCAGCAATTTGTAAACAATACTATCTTTGTGAGTGTAAGTGCTTCAAATAACTTCAAATAAAGTATTTTGAAAACTCAAACATTTTCTGTGAAAATGAGTTTCAAATTTCGTATTTTTAGTAGCGCTAAAACGCAATTTTCTTTAAAACGGCATATAATTTTTAAAATAAAATTGCAATTATGGCAATTTTTTGTGTTCTTTAATATTCTAAAATTAATATTTTTGTTCTACCAATAGGAAACCGAAAAAAATTAGAAAATAACAAAAAAATGTACTTTTGGCGGTGATAGATGGTAACTGGCAAGGAAGAGTATGTGGTATTTCGGAATAGCTAGCGAAGACCCAAAGGAATAGAAAAATAATACAGGAAAGTCTGTGCCATTCTGTAACACCACTAGTTACATTTACGTTTTGGTCTCTTACGTTAATTATCAACCTGAAATCCTCATCATCATTCTTTTACCTTGAATGATTCTTTCGACAGAAGAAACATAAAAATCAGCATTTAAGTCATTGATTAACATATTTATTTCAATGATAATCTCATTGCAAATTTCTTATCGTCCAACCAAAATATAATTTTCTTAGACTAAATATTTAATTAAACAAATAACACAGAAAATGTTAAATGCAATTATTCCCTGCAGCTCTTAGACTATCTGCAATTTTTACTTAACTTTTAATGATAAACAAATATGTCTATAAAATATGTACTTATAATACGAATAAAAATACTCATAATGCACGTAAAACATTTAATCATCATCTATCTTTGATGCTAATCCTAATCGTACCATTATGTGCCACTTTTGTTTAATGTGTTGTTTTTTACTACACCCCGCAACTTCAGTAAACCAGCACACCTTTGGTACGGTTTTGGCCTCCGTCTCGACTTATCCACAGGCAAGTATGATTTTTGAAGATGATTCGAATCGTCGCATATCACGAGTCTGACCTGTCTAGAAGAACTTGGCGAGAGCAGTTAAATCAACACCTAGCTATATACCTAGCTAAATCAACATATTGCAGCTATGAGGAATTTTAATTCTCCACTGTTTCGTTAAAAATATTTCTAGCGTACCTGTGCGAGAACACTTGCATGCTATACCCCACCATCTTCCTTATTTTTCCACTTCCATGTTAAGTGTGTAATATACAATTTTCTTCAAGACCCTCTTATCCTCCGACACTTGTTCTACATGTCACCTTGTAATATATAACAATATAATGCACCCTTGCCAATGCAAACAATTCTTATTTAACATTATTATCGAGCAAAGAGGTACATCCGTGTAATTCAATCGCATAGAATATCAAGTAATTAGTAATTTCACATACCGTTGCAGATTCTATGGCCTTTGAATAGGAGGGGCAGAATCGAGAAGCGTAGAATCAGCAAAAATGTAATGGAATGGCCAAAAAGATCTCATCCTGTAGATTGCGGTGTGAGGAATGTTTCTTTAATTTTAGTGTTTAAGGCTCTAAAGCGCTTTGTTTAGGAGCTATTTTACTATATATATATATATATATTAAAAATTCCGGCAGGCGTTGCGCGTTGAATTTTACATGAATATTTAGGTGCCTTTTTTAAAAACAAATCCTTCATATTTTTAAAGTAAAAGTGCAATTCGTCACGTCTCGGTTTAATTCTCTTTCTTTAGAGACCTTGTTTATAAAGACTGGTTGTGTGTGAAAGTCGCAAAGAGAAGGTATACTACTGAAATAAAATAGAAGACGATTGTCAATTGAGCTTACGAAATTAAATTGGAATGTTTGTAATTAAAATGAATTGAAATTCTTCGTTATAGGTTACGTTTAAGATATTTATATGGCGATTGAGCTTACAAAATGTACAAATTAACGCAAGGAAAAGAAATTTAAGTTAACGGGAAACGCGTGTTTTCAATTAAAAACGCTGGACATAAGTTATGTAAAGTCATATCTATTCAATAAGAACACCACCAAACGTCTCTTTGCCTTTGCCTCTTTCTCCGTTCATTTCACATATTAATTTCTGTAGCGCTTCCGTTCCATTGCCTTCGTACACAGAATATGCGCACTCCCTCCTCTGACTAGTTTCTCCGTGATTTCGCTTGACGTGCGGGTACATCAGCCATCAGAGCGCCCCTGAGCCTCCTAACAGCCCCGTGTCTCACAGCTCTCTGCGGAGCGACGCCGTGCCCGCCTGCTGCCTGCCGCTTAGCCAAGCGAGGTCCCGAACAGGCGCGTGTGTGTAGAGGGCACGTGTGTACAGGACGCCGCTGTGTACCCACTTAGCCTCCGCCCCCACCCGGCTTCCGCTTCCGCTCCAGCTTCGGCCTCCATTCCACCACCACCTACCAGCCAACCACCACTCGTCATTGCGTTGAAAATATAACAAGGAAGAAGTCTTCAAAGTCATTGAATACAGCACTCAAAATGTAGACAACCCCCATATTGCCAATTTTTTCTCACTCAATGGCAACACTTAGAGCTATCCAAAATAGATTTTCCAAACATACTCTAGATTTTCCAAACATACACTCATTCGAAGCATCCCGTGTATTATTAAGGAATGAGATCATCAGTAGAAAGCTTCGACATCCAAACTCCATGTTCTACGAAAATCTGTAACAGACTCAAATATCCCAAACGCTATATTAAGAAGAGAAGAACAATTATTATAAGATTAAGAATTGGCCATTCTTCCCTCACCCACTCCCAAGTAATTAAAAAAAACGACCCAGCCACCTGTCCAAAATGTGGCGGAATGTTATCAACTTTCCACATTATCCTTGAATGTATAAGCTTCCAAAATCTAAAAAAAAACACTCTTAGCACCAAAAAAGAAATTTATGAAATATTTAATTCAATTGAAGATTGTAAGTTAGTTTTAAATTAACTTTATATTGCTGGTTTTATTAATATCATCTTAATTATTGCAAATTTTACTGTAATTAATATTTTTGTTATTATAATTTTAAAAAATGTATCTGTGATGTAAATCAATAGAGGTCTCTAATGACCTTAGACCAGACCTGCACAGCATTTTGCACTTTCACTGACCTCAGGAGCTGCGTGCGGGCAACTCCGGTGCAAATGAGAAAATCGATGAAGGGTGGGGATGAGACCCAATCTAGGAGTGGGGACCACCAATCAGAATGCGCAATTCGAAAGATAGCGCGTAAATTTAAAGAGCAATCTGCAAGAACATGACGGTCATATACAGTTCAAGTAATATTGTCTTTTGTATTATGTTGCAAATATTTGTTCTCGGTATATGATAGGGCGAAATATGAAACTACAACGAATTATACATATTAGATTTCGACGCCAAGTATTATAATTGCTTGTAGGACTTATAATGTAATTCGCTTTGCTACGATGTAATCACAAATTTAGTGTTGTGCTAAATACAAAAGTTTGATACTGAATTGTTTTTGTTTGATGATGACAGCAATAAACTATTTTTTTATTAATTATGTTTAATTGAATAAGACGGTTCTCTCAAAGGAAAACATATTGTTCTTAAAAAAATCGTGATTATTTTCTGTTCTAATTTCCGACAAGAGTGTAGAGTCGTTTACGAGATCGTATAAAAATTATAAAGCCCTTTGCATTCTATTTAACCAATACCCATGATTATATTGTGATTGTCCGTAACATATCGTCACAGAAGTTTGCTCGTTGATCTCTTGTATTCAGTTTCATAATGGGGGAAAATGGTCACAAATGTGCTATTAAACATTACCCTTCTTGGAATTGCTACATATTCTATTTTTATGTCAATCTTCATGTGAGAGATTGCTCTCATGATTTTGTTCATTTTTCTATGATTTGGAGATGATAACATTCCTACTAAACAATCAATTATTAAATTGCAATTTTGTGTTAGATAGAATTAAATAATGTTTTTTCTGATATATAAGCATATATTTTAAAGATATTGCTTTAAAATAATGCTTAAGAGTCACAATAAGCATGTTATTTTCTTTAAAAATATTAGAAAATGAAAATACATACAGTGGTGGAACACAAAGGTGGATATACAGTAGAGCACGGAACGTAAACAGTGAATTATGACCCTGGTAACTTGAAATACTAGACATAATCCATTTAAACAAATGGGCATTTAATTTTGAAACATGGATCAGTATTAGACGCCCAGGCATTCAATCTACGCGCCGCGTCGTGATAAGTCAGACTTCTCCCCTCCCCGCAAAGCTTCCTACTCCCCACTACTTGCACTTTCGGCGCTGCCACGGGCAGGAGATCGGCTCACAAGTGCAGAATGCCCGCGGGAGCAGGCGTTGTGCAGGTCTGCCTTAGACGTTTTTAAAGCGACCTAAAAAACAATTTAAAAAACGGAAGAAGGAGATAATACATTTTACCAGAACGCAAAAAGCAGAAAGGGAATTATGTTTTTCTTGATGGTGTATGTGGATTTATTTGTTCGCCTATCATCTGATTCAACTAATATTCCAATGTGTAAAATGTTAATTATACGTGCATGTTTATTCGAAACCGGAAATACCTATTTTGTCTCCTTTACTTACAGTAGTCCAATTGAGAATAGGTTTGTTGCACAAAGTTGCACTAAGTGATAACAAATATTCGTGTCTGTGTGATAGAAACTTAATCAAAATTAATGAACATTAAATTTGATATAATAGTCCTCTCGACAAGATACCACTTCTCTCGCATCTAGAGAAATGACGGCTCACAATATGTGTAGATAATACTTTGTCTTGACAACGTGAATGCCGTAGGGTACACAAAAAAACTAAAAATCTATAATGATGGATATGAGGGGTCATATTTTATCGAACATGTTCGACAGATTTTCATAAAAGAGGTTTCTATAAATTTGGTTGATATTTTGTGTGTCATGTGCTACATGTTGTTACTAAAAACCCAACATGTCGGACAGTAGGCTCCATTTTATTGATTTATTGTTCAGAGTTCAATGATATTTTTTAACGTTAGATAGATGGCACACGGTCCGGTGTTTTTTATTAATAAATGTTTTTCTTCTTGTTGGGGTGCACGGAGTACAGTCCGACTTTCATGAAATTAGTCTCAAAGGAGATGTTTCCATCAGTAATTCAGAGCCTTATCTCCCAACAGAAAATTATATAGAATTTTATTAATCCAGAACATCCTTCAAAATAATTTCATTTTACAGTACCATTCCTTACTTCTTAGCATTATATTATATATTTATTAGTGAAATTATAATGATACTGATTAGTTTTAAATATGCCAGTGATAGAAAGGGAAGTCATTGGAAAATTAGATTTGTTGTCTTAGCGACAATCATCGTTAATAGCTTACTTTCTAAATTGTATGTATGCCTTGACTACGTCCAGTTCTACCATCTCGAAAGTATAATGATAGTAATAATAATAACAATAATAATATATTAATATTTATTATAATTATAATACACTGATATTAATATTATAATCTGCTTTCCGTTAGTCCTTATTTTATATTAACTTAACGAAGAAATAACGTACGTAATAATGCTTGAGGAATAAAATTTTAAGAAATTGTTCAGGGGACATCGACACTGCTGCCCACAAGAAACCCGTGTGGTAGTGTAGTGCATGTTTGTGCGTGTGTGAGTGTGTGTGTGTGTGTGTGTGTGTGTGTGAATGAGCAAGGGAGAGGATAGGACAGGCAAGAGGTAAAAAAGATCGTGCGCTGTCCGTTGCCCGTTTGTTAGGGTATAGCTCCAACACACGCCAGGTGTTAATCGGAGAAACCATGTAAAACTGCCTATCAGAGCAGCCAGCTGCCAGAATTCTCCTCCAGACAGCGACTGAACTCCACGTACCTGACAACCTAGTGTCGAAAACCCTGCCACCGTCGCGATTCGAACCTGGAACCTCCCGGACAGAGGGACAGCAGTGACATCAGTTAATTCCCTGAGCCATCTCTCCCAGTACCAACTTCGTCACACCGCTTCCAACTTCGCCACCGCCAGCACCTCCTTCAACATTGCCTCCTTCACCATCACCCCTTCCACAGCCCCTTCACCTCCCCACTTCGTCCATCCCCACCACACCCAACCACTCCCCCTCCTGGATCCTCCTCACCCCGCCCCCGCCTTCTATTCGGTCGGACGGCCGGGGTGCCGGTGGGCGCGCCGGGAGCGGCGGATAAAAACCGCAGATGGACGTGGCGCACCTGCGGCCGGAGCGAAGCGGCCGCCCTGCCGCCGCCGCCGCCGCCGCCGCCGCCGCCGGCGCCGCGGCCCGGGCCCGGGGGCGCCCGGGGAATAAAAATCAAGGAAATACGAGCGCGCGCAGGGCGGCCACGCGCCCAGCCGCAGGCCTCCTTCCCTGCCGCCTCCGCGCTCCCCCCCCCGCTGCCACGCCTTTGCCTTCCTTCTCCTTGCACTTCTTGCTACAGAAAACACGTCAGAGAAAAAACAGGGCAAAATTATACTTCCAAATAAATAACTGAATGGTTTATTTCAGAAACAACATAAGGTAATTTTTTACTATTTTGATTTCTAATTCTTTGTGAGTGCAGGCATTGTTTGAGGTTGATCTATCATAAGTCAAGGAATTATGGAGGGTTTTTGCTAAAGACTTTCTAAAGACTTGACTTGCTGTTTTTGATATATAGCTTCCGTTGGAATGTGGTTTGACGAAACAGGAATAGCTTTTCACAGATTTACACTATTTTTTAAATAAACCATTCAATTTTCAAGAGTTGTAGAACAGCATGTATGTTCTTTAACTCGTTGACAGTCTCTGACGTCACGTAGACTGATTATTAGTTGTTTTCCTCATTGCTGCTGGAGCAAGAAATGGCTATTGGACTTGATCCCTAATTAGGAACATTTTTGATATTGACAGAGAAATGCTAAAATGTCGAATATTAAACCCAGCATTATTTATGATTTTGTCTTAGAAGACAATCGTGTTAATTCAAAATTTGTGCCCCTCGGGTGGCTCATGAGCAGTGTGGTAGCTTTCCGTGGTGCGATCCGAGATTGATTCCCATTCGAAGCAAAAGCAGAGCTGTAGCTTTCCATTGCAATAGTTTCAGTTTCTATAACTGTATGACGTACTAAAATCTCAAGCACGTGGAGTTTGATAGACACGGTGAATGAATACATCATGCATGCCACATGGCGGTGTTAAAGAAGAAAAACATTGCCCAGGTTGGGGAAAACCGCTTGCTGGCAAATATATGATTAAAAAATGATATGATCCGAACCTAAAAAACCTAATACGATTAAACTTCTTAATCAGTAGAAGGGGTCGTTCCATAACTCCTCCTATATCGTCAAACAATCGTCCCGCTCATGCCTTTTATATTGCGACATGCTATTCTTAGCAGTAGTATAGCTCATTAGAAGGCCGCAACACGATGGCCGAAACGTCAGATCAACCAACTGTGACGCGGCTTGTTCCGGACAGCCAAGTATCAAACATTTAATCAGAAGTTCTATGAGTTTTCAGATATGTTGAATTGGAGTGAATTTCCTTTCGTTTTTCAAACTGATCACAAAAAACAGGGGTGCAAACTAAATATGTGCTTCAAGGGATAAGAAAGTGTGTGTGTGTGTGTGAGTGTGTGTAGTTTTTACAAACTTTCATGTCGACGACTTTTCTTTTGTTTTGAGGTTTACGTGTACATTATTCAAGTTGGAAGAGACGTTGATTTATATTAAATAAGAAACATTTATATAATAAATATGAACTAATTGAAAACTTGCATTTACATCTTACAAAAAGAAGAGCTGTGGGGAAAGTTACAACACGAAAGTACTGAGTACATAAGCATTAAATGGAAAATCGAACATATCAAAATTTTAATTTAATGTCGTTCAGCACTTAAGTTTCCAAAACTGCAGAAGTGAAGGAGGTTTACAAATTATGATACCAACATTTTTTATTGTGCATACTCGTTATAAATGCATAATGTTTCAAGCATTCAAAATGTTTCTAAAATGTATTTAAAATGTGTTGTATTAATCATGATGTATATTGCAGTGGACTACAGGATATCCTGCTACGTTTACTTAGTAGTGCATTGCATATGATTAAAATCACTGAAATGTTCTTGGAAAAGGCACGTGTGTCACACGATTTCTGTTCATTGTGTATATATACAATTACTAATCTTTGCATTTGAAATCATTCCTCGAACTTAAGCTAGCTTTGCGTCGCTAACAATAACCTCATAAAGCAAGGATATCCTTGCATCTCGTGTAATCTCACTCTCACACGCTTGTTCATGCTAATGCAGCAACGTCCATGCTTTCAATAGATCGATTGAAACTCACAAAAGAAAGAACAACTGCAATAAAATTCTCGTCCGCTTTGAAAAAGACGGAATGAAGAAATAATGGCCGATAAGAGTTAACTGTATTAATTTTAAGTTATCATTAAAATGTAGTGATATTATTATTAAATCAGTTAATAATAAACGATAACACGTTTAGTTTACACTATCTTTCATTTAAAGCAAAAATCACAAAAAGTCCTATGATTTTAAGACACGCTTTCAGCTGGCTGAAGATGAGAGTGGCATAATTTCTCGTGATTGACCGACAATTAATCAGACGAAATTGTAGTTCTTAAACTGAAAACTTAATGTTACTGATAAGTTGAGTCTGTTTATTCCTAAAAAATATGTTTGATTTTAAAACGAACTACGCCCACATTAATCATACACTAATCACACACTAATCATACATTTAAGTTTTTCTTTTTATTTAAATTCTGATATTAATTATATGAGTAAGGAAAAGCGAGATAGCATTGTCAATCTTGGAAATTTGAATATTTTCTTAAATTTCAAGGTATTCTTCAGCATTAAAAATGATTTCTATTTTCTCTTTCACACATTTACTATTAATATTTTTCTTTTCTGCCTTCACAGGTTGGCACACGAATCTTCTACTTACCTTACAAGGCTAACGAACTAATGTAATATACCTTGGACACTTATCACATATAATACCCAGCACCATCCCAATTCGAAGAAGCAATCACATCCAGATCGCTAATGCTTCTAAAATAATAGTGATAAAAAATCCTGGACATTAAAACAAAGAAATCGAGTGTAACTTGTGGAACTGAATGTAATTTTGTGAGATAAGATCACAAACGGGTGAAAATCAATATCTTTTGTCATCATTATTAAACATCATTCATAATCTATGATGTGTACTATAAGTTTTTGTAAGTTATTAAAGTAGAATGTGAAGTGTGTCACTGAATTAAGTTGTTATTTAAATGTTGTTCAAATAACAATATATTTCTTCAATATTAATTAAAATATCATAACAATGATATCTACTCATTACGCGTATCAAATATTGAACTTTTTAAATACTAATAAAACCCCATTCACAACTTCGAAGTCAATTATACACTCATTGAATCAATTCAAATGGATAATATATTTTTTCTGACATTTTGACGCTACAATTTATCTCTCGTGCAAAATAACTAATGGAATTTAAATAATGTCGCTTCCGGGCATTCTCCCTCTTATTTATTTTTTCAGCTGTCCATATAATAATTATATTCCACTCATTATTTCTAACCATTGTCAACGCATGTCATCACCTTCATCACCTGAATCACATTGACCGTTCGTCGGACACACACTTATTAAAATATTTTTAAATTTCACAATTAAAAATATCAGGGGTTAACTCGCAGCGAAACCATATTCATCAGAGAGAAAATATAGAAATAAACATTCACTGGTCATGGTCTATCAAAAATTTAATGACGTGTGCGGTGGTAGGTGACACAGCATCATGCTCTAAGCCGCTCAGTGGGGGATATACCTTATGATAGATGAAATATAGAAGTAGTGAATACATGATGTTCTTAAATAAAAGTTATGGATTGTATTTGGAAGATTATATCCTGTAAATGATTACTGATTTAGGAACGAAGACAAAAAAGTTATCTATTCTAAAAACACAAGTACAAAACGTATTTTTGCTCGAAATTCGAGGCTTATGAATAATTTATTTTGTCATAATCTAATGCTTATGCTTCAAAGAGCTAACCGAATAATTTTATTAAATGTTATCCAAATAAAGTAGAAAAACCAAAAGAGAGAAGTAGATGACTAGAACTTAACTTTCAAGAGTTTGTACTGAGAAAGGGGATAAATTATACATCAGTAGTGGTAGAGTAGCGATTCAAAAACAGGGTATCCGGTCGGGTAAGTTGGGAACTTTTGGTGAGGTAGAAGCGGTGACGTAGAGGATAGCGTAAAGGATGTGTAAGGAAGACGGTATGATAATTTGAGACAGGATACAGAGATGTAGTAAGAGGTGTAACGTTATAATACCTAGCAAATGGTAAAAATGACAGGACGAGACAATCATAACACACGTGCAAGACAGTGCTTGATATACGCTCTGTTAGATCTTCATGAACCTCATAGTCAATCTTGTGACAGCTGTACGTCACACAGCGTGATATTATCTGTTTGTGCCCAACGTGTAATGGCATATTCTATTTAAATTTTCCCTAACGACATGTAAGAAGAAAGGGAATTGGTGTGTTAATCCTGTCACGTTGCTATCTAACATCTTTGCGAGTAAAAACTCACGGGAGGATCATGGAAAACATATAAACACATACGGACATAAATATAGTTTATTGAAACCACTGTACATTTCACTGTTCTTCACCATTACAACCTCTGGGTAAAAAACACGGCATTACCCATCACGAAGATGCCGCAAAACACCGTCTATCGTTTGCTCACTCTGGCTAGTTTCCTTGCAGTATTCCCGATACAGATGTGTCGCATGTGCGTCCCGTACATGTGAAGACGTGCTGGGGTGTCGTGTCGCTCTGTCTGGGGATTCGAGGGACGCGCCTTTGTCCAAAACCAAGAGGAAATATTCCCAAATCTATTATGCAATCGTGGCGTGCATCAGAGTATGGCCGTGTACGCACCGGGCTTCGAAACCTGCGCCATGTTATATGAACAGACTGCGTTGAGGAGCGAAGTGAATCCGTTCCTATCCGGAATGTTGGCGTGGCTAGAGTTAAGTAACACGCAAAATTCATGGATTCCTTTATCTGATATCTTATTGTGCTTAACCCATTTCTTCCCATCGTTGCGTAAACGCAACGCAATGTTCACTATTTTATTTTATCTATACCATTCGATGAAATCATTTGAATTTTTTTCTACAGTAAATACAGTCCTTAATTACATTAAAACTATTTTTATTTGATAAATATGCATTACGTGAATACACAATTTTATTTTTTTTTCTTCATAATGGCGCATGTCCTATTTTCACGCCTCTCCAATATATGTCTTTTGATCTTCAAATTGGTGATCTATGTGACGTTTTGGTATCACACTACAAGATAAAATATGTACAAATAAAAATGTTAATGTTTGATAAGTCTTTGATTTTGAAAACAATTCGTGTAGACAAATAAATTTTGTGTTGCGTTTACGCAACGTTGGGAGTTTCCCGGCAGATTTGGGAACGGCCAAATTCCATTATGGCGCCACAACTAACAGTTCGTAGGGGCTTAACATTTCAAAAGAGATGTAATATTAGGTACAATATGCTCTCTTTGGATTGTTCCGTTGGCGGATATGTCAATTTACATAATATCTGTAGTTTTCTCGGCACTAAAACAAGGCATGGCATAGGTGTGCCTTCCTATACGCAACAGTTTGCATGGGCTTTCGAAGATACCAATCGTGAAAGAAAGAAAATTTTGAAAAGTTTTGAAGAAATAAAAAAAAGATATCTACACATTTTGGTCAATAACACCTTAGGTAATGATAAGAAATCTACAAAATTGGTTTTTGATCTACAAAATACCATTTTTTGATGAACGAACAAAAGACATTTGCAATCCGGAGTGTTTAGCCAGAAATTATCAGTACTTGTGTGCAGATAGTTTCATACTGGAGGCGACACTTAGCTAAAAAGAGCGAGACATGAGAGGTTGGTTTCATGATGTGGTGCGTACTGACAGAGAAGAAATTATTTTTGAAAACATTTCATGTTCATGGGGGAATATCAAGAATATCACAAATGTTCGATATTGGATGAACCAATTTGCAATTTGACGAAATTTGTTAAAGAAAAAAAACCGCTGTTTCTTGGCAAACATCTGTATGTATGACATTATTTTTGTCATTTATTAGAAACCAATTTCTACGCAAATGTAATTGTGGCAACTGAGAGAAAATGACATCAGATCGTTCGCGTCTAATAAAAAAATTGAAAACAAACGTTGTGTGTGATTGCATGATAGAGAAGCACACAGACATTTTGCTTTGCTAGAGACCCTGCAAGGCGAGAAATATTTACCTTCTAACACCAGAAAATAAATTGTATTGATTTTGAGATTGAACTTTTCTTAGAAGTGAGGGGGACTACTAATAAAAATATGGATCTGGAAACCGAAATTGTAATTTGCCATCTGGCACACAAATTGTATTTTGCCACCTGATTCTCACATTGAAAATTAGGGCATTATAGTGAGAAGACAACGAGAGAAATACAAAAGGTCCATGTTGATTATATAAGCTAATGATAATACGAAAGCATGCAGACAACATAATGTTCGTAAGAATCGGATAATTTTGGAATAAAATATGTCAAAAGCATTTAAATTCAATTTAGATTTACACCTTCATAAATAAATTGAAATTTTGTTTGCGTATCATTAAAATTAGTAGACATTAACTGACAAAATACCGACATTTCTTTAAAAAGTGGTAAGTACACTTTGTTTCCGGATAACTCCCAACGTTGCGTAAACGCAACGTTTCGTCTAGCTTCAACCAAGAATGAAAATATTTTTAGCAAACTAGTTTTGCAATCTTTGGAGACTTCCTATCAATATTTAACTAAACTTTATTAAATAAATTAAGTATTTCACTGTTTGGGAAGAAATGGGTTAAGAGAGATAGAAACGTACACATTTCTCTCACATTGCCTCGCTTTTTATCTTCCGGCTGTGGTCGCTCATATTTGGCTGCGTTCATCGTACCAGCCCTTCCTTTCTGCCGAATTTCTGGGCAGACGCTCTTAATCTCCTTGACTGGGTTTCTTTTGGAAGTGGAATATCGTCGTTGCGAACTTCACTTTTTCCGTTGATTGTGTTCAAGTGTGGACGTGCTAGCTATTGCTTTTGCGTTGGATGAACGACGTCATCTATTATGGTGACATGCTACCAAAATTGAATGCGGAAATTCCGACCAAACCAGCTGAATTTGTTGTTGCTAATTGTTTCCCACAACCATTTTTCTGACAATAGTCCTAGGGCAGTTAGACATAGATTTCTTGCAAAGAACGCATTCACGTTGAGCCAACCAAGCAGAAGAAGTATCTCACTCCAAAGTCAATGAAGAACGTGCTACAGCTTGTGCTCCTTTCGCGAATCGGCTTGTGGGGATGGCGTTTGGCGGTGAAGTGCGGAGAATGGGGAGAATCAGATAGGAAGGAATGACGCGGTCGAAAGAATACACCACGAACATGAGCAGGATACCTGCTCAATTCATTTGCTTGATTAGTATTCCCGTCAATTCCATTTTAACGTCAACCGATAAAGACGTTCGTCTCATAGCTGTAGTTCGTGTATTTATCGGAGGTGGCGATGATCTTCTCCCATTGATGGCAAGATCCGGCACGATTATTACTTTCTATTCCGTGCCTTCTTCCCTTACACAGTCACACTTACATGCTGTGCACTCCATACCAGAAACAGGAGACTAGACGGGAGGTCTCCCGGGCTGGATTGGTGCCCCGTTGGGGGATACCTGCAGGGGGAAATCTTCGAAAGCAAACGTGTAAGTCGACACCGGATTTCACCATCCAGAGTGCGAAGTGAACCGCTACGTCCCACGGTAAAAAAATCACTACTCTAACGGCTCTCATGAACATAGCAGTTGACATGCCTAGCGACATCAATCAAACAATGGACAGTGCTCGAACTTAGACAATGCCGGCTACCCGAGTCAGCTTAGTCCCAAATATAAAACTTGAATGAAACATATCCTTGAATGAGATATCCTATTTTTCATGTTTTCTCACATGCATTCACTAGATGGAGAGTAAGTTTCATACACATCACTCTCCCTTCACTCCAGAGTAATACTCGTAAGAGTTTCAAAATGTTGAGAAGCAAAAAGTACATCGAGTAAAAACGCATGCATTCAAGAAGCACTTTAACTTGCGAGAGAGTTCTAGCAGAATTTGAGCTTGTTGGGAAAGTTTACCAACTTACAGTTTTGTTAGATCCCACAAGAGCCTCTACCGAGTATCCACCTCTTCAATTATACAGAGAAAAGATCTTTAATCGTTCAGCACTAGAAAAAATGTTTCAAACATTTTTATCTCAAGAACTCTTGATTTCTTTCAAACCTTTTGAAATATATATATATATATATATATATATATATATATATATATATATATGTATGTATATATATGTGTATATATATGTATATATATATATGTATATATATGTATATATATGTATGTATATATATGTATATATATATGTATATATATATATTAAATGACACTTTCTAGTTTTTACCTTGTCCAAATCGGATTCGAATATTCGTATTTCACGTTTGTATTAGCAATGTGGATTAATAATCGTGAAAAGTAAAGCAGTCACAAAGTTTCAGATATTTATGAGTACATAATACGACCGTACATTATAATAATCATAACAGATAATAATTGTAATCATCACGTATGGAAACTCGCCGTTAATAGATAAACTACGAATCCAAGATATTTATTAAAGACAGCATTATATAAGTTTTTATTTGTGTACCAACCGTCCGGGTCTTTATGCTGAAGAACAATGTTTGGTAACAATGGCACCGTGTTATTTCTGTCCCGGTGGTGGTCGAGTCTCGCTGGTGGGAGATTCCTGGTTGGGGAAAACCCCGCAAACTAAACTGTAGGTCTATACAGATCTTGTCATCCGGTGGGCAAAGATTACCGCAAACTCCTGCGAGAGAAAACATTCATTACGCTTACGGAACAAAAAGCAACAGTTGACTCGGCTGGAATCAATAAATCAAACAA
Source organism: Acheta domesticus (assembly GCA_031308135.1). Lineage (NCBI taxonomy): Eukaryota > Metazoa > Arthropoda > Insecta > Orthoptera > Gryllidae > Acheta > Acheta domesticus. The sequence continues at coordinate 194,639,732 of JAHLJT010000631.1, read as the reverse complement.
CTCAAAAGACTATTAAACTCATTTAAAACGCTGCGAACTTATGTACCACCCCAACACAAATATACGAATTCTAAGTTTTACTTAAATATAAGTAAATACTAAAAAACTCTGTCCTTTCTCTTTTCAGCAAAACCTACTCCATCAACGCTATTCAATAAATGGAGCGCGTGAATGAATCTTTCTTTCGATTCTCGCCCGTTTTCAGCTTTCAATCTAGTTGTCGCCACACACGGAGCGGAGCTAGTGCTGGAGGAAGAGAGTCTGGGGTGAGGTGCAATTGATTTTGCAGCAACCCATTCTCGCGTAGGTGAACAGAACAAATTGCGCGAAAATAACTAACTAAATGGTTGTTCAAACGAGCGTTGAGGTGGATTGTATTGAGTAGAGTTCACCTGCCACGGTGCTTTCTACGAAGTTCATTTGGGAACATATTCATGTGCTGTCTGACGTAATTTTAAGAGTCTATGGCTTAGAGAATATTTATAAAATTCAAACGAAAATTAATAAGTCTTGAATCAGAATTATTTATAAAAAATGTCATCAGTAATGCAAATGAGGAACTGTCGCTCTCAGTGCGTTTTTCAAGACTAAATATGCTCACTCTCTTCGCTCACTCACTCTCTCTCTCTTCGCTCGCTCACTCACTTACTCTCTCTCTCTCTTCGCTCGCTCACTCACTCACTCTCTCTCTTCGCTCGCTCACTCACTCACTCTCTCTCTTCGTTCGCTCACTCACTCACTCTCTCTCTCTTCGCTCGCTCACCCTCTCTCTCTCTCTTCGCTCGCTCACCCACTCACTCTCTCTCTTCGCTCGCTCACTCACTCACTCTCTCTCCGCTCGCTCACTCACTCAGTCTCTCTCTTCGCTCACTCATTCTCTCTCTCACTCTCTCTTCGCCCACTCATTCTCTCTCTCTTCGCCCACTCATTCTCTCTCTCTTCGCCCACTCATTCTCTCTCTCTTCGCCCACTCATTCTCTCTCTCTTCGCCCACTCATTCTCTCTCTCTTCGCTCACTCATTCTCTCTCTCTTCGCTCACTCATTCTCTCTCACCGCTCACTCTTCTCTCATCGCTCACTCTTCTCTCACCGCTCACTCTTCTCTCACCGCTCACTCTTCTCTCACCGCTCACTGTTACTCTCTCATATGACGTTATTAGATTTCTCGAGACTGTTTCTGTGTTCACACTCACGCACCACACAAAGTTTGAACACAACACGTAGGAATTCTTTGTTCCCTCGGGCTATTCCTCACCGATAAAGTGTGCCATTATACAGGTGGTTTAGGCGTGGTGCGTGCAGCCACCTGTAACCTGTTGCCTCCAAGGAAAGGCCGTGCGGTATTTTAGCACGAACACTCATTATCACGTAACATCCTCTCCGCTTCGCGTTGCTCGCTTGGCCAGTTATCTCTGTTAAGATTAGAGTCGCGATTCAAGCCAGGCACGCTCTGTCATTCTGCGCATCTTTTGTGGCCACTGCGGCTTTTTCTGAGTGCTGCAAGAGCGCGCGTAAGGCTATGTTTCCGCAGCACTTGTTTCAAAATGTGAGGACGCTTATGGTGTAAAATGTGGCGGTTATGAAGCACGAATTGCGTGATGATGTATTTCTGTACTGCACTCTACAATCTCTGAAGAAAACGTAAACATTTTGATATATATTAAATGTTAAAATCCGATTAGGGTCTCCTCCTAGGTCAGTTGTGATGTTCCCAATTATGAAAAACCTCTAAAACTATTTCCATATTTTACTTCATCACAACTTCCCATGTACAATTAACAAATTTAAAGAAAGATTGCTAAATTTTAAATTTTCAGTTGATATTTAAATTCATATTTTAATGAAGAATATTGTCTATTACTTCACGGGTAATCAATTATTTATTTTCAGACCTGCACTAGGCATCCTATAGCAAATGTTAATACTGGTATGTTGAAAGCAATTCCAAACAACAGAAACAAACTTCCTGAATCATATACGTGAAGTCAATATTTGGTTTAGTCATAATTGAAATTCAGTGGTTTAAATCTTTTACCATTTAAAACTTCTCCTTACGAAAAAATGTGCATGACGCATTTTATAACTAAATTGGAAAATATGGGTTGAACTAGTAAAATCAGTTTCAAATTATAATTAAGTAATTTTTATTCTCGCAAAACAAAAAAACTGCTCCAGCTGTAACATAAAACAAAGCTGACCTACGAAAAATGTAATTTACATATTTCAAACACAGAAAATAGGTAAAATTAATAAAGTAATAAAAGTTCAATTAGTTCATTATTTTCGACAAAGCAGTCGAGAACTATTATTCCTATGTTCTCGCCATTTTCTATCCGGTCTTCCTGAACACACATTGCTTTTATCATTTGGTTTTTATTCCGTGGCTTGTGAGTCTCACTTGCCTGATAGCATTCGTCTTCGTAGATCACTTCTTTTTCGTTCTCCACTGTGCCAATACCCCTTCACCGTAGCGACCCCGCCGCCGTCAGTCACCGTTGGTTCTTCTCTCCCTTGTTCTCAGTTCCTTGCTCGTCCTCGGGGAGACCTCCACTGCCTCTGCTACCCTCCCTTCTTCCCGCCGTCCTTTCTTATGTCGAGGCGTTCCCGGCCCCAATGAATAAAAACCAACGATGAATATAGCACCTCGCCATGCTCCCTCCTCACCCATAGCATCCTTTGGCGCCTCCATTATCCCCTCCCCCGCCGACTTTCTACCTTTCATACTCTCCACTCCCCTCGCTATCTTCCATCTCTACCCTCATTCTTCGTCACCAACCTCACTTCCTCCTCCATCGCCCTGCCCCCTCCCTCCCGTCCAGCACTGCCTCTCCGCTATCTCCCCTGACCTCACCACCACTGCCCTCATCTTGTAAGAACTCACCTCACTCCTCCGTCACCATTACCCTCCCTCCCGTTCACCACCTGCGCTAATCTACTCCCGCCTTCACCCTGCGAGACTCAACTCCACTCACATGTGGCTTTCCCCTTGCCTTCCCCTCCACTACCTCCATTCTGCCATCCTCGCACTCGCTGTCTACTCCCCTCGTATCTTCCAACTCCACTCTCCTACCCCATCGCCCTGCCCCCGCCCTCCCCTCCACCACCTCCACTCTGCCACCTCTCACCAACCTAACACCCAAGGTCTCACCCTGCGAGACCATGCTCCCTCCCCTTCACCCCCGCCTCTCTGCAAACTTCCCTGACCTAATCGCCACTGCCCTAACCTGAGATACCAAAATCACTCCCTCGACTTCTCTCCCTCAGCCAACGTTTCAACCCCCGCCTCTCCGCCCCCTTAGCCATCCACCGCCGTCACCCAGCGAGACCAACTCCACTCCGCCATCGCTCTCCTCCTGCCCTCCCCTCCTCCTCCGCCTATCCGAAGCTCTGCCTCTCCACTAATCTAACCACCTCCTCTACCCTCACCCTGCGAGACCAACTTCACTCCCCCGTCGCTCTCCGTCCTCCCCTCCACAACCACCATTCCCCACCTTCACTACCGTAACAACCCCCGTCACCCTGCGATCCCAAACCTCCCACATCCTCCTCTCTCTCCATCACCTCCCCTCCACCCTCCCAGCAACCCTATCCTACCCTGCGCGCCCAACCCCACTCTCCCGTTCCTCCGCTTCCACCCCTCCTCTTCCCCGGTTGCATCCGGTTGCGCCAATTTTCCGAGCAGTTGCCTACCGACCGGATGCAGCGCCGATTGTTTCTACACGCTGTTTTTTTTGCGGCCGCGCCACCCTGTGACGTTGAAAGAGCGAGGCAGCGAGGAGGGGTGTGGCGGGCGGAAGGCAGGGGATCCCCGGGCGGGGGAGGGGGCCTGTCGATCGTCGAGAACCCACGCCTCCCGGACCGATAGCGCCACAACCCACGTAGACAGGGCACAAGCTGCGAGGAGGGTGATGACAGAGGCAGTGAAGCTGAGGGAATTGCCAGCAAAATGGTAGCAATGCGTGGTCAAGCGTAGTCAGCCGGTGGTGGTGGGTACACAGTCACAGTGAACGCAACGAGGGTAGTGATGCAGGAAGCAATGGATGGGGAGGGGTGAAAACGCGTGGTGGTTCATGCAAATGGAAAGTGACGTGGGCAAAATGCGGGACTAAAATTGCACCTGGGTGAAAGGTGAGCGTTAACGTTGCATCAGTGCGGCAAAATGAGAATTTTCATGGACATTTTCGGAGGTGTATGCAGTGCCGTAGATTCAGAATAACTTCAACATTTATTTGTGATTTTGAATGTGGCAGGGAATGTAGAATGAAAATGTCGATTTGTCATCGAAAATAATTCAGAATGCAATCGTTGTATTTATTTACTGCCAAAGATAACCGTATTTTTCTATGGGTAGGAATAACAAAAATATAATATAAAATAAGTATAAACATGTTTTCATTACAAATTGTGTTTAAAATGAAAATCGACCGGAAGTAATTAACGGATAATAAGAAGAAAACGCATTTGTTAACTTTTAGATAATCATGAGAAGCATGGCTCTGTAAAATTGAAGACAACTTTTAAAATGTAGTTGTATATGACAATTTGTTATCGAAATAGAGTGTGTAAATGTTATTGACATAGTGAAATTGGAAGCTATACCTTTCATTGAGATGAGTAGTCATCTCGGAAATTTCTCTTCCTGATGTGGATGTTAGTTTTAATCTGGCCCTGATGAAACTAAACAAACTAATCAAGGTTCGTTAATTCACCTATACGACACCAGCAAGGTCAGCTGTCCTTGCGCGCTGCAGCATGGCGTTTACCAAGTTCTAATTGGATTTTTGCAAAAAATACTTTCCGAATATTAACAATAGTTATATCATTGCAATGAATTTTAAAGAACTTTAAAAAACTGGAAAAAATATATACATTTTTCCATTTAATAAAACAAAGTTGAGTTAATATCTCAAAAATTACATACGGTACTAACAAGAAAATGAAATTTGTTATTTGCCCTGTTTATTTTTCCAGTTTTTTAAAGTTCTTTAAAATTCATTGCAATGATATAACTATTGTTAATATTCGGAAAGTATTTTTTGCAAAAATCCAATTAGAACTTGGTAAACGCCATGCTGCAGCGCGCAAGGACTGCTGACCTTGCTGGTGTCGTATAGGTGAATTAACGAACCTTGATTAGTTTGTTTAGTTTCATCAGGGCCAGATTAAAACTAACATCCACATCAGGAAGAGAAATTTGCAACATCCTGGCGCAAATAGCATCTCGATACCTCAAACGGTTTTTAAGATATTTGCTGTGACCAACTTAGGTGGTCCAATCTGTATACTATATGTATGTATAAATTATTGGTTCAGGTTTTATGACTTAAAAGTTCCGTTCTGAGTTGAAGGAAGGGTCTTTAATTCTGAAGAGATAAATAACCATGTTTAGACCCTTATTTTACGTACGTAACTCATGACAAAATTTATCCCTGACCGCAATGATTGAATAGAACAATCTCAACTCAAGAAACAAAGCAGCAATTGGAAAAGACTAAGGTTTGAAATTATACCCCTCCCTCCAAAGAAATGTATACTTTATGCTTCTTTTCAAGCGTAACTTAGGACTCAAGTTTTTGTCTATCTCGGAAAGCAAACTAGGTTTTCTTGATTAAATTTGAGCATTGGATCATTGCACCATCAGTAGTACACATGTGGGAGCGTACAGACTCATTAAAAAATGGAATTTTATTTCTTTTCAATCTGAAGCCGCCCAATTAAAGACGTTACTTTCAAGGCGATAATTATTCATTTTCTTCCAAGAATCAATATGTTGTTATGACGCTTCTTTATCATGCTGCCAAAAATAATGTTAAAATATTGCATTTCTTTTAAGTTAAACAGCATCTAAAAACCGTTGACCCCTATCATGAATTATGAAGCTGAACGTGAATACTTTCTCTTTGAAAGTGTGTTCTTGGAGATTCAACACTATAAAAATAAGGGTTGTAATTGCGAATGGAAGCCCACGTGCGCTCATAGTGATTGATTCGTTGAGCGACTATGTGAGCGAGCGAGTATTTAGTACTTTCGGGCTCAACTCCCGAGGTCAATGGGCCCTTAAGTTTAGGGCACGTCCATGTACAGAGATGAAGGTGATCGTCCCCTTCTCATATTAGACATATCGGCGCCGTCCTACAAGTATGCTTGCGTGATTTTCCTCCTCCAGATTTCAGAGGATACCACTCCAGCTGGGAGAAACTCTTAGACTCAGACTGGTCCTGACCTGTCTTAAAATCAATTCAGTTCAACGATGCCTTATTTTACGTGGCAAGATTCAGTCCTTGAGACCTATTCTTCCGTGTGTCCACGAAGCAGATTATTTGAATTTATCTCACACGCTGCTTTTAAACTTGAGTACATTTTGCATGCAGTACATCTACAACATGAGACAGTGAGCTTTACTTACTCTCCAAAGGAAGACGTACGAAAGAATTTTACCCTTAAAAATCCACGACTTTGAGTTTGAACCCGCAAACAGCCCAATACGCTTAACGTTATCATACTGATACTGCTGCAAAATTGGTTTACTACTGACTTGCCACAGTGTGGAAAACTACGTATCAGAGTAGCTGGCCGCTAGGATTATCATAAAAAAGTAGCCAATCTATTAAATTTGACCAATATATTTAGATGATCCGTTGAAGTTCAAATACTTGGGCTTTCTGCCGACGATACTGCAGAAGCAACGCACTTGTGTCGACTGATGGGACGTAAAGTCGAGCTTTAAAACAACTGATGTTACTAACTACGCTGGTGGCTGGCACACCGGTGCGGTCGCCGGATGCTGGGACGGGGAACCGGTAAGAGTGCGGTGGAACGTGAGAGAAGAAGGGAGAGGGAGAGGGGAATGTGAGACGGGTCGGGGCCTTGGGCGGGCAGGAGATGTTGGTGGTGGTGTTGGGCACAGGGAGTGGTAGGCCACAGGAGTCTTGGAGACGTGTATACGTCATGGATAGCAGGTAGTGCATGATGGATAGCAGTTGAAACGGACGTGGATGGCGATGGATGACGGGATAGCGGATCGGCGGGAAGACAGCGGCCACGGAAAATGGCAGAGGCGGCAGGGTTAGGGAGAATGGTGAGATGATGGACGGCAGAGGATTTGGATGGTTGGGACAAAGAGAGTTCAGGGTAGTCGGGGTGGGGAGTAGCAGGAACACAGTGGGTGGTAGGAGGCGGAATGATGAACGACAGGGTGGAGGGCATCAGGACCGTGGAAACGGGCCGGCTAGGAAGACTGTGGTGGCTGCATGGATTTTCGATGGCGGAACGCTGCATGACAAGGAGGTGGCGGGTAGAGAGAGGGGCCAGAGATGGTGGGGATGGCGGGGTCAGAGAGGACGGCGAAACGCGGGACCACTGGGGCAAGAGGACGGGGATAAGATTGATTGTTCATTCCGGGCGCATCTTTAGTTCCGTAAGTGTATTGCATGGTTTTGGTTCGGGAGGTGTCTTTGATCTTCCTCCGATAGATGGTGAGATCTGGCGCCGACTTACCGTCGGCAAGCGGGATTTTCTCCAACCAGGCATCTTCCACCAGCGGGGCACCGTCCCAGCCGGGGCAAGCTCTAAGTTCCTTACCGGTCTCCCGGAATGTGTGGTAATGTAGGGCATGTTAATGTGTATGTGTAAGGGGTGAGGATAGGACAAGGACGAGAAAGGAAAGATCGAGCGCGATCTGTGGCCCGTTTGTTAGGGTGTTGCTCCGGCATTCGCCTGATGTTGATCTGAGAAACCACAAAAAACTACAATCAGAACAGCCTGCTTCTAGTGGGTGGTGGGTGGTGAAAATATGGACGATGAGATAGCTGGCGTTGGGGAATGTGAGAATGGGCGGAATAGAATGTGGGGCGGCTGTGATATATTTGGATGACGTAGAGGACAGATACAGCGAGGGCACCGAAGGTGGCAGGGACGGCAGAATAATTGAGGATGACGAAACGATGAACGGAAGGGGTACGGGGTGGCGGGGACTATAGAAAAGTGCGGGTGGCTGCGTCGTAGTTGGATAGTGGACCAATGGAGGACAGGGTAGCGGGCGGTGCGGGTAAAGCGGGCACCGAAGGTGGCAGGAATAGCAAGATGGTGATGTATGGTAGGAGTAGTGAATGTCGGGGGCAAAGGGTGACGAGAGGGCGACGCGGGGGGTTGGTGACGGAACGATGGATGGCAGGGCAGATGGCAGTGGGGAATGTGCAGACAAGCGGGCTGGAGAGGTTGGTGGTGGATGCGTGGTATTTAGAAGGGGGAGTAATGGAGGACAGGGACAGCGGCCGGTGGGGAAAGAGCGGGCACCGAAGGTGGAGGAGCTGCCGGGATTAACGATGGTGGTGAAACGATGAGCGGGAGATGGCTCAGGCAAAGGGAGTTGCGGGGTCGGCGCGGGTAGTGGGATGGCAGAGAAGCGGGTGGCGGGGGGCTGCGAAAACGGACGGGATAGAGGATGGGGTGGCTGTGAGGTATTTGGATGGCGGGGAGGGTGGGGACCGAAGCTGGCGGGGACGGCAGAGTTAGCGAGGAGGGTGAAAATAAACGACAGAGAAGCAGGGGATTATGAAAACGGGCGAATATGAAAACGGGTGGGCTAAAGAATGGGATGGCTGTGAAGTATTTGGATAGAGGAGAGGGTGGGGACCGAAGTTGACAGGGACGGCAGAGTTAGTGAGAAGGGTGAAAAGCCGGCAGGGAAGTGGGTGGCGGGGACCGTGGTGACGGCGGGGGTGGGGGACGGGGCGGCGAACGACGCCAAACCGCAGGCGTTCACTGCGAGCTGTCATGACGCAGTGATGGACCCCGTCCGGGCCGCGGCCGACGGACAATGAGGAACGGTCGAAGCGCCCAGTTTTACGAGCGAGATCAAAAATTTAATGCGCGGAAAGGCCGCAGGTCAGGCTATGTATTCGGAATTTTCGAGATAAGCTAAAGTAAACATGAGCTGCAATAATATTGCCAGTCACATCCACCGTTTCATGCGCGTTTTCTAGATTATTTGGTACTTTTTTTCGTATTTTCGCCGGCACAATATGATTCCTGGAATCCATTTTGTTTACAGTGAAAAATGAATACTCTACCGTGAATTGCTATGAACGTTTCATTACAGGTTCGTGAGTTTTGCGTTAAGTGATATGCTGAGCTTTGCAATAGTGTACTTCTGATCGTATGATCCGTTTTATTTCCTGCAGTACATCACTTCATCATTGCACAACGTAGTATACGAATCAAATGTGGGTTTTTCGAGATTGTATGAGTTTTTAACTGTAACCCTTTCTTCTCCCAGTGCGCAAATTGGTCAAAATACGAAAGTAGTATTTTTCCTCTGTACTCGTATAATATTTATATCATTAGTTACTCGATAACAAGCAAACTAAAACCTAAATCTAAATCTAATGACCTTTTCATACCAAATGCTGAGAAATATATTGACTTAAAAAGATAAAATATTTAAATGCAAGTAAGTCATACATATGGCTCAATACATCGTATAGTTGATCAGTGATGTAGGGCGATATGGCGTGCCTTCTCCAGCGTCGGGGTTCTAGTTTCGTCCGATTCAAATGGAATTGGTGATACACAAATCGGTTTCATGGTAGTTATTCTCGGACTCCTCCGTTTTCACTGCGTCTGATTCTAGTCTTCTTACTCTTCATCTTCATTACATCAATACATCCTTACAAGTGTGGGGCTAGTGGTAGCTTTTAGCTACCCTAATCCAAGTTCGCGGTTTTAACCCTGGCTAGGTGCGGTGGAAAGGCGAAAAATTCCAGAGATCCATTTACTCTTGTGGCATGTACAAGAGTCGTCATCACAACATCCTTCATTCCCCCGAAGAGACCTTTCCGATGTAGATAAATGGGACTAATTTCTGACTAGGAAAGGGAGTCACTTCTAGGCGCCGCAGCGCAGCAAGGGCAGTACAAGAGTTCTTTATCCAGCAAGAATATATAAAAGTTTTACACACACACATTCACTCACACATGAATCTGTTTCGAATACGAGCACTGCACCTGAAGTCCAGGCACGTTTCAAAGCGTTCGACAAAGCGAAATTACAAATCATGTCCTTCTTTGATTTTTTAACAGACTTTTAAGATTTTCATTTGGTTCACCTACTTACAATACTGCAGCTTTGAATTCAGTTGTGAAATCTATGTTCAAAAGGAGCTATTTCTATCATTGCGAATTTTTCAGGAAATGTGTAAAGAAAAATGTTATACAATTGAACACAAATAACACCTTTTGAAGAGAATGACAAAATATGGAATGTGTACTATCAGGAAAATAAGAGAACCGAATATGTGTTTTCCTGGTATTCAAATAATCGAATGAGAGAAATACATGTTTATTTTTTCTTCACAAGTGGAGATAGTCCCATCTGAACACTCTATAGCAACTCTCAATTTATCTGCTTGCATCGTATTTTCATCGTCCTATTCCTCTGTTCAATTGTATTCGAGACTGCGTCATGGAGTACTTCGATGCTGGATTAGCGCGGTTCAACTATTTTTACATTTCTGTGACAAAATCAGCTTTTAGATTGTGAGACTTCAGCTGTTTCTCCGTGCGCGAAGCGGGCGCGAGTGGGTGTCGGGCTAGGGGGCAAAAATTGTCAATCAAACGACAAATGGGTTCGCCTGCTGGGCGGGTGAAGGGAAGTACAGGCGGAGAGAAATGACGGTGGCCGTGTCTACGTCACGTACCGCCAAAACTCTTTTTTTCTTTTATTTGAGAATAAAGAGAGTTTGCTGAATGACCGGGAGCATTTTGTGTGTAGTTTTGTCAGTTGGAAACCTGCCATCAATGTAAACACTATGCGTGTTTGAAACCGCTGTGGAAGTTGACATTTTACTGCTACTCACGAAGTAGGTGATGTAAGCGAATCTGATTTTACGCGGATGTAAATATTATAGAATGCAGTTCTTGTATATTTCAATGGATGGGAAAAAAGTTTCAAAATGTGATCAAAGTAAGACATTGATGGCACAATGTGCAAGGAAACATCTAAAAAATACTTTTTTGAATTATAATTATTTCAGCAAATATAGTGGTCATTAATTCAAGTAAAGAATGTATTTTACTAAAAAAAATAATCTTTGAGTTATACACATTTCAATAAATGTGGAGAAGACATTAATTTGAGTCGAGAATGAATCTAACTAAAATAATTTTTTTGAATTAGATTTATTTCAAGAGATTTAGAGAATTCACCTATCACCTATTTAATTTTTAGCTCATATATTGTCATATCTACTAGTTTAAATGATTAATTTATTTAACTTAATTTTTGCAATGAAACGTCAACCCATCATCGTATCGTATCAACGTATAGACGTAAACGCGAATCCTTGCCAACTTGATTACATAACAAAATTTGAGTTTTAACAAAATTTGAGAAGAAAATCTGTATTCCACAGGAAAATGTCACTAATAATCGTATTAGCGTTTTAGTTAGAGAAAAGCAGCTTATAAAAACATTGTCATCATTCTTGGTGAAAAATTCCATAGAATCACCCAGTAACTCATAGATTTATTGAATCATAGTCATTCAAACATTTACTTTATGTACCATTTGAAACGTATATGAATGTTTATAACAAAAGCGAAACTACGAGTACCACACTGTGTGGAGGAGAATTTCGAAACATAACGGAGGGCTGCTCTGATCGGTAGTTTAACGTGGTTACTGCGATCAATACCAGGTGACTGATGGAGCAGTACTCTAACAAATGGGCCATGAACCGCACGAATTATCTCCCTCTCTGTTGCCTCCTCTTCCTTTACACATAAACGCGCGCACTAAACTACCACTGTGTCGGGGGTCCAGTTAGAAGCTTGGAGCTTGTCCCCACAGAGGCGGTGGTGCCACGAATAGGAAGACACACGAGAAGGAAATCTCACCAGGCGACATGCACATCGGCGCCAGATCTCACGTTTCAGCGGGTATGAAACACCGCCATCTTCCGCGACAAAACATGTACTATACTTACGGTGCTAATGATCTGAGTTATTAAAGCTGTCCGAATCAATATTCACGCACTCACAAGGTTTCGTACTTACGTTCACGTTCATGTTTTCATTGTAGACGACCCTGGACATTTGCAGTGCGTATACAACAGGGGTTTTCGTGAATACATCAAAAATTCTCTCTAATTTAACAGGACATAATCACAGCGCGGCGTCACTCATGTTCCCGGCCGCCGTTTGGAGAGAAGCCGTTCATTTCTTGCGACAGCCGGCGGAGCGCGGGGGAAGGCGGGAAAGAGCGGAGCGTGGGGGGCCGGCGGGGCGGTGGGGGGAGGTGGGGGAAGCGGCGAGGAGATGGGAAGCTACAGAGGCCCCAGCTGCACCAGTTTTCTCTAAGCGCTTTGCCGTCACCGCAGACTTGCCATCTCGCTACGCGCTAGCCCCCCCTCCGCGCCACGCCCCGCGGGCAACCTTTTCCTGTCCGCTTTCAGACCAGGCGCCACCAGGCCTGTTTTATATTATCTGGTTTTCTCTCGATTTTCCTTTTGCGTTTCTGTATTTCGTCGTATTTGTAAATTATCCTCTAGGTTACGCACTTCCATGGTTAGTATTTGAAGCTCCTTCAATTCCCTACTTCTATCAATTATTTTTGGACAAAACTGCAATAGGTTCACTGATTAGATTTTTGGTTCATTACATTTAGAATTGAAATAGTCAACATGCAAGAATCTTTTTAAAAGAAATATCTATCGTTTATTATCACAATTATCCCCTCACAATTAAAATTTACTTCGCTCGTTTGGCAATCCTGATATTAAATCACACTCACAAATGGCTTAAAACTAATCAAGCTCACGGCACAAATTAATCAAGCTCAACGGCACAAAATTAATCATAATTGAAGCTCACAAATGGCTTAAAATTAATTGAAAATTAGTGCATTCAAAGGTTGTTATTGTAATGCAGACGAATGTGATAATAATATTAATAATCCTTAAAGAATTTTATTCGTAGTATCTTACAAACCCCTTTACAGCTTGTTCACTATTTTCTAAAAATTATTGTGGGAAAACTAGTTTTGCTTTGGTTCGTTTCCACTTATACCAAAGGAATATTTAATGAAGTGTGAAGTTTCGTCAGTGCAATGTTTCGAAAATGGATTTCTCGTTATGTTATATTCAACCACTCCTTTTGCAGAATCACTACGACTATTACATACTTATCTTAATTATTCATAATACTTGTTAATTCCATTCACGATCTGCTTCTAATAAGGAATTCATTGCAACCCCAGAAACTGATTGCTAAAATTTAGAATATGTGGTCCAAAACAAACAATAATTCTATCTCTATTTTCTCTGAAAGATCTCTCATGTTACATTGTGATGCGAGAGACTATTCCATAATTCTTTACTAATCTGAAAGAAAATAATAAAATCATGCATTTATGTTGATATTTTCAATAATGCACATATTTTGGACAAACTTTTCCCCTCTATAATATTTTCTCAGATCTTCCATTTCCTCGAACATCTAATATCTTTTACCATAATTCATTTTATGCTATACTACTTACTTACATGTATCTACCTATGTGACCTTGTGTCGTATGGATTTTCTATTATAAATAAGTGTACAACGTCCTTTAACTTATGTGAATTTTTTAGTAGATGTGTCGGCAGTCTGCACTTGGACGTCTGTTTATTTTTGCCTTGTATATTCCCTCTACTGATATTGCCAAATTTTCCAATATTTGGAGTGTTTTTATTTATCTTTACTCCTTACCTACAACATATTCATCGTGTTACATCACATCTCAGTCTCTTCAAATCAAGCTCCAACTGGTACCCCTTACCAGCATTTCAGCCTTGTCGAACACTTCTCGCACCACCCCCTCACAATCAATTCATGGGCTGGTACTTGCTTCACCCCTGTTCCGCCACCCCAGAGCCGTATTTTCGCCCCGCCCGCGAGCTCCTCGCGCGTCCTCCAACGGCGCACCGTCGCTCAGCAGCGAGCGCCCTCGCCGCCGCCAGGCAACGGCGATATTTTCACCGCAATCGCGACGCCACCTTGGCAGGGTGCCGCCTTTACCGCCTCTCCGCCTCCGCCCCGCCCCCTCCACGCTCTTAGCCACGCCACCGCCCCTCTCCGTCCCACCCTTGCCCCAGAAGTGCCCCCGAAACGCTCCCGCGCCACCCCCAATTCGTCCTCACCCCGCCCCGCCCCTCTCCACCCTGCGTCCACCCCGCCCGCGCCCCAGAACCGCCCTCGTCCCCCTGTCAACCCAGCTGCCGCCACGTCCCCGCCCCTCTCCGTCCGTCCCGACCCCGTCCCGACCCCGTCCCGACCCCGTCCCGACCCCGTCCCGACCCCGTCCCGACCCCGTCCCGACCCCGTCCCGACCCCGTCCCGACCCCGTCCCGACCCCGTCCCGACCCCGTCCCGACCCCTATCCCCGCCACGCTTCTTTCCCTATATGAACATTCCAAAAATATGCATCCATTCGAAATAGTTATATCGATCGATTTGTCTTAAACACCCGACAGCCGTCAAATTGACTGCTTTCCAATAGCTGCTAAACTGTTTGCTCCGTGTGTCGAATTATTTTGTTTATATCATCTCATTTCTCTTCCTGGAGGATAATTCTAGCAGCCGGCTGCTCTGGTCGGTAGTTTTCTGTGATTTCTCCGATCAACACCAGGCGAATGCTGGAGCAGTACCCTAACAAACGGGCCACGGACCGCGCTCAATCATTCCTTCCTCTTCCTTGTCCTGTTCTCTCCTCTTACACACACACACACACACACTAACTTACACTGCACAACCACACATGCCGGGAGACCAGTCGGGAGCTTACAGCTTGTCCCGGCTGGGGCGCGCGGTGCCCCGCTGGTGGGAGATACCTGGTTGAGGGGGAATCTCCGCTAGTCGACGGCCAGCGACGGCCAGACGGCTAGGTCGGGGCCAGATCTCGCCATCCAGCGGGGAAAAGATCATCGCCATCTCCCGAGAAAAAACACGCACTACACTTTATTGATCTAAGTAGTTGACGCGCCCAGAAAAACGAATCAATCAAATCAAATCAATCTCTTCAAAGAAACCATGGATGCTCTCTTTTCAACAATGATTACACTGGCCGACATTTTTAAACTTTTGAAAAGTTACAGAAACAAAACTCACTGATTCTGACCAATTTTGGGGCGCTGAATACGAATATGATAGCCGTTTTACTGGATTAGCTCGTATTTTTGTGTAACGCGTAGTTGCCAAATTTACCATCGCAGGCATAATGAGCTATCTTGAAAGTACCGGAGAGTGAGTTTTTTTGACTGCAAAAAGGGAATCAATTTCGTTTTGGCACTAGTGTCAAAGACAATCAATTTTTAAAATTCTATAAATTAATTTATTAAATCTAAACAATTAAAAAACTATACATTCAGTTAGTTTACTGGCACTATACTTTAGCATTTACTTACTTAATAGTTTATAAGGAATAATGTTCACAGACGTATACAGACCACTTAGTTTCGGAAAACACTAAGATACTTAAACCCTTCAGCTTCCTTTAAGAAATTCATGAGGTCCAAATTAATGTGCAGAGTTGGAAATAGTACCTTGCCTGGATCGATTAGAGGCTTATACTTGACATTGTTGGTACCGGGCTTAAATGACTCTCTGGGGGCCATTCCTTTTGTGAGAAATTTTTCCTGTAGCTCTTGAGTCCCAAAGACAAAAAAAACAAAAGTGCTTTGTAAATCCACCTTCCAGACATTGGTCTGGTCCAGACATTGGACATTATAATATTGCAAATACTTTTACATGTCCACAAATTTGCCAACCATGATCTTTGAATTTGATACGCTTTAAAATGAGTGCGAGATCCTCGTAAGTATCATTCATTGGGACAGAGTGTGCCATAGGCAGCTTATTTCCACTATGAAGCAAAACTGCTTTCAGACTGTTCTTAGATGAATCTATGAAAAGACACCAATCAGATGGATTACTTTGGATTCCTAACTCATTCATCAGTCCATTGATGTCCGTATATACGCAAAGGGAATCTTCCATTCTGTAATATTCTGAAAAAGGCTCGTTCTTAGTGAAATACTATTTCTCACTCTAGGAACATTGTGGAAATTGTAACTTTGATGACAACTGAAGCCAAAATGGCAAAAACTGGCAACTATGCGTTACACAAAAATACGAGCTAATCTAGAAAAATGGCTGTCAATTTCGAATGCAGCATCCTGAAATTAATCGGAATTAGTGGTTTTCCTTTTTGTAACTAAACTGACGTCGGCCTGTGTTATTGCAATAAAGCATTAGTGTTCGTCGTATCTGAAGAGTCGATGTTAGAAGTCGGAGATGGAATGAAACGCTATCGGAACTTATCTTACGACGAAAGGCAACTCACGAGTGAGCAGCCAAAATTCTCGTAATTGTTTTGATGTCAATTGCATGTATTCAGCTAATTTCTGTAATCAAACAACAAAAATATTAACTTACAAACAAATATTTATGTGTATAAATTCCCCAAAATCCAAAAATAGCCCATTAAATACATGAGCTGTCAAAATGGCGGCCCTTGAGCATTCTCGGTAAAGGCAAGGTCCAGTCGTTCTAGTGTTAGGTGACTCAGGGCGTCAACTGATGTCACTGCAGGGCCTACGATTGGGAGATTCTAGAGTTCAAGACCCGACGGTGGAAGGGTTTTCGATACTAACTAGACAGCTAGGTCTAGTTCAGTCGATGCCTGGAGGAGAATTCTAGTGGCCGGCTGCTTTGATCGGTGGTTTTCCGTGGTTTCTTCTATCAATATCAGGCAAATTATGGAGCAGGAAATCTTTCCTTTTCCTTGAGCCAGATGTTACCATCCACTAGGGGAAGTTTACTGTCACCTCCAAGGAAAAATATGCACTACACAGAGAGAATTAATAAACTTAGTACTTGACGCGCTCAGAATTACTAATCAATCAAAAAGCCTAGCGTTCAACATTAGGAGCAAAACAACTGCAAGCTCACAGAGATAGAATCTATACCAAACTATGTGCTGGGAGTAATATTAGTATCACATCGTGTCATTCAAAATGACATAATCGGAAGCGCTTGTCTGAAAATATTAAAATATATCCTGGCAACGCTGAAGCAGGATTCCCACTCTGTAGTGGCTGATATGGTATATTGTGCTCTTCAATCACATTTAACATTTGCTGATGACAAAATGTCCCGGTGAGTTTCCGTAAGTTTCCATAAATGACATTAAACATCTAGAATTTGCAATGATAGAGAAAGGTGTGCTGTCCTTCGTAATTTCTACAATATTATTTTACATATTTTTGTAAATAGAAAAATCAAACAATCTTGTTATTATACTAGTAGTTATTGGCAATAGGAGAATCAAAATTACGAAATCTCTTTCTTTTACAATCGTGTTTTCATTAGATACGTGCTATTGGGTGCAAACAATTTGAAAGTAAAGGCAAAAAAGAAATATTGTGTCTTTGGGTAGTATGGACATTCTGTCTAGTAGTACATCTCCAGTGACCACAATTAGAATCTACCCAGACAAAATCACGCCGTCCTTATTTTGAAGTAGTGTTATCGTAAAACAGAACAAGATCATTGATACAGTATTATCACTAATAAACAAATGCCCTTTCAGACTAATCTCCGGTACCTAGTGTTGAGCCATCCAGTTAAACATACCATTTTCATTTTTCGGATGAAATAAATTTTACCCAATAATTAAATAGCAATCCGTGTTTCAATTAAGTCTCTTATCGAACATGTTTACTTGTAAACAAAAGTTAAGTTTAGGAAGTGTTTTTCCTGAGTTTCGCTTTTTTACGCACGTAGGCACATATTATTACATAGTTATCTAATTTCGTATTGAATATTGCGATTTAATTTTTAATCACTTTCACGAAAATACCAATTACTACTGATTTAAAGTTATTTATATTCTTAGTAATTTTAGTCTTGAGTATTACACCTTCAGTGACATGTTTTAATATTACCTGTCTAAATGTTCTTCCATTTTCGCAACACACTTCTGTTTTCAAGAGAGGTTAACTTTCTCTTAACTAAACTTTAACCATCACTTACGAAGTTCTCAGTTTATAATACGAATAATTAACAGTAACTCAATTAATCATTATCAAGTTAAGTAGCTCAGAGATTCAACTAATGTCACTGCAGGGCCTCCGAACTCTGAGCTCCGTCCTCTGTCATCTGACCTCTGTCCTCTGACTTTTGTCCTCTGAATTCTGACCTCTGGCGCCTACCCTCTGACCTCTGTCCTATGGCCTATGTCCTCTGACCTCTTTCATCTGACCTCTGCCCGGAAATTTGAGTCCCGACGGTGGCATGATTTTCGACACTAGCTATGCAGCTACGTTGAATTGAAGCGCTGTTACGCTTATGTCGGATCAGTACCCCAACAAACGGGCTACGGTGCCCTCTTCTTTGTCCTATCCTCTCCCTTATTTTTACACACTTGCATTTACATCCACTACAGTATCACGCATATCGGGATACCCGTCAGGGGCTTAGAATTTGTTCCGGTTGTAGCAGTGTTCCGCTGTGAGAGACAACTGGATGGGGAAACCTTCCGCAATCCGACGTGGAGCTTGGCGCTGGATCTCATTATCCATCGTGGTAAGATCACCGCCACTTCCCGTCATAAAAAGCATGCATTATACTTACGGGATAATACCAGTTAACGGACCTGGAAACACGAAATAATCAAATTAATCGTTGTTGCCTCACAAATAAGGAAACATTTTTGATATACCATTTTCACACATTTTCTTATGTATCTCTTAGTACAGTAGTGTCAAGATCTTCTACTGGTGGGTGTGACACGCGTCGTGGCACTGTAAAATACCACGAGCTTCTCTGCGCAACTAGCGCCGGGAAAGGGAACTATTACGAGTAGTAGCAACCCCACCGTTTTACAATAGGGATGGCGTTGCCTCTGATGACGGAGTGATGAACTGCATGGAGGGACGATTTCGTCGTGGCACTCGTGCCATGGACTCCCGCTCGTGGCAAACACACTCTTAGTGGTCTAATGACGCCTGAGATAAGATTTTTTTTTATTTTCAACACTTTTCAATAATTACAACTACAGCAAAAACGCGTCACGTTCACTGTGTCAGTACAAGAAAAGTATGACTGTACGCGTCAACTATCAAGTCTGCTAACTATATACTCGATTTCATAACAAAGTTCTTATTCTGGAGAAGAAAAGGATGCTGCTCATTAAACTCGTCGCGAACGTGAAATATGATATTCCTCCGTTCTGATATTGCCAGTTGATTCCCTGACGAATGACATTGAAGCGCATTCTCTCGTTAAAACCATTTGGTCCGCTTTCCTCCGTCTGCCAGCAGCGGAGCTCGCGTATTTATTCCTCCATTTCTGGCGCAATCTACGTGAAACGCGACGATATCACGATTCGCTTTTTTTTTTCACGCCGCCGCTGCCACCGCGGTTTCGCTTCGCTCCTGCACCACCAACACCGCCGCCGTCGCCGCCGCCTCCACTACTGCTGCTGGTCGGGCGGTTTTCAAACGTTATGGCACCGTGCGATCAAAAAGTTAAACCCGACCGCATTCTTTTTGTTTTGTCTCGCCCGCCGGTCTACACAACCCTCGCTAGTAATATTCGCGTTTCCTGGAAAGACAGTAAATTTCCCGCGGTGCATTCCGTACATTGTGTGGGTGTGCGAGCGCATTTGTATGTGTATGCGGTCTGTTCTGTGTGTGTGTATGTGCATGAGGCGTGAGTGGGCATGTGTGTGGCATGTGTGTGTATATGTGTACGCGGGCCGCTGTGTGTGTGTGTGTGTGTGTGAGGCGGGTGGGTGCGTGCGTGCGTCGGAGGTCGTCCTCATGGGGACGCGTCGCAAGGGAGGACGCTGCCGCCGCCGCCGCCGAGGATAAATTTGATCGCGGGGACTTCGATGGTGGACCGTCGTTATTCGGAGGGTAACGCGGCGGCGCCGTAGCGAGGCGCGGGGAGGCGGTCCGCTATTTTGGAGCGGGTGAGATTTAGTGGGCCGACGTAGCGACCTCCTGCCGCTGTTGTACTTGGTTTGTGTGCCGCGCGTAATTACCAGGACTGTTGCCGCAGCGATTCTCCTCCGCCGCCAGCGAGCACGAATTGCTGCCTCTTGACATCCGCTAGCGCTAGCCGAGCTTGCTCGGCTTCTAGCTCGCTAGGAGGTCTGAAAGTGGCCGTGCAGTTTATGAGGTCAGGGATCACCTTACTGTTCTGACCACAACTGTGTTCATTCTTTCCGCTTCCCTTTTTAATGTTGGATATAAAGGCACTGGTTGTACTGAGGGATGAAAATGTCCATAAGAGCAATAGTAAAATATGTTCACTGGATATGAAACGGTAAATTTTGACGTGGAGATTTTAATAAAAAAAGAAATAATAAGTGCCATCTGGACATTTAATCCAGTGTAAATATATGACTACGATCGCATTCTTGTAACACAATCACATTCATTGAAAACCGAACACGCTGTATGAATTCAAAGATAAAAGATATTTCACGATCATGAAATGACATTAAAAATGTTCCCTCCTAAACTTCAGAAGTGTAAATTCATACAGAATCCAAAGATAAAAAGGCAAGGGGAAACGAGAAAGAAAATTAACACTATTTTCGTGATGAGAATTGACACAAGTGCTTAAAAGTTAATGTTACGAAAAACTGAGTTCATCCCTATTATACACAAAATTGAGTTTGTGTGTGTGTTGTACATAAAACTGAATTCATCCCTTTATTGCATAAAATTGAGTTTATTTACTTTATTCTTTACGAAAAAAATAAAGTAAAAGAGTTATATTACGTCTTTCCTGTTAAGAATAAAGTAAATAAAGTAGTACAATAATATCTATGATGGAAAACATGAAAAGAGCGTCGTCAGCAGTAGTATTAAATGTTGCGTAATATGATATGAAATTAAAGAGACATTCAGAAACACTAATAGACAGTACGCCAGTCGCTTTGAAGGAAAAAAATGACACTTTTCGTTTCATTCAACTTAAAGATTTTTCTACTTTTCTTGCAATAGCGATTGATCACCAGAACAGGAAGGGAGAAAGGGTAAAAAAAGTTGGAAATTAATGGAGATAAAAGTGCAATTTAAATGAAATGGGTCTTAAGCACTAAGCACTGAAAATAAATTACGAAATGTAAGAGTATTTGCCTACAGTATATCTGTAAATTACATAAAAATCTGTTATGTATTTAGAGACTGTCAAAGAAAGTTTTAACATACGAGAATATCTTGAATGTAAAGCGAAAATTAAATATTGGACAGTTATCTTGTAAGTCCGTAAAAAAGTTTCATTGGCACACTTCTTCTGAATAAATGTAAAAATGTTTTCCAAAATAACTTCAGAAATCCGATAAAATGTCGAAGAAAGCACCCTTCGAAAAAGAGTAAACAGAATGTCAGCTTCAATGATACAAAACTGCAACATGGTGACCAGTAGCTTCAGGACTTATTTCATTTTACTGCATTCATTGCCTACACTCAGCGATAATTTCATGACAGACCATTTAAAAGCACAAAGGCACGACTGTATCGATAAAAAGTTTTATTCCTGTGTTTCATCGTCTCTCAACTTTTATAAGAAATATGCGTAAATGAAAAGATGAAAGAACTGTAATGGTATTTCATGCATGCCATTTTAGCAATAAGATAGTAAAATCTGGCTCTGTTGGCACATATTTCTCTTTTTTAATGGAGACAAGTGAATGAAAGGATAAAAGAGCTGTGAAAAGAACTATAATGGTAATGCAATACTACGGCATTATGAAGCAGTAAAATAGTAGAACCTAACTATGCTGACAACTCGTTTGCTACCCACCACTTTTATAAGAGAGATGAGTGAATCAAAGGATAAAATAACTGAAATGGTAATGTATTATAATGACATTTTACTAAGAAGACAAGCAGTAGAACCTGGCTATGCTGACTTATCTATGACCGATTGCCTGCCGCGTATTCTCGTACATTTTGACCTTTACCGAATCCACGCAGAAGGCCAAGGCTCGATTTCCCTGTCGCTTTTCGTTGTCGGTGGTGGCGTGCGCCTTCGGCGTGATCCAGCACTGGCGTGCCACCCTGTGCCGTTGGTGCGACGCGGTGGCGCGTGGCGCGGAGCGCCTGGCGGCGTGTGGCGCGGCGGCGCATCGCGCGTCGGTGCGCCGATGTGCAACTCCATGGCGCACCGTTGTCACCACCATCGCTACCACCGCCCCCGCCAACGCCACTTTCATCTCCCCCATTAACACCATCACGGGACATCACCATAGCCACCAGCGACACTCCCGCCGATGGTGCAGCTGTTGTCACCTCCGCCGCCATCACCACCCTCACCGCTGCCATCACCATCGCCTCCACTTCCGCTATCGTCACTTCCACTTTCGCTGCCGTCGCTATCATCGTCTCACCTTCATCACCAACTTGTCCTCTACCACCACCAACATCGCCGCCATCAACTCCATAATTACTGCTAATAACACCACCAGTGCCATGATGACCACTACTACCATTAACATCACCACGGCCACCATTAAACTCGTCACCACGACCACCATTAACACCATGACCACGACCACCACTACCTCTACCAGGGCTGTCACCGCCGCTACCGCTGCCTGTGCCCTCACATCGCCCTCTCCGCCTCCCCAGCCACCGTCGCTACCGCCACACCCGTTGCCCAAGCTCCGCCGCTGCCTTCTCTGTCACCACCATCGCCATGCCTTCTGCCACGTCCATTTCTCGCAACTGCTCTGACGCAGCGATAGGTTTTAGCTTTTGCAGAGTACGATTTGCCCAGGTAAAGTTTGCTCATGCAGGGAGGCAGAAACTTCATGAAACTTCGTGAAATCTATAGTGAAGATTGTTGGGAGGTAACACTTCGAGTCCGCGTTGAAATATATATTGTGTCACGTGTAGAAAAAAAGTTGACTTTCCATACAGCAGATTTCAAAATTAGTTTGTTATATTGTTCTGAATGTTTACAAAATGAAAAAAACGACTTTTTATTTTAATGGAAAGCACTGCTCTCTTCGTTCTGTATAAAATTGCAACTATCCGTTTTCTGGCATTATCTGGGATTTTCCCCGAAACGTCGAAAAAACACTTCGTCGTCTTCACTTTTGTCAGGTAAATTTAGATGGTATGCATAGAGCGTAAATGCACACATGAGTAAAATCTGTATTATTTTCTTCTGAATGTAGTACGTATATACGGAGTAATATTCGGAGAAATACACGTGTTGGGAACCTCTGATTTTTTTCTCAAACATCCTTCAGGCAGCCCGTCTGTCAGCAAACAACATTAGCACCTAAACTATTCTAATTTTTTTCCAAAAGAATATTCTCCAATCGACCGACCTATCCTCAAAGCTCTGAGATTTGGAAAACCATTCTTTCAATTTTGATGGCATTTGACATGAATCCCTTGGGACATTTTCAAAATTTTCTCAAAAATGGCTCCAAATTGTTTCTTTAAATTTATTTTAAGAGTAGAGTGAATTCACTTATAAGAGTGACAAAGTTTCCGATTTTCATGGTGTTAATGGTGGTCGTTCCGTTACCTCTGAATTTTCGAAAATTGTGAGTGTGAAATTTTCTCGGAGTCTCCTTTCAACTACAAAATTGAAAATAGAGGTTTTTCCTTCAAATTAAATTTGTTCTCCAAAATTAGCTCTCTCATTATGGTCCTGCACATTTTTTAAAAAAAAATAGTAGCGTTTGCACAATATTGTGTGAAATATTATTATGTGCAATATTAAAAAATAAAAACTATAATTTCTCAAAAGCTCAAACGGTATTTCTCAAACGGCTCCCAGTTTTTTGTTTAAACTTTCCGTAGGGATGGTGAAAAATTTACAGTGAAAGGCGACATCAACGAAATTTTGCTGAATTCTTTTTTTTTAATTATCGAAAAGTAATTTTCTTATGTCTCTGTCACGTCGTTAATACTTCAATTAGCGGCAATTTGTATACATTATTACATTTATGAGTACATTTGCTTTGAATGATGTCTTATGAAATTTCTTGAATACTCAAAAGTTTTCTATGAAAATGAACTCAACAATCCGCATTTCCAGAAACCGCCATTTTCTAGAAAACGGCTTCAAAGTTTTTCAAACTTTTAAACGCATGGGGCTAAATACACTATTTAAAATGACATAAGAGCTATTATGTATCCTTTTGATTTTTCAAATGCTTTCGGGGATGATGGATCATTTTTGCAGTTACTAAGAAATATTTCATTTCAATATTCAAAATTTTATTTCTATCAATAACAGTTATACTCTTCTTTATATTCAATTATGTCTCATTGTCTCTCATTGCGTGTTAAATCTAGACTCATTCTGGGATGTTCATCAATCACTTATCGTCCTCTATGTGTAGCGAGGTAACATTTCTTTGAAAATATATACACTAGCTTTGTACATACAGCATTTTATTAGGTATCATCGTGTATTTATGTCATTCATGTCACCTGTGCTTGGATGGTAAAGAACCTGTTTCCTGTTGATAAAATTAATTTACAAAAGCCGTTTATATGTGTACTTTAAGGAGGAATTGATATTTTCGAATATAAAAATGCGTATTTTGCTAATAATCTCAAGCATAAATTGAAATGTTTTAAGAGAATATTGGATGATGCAACCGTCCAACTATTAGAAACCTTAGGACAAAAGATACACAAATAATTGAAACACTTTAAACACCTTTGGAAGCAGAAGTACGCTTTTATTCAAGCGAAGAATGAAGTAGACTCTTCTTTTTAATCATTAAAAAATCAAGATACATCGAAAAATATTGTGCTAAAGCATATGCAAATAAAAAATAAAAAATGCTAAAAAGAAACAGCGAATTGTGTTCACAGAGGCATTATTGCAAAAATGAATTTATATTTTGCGACGTAGAACAAAAGAAAATGGTATTATTTATATTTAGCAATAGAGGGGTTTCTCTACACGAGAGATTCTTTCAGGTTTAAAATAACATTTCACAATAAAAATCTTGTAGATGGTATGATTAAATATGTATTGACCATAAAGGACTTTTGGATTATATACATTTATTGTTAGCTCAACGTTTCGCACATTCAGTATGTGCCTTGTCAAGAGCAATTCAATAACAGAAAGAACCTACAAAAATTTCAATAAAAATGCTGTGAAATCTCGGTATCTGTAATTCGACCGAGGAATATTCGAGTTATTCCATACTTTGACTTACGTTGGTTTCAAATATCAATCATATTGAGTACAGAGCTGGTTACTGCCAACTCAAAAAAACTAAGGAATGAGACATATCAAATAATTAGAGATATAGTATTTGCAATATCAAGGAATTAGAAATTTCAAGGCAGTCACGGTATCAAGGTATTCATAGTAACAACCTATTTGAGAAATCATGGCATTCGAGGTAACATCTCATTCAGGTATCAGGAAATTAGGGATATCAAGGAATATGAAAGTACCAAGGTATTCGAAGAAACAAGAAATTCAAATAGTCAACAAATTAAGAAATATCAGGAGATTCAATATACCAAATAATTCAAAGTACTAAGAAATTTGCGGTACTGAGGAATTGGAAGTACTAAAGAATTCGAGGGACTAAGGAATTCGAGGGACTAAGGAATCCGAGGGACTAAGGAATTCGAGGGACTAAGGAATTTGAGAGACTAAGGAATTCGAGGGACTAAGGAATTCAAAGGAACTCAGGAATTCGAGATATTAAGGAATTCGAAGTATCAAAGAATTTGAGCTATAGCGTTTTCCCTGCACTTCCGGCCGCAAACCATTAACCAGTACGTGTGTGTGTGCGCAGCGCTGTTCCACCGCGCGGCGCTGCTGTCGGGGTCGGCGCTGGCGGACTGGGCGGTGGTGCGCGCGCCCGAGCAGGCGGCGACGGCGGCCACGCAGCTGGCGCAGGACGTGAACTGCGCGCTGCGGCCGCGCGAGCTGCTCACGTGCCTGCGCAAGCGCCGTCTCAGCGAGCTCGTCAACGCCACCGTGCACGTGCCGGCCTTCGCCCCCAGGTGGGCGCCCGTCGTCGACGGACGCGCCGTCGCCAACCTGCCCGACGCGCTCATGCACACCTACCACGACATGTTCAGCCGGTGAGTGGCCTTTCATTTACACGCATTCGCCCATAATAGAACTACCTTAATGCGGTAGATTGGAGTAATTTGGTCCAGATTTATTTGACTGGGGATGGATTGGATTGGGTCTGATTGAACCCAATTGATGACATTAGAATTCTCTAGACGAGATGTAATAGACTTGAAATTTTGAATATCTGTATTCACTTTTTTAAGGTCGCATCAACTACTAGGTCATTAGCGACCACTATTAAATGTAACGTTATGGTATGACGATGAAACGATATGGTGATGATAGGGGGTGAAAGGACGAACACATACAACCATGCCCGAGGCGGGACTCGAACCCGCGACTCCTTGGTCCGAGATCGTTACGGCCTTAAAGATCTCGGCCACGGGGCCGACGCAATAATGTTTTTAGAATGTTTCGAAGTCAACGATCGAATCTAAATTGCTGATTTACATTTCTATGTGGTTCGTAAGAAGTAACGATGATATGGATTTTTGCTTTGTCACATACATTTTTACTCACTAATTTATAGTCAATTTTTGTCTACGTTTCAACAAAATATACTTAATTTAATTCAACATAACGTTTAATAAAAACCAGATAGCTACATAAATGGAATGTTTTGTGTTATGTTAAAGCTGTTAACTACTTGGAGAGTACAGGTTTCATCCAGTGGCGTAAGTCTGACTTTGTAACGGGCGTCACCAGTTGATTTCTTTGCGGTTAATGTTTTCCGTATATTAAATTCATGTGTAGAGAGTTTTAAGAATAGGCTGAAATCAAACTGAAACATTCATATAAGCTTATAAACACAAGCCTTCCCTGCATCACTCAATCATTCCTGTTTTTTCGTGCATCTGGACCAAACGTATAATTTAAGAAGGAACCGCTCCGTAACAGACTGGATCTTTGGGGGATCTCGTGTCGGCCCGTTTATTTGAAATTTAATTTTCATAAAACCCATTAAGGTACCCCATATTTACATATTTAAGATGATGTGTCTGTTAAAAAAGTAGATTAAGAATTGTAATGTATCAACTAAAAAGAAGACTCTTCTTAATATATTCACTTCTTTAATTGTAAAGAAATTGCATTTTGTTTTATTTCTTATTCAAAATCACGCTTCAAACATAACAAGTATAACGTCATGACGAGAGAATGCTACCATTCATATAAAAAGTGTTAACCTAGCGGTCTTCGTTATCACAAGATTCAGTCATAAATACTAAATAATCGTTCCCGGAAATAGTAGATATCTTTACTTCCTTATATATCTTGTTTTACATGATATTCTTACGTAAAAAACTGCATGACTTTACGAGGAGTAGGCTATAAAACACGTTGAAAAGTTGCTATTTTATTTTATTGCGACACCCTCTCAACGTACAGTTTCATGAATACTAAGGTTTTATGGGAAGAGAAAGTACACTGTTCTCAAAATGAAGATTTGAGAAACGAAATGTCTTCCTTAAGCCTTAGTAAAATTTCAGAACTATGCAAGACCACGAATAAAATGTTATATTTTATATTATTAATGTATAATTTTCCTGTAAAACTCGCTTATCTTGTAATAGTATCAGAAGAAACAAAAAGGTATTGATAAGTAAAATATGAACTGAAATCGTTAGTTTCGTCAAAGTCCACTATTTTTGAACGTTTCTTTTGAGCGTTTAAAGTATCTTCCTTTTATTTGTTTTCCGAAACCGCACATCAGTCAACAATCACAAAAATACTTTGGTTTCCAATTAACGACTTTATTACTCTCTAGAAGGTAAAATAAATAATATTCTGAGATGAATTACCGTTAATTGAATCATTATCAACCAATTTATCGAAAAATTGTTTCAAAAATATGATTTTAATGTATATATTTTAATGTATTTATTCATCAAATAGCGCTATGTAATTCATATAAATATTTTATGTACGAAAAATTACAAAGTTTCGTTTATTTAATTTCGTTCGTCGAACCTCTTATTCGGTTGAAAATACGTTCACAATTTGCGAGTTGTATTTCAGCACACACATTGCCAACATTTACTGATGCTGTATGACTAAGCTGAATCACTCTTGCACTTCTGTGAATCCATTCTGGCGTGGACGCAGAAATTCGTTGAGGTACTTTCGGTCGCGATAAGGATTCCACCCTATGTATGATTGTTTGTCATTTGTTTTTCGTCTCTGCAATGATGTATCATTCTTACGTTCCGATAACCTCAGATTCGAGGAGACTAACATACTTTATGTATACAATGTACAGTTCAACAGACACAAGTACAGAGAAACTGAGATTGATTCTAGTTCCGATAGTGTTATTACTTAAAAAATATCGTGTCAGTAAATCATAAGTTTTCTTTTACATAATACAATATAAAGGACATGATGTTTTCTTCTCAATTGAATTGTTCAACATGATGTTTTCTTCTCAAAATGCCATCAATAAAATGATTTTTACAAAATGTGGTTCAATGATATCCATAGTTCAATTGGAGACATCGGGAAAATAACATGCTATGTCACTATACGTAAGTTTTGAGAATAAGGCAAGTAAATGTTTAAACATTGCATTCTACACATTGGTATAAAGAACATCATCATTATCTTCCTTTACGGGTTAGGCATACTGCCTGTTCCAGCCTTTTCCTCATTCTTGACCTTCCAATGTTTATCTTTCCTCGCAGCTTTTAATTCAGGGCTTGCACTGGAAGTCTGTCTTACGGCATATTTCCAATATGTGTCACTCATTGCTGTCTGAACTTCTTAAATTTGTCATATAGTGTTTCTTTACGCCCTAGTTCCTCTTATTTTTTTCACTTTTTGTTTAGTCTCTTAATGTACAGCCCTTAAAGAACATTAATTTATGAATTACACATTTTGCGACGAATTTAAAACTTAAAATAAAAACCCAGCATCTAGGTACATCTATGGGGTCGAAATAAACTAATATCTCAACTTCAACAAAAATGTGGTGTAGCATGTTGTTGCTCCATTACATATCGCGGATAATGTTGGACGTTTGTTCATGCCAGTGTTTACGCAGGAAGGTCATGCCAAAGTGGGGAATGGCAGGGCGGGACGGGGCGGGGTGAGAATGGACAGCAAGTGGGGGCAGAGCGGAGCAGGGGGGATATGGCGAGGCTGAGTGGAAAGAAGAAGGATGGGGTGCGACAAAGATGTCCATTTTATACTTCCATTTTATACTGTAAGTAGTTATTATTACTTTAAGAAATACTCTGGTTATACCAAATTACTGCAGCTAATAATACAAATATTAATACTAATTGATACTAAATAGAGTATTACTAGAAATGAATATCTGAAAACAGCTAAACATGTCATCAAATAATTACATTTTTCCAACACTGAAAAAACAAGAGCCCCCAAACCGACAAATATTCAAATCTGCGAAGTGCATGCTTTGTATTCTGTGAGCGATTAGTTCGTTATGTTCTCCTAGTCTACTCGCAGATGGAGAATATCATCCGCTGTTCCTCTCCGTGGGGCACCCGAAAAGTTTACGAGCGTGATTTAAATTCTGGTCCAGTCCCACAAGCGGAGTAAAACGTTTCTTTGGATGGATGCGGAAGAAAATTTCTCTCATTTTCTCCCAGGAAAGAAGAATTGCATTAAAATATCTTAACCATAGCTTAGACGCAGCAGGTTTACTTCAGATCAACTTCAGCCGAAACATATTTAAAACCGAAACCGAAGAATGTATCCGTGTGTTATGGAACTTCAGATTTATTTCTAACAACATTATTCAACATAATTCGTTTTAAAATATTTAAGTTCTTAATGTTGAAGATATAAAAACCTCAGTGAACGTAGTTCAGGTCTATGCCGTACGTCTTTCGTGAAAAAATTTGATGAAATATTTAGAAAAAAATAGTATTAATGTGTGATTTAATTATCATTCACTTAAAACCTCGGAATACCAAGGGTTTTTGCATACGTCTAATACTAAGGGGTGAAAAAAAGTTACTCCACTTCAAATTCAATAAAATATTATTTTTAACATAAAAGCCGTATTATTGTCGACAATAAGGATGTTTTTTGATGGAAGTGCTTTGAGATAGAACAGTCTCCCGCCTCTTGGTACCGTAGCAGGAAGTAATTATTCTTATTCGAGCGGCGGCGTGATTGAAATAACTCCACTAGAATCGGTACTCTGTGTCGTTTGACGTCTCAAGTGCTGCAAGTGTGATCAAGTCGGCCAGGACATATGATTCTGCCATTGTTTTACGCGAGAGCCAGAACAATCGAATAACGCGTTCGCACAATATACTAATGTAAATTTCTGCATAAAGCTAGTTAATGGCTACCTGCGCATACATGCAACTGTTGACGTCACAGGGAAACCGCATCCCACGCAGCAAACACGTATACTAGGTACTAGGAAAACCCGTCAGACGTTGTTCTGCCTTTCACCTCTCTCTTTCCCCTCCTATCACCCTTTCTCACTTTCTGTCTATCCCGACCTCCCTCCCTCGCCCTGTCCCTGTCTGTCTGTTTGTCTCTGCCACTCTCTGTCCCTCTCATTCAGATTTACTCGCAGATTCTGAATATCTCTGAGCAGGTGAGGTAATATCGGGAAGCGCGGAGCAGGAACAATGTAATAGTGTTCAAGAAGGTTTCATCCTATAGATTACAGTGTGAGAAACGTTTCTTTGAGGATTTCGGTCTCAAAATTTTAGTTTTTAAGGCTTTAGAATACTTCGTTTTGGATTTATTTATCGATATAGAGTGAACAGAATGCCGAGTGTGTTGCGGGTTGCATTTGACGTTATTATTTCATTTTGTTCTAAAGCGCCATGTAGTGGAGTTAACAGCGTATAACCTTTCTCGGTGAAAAACTTATTGTATAGCCTTCCCGTTGCTTATCTACTATTTGTCTTGTAAGTATCAACAATTCAAATTGTAAGGTATTTTGCCACAGATGTTCGATTGACCTCCACGCCGATGACATATAAATTTTAATTTCAACAGCTTGTATGTAATAAATATTGACATTCTTACTATAAAATAGCATGAAATGTCTGTTTTTTATACTATTGTAAAATGTTTCCCCTGTATTATTTTCTGGATCACAGTGAACGTAAGTGAAAAATGAAACAAATTATTTAAACATTCTTAATCGAATTAGGACATTTAAATATTGTTACGGAAATATCTAATGATATGTTCTTTCGATTATAGTATTCACAATGTACATGTTGTCAGATGTAATTGGAGTCTTTAAGCCATAACAACTAATTCCATAACTGACAGTCGCATTGAGTTTTTAGGTAGAGTCAACAAACAACAGCTACACAAATACGCTGAGAGTGGGAACGTTATGAATAGGTGAATAGTATCAAAGTTCATGCAAGAGAAGCCGTCAGATTTGTTACAACACCAATCTCTCTGAGTACTGAACGTTCACCAGGAGAAGCATTGCAGTGATTCAACTGTGGAGTGTGCATTTCTAACCTCGAGATGACATAACTAATAATTTTCGGCGCTCTTTACAAAGTAACACGAATGCTTAACAATGAAATGGTATTGCATGTTATTAACAACTCTCACACACGTGTCGACAAAATATGTTGCCTCTGATATCAAATACAATGTCAATGTAATTCGTAAGAAAGGGAAAAGTTAATCAGATATTGCATTCAAACGTTTTATTTTCCATAAATCGTAGGACTTTTGAAACTCTCCGGGTCGAAGGATTACAAAATTTACATCTAAAAATAGTTCAATTTAAAGTTAAGTGAAACTAAAATGAGGCTCTATATTATTATTAACGAAAAATGGAAAATTGTATTTCAAAATGTACATATTCATTGAGTGCATATAAACTTCATAATATGTAAAAACTTCATGAAGAATAGACCTGATGTACATTTTATTTTAATTATAAAGGCAGATATTTTGATACAAAATTATTAATTTACTTTCATTTTATTTTATAGTGTCTGAAATGCATTTTCTCATTATTACTAATGATGTTGCTTTCAAACTAGATTGTTCACATATATGAAAAAAATTGTAGTATGTTTTGGTTTAGCCCGTTTATTATAAAATGAGTCGAATTCAGCCCTGAATTATTACATTCACTTACAGCTCATGGCCTTGTCTATGAGGCAATTGGGAGTTGTTTATAAATTTGAGAATTCTTAGAATATATGTTTTATGGAACTACTAAATGATTCTTGAAATCGTCAGTTTTTCAGATCTAAACATTTCAATTCGTGTAAATAATAACAGGTAATTTTGAATGTAAAACTTAAGCAACAAAATAATAAATGAATTCCCACACAATAATCAATAAAGTCTAAAATAAGTAACTTTTTTTCGTAAACCAACATATTTTGATGTAATCATTTTTAATAGAAAATGTTGATAAACACCTTCAAATCTCGATTTATACGCATCCATTTTATTAACTGTAGTTATTACGAAACGACCGTAATCGTTGTAAATAAAAAATAAGAGTAAACATTAGTTCAAGAAACAAATAATCATTAATCAGACTTTGAAATCCTATTGTGTCTCATGCTGCTAATGCTTGAAGCAAAGAGGATCACTTTGCATGAGGGATTACATCCCAGTAGCTTCCTTTACTCCTTGGGTAAGACGACATCCCTCTTCACCTTCGCTCGTAAATTTGCGAATCATTTGTTTCTTCCTTGGCGGCACCCCGCGGCGAGCCCTAGGCCCCGTGCGGGGCGAGGTGGGGCGGGGCGAAGCCGTCGTTTACTCGGGGGCATGAAAGGGCAGCGTTGATACAGGTGGCGGGGGCGGCGGACACAATGGAGTGATCTCCAAGCGGCCTTCAGGGGCGGGGGAGGGCGAGGGGACGGTGGCAGCAGCGGCCCCTGAGCGCGGGACCCCGAAAAAAAATCGTGTGGTCATAAACCTCCACGTTTTTAAGCGAGCTCTCCCCGCTGACGTTGACAAAGGTCCGTACAAGGGCCATTATTCGCGCCGGCTGCGGGAAAACAGCGCGGGTGTGCGCGGGGCGGGGCGGGGGGGGGTGAAGGCCTGCCTCCGCCCTGCGTTGCGCCGTCGAATGCCGTTCCCTTCAGCTGGTTTTGCCATTCAGGGCGCCCCGTCCGGAGCCCCCTTACCTTAACGCGCGCGCGGGGAGACCCGTCGAAGGGAGGAAGCAAGGAGCGGGGTCGAGGGAGGGGATTGCGGAGAGCCGTGGAAGGAGGTGGTGGTGGGAGAAGACTGCAGAGGGTTATGGTGATGAAAATAGTGCTATGAACGGTCGTTAAGAAATAGAAATGCATTTATTAAAAATGGGAAACATTTATTACAAATGAAAATATGTCAGGTCTTGCTTCCTTCTGTAAATAGTTTGAAATATGAAGCGAAGAGAATGATTTGGAAAATAAATTCTGTGTTGATATCGATTTTATAATTAAGAAAGTGTATATGATTGGCAAACACTAACAATATATTTGAAATCACCAAACTCACTTCTTTTTCGGCTTTTCTGTCGAAGAAATATTTTTGGCCTCTGTTATTTTAAATTAAAGACTGTGGGTTTGCTCAGCATCCCAAAGAAACTCATTTTAGGGATAAGAATTGGAATTATTTGCTAATATTTATTTCAGCTATGTAGCTAAGAGCAGCAGGAAATTGTAATTAGCGTTAAGTAAATGACGGAATATTTTAGCTGTTTATTAATGTTTGATAAAATTATCTTGTATTTTTCATAAGACAGATCACTAAGAAAACAAATCAGTTACCTTTATATTATTTGACACATATTTTACCTTTCTTATTTCGTCTACGATAAAAAAAACATCAGAGTTAATAATATTAAGACGATGCTTATTATTTTAATAAAGATATTTCATCGCTTTTTCTTCAGCTCCAGAACTTATTTTAGAAAGTAAGGTATTAATACTACACTCTATATGATACCCTTATTGCGTTGAAAGGAATTACAATGACCTATAATTCTGAATTTGTGCGGAAGTGGGGATAGTATTGCCAGAGCATCACCGGTTATAATTATAGACCTCTCATGGGCGATGGACATCGGAAGAGTTTGTTTGGACTCGTTCGTGGCAGCAAACAACAACGCTGGTGAAGTGGGATGTCAGGATTAATGGCTTAGAAAACATAGGGCAGAATGCACAGAGTTAACGACAAATGTTTCTGGTGTCAAATGCCACACGTCTTGAAACATGGCTATTTCAGCAAAATGGACATGCCCACGTTTTCAGCAGAGGAAAGGGAAAACGAATACGTAGATCAAAAGACCACAATACTTAAGGAAACTGAAGTAAAAATTATTTTCTATTAAGATGCGATGTAGAGGTTTGAGTATTGTAATATGTAATAACTCAATATTTACACAGAAAACAAGAACGATAGCTAATTTTTTCTAGAAACACGGCCGTTGTTAGAAGTGTTCTGATGTAAATGTTATATTACTTTGTGAAAAACTGATATTCCAAGCCTCCTACTTCGCATCTAGCCCGATTGAATACCAATGGTAAGAGTTATCAGCATCAGAATAATGCGTATTTCTCGTGGGGTATAAAGCTTTTCGACACCACACGTATTGTAGCTTCTCTCCTCAAACGTTATTAAAGTTCTCTCTGTTGACTGACGTATTGAATTATTACCACTGTGTTTCTTGTCACTAATAAGAAGATGCTCTTAGCGAAACTAGACTATCAAATTAAGTCAATGCTAATATACTTCGCTACGGGGGTAACATTTGAAGATGCTATCTTCTATGTACTAAGCGACAATACAAAAGTCATTTCGATGACGTTGTGAGACCACATGAGTAATCCACGTAAGAGTGAAGCAGAAGTGAAAATGTTAAAATTTAGTCCTTAATTTTACATAACCATTTCAAGTAATTCAGACCTGAGGGAATAATGGCGTCCCTATTTCGGAATTTGCAAGATTAGTTTCGTTAGACCGAGGTACCAAAGCATATGGGATAATCTAGAATAGACGGGTTAAATTGATGGATGCGATGAAAATGAGATCAAATAAATTATGATGAATTATTGGTGTAAAGTGTACACACATAGTGTAAAGAGAAACGAAAAATAATCGCTAGGAAAAATATCTTCTCCTTATCAACTTTGAACGCCACCAATTCCATACAGATCGATCGAGTACTGAACTTCGTTACCCAGAGGAATTGATTTATTTAGTCAAAGAACAACAAAACTGTGTATGACTTAAGGGGGAGAGGAAGATGAGATGGAATTCTAGAGTTGAAGAGATGGAATTCTAGAGCTCTATCAAGTATACTACAGATCCCCCAGAATGGGAAATGATTTATCTTTATTACGATACCAGTTCCAAATCCTCAGATCCGCAGGTGCAAAGAAATAATAATTTTATTGGTTGTTTACGATATTATATTGATTTTAATGAATCAATGAGAGAATGAAAGACAGAAGAATGAGAAAATCTTCTGCAAACCTATTACAATATCTACCACAAATTCCGCCTGTGTCAATCTGGATCCATGTGGAATTGGATTCGCGTCCTTGAGTTAAGTATCTCCACTGCAGGAAGGTTTCAAGGTAGAGATGCGGTCGCAGGTTCGGACCGCTATGCCATGCAGATCCACCAGGAGGCGTATACGAATGACAGACAGAATGAATTCAATTACATTTATTCCTCGCAGAGCGCAGTTACACGTCTGGAGCTATAGTGAGCTGGCCACTCCTAGCTCCAGGGTTATTTATTAGTTTTTAGTGGGGGAAGATGTCCCGTGGTGGGGGCGCCTTCCGCACTGGTCACGTGGGTCCGGGCCAGCGCCAGGGTGCAGAGGTCGGACGCCGGTCAGGCGTCGTTTGGGGTGAGCTGGCACAAGGGTGCAGGGTCCAAGACCCAGCCAAGGGTGACAGCTCATGCATGTGAGTTGGCGCCGGAGAGCAGAGTCCGGGCGCCGCTTTGGCGCCGCTCAGGCGCCGCCAGGCCTCGTCACCGCCGAGGGCGTCGTCGGGGTGAGCTGGCACAAGGGTGCAGGGTCCAAGACCCAGCCAAGGGTGACAGCTCATGCATGTGAGTTGGCGCCGGGGAGCAGAGTCCGGGCGCCGCTTTGGCGCCGTTCAGGCGCCGCCAGGCCTCGTCGCCGCCGAGGGTGAAAGGCTCGGGCTATTTGCAGTATCAATACTGATATGCCCTTGCTGGCGGTGACTCGTCGTGCCAACATGACTCCTCCCCCCTATCTCCGGAGTTGCCGTCCCCGGCAACTGGCGGTGTTTTCTTAACACATCTTAGATAAAGTGCATATAGATGTGTACGTGCTAGAACTATTATAATACAGATTAGTACAATTATAACACTAAAACTAAGGGATGATACAATGATAATGGGATCACTAAGGGGCTTAATTGGTTCCAGATTTGTTTTTAAGTTGTCTATATTGAGATGAGACAACTGGAATTTGATTGTATGATCTATCTTAGGTTTTTCGTTGAATTCCGGGAGAATGAAATGGTGAGTATAGTTGGTAGGCCGGGGTTCGAGGGTCGCTCCCATGGTGGAAATGGGGCACGTCTCGTTTGTGGATATTATATTAGTGCCTTTTAGTTGGATGGCGGTGTGGTATCGAGGACAGGTTTGAAGGATGACTTCTGCAGTAGTGCTGGAAAAGAGCAAGTGCTCTTTTGTTAATAGAGCGAACAGTTTAATGTTGTTTGTTGCAGACGCGAAGTTGCAGCCAGCAGTATTAGTCAGGTTGCAGGGGTTTGCTTGTACGTTCTTGAGGTTGCATACAAAGTGCTGGGTGCCTTTAATGCACGATGTGCCTGTCCATTTGGGCGTAGAACCCTGTAAGTAAAACCTTTCAGGTGGAATTAAGATAAGATTGTTGTCAGACGGAACAGGGTAGACTGAATACAGTTGGAAGTCACTACCGTCCGTTATCGGGACGGATAAAATTACAATTAGTTCGTGACCAAGTATCATTACTTGTGTTGTTGTAAACTTCAAATTCTCGTACAGATGGTATGGATCGGCTTTCAAAATCACTTTCACTGGATATATGGAACGTAAATGAGTTGCAATATTAATTACATCTTCTCTGGAGAAAAGTTGCACATTTGTTATGCCACTAAACGATAAGCTGACGGTTTCTTCGATGGTTGTTATGATTTTGCGAATTTTATCGAGGCACAGTGAAATGTACTGCACATGCTCTAGAATGCCTATTTCCAAGTTCTTTTTTTTGTAACAGTGTTTGTATAATACCCATATTCATGCGAATTTGGCTCATTGAATCATAAAATTTTTTTGATATGGAGTTACTGAAGGAAATCAACTTGTTAATGTGTTCAATTTCGTCCGTTCGGCTGACCCGTAGCGAGTGAATTTGGTTTTCTAGGTTGTCAAAATCATCTTGGTCCAAATTTCCTGATACGAATTTAATTGCCGTGCCTAGACCATTAATAAGGCCCCTTCGTAGCCGCGGCTCGGGGGTCGCAATCTTATTTAATTCGTTACGAGTATCTTGTAGCGCCCTTGTAAGTTCGTGGAAAAGATAGGGGAAACTATTGTTTGCCTGCGAGAGTAGTGAGGCGGTTGTATCCTGGACGTCGTCTAAGGATGAGGAAAGTTTGCTGAGGTTTAAATTAAACATGAATTTGTGATATTCATGGATTACGACGGCCGGCCCCTCCAAATTTGCATAGAAACCAGGTGTTTCTATTGGCTGAGCTATGATTGCACCAAGTCCTGCGGTGATCCTGTAATAGGAAGAGATTTTCTCTTAGGTTTTACGTTCCGAAAATTCCTTACATGCATTCTACCGTTTTTCATTTTGCAATGAATTCGATTTCCTTCAATCTTTACTATAGTGCCTTCATTATACAGGTTGCCGGATTTCTTATTTCGCGTATTAGGGTTGAGGACATAAACGACTTCGCCTATTGCGTAGTTATGTTGGAAATTTGAGGTGTTTGGTTCAGGGCGAGTTTCTTGTAAGGCGCGGTGTTGGTCATTCTGCCTTTGAAGGTATTCGTCGATTCTGGTGGTTGGTGTGAAAATATGCTCTAATGCGTCATAGTGTGGGCCGTAGAGGATGTTGAATGGAGGACGTTTTGTGGTCGAGTGAATGGAGGAATTGTAATTGAGAATGGCGGTTACTAAGAGTTGATCGAGAGGCGTGAACTTATCATTGTCTCTGAGGATGCGTAGTTTTTCGAGTAGCGTGGAGTTAAGCCTTTCCACGGGAGAGTTTGATGACGAATTGAGAGGAGTGGTAGCGTGATAATTAATGTTCAATGATTTGCAATATTCTTGAAGGAGCCGGTTTTCAAATTCTCCTCCCTGGTCGTGAGTGATGTTGGTGGGGAAACCGTGGTGTGAAAAGAAAATCCTTAGTTGATTGAGAGCGGCAAGCGCCGTCCCGTTAGGTAATATGTAGCCTTGCCCGTATTTTGAGAAAACGTCAACGATAGTGAGGATGCGGCTTTGTTCGAAACAAAATGTGTCGATATGGATTTGAGCGAACGGGTGGTCTGCTGAAATGGGCCCTTGGTTTTCTACCTGGTTGGGATGCCGTTCGTATTTATTTCTTTGACAGGAATTGCATTGATTGATAATGTTACGGATTTGTTCCCTCAGGTGGGGCCAGTAGAATCTAGTCTGTAAGTGTTCTACTGTTTCTACGATACCGTTGTGATTAATGGCGTGGTACTGTAAGATTAGCTGTTTTTGGGTTTCAGGATTTTCTACATCTTCTAATAATTTTCTGCATCTAATGATTATTAGTTCTGATGTGAATAGTTTTTGACAACAACGAATAAAAGGTATTTCGAGGGTCAAATCCTCAAAGTGAACTGCATACTTATTTGAAGGCGTAATGAGTTTGGGGAGGTTTTTCTCAAAGTCTTTGGTAGTGGCGTCGTGAGTGACGATTAGTGTATGCCGAGTGTTCTTTTTAAAAAGTTTTTGCTCAATTACTTTTGGAGAGGTCCCGTATTTTACAACAATTTGGTTTTTGTTCATGTTCAAATTTCGTTCGGACATTTTCAAGGTGAAGATCGGATTCTCCTCATTTGAATGGACTGTTTGGTTGTCGGCTTCGTCAAGATAGTCGTGATCTCCGGCGGTAGCAATAACGGAATGTGTTTCATCATTCGCGTTTAATTCTATCCGCGATAGGGCGTCAGCGACAAAATTTGTCTTTCCTTCTACATATTTGATAGTAAAATCAAATTCTCCGATTTTTAACTTCCATCTGTAGAGGCGGGAACTCGGATCTTTTAATGAGGAGAGCCATTGTAGTGGGCGGTGATCGCATTCGATCTGAAAATGCCGCCCCCATAGATACGGCTTGAAATGTTTACAAGAGTCGACGATAGCTAGCAGTTCCCGTTCAATAGTGGAAAATTTCCTTTCAGCTGGATTGAGACTTCGTGAGTAGTAACAAATGGGATGCCCTCCTTGCGAGAGTACGCTCCCGATGGCGTATCCTGAACTATCGGTAGTAACCGTGAACGGTTTGTCGAAATCTGGATAGTTTAGTACTGGGGCATTAATTAGAAGAGTTTTTAAATTTTCAAAAGCATTTTTGTATTCTGTGTTTTCAGTATCAATGATTGATCCCTTCTTTAGACATCTTGTTAAGGGTTGTGCGATCTTGGCGAAATCTTTAATAAATTTTCGATAAAATCCCGCTAACCCGAGAAATTGTTTAATTTCCTTAACTGTTTTGGGGTGGGGTATTCTTTAACTGCCCTGATTTTGTCTGGATTTGGTCGCACGCCTTCCCTAGAAACAATGTGACCCAAGAAGGCCACTTCTTTATGTAAGAACTCCGTCTTATCTAGTTGAATTTTAAGATTTGCTTCTCTAAGCTTTTGGAATACTAATGCGAGATGTTGAATGTGTTCTTCAAGCGACTTACTGAAAACAATGATGTCATCGAAGTAAACGAAACAGAATTTATACAGATAAGGGCGGAGGACGTTGTCCATCACGCGCTGGAACGTTGCTGGGGCGTTTTTTAATCCGAATGGCATTCTGTTGAACATGAGGTGTCTATTATTTACAGTAAAGGCAGTTTTCTCTATGGATCTGTCATCTAGTTCTATCTGATGAAACCCTTGGGCGAGATCTAAAGTGCTGAAATATTGGCACTTGCCGAGGTTATCAAGTATTTCCTCGATTTTGGGACAGGGTATTTATCCTCAATCGTCTTTTGGTTTAGAGTCCTAAAGTCTACTACCAAACGCCACTTCTTTTGCCCTGAAGCGTCGGGCTTCTTTGGCACAACCCACACAGGGTTTCGGTAGGGTGATTCACTGGATGTGACTACGCCCTGTTCTAAAAGTTTCTCTACTTCTTGATCTATAATTTCCTTCAAGTGGGGGGGGGTAGCGGAAACTTTTATGGTATACTGGCTCTTCATCCGTAGTACGAATGTAGTGTTTTACCGTATGTGTGAATGAGAGATCGCATCCAGGGTAGTAAAATATGTCCGAATAGTCGGAACACAACGCGGTTAGGGCTTCCCGTTCAATATCATTGACATGTTGGGTTCGAAGGTATTCACTGACATCTTTATTAGTAATGGAGTTCATCTCTAAGTTCTGAACATTTATACTGTCGAGCGGTTCAGCGAGTACCGGTTGCTCAAAATCTGCTTCTAATCTGGCGGGGTAAGAGACATAGTAATTTTCGGCACGCAAGATAGCATCTGGAAAATAAACTCCATTGTGTTTGAAGTGAGGCACATATACATCACCCTGCCGTATGTTCACAGGAACTTTTGTGGAGAGTGAGTTTAGGTTTTCCTGAATCATATTTTGTTTGTACGGCGAATACATATAAAATGGTATTACCCTATCTCCCAAAGTAACTGTATTTTCATTATAATCAATCTTGGCTTTTAGTTTGACAAAATCAGCCGTGCCAATTAAGGCGTCAAAATACCGATGCCACCTCATTACCCTGAAATTAACTGGAGTTTTTATTTCATACTCGGAAAAAATCGGAAATTGTACATTATTATCTCCTAAGGTTTGGGCGTGCACTGACTGGATGCAAAACGACTCCTTAAAGAGGTATTCTGGAAAAATCGAGTGGGCGACATCCGGATTCATCATTGAATTACACGCGCCACTATCAATTAAGATTTTCAGTCCGTGCAGAGTGACAAAAGGTAACTGTGGCGCGTTATATATACTGTTTAGGTCTTCGACCTGGACGACTGGGCCTTGTGAAAATCCTGCTGATTAGTTTCATCTATATCAAATTGATCTGTTGGCAAATAACTTTGATCATTTTCCGGGCAGTACTCATAATCATTGACAATATCGTATGAATCTTCCGCATTTTCGCAAGTATTGGATAAATACGAAAATTCATCCTCCGGTTCATAGTGAGTGTTTAGATTTCCTCTGATTGTGGAAACGCCTGACATCGGTCTTGGGAACCTAGAAGGGTCTTGTGGGGTGAAACGCCTACCTATGTTGGTGGGGGTTGGATAAGGGCGAGCGCCCTGTCCTACCGGCCTCGGAGGCAGCGCGATCTGACCTGTCGGTCGCGAGATTTGTGCGGCTTGCCGCGTATCCGGCGGGTGATTATACTGGGGCGCCTGAAGGGGGGTCATCCGATTCTGATTACTGAATGCCTGAGATGTTCCTTGCATAGGCGCACGTGAGAAATTCTGGTTCTGAGGTCTCTGCCGTGGGGAGAAAATTGGTGCAACAAAAGGGTTTGGTAGTGGCACTTGTTCATAATGGGACCTATATGATGGATGAGGTTGTTTGTGGGAAAACCTCAACTGATCTATATATTTGTCATATGCTTTTTCGTTATCATATGACCGGCAGCTTCTAAGGGCACTATCGAGATCCGCGACCTGACAATAACGAAGGTAAGAACGATATGGTTCTAAAAGCCCTGATTTAAATGTATTTAACCCTAGCTCCTCGATTTCTTTTAACTTCATTCCTAAAATACCTGCTTGGTAATTGATTTTGCAAAGATTTGTATAGCGCAAGACCAAGGAACATAATCGTTCGTGATAATCAGTATACGGTTCACTTAGCTTTTGGTAACAATTAGAAATTTCCTTAAGTAGCAGCCTCTCGTCCTTCATATCACCATATTTCCTCATAAGTTTTTCTTTGAGTCTATTATAACTCGAGTTGGCTTCTACGTCTAAAATGCTCCGTGCATCCCCTTTTAACTTGGACTTTATTACATTGAAAAAATATTCGTTAATTAATTCTGCTTGCGGTGCTCCTTCAGGTCTTTGAAAATTTCTTAAAAACGACTCGCTCCTTGCTAGGAAATAATCCAGACTACATGACGCAGTACCATCGAATTCTGGCAACAGCTGGATATGTGCATACTCAAATTTTGAAATTATATCGTTGAATGCCATACTTGAATCGAATTTAAGTTTAAATTTTTAACAGTCGTGGTAATAAATGAATCAAATTCGTTTGAACTTGGGTTTACAGATAAATCTTACGAGAACGAATATAGGCAA
Source organism: Acheta domesticus (assembly GCA_031308135.1). Classification (NCBI taxonomy): domain Eukaryota; kingdom Metazoa; phylum Arthropoda; class Insecta; order Orthoptera; family Gryllidae; genus Acheta; species Acheta domesticus. Next base: position 194,597,126 of record JAHLJT010000631.1, on the reverse strand, counting down.
AAAGACGAGCAGTGATTACTCAAATTGCACTGTTTTCTCGGGTGTTCAAACTAATAAAGTTATTCTGATGGTTATTTCACTCACAGGTTAGAAAAGATGATAAGTGGCAGCATCCTCCGATGTGTGGTGACTTCTGTCGTACGTCTCGTTCCTGGTGTCCCGGCGTAGCACGGTGCGGATCGGCAGCAGGCAGGTCGGGCGGCGGATGAAAGGCCTCTCGTGATGAGGCTGTCGGTTGCCGTCTCCCAACAGCACGTTGTCAACCTGGCAAGGGTAGACGCTTGCCGATCCCGGCTGAGCCCCCAGTTAAGTATCTCCACTGCAGGAAGGTTTCAAGGTAGAGATGCGGTCGCAGGTTCGGACCGCTATGCCATGCAGATCCACCAGGAGGCGTATACGAATGACAGACAGAATGAATTCAATTACATTTATTCCTCGCAGAGCGCAGTTACACGTCTGGAGCTATAGTGAGCTGGCCACTCCTAGCTCCAGGGTTATTTATTAGTTTTTAGTGGGGGAAGATGTCCCGTGGTGGGGGCGCCTTCCGCACTGGTCACGTGGGTCCGGGCCAGCGCCAGGGTGCAGAGGTCAGACGCCGGTCAGGCGTCGTTTGGGGTGAGCTGGCACAAGGGTGCAGGGTCCAAGACCCAGCCAAGGGTGACAGCTCATGCATGTGAGTTGGCGCCGGAGAGCAGAGTCCGGGCGCCGCTTTGGCGCCGCTCAGGCGCCGCCAGGCCTCGTCACCGCCGAGGGCGTCGTCGGGGTGAGCTGGCACAAGGGTGCAGGGTCCAAGACCCAGCCAAGGGTGACAGCTCATGCATGTGAGTTGGCGCCGGGGAGCAGAGTCCGGGCGCCGCTTTGGCGCCGTTCAGGCGCCGCCAGGCCTCGTCGCCGCCGAGGGTGAAAGGCTCGGGCTATTTGCAGTATCAATACTGATATGCCCTTGCTGGCGGTGACTCGTCGTGCCAACATGACTCTTGTACTCTGAACACTGGATTTGTATCCTTGTACTCAGAAGTCACACGCCAGCAATCTCAACACTATACCATGTGTCACGTCCGTATGGGAGAGCTTTATTTTTATTATAGTACCTGTTCCTAAGCCCTAAAGCCATAAGTTGAGAAGACAAATAATATTTTATAGGTTAGTAATTGTATTGTCGCAATGAATGAATGACATGAATGAATGAATGACGTAAATGATGTTGCAGCAGTAGTAGAAAGAGACGCAAGGCAAACAAGAGAACCCTGAGAATAAAAAAACTTCCGCGAACACGCTGTCTACGAATATCACTTGGATCCACCGGGATTTAAACCCCTGTGCACAAGGATGGGACGCAAGCGGACTGTCTGCAACGTCACGGGTCGTCCTCATGTGAGAAGGGCTGGCGGAATCGGCTTGAAGGGTTCAAGTGCTTTCACCTAAGAAAAGACCCTAAAAATTCAACAGGGCGGAGTTTAGCTCCTGCCAACCTCATCAAAATGAAACGCGAAAGTGCCGATGCGGCTTGTTGAAATGTACGTAGTGTCCTCAAAAATTCAGATTTGCTGAAATGTTACATTAATTTTGTTTAATGACCTAAATTGTAACAGACTGTGGTAAAATAATCTAATTTTACATACGAAATTGTAATTTTTATTAAAAAATTAATTATAAAATTCAACATAATACATTTCATTAAATATATTTATTTTAATTTTTAATATAATTTTTAAAAATAATAAAATATTATTGAAGCGGAAGTTTAAATGAAATAATTGAATTGATTGTTATTTAATTATGATACTAGTAAAAATGCTGTAGAAAATTAATAGAATAAAGATGAAATGAAACCCAAGACAAAATAATTTTATTTTTCAAACAATACACAATGTAGTGAAATAAACGTGTTATTCACTGAACTAGAAATATTTGTGTCATAATTATTTAATAAAAATAACATCAACACTTGATTACGATCAACAAAATATCAAAGGAATGCACAAATCCATTGTATGGAAATGACAAATGTTTGAAATTAGTGTATGACGAGTAGCATAAGGGCAGCGGAGCGGCGGCGCGGCGCGGAGTAGCGTTTCGCGTGGCCCTCGAGTTGGGGGCGAGAGGGCGGTGAAAGACGAAGGGGTGGGCAGCCTGCCAGGGGGAGAGGGAGGTGGCGGCAGAAGTGACGAAAGCGAACGAGATGGTGGGCAAGGCAATGGAGGTGGTGACAGAGAAGGCGGTGAAGGAAGCGGAGGCGGAGGTCTTACCGATGTTGCAAGGGGCGGTGTCGATGGTGACTGCGCTGACGGTAGTGGTAGAGAAGGGTGAGGCGGGAGAGTTGATGGCGAAAAAGGTAGAGACAGTAGTGGTTGCGATGGCTGAAACATCGGAAGTTGTTGACACTCTGGAGGTTATGAAGGTAATGGGGATGATGGGGGGTTGGAGGTGGTGGTGATGGAGATAATGGAGGGAGATGGAGATGGTAGAGGTGATGGAAACAGTGGCGGTGATAGAGGCGGGAGATGTAGGTAGACGTGGGGGAGGCGGTGGAGGGGATCGAGGTGATGGAAGTGATGGAGGCTGTGGAGGTGATGGAGACCGCGGAGGTGATGGAGAACGTGGAGGTGATGGAGACCGTGGAGGTGATGGAAGTGGTGAATTGGATGCGAAGTGGAGGTGATGGAAGCAGTGGCGGTGATGAAGGCGGTAGATGTAGGTGGTGGTGATGAGGTAGTGGAGGTGATGGAGGCGATGGAAGTGATGGAAGCGATGAAGTGGAGTTGATGGAGGTGGTGATGGAAACAACAGAAAAAAAGGCGGAGGAGAAAGCGTTGGAGGAAGGAACGGTGACGGTGACGACTGTTCTGAAGGCAGCGTTTCTGGAAACGTAAGGGTAAAGAAGATGCTGAAAGCAGAGGTAGTAATTGTTCGGAGACGCTAAAACACGCTGAAGCTCTGGTGGCGGCTGAGGGGATGTAGGTGCAAGCGGCCGAGATAGCGATAGAGACAGTAGAACAGGGGAAGGGGCTCATGACTTCGAAGAAGGGCGGTAACGGTGATCACCGTACAGGCGGCGGCAACGCCAACAGCGGCCGACGAGGAAGACTTAATATTCAATTGGAAGTAAAGGCTGGAGACGCGTTCGATGCGACAGAGGCGGAGGAGAAACAGGCGAGGGACGAATTAACCAGCCGCGTCAACTGATAAATCCATTAGTCTCGTGATTGTTGTGCGTGTTTTTTGGACTTACATGTCGGCTAGCAAGGTTTTCCCCAACTAGGTATCCCTCATCAAAGTGTCACCACTCCAGCCGGGACAAGTTCCTGTCTCTCGACAGTTGTGGTGGCGTAGTGCATGTAAGTGTAAGTGTATCTAAGTGAGAATGAGTGTGAAGATAAAACAAAGAAGTGGAAGTAAACATCGTGTGCAGTCTGTAACCTGTTTGTTAGGGTAATGTTATGGAATTCACCTTGTTTTGATCGGAGAAACCAAGAAAAAACTACCGATCGAAGCAACCGGCTGCTAGAATTCCTCTCTAGTCTGCGGCTGGCTGAATTTGACCTAGCTATCTAGCTAGGCCAATATCTTTTGGTCAAAAATCCTTCGACCGTCGGGACTCTCATCATAGAATTTTCCTGTCAGAGGTACTGCAGAGACATCAATCCAAGCTCTGAGCATCCGAAGCAAGTAAGATAGGCGGAGGATGCATGTTGGCTTGGGGCGGAGGTGGCGCTAGGCATATTAGTGAAGACGTGCCGTCGAAGCGGTGGATGCGATCGCCGATGCAGGAAGGGTGGCAGAAACGGTAGCAAACACGGAAAGTGATGCTGGGGAGGCAGCGGTGGCAGGGATGAAAGGGTTGGTGGCGATTTAGATGCCGGAAGGTTGACGTCGAGGGGCGGGAGGAGACTGCCCCCCGCTGAGGGTGAGGCGCAAAGGGGTGATGAGGCTGAGAGGGTCGCGTTTCAGGAGACATGGTCCCCTCGCCGACCCCGCAGATGTCAAGGGGAGTATCGGAATCAGAAATGGTAGGCGACGAACTTCAGAAAAGATTCAAAACAAGTGACGTAAAAGGATTTTCTCGGGTAATATACTTCTAAAGTGTTGTAAAGTCGTTTACGATATATAAAAAGGTTAACAAATTAAATTTGTTATTTTCATCGGCGTATCTGCTTTAACGCACTTAGAAGAAAAATAATTTGATATTAACACTTCGTACGTTTGGTACTTTTACATATTTATTTGGGATAAAATGAACGTGGTATATTCCTAGTAAGGCAATAGCAAGGTTGTTTTCTACAGCGTAATGAAAGACAACATTTTTACATTTAATATATGAAATATCCATATTCCAATTATAATTTAAAAAGTAAGTTGTCAAATTATGAAACCATAACGTAAAAGAACAAAAAAAATATCCACATGATAAATTTCTTAAATTAATTTACATAAATAAACCTAAACAACCTTATCTTATAGCATCAATTCCCTCCCCAACTCAGGCAGTTAGCATCGTCCTGCAGTAGGAAACCCGAACCACAAACCGCCACGTCCATTTTTTTCGCAACGACCGTTCGAAGGGCTCCGACGGGAACTGGTACAGCCGTCGTGGGGCAACCGAGAGGTCAGACAACGCAAGCAGTGCACACCGCGAAAGACGCCCACCCTCGCATCCCACCCCTTCGCACGTGTCCGGGTCGGGAGCAAGAGACGCGCGAGGTCGTTGTCCCTCCAAAGGGAAAGAGAACGCTCCGCGATCGACGCCGCCCGCACTGCACACCCTCGCACAGCGCTGCTTGGGGAGGCGAATTTTTTTTTCCCCAACGTTTTTCCTCCTCGTAAGGGAACTGGCGTCTCGTTTTGTGTGCGAGTTTATATAAATCAAGCTCAGCATCGGAAAGGGAGGAAGGCGTTCGGGCAGCGGAGGAGGGTTGTGTGAAAGAGAACACATCCACGCCCGTCCTGCGCGCGGTAGGCAGTACAACGGAAAGGCAGTTTGGTGGCCCCCCTTTCCACTGGCCTATGAACGTACGTTTCCGTTTGCTGAACGTCGCTACACGTTTTGTGGCAGTGTTCCCAGCGCGTGTTGGGTCCGCCGGTTGCCGCTCAGATGGGCTTTTGAAGACGGAGGTGATGTGGGACGGAAGTGGCTCCATTGTGGGGAAAATGAGCAACGCACGAAAATTGACTGAGGAGGGCAAAGCACTATTCACAAAGACGAGCCATGACCCAATAGATACTACATTTTATTGCGATGCTTCCTCCAGCGACTTATGAGTAAACTTGTATGATTTTAGTTTTTTGATTGAAATACTGAATTACCAAATAATTCAATATGATTATTGCATTCCATAAATTTGAAAATAAATTTTAACATTCTAATAAAAAACCCTCGAGTAATCCGTGTCCTAAATATTTAGTTAGAAACTGTGGTGAATATAAGGCGCATACATACATCCAAGAACCAAATATAGTTGTTTTCTTTTATATGATATCTAATATAAAATTTATTTCATTATACCAACATCATTTTCTTCGTGCGTAATGCCTTAATAGTTTATTAGAGAGAAGTATATTACCTTGTACACACACTACACCTGTATTTTCCTTCGATAAGACAGATGATTATGTCCACTTTTTTCGTTTTTTGACAGTCATTCAAATCTCAAATCATAAATTTTCAAGTTTATTCTTTTGGAACAATATCCTAAATTTTAAACTTAAGGTTCAAAATTATATTTCGAACACATTAATTTCAATTTGCTCATATTTACTTATTAGGGATATAAGTATAGATATTTATAAAGTTTTATATATTATTCTATTTTTTGTATTGCCTGGTTTCTATTGTCTAAGGAAAAATGTATTCACAATTTCAGACGGAGGTGGCTAGGCACCGAAATGTTTTCCAACCCTTTCAAAGAAAAGTGTGGTGGATTTCACAATCGGCTTCGATTCGAGATAACAAAGTCAACCTTCAAACTTAAGGTTCTCTTCAAATAAAATGTTAGACTGGCTGTCAAAAAATAAGTAGGGAACATAAGTAATCTATACAATCAATGTGATAATCAAATCTGAAGTCACGAGATCGCACCATGCAGTAGATTTAATTTCTAAAGTATATACTTACACCATTTATTTGAGAAATACTATGGTAAATACTATTTCTTATTACTTATCACGATATGAAGAAAGCTCGCGCAATGCCGGGTATTTTGATAGATATGTATAAAAATATTTTAAATTCATAAAAATGGGTCAAATATATTAAATATTTTGTGAAAATAAATAATGTGATTACAGTCTTCATATACAAGAAATAATTTCACCCCAACGAACTCCAAGCGAATGGGAAGTAAGATAGTTTTATTTGCAAGGTAAGAAATATTACAATGTGAAACGAAATTGAAATGAATTTAAATCAAATAGAAGAGAGTATGAGAATTCTTTTACCACAGAGCAGGCGGATCCTTATCTTCCTACAGCGTGTTTTTAACCTTTCAGAAAAAAATCTTGAGTTTAGTGAATATTTCCCTAATTCCCTAATATTGTATATTAGAGCTTGCCTATAGTTGTGGATCAGTCCTTGCGTGTCACAAATGTTCCCAAGATTGGCTTGGTGTTAACTCGAGGACAAATTTAATGAGACGAAAACAAAAGTACAAAAGTCGATCACGACAAAAATGTCTAGAAAATGTATATTTATTCCCTTAACATATTTTCTGTCCTTTACAATGCTTTACTAAGAGTTCATTCTTTAGTTCAGCAGTTGCATAAGCAAATAAACATTTCTGAATGATATTTTATATACTGATCGTATACACACAAAGGGATTGATTCATTTACAGATTCGTATTTATACAATTGAGGTGTCCAATGAGAGAGAGAGAGGGAGAGAGAGAAAGAGAGAGAGGGAGAGAGAGGTAATACACAAAATTCAAAATATCGGTCAATGAACTATTCGATTACGAATACATTGAGTATATCAATAAATCGATAATTTGAATTTTGTGCGTTGTCTCACTGTATGCCTCAATTGTATACTCGTACGTGTCCTGACTCGTATTCAAAGTGTATCATCAAACACTTGTATTAAAAGTGTGTAATTGAAAGGGCATGAAACATTCTTTAGATAAAACGGAGATGTCCAAATTTGTAAGAGATTCGATTTATTCTTCGTATTCTTGAAAATGTTAGACTCCACCCGATACATCCCGTGGATTGCGGTTACCGCATGCAGCCTGAAACAATGAAGTCGTAGGGCGCGCTGCCGCTTGACAGGAGCGCGCATAATCCGGGAAGTTGCAGCGGGCGCGTTCATCGGCCAGGCCCCGCCCCCGCGTGCCGGCCTGCTCGATGGGTAGAGGCGGGGGGCGGGGCCGAGGGTGGCGGCAGGGAGAGAGCTTCGGGTGCGGGGGTGGGGGGTCGAAGTGGGTGGTGACCTGCGGTGCCCGAAAACTCGGCATGCGCCTCTCCGCTGCTGGCATATTCAGCAGCCGCGCGGCGCGGAGTATTGGGTCGGGGCGGGGGCACCCCCGCCGCGGGCTAGCCGTGGAACTGACGACGAGCGGCGGTCGGACAGAATGGGATAGGGGAAGGGGAGGCGGCGGGTAAGGACCGGCGGCGGCAGCGATGGTGGTGGCAGGGGTTGAGGCGGATGAGATGGCGGGAGGTGGCAGGGGAAGGAGCAGGGGTGGCGGCGAGAGTGGTGGGGGTGTGGCGAGGCGATGTGGCCGGCGAGGGTGGCGTTGCGGCTGGGGCGGCGGGGCAGCGGTGCTGCGGGGGTGGTAGAGGCAGCGGGCGCGGCGAGGAGGCGGGGAAGGTGGCAGGGTGGCGGGGAGCAGGGACGGCGGGGAACTCGGGGACGGGGGCCACAGCGGGTGGCGGGCGGGGACCGGGCGGAAGGCGATAACGGGCAGAGAGGTCTGGTAGAAACGCTGAGGAAAATGGGGGCAGGATACGAGAGTAGAACAGCAGCGAAACGCGAGCGTGACAACGCGTGCTCAGACGCGCGCGATGGCCCAGGGAGGAAGCTTGCTAACAGCGAGGACGGAGTGAGGTAGTGAAAAGTGGAGCGGAAAAGGACGAAGGGGGGTCTGAGGGGGCGTTAGATGGTCGTAGTTGCGGCGGTGGTGGTGGTGGTTGGGGCATTACCGGCAGGCAAAAGCGCGCGCGCAAGGAAAACGCGGCGGTGCTGGGATGGATGCGGTGGCGGTGGTGAGTGTGATGGTGAGAACGGTAGTGTGAGATAAGGCGACGACGATGGAGAGCAGAGCTAGATATTTGAGCGGCGATTGGTAAAAGAGGTGATGGTGGCAGTGGGGTCGTCGGTGATGGTGGCGGTGGGGATGAGAACGAAAACAGTTGAAAACAGGAATGGGGGTGGGGTCGGAGATATTGGTGATGTGAGGATTGGGGACTGAAGGTTTGGGGCGGTGGGGCGGTGAGGCGGCGGGGGCGATAGGGGCTGTGGGAGCGACGGCGGCGGCATTAGGGGGTTGGGGTGATGGCGGCGGCGGTGGCCGGCAGTTGTGGCGGGTTGCAGTGTTGAGACGGTGGCGTCGGCGTGGGCGGTAGTGGAGAAGGCGGCGGTGGCCGTGCCGGTGGTTGCGGAGGTAGTGATGGCGGTGGCGGCTGTGGATGGGATGGTGGGGCGGGGAGGCAGCGGGGGCGGGGACGGGGGCAAGTGACGGCGAGGGCGGCGAGGGTGGAGAGGGTGGCAGGGCAGGGGTGTGTGGCGGCCGCGAGGTCCGCGGCGGAGGTGGTGACAGCGGGGGAGGCGGTGACGGAGTTGATAGTAAGGTTGGTCATAGAGCGGAGGGAGGGGAGGGCCCGAGGCGTGCCGAGCCCGTTGGCATATTCAGCAGCACAGGCGGCTGTGCGCGCCGGGCGCCGGGGGGGGGCACGGGCGGGGGAAGGACGCGCGCAGCCGTCGGCGAACATCCCACCGGACGTGTTCGAGGCGCGCCGAGACAGCGCGCGGCCCCAGGCAACGCGGGCGCGGGGCGCTACGGTGCGCGCCCTCAAAATATGCGAAAGAATACTACGTTCAAGCAAATCCCTGTGAAATGAAGAACCTAGATTCCTAGAAAGGTGGCCCATTCACAGAATTTATAAGCTAATTAGACAGGAATGTTTCAGTAATATTGAATAAGTAATTTGCTAGCGTGAAATACACTCAGTCATTCGCATATTCATGAGAGTTAAGACGTCCTTACTTCTTTATATCGTGATCGTTTAGTTGGTTCGCAAAATAATATGGACTCATTACAATTGAGCGTAAGTAATAAATAATGAGTGATGTAATGTGGTAGCAACGAATGGGTATTGAGGGGTGGCGCATGCGGGTAAAGTATGCGCATTGTTAGCGCAGCTTCAATCAAAATTATTGGGATGCAGAGAACACAAGAAAGCAGATGATATTGTTTGGAACCGATGCGGCTTTAAACGTCAGCAAAGTAGCAGGTAGTTACATCAGTCGACCAAACTAGGTCGAAGGGCAGAAATAATACTCAAAGAAAGAAATATATTGTTGAAAAATAAATAATTCGGTTTGAAGATGAAATGTGGGATAATTTTTATATTATATAACTGTAAATATTTTACAAGTTAGAAGTTTATTGGTATTATTTTCAAGTAAAACAATTTGTATCATCCGTCATTTGCAACTTGGTGACTGACAACACAGACGAGCGATGGAAATAATATCACTCAGAGAAGATGAATTCTAATTTTTCATGAACTTCATGGGTAGAGTACTGGGGTAAATGTAAAACCTCACTATGTTAGTTATTCTCAGAGTTCGTAATAAATGCTGCCAAAAATTAGATTTTATTCTTCTGACCTTTCTTTTACTTATATTTCTGCTTCTTGAATGGCAAATTATCTTTTTTCAATTGCAAGCTAAAATATTTTCTTAACATATAAAGCCCTCATGTATCCCGTTGGTACCACTTCGGACCCACTGTTTCATCCAGACGTCTACTAACGGCAGCATTTTGCTCTGGTGGTGGCACGACAAGGTGCCACCTCTCGCCTGCAGGTAAGCAACCCGCGGCACACAACTGCGGCTGACAGACCAGCAACAAGTCCGGCCTCAGAAGCAGCTTTTGAATGGACAGCGTAACATTCGCTACGCCAGAATGAACTTCGCTTCGATGGAGAACGCAGGTTCGTGGAATGCCGGTATGAGCAAATACAAAGTTGCTCCACACACAATAGTTCGTGAAGCTATTGAAAGATTAAATGGATGCCGGAAATGGCAGAAATGGTTCTTCAGTTAATGTTTTTTTAAAATGTTTTGACACGTGCTCTTTCAAATATGAAACCTCTGTAGATATCGTTTAAAATGGTAGGTGAAAGTATTATAAAACATGTCCACAGAATCATCGAAGATTATTAAGAAAATTCTACAGTATTTATTTATCAGAAGGATTTGGAATGTTTTTTCAGACATTTTCTAAAACTTCAGTATCATATTGAAATATGTTTTTATATTTTAGCTTTATGCTATGGAAGGGCCAATAGTTCTTGCGATTATAATGTTCGATATATATTACAAAAATACAACAAACTGAACACAGGAGTATGGAAATCTGTCAAAGAAAAATTGTCTGAGTAAAATGTTACAGAACTTCAAATTTTCTATAACTTCAAGACGTTATTTGTTATTGAAAATGTGTACATACTTCAAAAGAGAGCAAATGTGTGGGCAATGTCTGATGAATTCTGGTTTTGTAAAACATATTGAAAAATATTCCATTTTTGTGCTTCGACAATATGTGTACTTGCTCAATGATTATAAAATATAATGTAATTACCCAATATGCACAATTTTCAGTTCACAGGAGAATTAAGAAATCTCTCTTTAAATATTTCTGAGATAGTTACACCAGCACAAACTTCCTAATTGTGCATGCACATTTAAAATGATTGAATCATTTTAAACCATAAGAATTTTTCGAATAATTTCAAAATATAATTACAGCTAGAAACAACGATTTTCTTTTGACGTTTTACAAGAATGCTAAATGTGTCTGCTTGCATTAAAGCGCGACAGTGTGTCATTGAGTTTAGACACCTAGAGAAGCTATTGCTCTCTCGTGGCGCCTCGCAGCGCTTGCTTGTTGGACTGAACTCCCACCAACGAGATAGCACAATAGAAATCTACAGAGTGGTCATGTGCCCGCCACATTTGAAGCTTTTCGAAAGAACAATCGCCATGTTTTCTGTGGGCAACGTCAGAATGTTTGCGTAATAATGAATTCGATAAAAGTGCATTTACAAGAGACGACCTTTATTACAAAACTTGAGAGTTTGACACAAAAAAATCACTATCACGTTGTCCATTGATAAACACCTCGCTTTAGTAGGTACACTCCGCCTTTTACCACTTCCACTGTTATCAACTTCTTCTCTTTATGAACCTCCCTTCCTGTTACCACAATTTAATTTCTCAGTTTCCAAGAAACCCTCTGCTCCACCCTTTTCCACCTGCTTTCGCCCCACCCTTACCGAACTATAGCCACTCGCGGATAAAATACTGTTGCCGGAGTGGCAGAGCGTGGAAAAAAACAACACGGCCACCAAAAAGGAACTGATGGAATTCAGTTTCCCGCCTCCTCGATGTTTTTCGTGGTTTATGAGGATAGAGAAATGGGAAAGAAGCGGTGTCCGGTGTAGGACCAGTGAAGAAAATTTCGTAAAGGTTGAGGTTGGTTCTAGGAATCATTCAAGTTGCTAGGTTTTATGATTCCCGAGACACGTTTTTAAAGCGTATCCTGGGCAGGTACGAGAAAATTAAACTACGAGGAACCAATATTCTCTTGTATACATTGTGAGATGTTTTAATTTACGTAGACTACACTAAAAAGATTCTTCAACCAAAGTTTTACGTTTGTGTTTAATTAGCAAACGGTATTTTAAAAGACGTAAATCTTCGTGAGGTGCAACTTTGGAGTATAATATAGTCTTACTTTAAGTGGTCAACAAAATATTTTTATTCTGGACAAATATTAATTTTGAGGTTTACCAGGAGGTTGATGAAATCAACTTTTATCATGAAAACATTCAAGCACCATTATTTTACTTTTCATGAATAGATTAAGAAATATAATACAATGTGAACCATTAAAATGATGTGAATGAATTTTATATTTCTGTTTACCCTAAACATGGTATTAACAGCAAAAAATATTTAAAATTTATACTTGCGGTGGACACCATTTCACATTTTAATAATTCTAAAATGTTAGGTTTGATTTTATTCCATTATTTCATGTTTATAGTTAAATAATAAAGGTTCACAACATTACTGAAACTATATTTTTTAATGAAACAAGTTCAAATATAATGGATAACATGTGCATTAATTACTCAGCATGGATGAATAATTGAGTAACATTTTGCACATTACAAGTCTGCACTACATTCCCCGAGATTCTTTATCACAAGCACCGAATTCCAATAGAACAAATGACAGCCGTCAGAAGTGGAGGCAGAATTGCTAACCTCTCAGGTGCAGCAACGGCATCAATGAGTGCAGTCGTTAATGTGAAAACGTGAGTCATAGCATTAGCTTAAAAGCTGCAAATGGAATTCAAACTTGCACTTCACGTTCCTACAGTCAACCATCCACCTCTTGAATATGCAGCTTGAATATCCACCTCTTGATCATGCTACCTCTGACGGCATAACCACAACGAAGGGTCGCAAAGTCGAATGGCGAATGAATTCACACGAGAGGTGAGAGATGCTCCTACTCCAATCAAATATCCTTGCAATTATCTGCTCTCATTCAGATGTAACCAAATTCTACGTCCAAGTTTCAGAAGCGTGGTCTTTGTAGAGTAACAAGAGAAACATTGTATTATAATAGATGTTAGGAAATGCTCAATTTCTGAGTTATCCCAACTTTTTTGAATGCAAATTATATAAATTATATTTTTGGCTATTAATGATATTCTCCCTGGATTACAATTACGAAACTCTGAATTCTTACATGTGTATTAATGTTGATCTGCGTACCACTCAGCACCCACAAATGACTTACAGCAATCTCCAGTATCTGGTATATGTATATATTTGGTCCATTTCTCCTTAATCAATAATATAAGGAGGAAAATAAATGAAAATACAATACAGTACAATAATAAATTCAGTTTTCTGGAGAGAGTTTTAAAACTTCACCACAAATTCAGGCAAGAAAAGATTGAGAGGTCAACAAACTTTAATTTTTTTTAAAAAAATCTCTAACATCATTTTTCCCAAGAATGTTATCCACTACGCACTGTGACTAATAGAACACACTGACATTTTATTTGAAATTACAGGAGGTTTAAAAATGAACTGACGTCAATAATGAACTTGTAAGGGTAAATTAGGTCCAGTTGATTATTTTAATTACATAGATTTATTTTCCTTTTTTATGTACTTAAAGAGTCATCTAGTTTAAAATTTTTGAATTGTGCCCTTCTATCACAATAAAAAGCCAACGAAAACACAATGCTTGATTAAAATGCATTTGCAAATTAAGAGCAAATATTTCAAAATAAAGGACGAAGCTCACTGACCTGCATTTACACAAAATAGTACACTCCGTTAACTTTACTAAACAAACCTCACCCCTCCAATATTTGTTACGTTCAAAAACAAAGCTCCACAAATTGTTTCGCAACTGTGAACATTTTCCGTGCGTTTGATTTCTCTCTTTCTTTTTTTCATTTAAAGCGAAATAAATATACTATTCATTGAAATCAAGCATATTTTTAAGTAAAATAAAATTCCTGAACACGTCAACCAGTATCGAGGAATTTAAAACTGGAAGTGCTTCACCGTGTAATGTTCTCGCGTATTAACTGTAATGGTTAGGTAATTTTATAATACTAGAAGAAGCCACCAAAATATTTACCCGAGCTGATTGGAATATAGTAACATAGGCGCAAAGGTTTCATGAACAGTCATCTTAATTTTGGCATGACTGAAGACTTACAGGCGTATTTGCGACGAATTAATAACTAATCTTGCCTTTAATTAAAATTTGGTGTTTTAATGTTATTGGACCTATACCTCATTGTGAGACGGATCGTGCACTTCGAGAAATCAAATTGCAGACAAAAGTGTGGCAATTTTTTAAAGAAATTTTGTGAACATACTTTTTTAATGTCACATTTTTGCCCAAAATTATTCGAAAACAAATCTCTTAAAAAATGTGTATTTCCTTAGTTTAAGATTTAATTTTGTAGAAAATATTTCATTTAGAAAATTCAATACAACTTCAATTATATTGGAGGACGCTAAAATAAATGAACTTTTTAATTTTCCAAAATTTAGATTCTTTACTGAAAATCAAAGATTTACCGCTTGGAAAGCTTTGTAGCTCTGTACGAGCAAAACAATTAAAGCTTCTTCGAAAAAACGTCGAAAATGTTCGAGAGGTTTCATTTTATGACGGTCCCAAAAATTAAAAGATAAGTTTTACATTCATTACGCCCCCAAATTTAAAATGCTTTGTACGTTTTTTACGTTAGTGTTCAGACAGAAGTATTTGGGAAAAAACGTTTTGGCGACAAGAACGCAGAGAATGAGGATTTTGACTTTACCAAGAACATGAGAACACAGTGTCATACTATGAAATGAGAAAGATAAATCTATTTTTCATCAGGGACCCACTCATCTGATTTTTCTCTAGAGAAACTGGCACTTTTCCTTGTATATTTACATAGAATTTACTATAGTACATAGTAGTGTAAAAGAAAAAAGGATATTTAACACGTTCAATGCGTGTCAATACGTGTGTGTATGCGCGCGCATCCCTAAGTAGCCAAAAAACATGGTTAGCAGAACTGTGGCAGAACTAATACCTAATGCATGATTCCTAATAAATTTATCCAGAAAATTACACTATATTATTAAAACGTGAACCAATTACATTAAAAATAATGTTTAACACTGTGGTTTATTTAATACTGATCTTTTACCTCTTTCACAAAGACTGGATATGAAGAAACCCGGGCAACACTGGGTATTTTACTAGTAATTTCTAAAAACTGTAACTAATGTGAACTTTTTAATCATTTACGTCATTTAAAATCGAATAGAAAAACTGAAGACGTTTCTGTGAAAATGTAATATTTCTTGAAGTATTAAAAAAATTCTGTTTTTAAAGCACATTTTTCTGTGTTCCATTTGACTCAAATTGGGAAAACAACATGTTTATGACTAAAGTAAACACATTTTTATTAATATACCGGGAGGTAGACATTTATTCTGAATATCAGAGTATCACGAGTTTAATCGCGACTATATAAAATTTTCATTCTTGTTAAATTTCATTTTATACTAAAAAGTTTCTTTTTGAAAGAGATTTCACACGTACCATTAAATTTCTAGCCTGTGCATGGCCTTCTGCATTACGCAACGATGCCCGGGAGCGCAGTGGTCGGAGATAAGGGGGTTTCGTCGCGCGGATAATGCGATGCGAGGTCGGTGCTACACGGCACAGCAAAGCACGGAACGGCACGGCACGGCACGACACGGTACGAGTTCCGCTCAAACTCCCTGAAAGTGCGATTGTGACCACAGCGCCCGGCTGCAAGATGGAACTTGTAAGAGTATGTAGTGAGGTGGTAGCGTAGGTGACATGGGGGATGAATAAACGATTGATCGTACCGAGGGGGAGCAAGTCTTTTTAGAATGAAATTTTTTTGTCTCTAAATTGGAGTATTCAGTCAAAATGATGCCAGTAATGAGTTATTCGTTCAACTTTATATGGTTAATTTATAGGTTGTAACGAAACTGAACCTAAGTTTTGGTTGTAGACTGTCCTCTAACAGTTATCTACACAAACATTACTTTAGTAGTATTTACTAAAACAAAGTTAAAAACAGAAAAATAATCACGAGAGTTTTATTTTGTACTTTTTTCACATACATTGTCATTCATATTCTTCTACACATTACAATATTTTTATATTTTAGAAATTAAATCTTAAAATTATTTTTTTAATAAAGTAGACAAAAATACAATTTAAGACAAAAGTATGTGTCATTAATGTAATATTAAAAATAATAACTGTTTATAATTAAATAATTGACGACAAGGGTAATAATATAAAGAGGTTTTGTCTGATTTGGAAACAATCTTTACAATAACGTACCCTCAGAGGTATTCGATAAAAAATATTGTCATATTTTACTACAATGAAATTCGGCTGAATGTACGTATCAATAAAAATGTTTAATCAAATCAATCAAATAAAAAGTTTAAAAATCTAATATGTTTATTGTAAGGTACATTAACATAGTTTTAATAAACCATGCAGAATATATAATCTCATCAAGTGTCACAGTTGTTAATTCTTTGTTGTTGTTTTTTTGTCGTGATTTAGATGTTTTAGTCGTTTCAACATTACTCTTCAATACCATTATTATTACTATTATTATTATTATTATAAGCATTTGGAATATCTAGAGAAACAAATAATTCTTTCATATGGTATTGAACTTTGTTCAAACGTCAACTTCAATAAGAAGCAAGAACTTGTTTATTCAACAAAATGATAATCCGAAAACGGGCGAGAAAGGTTTTGAAATGGCTCTAAAAGAGAGCTATGGTGGAGGGATTGCAGAAAAGAAAAAAGATATGAAATATAGGGGATATATCTCGAAGAGATATGACTGGAATCTTCCCTGCTTTCCGCGTGCGTGATATGACGGCAGTTAACGGGGAGAGAAAAGCACTGACGCGAAGAACACGGGCATAGGGTGCGAGGGTGCGGCATAAACTAAGACGGAGAGGGGAGATGCGTCAGTGACGAGAGCAGCAACGATCCCCAGGGTTTCAAACGAGATTTGATCTCGGCGAGTTTGGAGGGGAAGAAGTTAGGTACCTCCGCTCTTTAACCGAAGACGGAGAGATCATGTGTGAAAGGCGGGTTGATTGTAAAGCGAACATTAGATGGAGAATATCCGAGTTGAAGGAAAATTCTCAGAGAATTCCATGAGGGAGGGGAATATACAGAATATTATTCATCAATAAACATTACTTCTCAAAAGATGTGTAACAAAAATGTGTAGAAATGTTTTTAAGCACGCATAACATTATGTAATAAACCATTAAAATCTTTAAAAAAACTATTAAATCAGGTTTCAAAAGATAATATCATTTCTACACTGCAAAAAGAACATTTAACATTCAGTAGAAACTAGTGGTGCTACAGAATGGCACAGACTTTCCCGTATTAGTTTTCTATTTTCCTGGGTCTTCGCTAGCTATTCGGAATTGCCACATACTCCTTCTTGCCAGCTACCATCTATCATCGCCAAAAGTACATTTTCTTTGTCGTTTTCTTAATTTTTCGGTTTCCTATTGGTAGAACAGAAACATTAATTTTAGAATATTAAAGAACACGAAAACCTGGCCGTAAATGGCAATTTTCTTTTAAAAATTATGTGCCGTTTAAGAGAAAATGGCGTTTTAGCACTACTAAAAATGCGAAATTTGAAGCTCATTTTCACAGAACATTTTTGAGTTTTCAAAATATTTTATTTGAAGTTATTTGAAGCACTTACACTCACAAATATAATCATCTTTACAAATTGCGGATAATGTGCATATTAAAGATGTGAGAGATCTTTCAAAAAATTTACATTTATATAATTTTTGAAAAAAACAAAAAAACTCAAAATAAACTTCACGCTATACTAATGAGTGTAATTAGCACTATCCGTTACAAAAGTTTCAAGAAAAAAATTGCAGCCATATACGAGAAAATGACGTTTGAGCATTTCTGAAAATGCCGAAATTTGAGCTACTTTTCACAGAAAACGGTAGTGTTTTCGAGAAACTTTACTTGACATTATTTAAAGCATATATACTCGTAAATATAATAATGTAAAAAAATCGCCGATAATGTAAATATTAACGACGTGAGAGACAAGTAAAAAAATTTACATTTTTGTAATTTTTGAAAAAACCAACCGATAGACCAAAATGGCTTTTATGTCATTGATAGAGTACATTTACCACTATCCCTACCAAAAGTTTAAAGAAAAAATTTGGAGCCGTTTTTGAGAAAATCTTGTTTTTGTAATTTTTTAAAATTTCACATATTGCTCGCAATATTGCACGAAAACTACCAACATTTTGAAAAACATTTACATAGCCTTTATTAAATAACTCAATATGCCGAACAAATTTTATTTGAAGAAAAAATCTCTATCATCAATTTTGTAGTTGGAGAAAGACGCCGAAAAAAATTCAAACTTTCACAATTTTCGAAAATTCAGAGCTGTACGTGAAAATCGGACCTATGCCATGTTAAAAAGTGTATTTTCCTCTATTCATACAAGAAATTTAAAGAAAAAATTTGGAGCCGTTTTTGAGAAAATGTTGAAAATCCCCGGGGGGCTTCATATAAAGTACCCCCAAATTTTAAAGAATCTTTTTCAAAATCACAAAGCTTTGACTAGAATCAGATCGACTGGGGAATGTCAATTTTGAAGAAAATCGACTGAACGGTTTAGGCGCTAGCGTTGACCACAGACGGACAGACGGACAGACGGACAGACGGACGGAATGCCGTCAATCGATTTTTAAGTATAAAGAAGCAACAAATCATGGATTTTGACCACACCACGAGATAGAGGATTTTTTTTTCTTAATTTAGCAACTGGTTTTATCCACTTATTCGTTTTCACGGCCCGGGAATTAATTTTTTTCCGCCGAAAATTGGCCATTTTTTCGCGCAGCATTACATAACTTTCCCTATACTACGTATATCACTCCGTGTATACGTACATATACGGGAAAGTAAAAACGGTGACCCTAAAAGTAAGTAAGGAAGCATATTCACCGTTCTCTCATTCAGTTTCAGAAAGTAGCAATTCAACAAAACAACCAGTGTGGTCAAAAGCATGAAATTATTTACTTAAAAAGCAACGAAAAGAATACAGACATAACAGAACAAAATATAAAGGGCATTAACTTGACATTACAAGAGACGTTCTATTATAATACACTTGTGTACTCTGGCCAACAAGGAGCTAGAATGAAGACATGGGATCCTTAGTGGAAGCTGAAAATCGAAAATTCCAATTTTGTTGAATGAGAAATATTGATAATAGATTGTGTACGTTAGTATTCGTCTTTAAAGTTCTAAAATCAATAGGAAAATAAATTTAATCGTTCGCTTATTGTGAATTCGGAGATAATTGAGACACGAAATTTTGCAAACCTATTTAGAAAACTGAGCGAAAATTAATTCTTTTAAAAAACTGCAAAACTAAATTTTCATTGCGTTTTTTATGCTAATTGCACATTTTTTCTTTCAAACGCTGCACTTTTGAAATGAACGGGGGGGGTAGTGTTGATTACATATCGTTTTGTTATGTATTTCTAGTATCTGAATACTAATTCCACGATTTTTGTAATTTTTGTAATTTTTCACACTACAAATTAAGTTGTTAATATTATTACGGTTATTATTATTATTATTATTATTATTATTATTATTATTATTATTACATAGTACCAGATCAACTACGACGTTGAAACACCGAGATCTAGTTTCCTTCCATAAAATCAACGCTCAGAAATTTTCTTCTCCTAAAAGATCCCCTATATTTTGCCGACATTTTAACAGCGACCGTGGATTTGAGTAGTCAGCTCACCCTGTCCGTGAAATATGATTTTGAAAGTATCGTACACAGCTCCGTTAATAACATCACACTCACAATAAAGAACAGCAGTGGCGGCGGCACATGGCGGGGGCGGGGCGGGGCCGAGAGTGGAGGGAGGGAGGGACGCGGCGCCGGCGCTAGCGTCGTAGGCGTCGCGACGCCGTCAGCGGGGGAGGAACGGGGCGGGGGCGTGGGAAGGGAGGGGGAGGGGAGGGGCGGGGCGAGGCGAGGACTCGCATTACGGCCGTCCCAAGGGCCTCTCTCTCCGCACAGGCAGATTTCCTTAATGGCTGTGTTTTGTTCGGGTCCTCTTACCCGATGCAGGCGCCCGAGGAAGGTGGGTCTGCGGCGAAGGCCGCGGCAGCGGGAGTCACGGGGAGGTGGGGTTGCTGAGCGCAGCGGGAGACGAGGGTTGGGGGGCAGTTGAAAAGACTGGGATAAAGAAAGGCGGATAGAGCGATGGAGGCGATGATGGGCGATGAAGAGCGTTGGAGACCAATGGAAGGCGACGAAGTGTGATGGAGGGCGACGAAGGGCAATGGATATCGGTGTAGGGTGATGAATGGTGGTGGAGGGTGTAATGGCAGTGGAGGGGTTGGACGCAGTGGAGGGTGTAAACGCAGTGGAGGGCATAGAGGTGGTGGAGAGCGGAGAGAATTGGTGGGAGTGGAGATGGAGTTGTTGGGGCTTAAATGGTACAGGAGGCAAATGGGGAGTGAGAGGTAGCGGCGAGCAATGGGAAGTAGCGGTGGATGACGGAGGGCGGGGGAGAGCGGCGGAGAGCGGCGGAGGGCGGCGGAGGGCGGCGGAGGGCGGCGGAGGGCGGCGGAGGGCGGAGGAGGGCGGCGGAGGGCGGCGGAGGGCGGCGGAGGGCGGCGGAGGGCGGCGGAGGGCGGCGGAGGGCGGCGGAGGGCGGCGGAGGGCGGCGGAGGGCGGCGGAGGGCGGCGGAGGGCGGCGGAGGGCGGCGGAGGGCGGCGGAGGGCGGCGGAGGGCGGCGGAGGGCGGCGGAGGGCGGCGGAGGGCGGCGGAGGGCGGCGGAGGGCGGCGGAGGGCGGCGGAGGGCGGCGGAGGGCGGCGGAGGGCGGCGGTAGTAGCAGCGATCGAACGTTTCTGCTTCTTCACTTGTCTGGTTCCGCGCTGCGCTACCTCCACTGCGGTCCTAAGTCTGTCCTCCCTACGGTGTAGCGTCGACACCTTTCTGCTCATTGCTGCAACGACACCTCGTTACCAAGGTCTTAGTGATGTATGCACTAATTTTCGCTTGTCATATAATGACTGATATGTAATGACACATAATGACTCTTACAATGTCTTATCACATCATGACGCATATCACAATCAACATCCTGTAGCCCTTCATTCATTATACCGTCTACAACACTACTGAAAAAACATTCTTCTTCTTTTCCGTGACTTACCATTCCTTTCCTTTGAAGTAACCATAGTTACCATCCTATTTCATTGACAATAATACTCTGTCCTCTCTATCCAATATTTCGATACAAGAAAGCCTCTTTGTTCATATTTCCCCCGGCCAAAGCCCTTGGGTAATTTGTGCTCGCTTGCGCACGAACCAAACATCTGCATTTCACGCGTCTTGCCAATACGATGGCGATGAGTCAGTTTTACTACTAGCTTCACAAAGTTACCGGAATATTTAGTCATTCATTTAATATGTATTTGATAGAGAATTTTTCTTTATTATATGTTGGTAACATTCATGATATCACTTTAGTAGAATAAACCGGCTTGTCTTATGCTTTGTGTAATTTAATTACATCATTAAATCTTCTCTTGATTATTTTCACAGAACAGTTAATGAAGTGGATGCAGCGCGGTGAGGTCCGTGCTGCGAATGCAACTACATACAGGCTCAGAACGGATTTCAGGGGATTGTTTCTTTGGAGGCAAATGAAAGGCAATGCACTTGTGAATGAATTTAATTTAATTCTTGAAAATAATTGGTTAGTTGTATAAGAGGAAATTAGGCAGTAAGCCGGAGGGCCAATGAATGTTTATAGTTTAAGTTTCTTCTTTCTTGAAGTTTACATTTACTCACAGATTGATGAAAGTACAGCAAACACCAACCCAGGTCAGACGGCTCAGTGTGTATGCCGTCGGTTAAAATGGGCTACGGATGATACTGCTGGTAGGCTGGATATCACCATTGGTGCGTACTCGACTACTGGAGCGGCCCGTAGCGTTGACTTGGCCAGGTGAAGGCTGATTCGCGGGTGGCCCGAATGTATATCGCGGCCGGCTGGCCGCGCTGATTGATTGCCGGATAGGCAGAGCAAGGACAGCTGACTCGTTCGCAGGCTGTCTGACGAGTAGAGCGAGCATTGACAAATGTGTCAATGATAGTCGATTGTCTCGTAGAAGTTGACTGAAAAAGTGATTGGCTAGCCTGACTGAAGAAGTTGCAGTAGTTTGTAGTAGTGACTGAATAGTTTTCAGTAGCAGCGTAGAAACGACTGATAGAAGTTGCCTGAAGCGGTTGCTTGGAAGTTTGACTAATAATGATTGAGTAGAGGCTGAGTAGTGAGCAGAGAGTGACTGCGTAGTGGAAATGACTGAAGAGAGTGGGGCGTGGGAGCGAAGTTGCCGTATTTATTGAAACGTATGTTTCCGAGTGCAGAGGAGGAGGAGTCATGTGACATTTGCAGCTAGCCTATGACATGCAGTGACACGCAGTGTGCCGCTAGAGATGCTCGCTATTTGTTATTTTCTGAAGTGTGTCACGTGACTTTGGCGCGGCACTGGCGGTGCCTGCGATGGCTGCATCTCATTAGCAAGGTTTGGCATTTTCGCACGGGAACCGTGGAGCCGGTTGAGAGGTGGGGGCGGAAAGGCGGGCGCGGGCGCGGCTGCCTTGCAGATGCGTTCGTGGTCGGCGAATACTAACGCCAATATTAGTGCGGGAGGCACGTAGCGATATTTATGAATGTTTGTAAACACATCCGTCCGCCGAAGGCTGAGTAGAGGGGCAGGTAAATGGCTAATGGCTTGAGGAAGTGGCCCCGCGCGCCGGCGGAGGCCAAGCCCTGGGTAATGACCTGTCGCCCCTTCGCAGACTAGTACAATGCGGTACGCGGCGGTTCGGCGCTCGCGGCCGAGAGGGCTCAACGAGAATTGTTTTGTAGCCTGGCCATCAGTGTTTCACTTTATATATTTTTGTATAGACTTGCTAGAGCCGTGAGAAACTTTGAAGGTGGGGCAGCCGAAGAATGTTGGCCGCGCAGGGGAAAGACAATTTGAGGCTGCTCCCTACTAGCGAGTTTCCTCGTGATTGTTCGCGAGATTGAACAGTTAACAATCTGGGATTCGGCGAGACAGTTCAAAAGACTACTTGAGGGAGGAGGTATTCCGTAAGACATGAGATAGTATCTCTTTGTATACGTCCTGCAATAAGGTTACTTGTATCAATAATTTTTTAAATATTTATTTTAAATGTGTTATTATTTTAATGTTCGAATGCTTCCTTTTTCTCTTCTCTCTTCAACAAAATCTTAGCAGTTATGGTTCTAAAGAATGAAACACCTGAGTTGTAGAATCTCGGAGCGACGTTCTAACTTCGGGGTTGCGGGTTTAAGTCCCACGTGAAATCGGCCACACCTTTTTATGGGAAACGAGGTTAATGCCAAACTAAGCAAATATCTTTACTATACTGTGTTTTAGACGACCTCGTGTGTAAAATATATTTCCAAATGACGTTTATAATAACATTTTCTCAGCAGAGTTTGCAAGTGTCTTCTAGCATGTCTTTCTTTCCACACTGATAATCACATGTTTAATGTAGATATGCAATACATACCGGCAGTTAAAGTTGGTAATAACATCCTGAAACACTTCATTATGTTCCGTAAATTGCATTGCGGTTATCACACGTGATGATTGGTAATGACATTATGGTGAGTGGTTATATAATTGATTTTAGATTAAAACCTCCCTTTAATTGAATTAAATTTCTAGTGATCTACCCCCCCTAAAAAATCTGATCTGGTAATGAATGTTCTATTTTAGTGAGAAACGTGTAGTCAGAATACGTGATGTAATTCAAGTTCGTGACCAATACCTACTCTGTCAGTTCAAACCGCTCATGTAATTTTCCTCGTGTATCAATACTAATGACATGCATTGCCGAGCAAAGGAGTGACTTAATAACCTCAGTGTTTATCAAAGCCGATAATTAATAATTATATCTATACTGAAAATTAATATGTTGTCTGAGTAGTCTAAGAAACAAGGAATAGAGATCCATGGCTATTACCTAAGCATCATCTTTATTCATTTGTACTTTTTCTTGATATTCTAGCCAAATCGTGGGTAATGCAATAAAACAAAAAACTCATAAAAGTTTAAGTGAATATTTCGTATTACCTTTAAAGAAATTTTGCAAAATTTACACATTTTTGTTATATTATATATATTCTTCTTTAAATAGAAGTATTTAATCAAAAGAGAAAATTCTTAACTTAAATGCCAGTAAAATTTAACATTTGGGGTATTAGCGAATCAGTGATTAACAATGACGTTAGATAATATTTTATTATAATTCAGTTACCTTCATTGTGATAAACGCACCAATATATATTACAATCAACCAAAACAAAAATCAACAGGACTTATCGAATCATTATTTACATCCGATCATTCTTCCTGGATATTTTGATATCTTCTGGAAAAATATTAATGAGTTCCTTCCAATGGCACAAACATTTCATCCAAGTGCTTAATTAAATAATAAATTTCTGATACTATTATCACATTTAATCAATAGTTAATATTTATATTCCACGCGTATTTTATTATATAATGCATTTCATGATTTGAATGCTTCGAATGTTATGTGACGAATTGTCTCGAAGTCTCGAAAGTATTTTAGTCTAAATTTTTGTCTCAAAATGTTCATATCAAAATAGGCTTTGACCTTCTATCGGGTGTGCCCGGCATTACATTCATTATATTGTTATAATTCAAGGGTTTATTGAATCCTTAAAACTATTAGTGAACCCAAAGAGCAGAAAAGGTGAAAGTGTAATTGTGTTTCATAAAACTGTATTATAAACAGTAAATATCCACAATATAAATATTACAAAAAAGGAACTATCCTGCTAATTGAGATATGTATAATGCTCATTACTTCTCATCTGATCTCTCTCCAATCTTCCTTATTATTTTTCTCCTTGGCGATCTCTTCCATGTTTCTTCTTCTGTGCTCGAGAAAATCGATCTTTCAGGGATACTTCCCTTTTTCCTTTCCGCATTGAACTCTTTACTCTGTTCCTCGTCTAAAGAGTTCTTTCTCTTGAGAAACAGTTTGCATGGTGCGGAAAATTGTTACAGGAAATGGTCATAAATAATTACGACGTTCGAATTATTTAATGCCTTTCTACGGAACATGAAACGCAGTAACTTTCCGCAGTGGAAGTTATTACTTTTTCGTCGTTTGCACTGATTGTAGGCGGAAGTCTTTACGTCAACATAGCTTATAGAAATAGCTGACCGAAAGGAGCCACTGAGCACTTATGCGATTATAATATCTTAAAAAAAACGAGATCACAGTGGCTCCCGGCTTGACAACACTTTTTCTATTATTTAAAATAACAACCTTCAAATTCAGCGTTGTCACACATTAAATTCCTCCAAATATCCATTTACCAATATTGTTTTACTTTAATTTTATTGCGGTTTTACTAAAAATTATATTATTGCCGAACTATCAACAATTTAATAATTCCTTCAACACCCAAAGGTACTCTCTACTATATTAAAACACTTATCTAAAACAGGCATCCCTCTGTCAGTTTCAGAATAACACGTAAATCGCACTGTCGCTCGCCCAACCTGCAAATACGCAATAATTATGCTTAATTTACTACAACTAAACATGTGTGCACTCATACCTTTTTACGGCAATGTTAAGGATTTATATTCTTATTCATAATTGGAGGCCTAACAGGAATTGTCTTAGCAAATTCATCAATTGATATTATTCTCCACGATCCATTAGAAAATGATATCTTCCAAACATTTAGTCTCTTGTAAACTTGATGCACTAACGCCTACACGCAATTAAAATCAATATTCAAGTTACTTTTATAAATAAAGCGGAAAAAAATCAGAATTATTTCGGGTTAGACAACTGACTGTGAAAAATAAACAGTCCTCTAAATAAGCAATTCTTTACATTGACGAAATCAGTAGTAGATCTCACAAAGATAGTCAGACATAGTGGCGCGCAGCTAAACTATTGACATTGATGCACTTTTGAATCTTTAATGTAACGCTAGGCTAAAAATGTCCAGAAAAGTATTTATTTTGTAAATATATTAAGGTTTCTGGTTTTAAATCATAGCCTATGTTACTCCAGACCTTTAAAGGATGCTACTACAAAAGTTTCATCAGTATTGGTTCAGTAGATTCAGAGATTATCGCGCTGTAAGTCAGTGCAGTTCTGTCTTATATATTAGTATAGATATAGATAAAAATTTCTGTTAATTATATTGCAATTTATTCTGGGGTCCGCCATTGACCTCCTCCCCCTCATTAGTGTTCTCCGGATATCGATTGCTTGATTGGTAAGTGATTCCAAGCGCTTCAACTTTTGGGTCATTAGTCCCGTAAGTGTAGTGTATGCTTGCTCCTCGGGAATGGCGGTGAACTACTCCGGTAGAGGATGAGTTCCGGCGCCGACGTACCGTCAGCTACCGGGGTTTTTCTCAACCAAGTATCTTCTACCAGCGGGGCATCGCCGCAGCCGCGACAAACTTTATGTTCCCGACGTGTGTGGTAGTGTAAGTGTAACTGTGTGCAAGTAAGGGGTGGGGATAGGTCAAAGAAGAGGAAGAAAATATTGCGCGCGGTCCGTGTCTGTTTGTTGGACAGAGAAATCACGGAAAACTACCGAACAGAGAAGCCGGTGCTAGAATTCTCCACTTGACAGCGACCGAACTAGATGCGTAATAAGTTCGAAAATCCTGCCGCCTAGGACCTCGCGACCATAGGCACTGCAGTGAAATCAGTAGATGCTCTGAGCCATCTCTCGCGGTCCAGGTATCGAGATGGCATACATATGCAGCAGTTGAATTGAATATACTAATGCAAATCTATTTCTTCACCACTTCCCACAAACTTGGGAATTCATATTGCATTTACCACAAACGTGAGCATATATGATTTAGCAGCGAGGTTTTGACAATGGAGGCTGCGTAGCTGATTGCCCGTGGGTTTGATTCGCCGCAAGGTTGCCACTTCGCTGCCATCAATTGCAGCCACGCCGCAGACAAAGCCAGTGTCGCGTCACGCTCGTGGGCCGAACAGGCAACGCCGGGAACCCGGGCACGCCCTGCAGCGCAGCCGCCCGTCATTAGCTCCCGGCTGACGCTGCGCCTTCGCCCGCGGTTTCCCTGCTCCGCCGCCAGGCGCCGCGCCGCTCGACAGAGAGCAGCGAGTGCCATTATTCCACCGACCCCGCCATTTTATGTCCAGTTGTCATGAGAATTGGAACTAGAGGGCAGATCTGAAAGTAACGCACAATATTTTTTTCCATTTTGCATTGCAACTGAAATAGTGAAATTACACTAGATAGCGTGAAGATCGCGCTATTGACGATATTTTGTTTTCATGTGCAGGTCTAGCGAGTGTAGCCTGAACTACGAACAAAATGGTGCCCATGTGATTGTCGTGAACATGGGAGGAGTAAAGAAGTGTAGTGCAAAATTTGTGGACCAAAGGGCACAATCCTAATGAAATTCATAGGGACATGCATGGCGTGTACGAGGACATCTGAATGGACTGTAGTAATATCTCTAGGTGGCGTGCATTCTTCCAAGAGGGCTGTACTGAAACTAAACGGACTTCTGCGAAGGGCATATTGAAACAGGTAGCACGTTGGCAGAAATGTGTTGACAAACTTGGCGACTATGTAGAAAAGTAGGCCAAAGATGTAAGGTCTTTGGTGACTTGTTGTATTTTGGTACGAATTAAATTTTTGAGCAAAAAATATATTGTGCATTACATTCCTATTTGCCCTCGTATATGTTATTCTGTGTGATGACAACCATGAATATATCTCTCAAACCAATAACAATAATCTTTAAAATCTCCACAATGTCACCAATTGTTATCATTTCTGCTCAACTTCTGAATTCTGCTTGATGGGGCTATTGGTTTGAGGATATTCAAGAACTAACGGTTTTTATTCTTTTATAGAAAAAACTCATAATCACCATTTGGAGCGCTCTAGTGGTATAATTTACCAACATAACAATTGATTAACACTAAAAGTTGCAAACAAATGCACTGCTAGAGGGCTCCAACAATATCTGCGCACGACAGCGACGACAATGAGCGAGCGCTATGCCCACAAAATTAATTTGGAGTTAATGGGTTAAATGGCGGTGGTTGCCCTACTCTTTGTATCTAGGGATTCTAATGAGGGAGTAGTATTCATCCCAGATTCTGGACACGACGGTGGAAAAAAACTGTTTTAGGTAGCCCCTACAAAAAGCTATTACTTTTATGGTATGCAAAGTGTGCTAAAATTTTACGTTTTAGCTCTAGTGCTAAAAGTAAGATATTGCTCAAACGTTCAGATAAATCTGTAAATGCAATAAAGAAAACAAAATATTTTCGTCACACCGTATCAGCTACTACTGACCTTAACCCAACAGTGATTTGTATGCTTGAATTAAAATGAATGCCAGTAAGGTTGTCTAAAAAATAGTGTAACACAGGTGGTAAAATGCCACTTTTACCCTGTTATCATAAATAACTAATTGTAAAATCTTTATCTGGCTGCAGGTGCGCTGTGTCTTGGTACCATTCAAAATTTCTAAACGAGTTCCGTTCTTCTCTTTTGTAACTGTCCGTAACTGAAATAATACAATTCAAATTGGTTTCGATCCAAGTATTTTGGAATGGTACATTTGTAAGATCTTTTGTAAGTAGTTTTGTAAGACTCAGTACACAAGCATTTTTTAATTACTTACAGTGAAAATTATGTAAATGTTAAATATTTGTTAATGCACACGTAGTTCCAAATGTAAGGAAAATATGTAGATAGAATTTATGTTCACTATAACGAAAAAATGAGAAATTTTAACAAAGCAAACATCCTCTCAAACTATTATCAAGAAACTTACTTCGATTATTACAAAATACACTAGATTCTCATAGGAAATGAAGTTCTCTAACACTGTACTCAGATCAGAACACCACTAAAAATTGCTTTATTTCTTTGGCATATTTTACAACTTTCACATTCATTCGATATCTGAAATTTCTAAATCGAAAACACTTATAAAAAGGCAACTTGGGAGAACATACATCGGTGCCTCAAACTCAATTTACCTAAGGACCCTGATAAACGATGGCCTTTTAGATAACCTTGTCGAGCAATCCCTCCAAAAAGACCCATGAATTACGACACCGATACCAAATTATTGATGCGACATTTTGTCGCTTACTCCACACGTTCATATACTGTAAATCCGTCTTGCGCAAACAGCCCTAATTTTAAGCAACAAAGTTAACGTCAGCATCTGCCGCACCGCGTAGGTCAGTCATTCAACAGTACGTCAAGGAAATAAAGACAGCTTTCGCTTGCAAGCCGTTAGCGCAACAATCGGGCAATTTCCATCAAAGGTCCCGGCGGCATGTGCATCACTCTTGCGCGTACAGCCCCGCCGGAGCAAATCCTTTGGCCAGGAGAGAGCCATCAATCAGACCATGAAAGCCTTCGATCGTTTTCCCTTTACCTCGTCCCGTCCGACCACCGATGGGCAGTGGCCTCAGATTTGATTCAACCCGGTGTTTGCAAAACATTGAATTGGTACAAGGTATGCAGTACGAAGTTGCTTTAGCGTCACCAAGGACCGAATGGTCGTTGCTGCTTTCGGAAGGATGGCTTGTAATTTGATAATTTAATGAGGATTTGACTATGAAGTTACGGAATGGCTCAGGGTCTACCGCGTTGACTTCGCATTAAGGAGTCCCGAGTTCATTTCTCTTGCCGGGCATCCTGACACGGGTTTTCGTGATTTCCCTCAGTCATCCAGGCGAATTAAGGGAGGGTTCTACTGAAAGGCCACGACCGCGAAACTGGCGTCGCTAGACGAATTCGTTAACTACGTGAAGTCACGAAATTTAACAGAATTCGAGACATTGCGGGTTCCTGGTTGGGTGACTAGGAACGGCGGTCTCTAACGGCGCCGAGGACAATTGTTATTTACGGGACATGTAATGGCAAAATACAAATACAGAAATGCTATGGAGAGTTACACGTGTTGTATTATTCTCATAATTCAACATATGGTTCTGATTGTTAGTTAGATAAAACGTAGATGACACTACGAATTGTACTTTGCGGTGAATAGAAAAGGTTGCTGAACTCTTAAAGTAACACGGCAGGGTGTAAGCCGTAAATTACTAAATAAGAGTATGATTTAAATACAACACATCAAAAACGTCCTTTCAAAAATAACAATTTATTCTTTCATTTCCTTTTTTCGCGTCAATTTGGTTTCTTAGTTACCAACTGAATCCAGGAGAAGATTTAAACTACTGGAGTTGTGTACGCTTTAAGATCCTTTTCCTGTCCTTGGCATTTTGCTTTATTAATATTGTAAGAGGTTTGAAATTAGCAAGCTTGGAGCGCAAAAGTTGTGTGTAGACTTCATACTGTATATAGACTGCCAAGTATTTCGTTCGCGTTGCAACTTTCATGAAGAATAGTTTCTAATTTGGATACTTTTTTCTCACTGACCGCAGTTGGTAGCCATTAGCTCGACGAGCTGGTTTAAAATTACGAGTAACAACTATAAATCAGTATTGCATAAATGTAGATCTCGCCGTTACTATTTGTTAAATGAGTTGCTTAGTTTATGGTTTACGGTTTTACGAGATTACTATTAAGGTTGTTTACTTATGATATACCACTTAATTTTGTCATTTATTTTATAAGTCAGTTCAAAATTATTGTTTGCTTACCTGCCCAATTATATGAGGATTGTTCAGCTTCTCCTTTTTCCTTTCAGTTCAAATGTTAGTGAAGTGGGGTTGTGCGTTTCTTTCACCATTCCACTGCAATTTGAAAAATACTCCAGTCATTCTCCAGACAGCAACTCTTAAATGGTACTAAATCAATAAAAATTTGTAAGGAACTATGAGGTATATTTTTAACAAAAGGTGAGAGGTATCAGTATTTTTAACAAAAGATGAGTAACAAAATAGCTTTAGTTATATTTTCTGATTTTAATTTTTTTATTTTAGTTAGAATAAGGTTTATATACAAATATTATTCTAAACGTATTCTCTAGTTAGCATATTAAATCACTCTCTTATTTAAATATATTTATAACAATCGTCACTGAGAAATATTTTCGAAGTGAAACCCCTCCATGATTTGAAATTTTACTCTTATATAACACCCTTTTAAGAACAATATTACGATTTTAATATATTCCTATTTATTATGAAATGTATTTTACCTTACAATACAAAATTGGGAAATTATAATTATTATTTAATGTCAGTACTCGATTTATAAAATTTTATGTCCTGAGCGCACCCCAAATTAATTATTAGTTGATTAGAAATAGTTACATATTTATAACATCATTTAATAATGGTAGATTCGTAGGCTTCCGCGGCCGGAGTCATTATATTCTTGGCTGTCCGGGATGAGCCGCGTCTCAGTCGGCAAGATGGCCGAAACGTCAGTAAAACCGACTGAGACGCGGCTCATCCCGGACAGCCAAGAATATAATCATTTAATAATTATTACCAAGGTCTCGGAACGTCGTTCCGTTAGGTTTCGCGAAAAATCAAGCCCTGATTATTGTCACCAACACAACCCCGATAATAAGGTAGGAGAATAGAGTTTTTGAAATACGAAAAATACGGCATGATACATACATAATACGAAATGATACAGGATACATAATGTGCAGTAGATACGGAATGATAAAATACGACATAATTTCACAATTGAATCCAAGCAGAAACGTTTACGAGGTGTTTCTTAATGTTGCCGAACACGAAATGACAACTACGAGTGCACATTTTAATGCATATCCCTTCATTTACAACCACAATTCAAATGTTTTGCCTAATACCCACAATGTCCATCCGGTGCAAACCCTTCCAGCCAGATGAAAAGAACTGATCGCAAAGCGAGCCTTTCAAGAGACGAACCTACACAATCAATCGCGTACTGGCCCTGCTCTGTGTACCTGGCGCCCGCCCGCCCGCCTGGCCGCCGCGCCGGTCGGTCGGTAGCCGCCGTGCCCCGCCGCGCCGCGTGGGCAACAGCAGAGCGGCGGAATTGAGTCCGTCGCTCCGCAGCACCGCGTCCGCCAGCGCGGTGCACTCGCGTGTTGGCAGAGACCGCGCAAACACAGTGGCGCGGCGGCGGAGGTCAATTCGCCGCTCTCATTGGCTGCGGCGGACGCTGCGAAAATTTTGCGGTGCGCGAGCAGCGGAGCTGTAGCACGCCAGGTGGCCGCTGTGGACGTTCTTTGAAAAGAACATGACTTGAATCTCCTGGAACTCGAGACCGTAACAGTTTTGTTTTGTAATAGTGGGGAAAATGAGAACGAAAATCTATTAAATTGGGTTAAAAGACGGACGGCACTGTGTCTGTATGAGAGTACACATCATTTATTTTCTGTACTTATCTAATTTCTAAAGTTCTCTCTAGCTGAAGATATATAAATTAATTATTGAACTCCTTCCAGTTGTCTATTTTCTTGCGATAAATGTAAGATACCTCTGAACGACAAAGAGATTCTGGGAGAGACTATTACCAGTGCTTAGATCGTCACATTTTTCGTATTCCTTTTTAGAAATGGTTTACGTTTTCTTATTGTGATAATGAGAATCTGAAGTATGATTACTTTTGCCATATGAAGAATAATTTTCTTTAAAACGAGAGCGTAAATAGTTTTTTAATGCACACGTAGTTCCAAATATAAACTAATTCCATAGTTTTCTATTCCTTGTAGATTAAATCTGCTTTATTACTGTAATAAAACATCTATGATAGTTACACTGTCATCATGGAGTGGAATGCGAAATATTGGATGGAAAACAAGAACGTCATGCGAGTGTCCTGAAAAGGGCGTAATAACGACAGAGTCACTATGCTCGCGGAAATGCAATGTTGCCAGTTAATTTTCTATGGCGGTTTGTATGCTCCTTGACAACAGAAACGGCACACAAGCACTCTTGTTTCATTTGCTACCAGAACACCAAATATCGCTGAACTCTTTGGACACAAATATTATGATACCTCAAGACAATCACCACTGTTTGAGTAAGAAATGAAACGCATTCGACCGGTCATAAACGTAATCTTGGAAAATTAAAATGTGACACATAAACAACTTACAAGTTGGATCCAATGTTTAACTTCTCTTCTTTTATTTTCAAATGTGGAAGTACTTATTGAAAATAAGTTACATATTTTTCAAAGAACTGAACCAAATGAAAAATTGACGAAACTGGTGAAACAATTTTTAACTAGCTATTTTAAGTTCGTGTTTTTAATGGACAAAATTTTCTATTCTTTCACCATTACATTTCCAGAATTGGGGAAAACTAGAGATTATATATCGAAATATTAGACCCGTATTTTAAACACTATATAATATATTATGAGATGCACATAAAATGTCACAGGGAGCAACACAAATATTTCTAGTACATTACATGCTTATGCTGACAAGGATATACTGTACAGTAGAAGTAAAATTATTATTCTCAAAATTATTCTCTTGTTTTCGGATTTAGACTGATTTCCTGAAGAGAAAGTGTAATTGACCGACAAACTCAATGAAAGATTTTAAAAGAACATTGAAGAAACTGATTTTCACAAATATTAAAATATAATATTGATTATGAAAAGAATATTAATATTAATGATAAAAGAATAATAATAACAACAATATACGACTTGACAGATACGTGTCGGACTTTTCTGAGCTTCCAGGGGAAGACAACAACACAGAAAAGATAAACTTACATGGAAGGTAAATATGACAGGCATACAGCTATACCCACTTACTGGGACTTATAGTACTTCTTTTGAGGGGAAACGAAACTGAATATTGTCTCTGTCGTAAATAATAAAAGAATTATTTGGCACTTTAAAGTGGCTCTCGCGTCACTCACAGTGGCTGGCGAGCCTGGCTCGAGAATCTACCTGCTCTATTTTTCTCATCAGTGATTTATAATCGATAATGAGTCGTGAGCCACATTTGTAAGGAAAACAGTCGTAAAATAACACCGGCTCTGCCTGTTCCATTTCTCCAACCGTGGGCATTTACGTGAAAATCGCGATCGCGAACCGCGCTTGCTGGTGTATGACCACTTAAAGGGAGTCAGCTGGTGCCGGATCGGGCGTGGGAAAGGTTCATAGGATGAAGAGGGGTGGTAACAAATAGGAATGCTACATCGATGCCGATGTTTTCCAAACATCGATGTTTGTATAAAAATATCGTGGTTTAAACATCGACGTGCTAAAGTCAATAATTTTTAAGCATCGATGTTTTGTGCTCAATTTTTTTATGTTTTTTATGTCGAGTTCGCGATGAAAAATTCTCGTAATTACAATTTTGTGAAAGTTAAAATCTGGAATAATAGCTGGTGGTTCTACTAACTGTATATGTTCGAAGCACGCAAACGCCGTTTCTAATACGTATCTTGATCGAGCAGAGTCTCTCACATCCATGATGACTACGATTCCCAGGTATTTTCTTCGCCTGTCCTCGAATTTCTCACATTGCCAGGTGTTTTTTAAACCTTTTCTGTTAAATTTTAATTATAAGTTAATATATGCGGCAACAGTCCAGTTAAATTTTATTTCGCACGAATCTACGAGAGACAAAGAGTGTGTTAGACAGGGAGAGAAAGGCAGAGGAAGACAGAGAGAGGCAAAGAGAGAAACAGAAAGACAAAGAGAAAGAGAGGAAGAGCAAGACAGAGAAAGACAAAGAAAGAAACAGAAAGACAGAGAAACAGAGAGGGACAGTTAGAAAAAAAATAAAGTTAGAGGTTTGTAATCTATCGTTGTTTAAAAACATCGTTGTATTTTGATCGATGTATTAACATTGATGTTTTAATTTCGAGCATCGATGTTTGCCGACATGGATGGTTTGTCGTCGATGTCGCATCACTAGTGGCAAGGTGGTGTCGGCGTCGGCGAGGGCGGTCGCCGCCCTGGACCGCTCGGCGCTGTCGGCGATCAGTGGGGCGGGCAGAGAAGCGGTCCGGCCCGTAAGCGGATAGGGCACATTAGCGGACCGCTCTTTGGAAAGCCAATTGGCGGAGCGCCTCCCTCCTCCGCCTCGCGGACGGCTCGCCACCTCCCACTCTCCCTCGCCGTCACGACGGAGAGGTTGCCTTGCAATGCTCTTTGCCGGCTAAACAGAAGTCCTAATGTCTTCTAATAGTCTACCTCTCGTAAGGTGTGCCAACGAACAGATTGGAGGTAAAGATATAAGTGCAACCTGACGGGTGTGAAGTAGCGTCAATACGAAACGTTGCAGTCTTCAGTATATTGTATCATCACTGTGATAGTTAAATGAACTATAACGAACTTAGAAAATCATTGCATGTTATCTGTTAAAATTTAATAGAAAGTGAAATAGGGGACAATAAAATCAATAAACTAAAATATAATTGTTAAGGCCAATGAATAAAAATTATGAAATAATATATAAATAAAATTTAATCGTCTTACAAGTGGCTAAAGGGACCATTATGTTTTTACCCTCTTGTGATACATAACTTATGCTATCACTTTTTTTAATATTTGGACATATTTTCTACCTGTATGTCTATGTTGTTATGGAATTAAATTTATTTTTACTGTACCCTTCATTACATCGAATACAATAAAATAAATAAAGTAAATATACAACTATATAAAATTAATAACAAAAAATAAAAAATATTTACTACATATAATCGGTATTTATAACTAATGTAATAAACCATTTTATTTACTGTATGAGACATTAGTGTATTGGATATAATAGTGAATCTTTTAATCTGGTTTGAACATATGAGAAAACAGCGAACAAGGGCGTTCTGATAAGATAAATAATATTTTTTAAACTTTATTACTAGTCAGGTGTCAACTTCTTTCTTACTAATGCAAATATGTTGTTTAGTTTGTGTAACATTAAATATGATTTTTTATTTGGTTCTTTTAGATTTGAGAATGGAATTGCCTCCATACTTTCATAATTAGGCTAGAACGAACTTCATCCAAAATGACGGTAGCGGTAAGGTAAAAATTAACCTTACTGCCTATCACATTTCATTTAATATATTTTGTTCTTATTTAGTCTTTCATATTATATTGCAAGTTACAGACACGTATTCATTTCCACTTTCAATGAAGAATAATTAAAATCTCTTCATACGTGTTGCACGCAGGTTTCTTTGAAAGATTTAGCTTTCAAAGATATCTATAGCATAGCAAAAGAGGAACTGAAGAATCGCAGCTGCCATTAAAATAATGTCTGCAGCGTACATAACATTCTTCATAAATCTGGCCAGCAAAATACTACATCAGGGTATACGTTGAGAGAATATTTGAACCTAGCACAGATTGTTCTGGTATTATTCAATTACATAACGCAAACACTGAATTGTAAAGTGCCATTTGATACCAACGCCAGCCATTACATGCACAAACACTGTAGCATACTGTGACATCCGTATCTAATAATACGGATATTCCGAAGCTGTTTTACTACTCGCAAAGGAGGGGGCAGTGATGGAGGGTGCGTCAATATTGCCCTACCGTACAACGAATGTCGAGTTCAGTGTCATAGTGCCGTTTGAAGCAAAACACTCTCGCAGCATACACAAAGACTTTGCACGACAATTAAATATTTTATTTTTTACTGATGTATTATTGCTTGATATTTCTTTCGATTCGGAGTTCGATATACACTGCATAACTTATCTGGATCGTGAGGATCGCGGTTACGAGGGAAATATAAAAACAGTTGAATGGTGCTATATGTTATCTTATATAAGCAATTGTGAGAGGGAATTATGAATGGAAATTACGGGAAAGAAATACAATAAACAAACCGACTTACGTTAACAACTAGTTAGTCTAAATCACTCAAATTATTTTAAAAAATGATATCTTGTATGTACCACGGGCTTTATCTGATTCTAATAATCTCAGGCGAGAAAAATCTCTCTGGCCAAAAGTCCTGGGGCTTTTTGTAGTCGCTCGATTATTACAACCCTTGTAGCAACCTTGGTTCATAAAAAACTATTATTTTTCCGACGCATCTGCGAGGGAAACATCACCATAATCTGATTTTTTGACACAAGACACTTCTCCCTACTAGCGGTGCACCAAATATCACAATGTAAACAATGAAGACGTGGCTCCCTTTTCTTTTTTATTGAAGACATAAAACCGCGAAATCCTTGGCATGTTCGCCGCAACATCTACACAAACCACAATACCACAACAACGTACCACAATACAAACAAAGAATCGCAAATTATCTTCGAAAGTAAGCTGCCCATAGTTTTGAGGGCTTCATTACAAAACAAAATTAAGATTGGAACAAATTTTGTACTCCTCTCGTCTTGCGTTTTTTAAATGTCGCCCATATTTATACATTTAATAATTTAGTGATTGTTTGTAGAGTTTGAGAAGAATGGGGTGCTGAAGACACGGGCAGAAAATAACTATGAATGTCGGCAAATCACATTTAAATTTTTTTACCACTTAAATTCACGTGCATGTTTTACTGCCGTCCAAACACGCCACCTTATACAAAGTAACTGTGATACCTAAGTTTAGAAAAAAATATTTTCATATAGATAAGTATTGTTAACTTTGCACGTTGTATATGATTTAGGGCCACCAAAACGGCGACCGACCCACACTTTTTTAAGACGCATGTTCCTAAAACTTATAATCTTATCTGTGGTGAAGGAATAATTTTGATGTGGTGGTAATGTTAATAAAATATGAATGGTGATAAAGAAATGATAGAGCTCGAGACGGGAGAAATGGGAGAATTTAAAAAAGCTGCTGCGACGCGTATAGTTCATCACAAATTGTCATCGATCTACCAGAATTATAACCCTGATACTCAAAGATGAATAGTGAACAGTACCACGCAGATGCAATCAACCTCATGACAGTACAAGTTACGAACATTTTGGGATCGAACTTCTTGGAATTCATTCGTAAACATCATTGACTCCCTCGGACAAAACAGCTTTAGGCATGTCCAAACATCAACGCTTTTAGCTGGTTCCAAAGAGCAACCCCACCTCTGAGTCTACCAGAGGCTAGTGATACACATGCCGGTGATACACATGCCTCCTTTGCGATACATGTGCCTGATTAGCGTATCGGGCTGTTCGAGGTTTCACACCCGATCGAAGCAATGGACATTTAAGAGCGAAAAAAGCCTTCCTTTGGAGGGAAAGTAAGTCTGACTCTACCATGTTAGTAGATTTACTGCATGCAAAATCAAGCCTAAATGAAGCTCTTCTTCTTCTTCTTCTTCTTCTTCACTTCAAGGATTAGAAGGCTGCCTGTTCCGTCTTCACACTTCAAACCATCTTCTACGTGGTCTTCCTACACTCCTTCTTCCTGTTGGGTTGTACTGCAACATTTGCTTAAGTAGTCTATTATGTTCCATTCTTTCTAAATGTTTTTTCCAGTCTTGTTTACATTGTTGTATGGAATCATTTAAGCAGAATATATTTAATTCTTTTCTTATATCTTCATTTTTTTGTTTATCTAGCAAAGTACAACCTTTTACTCTCCTTAAAAATTTCATCTCCGTAGGTTGTATATTTAATTTTTCTTTTTGAGAGAGAATCCAATGTTCACTCCCATACAGGACTACAGGGGTTGCCATTGTTTTATAGAACTTCAACAAAGTATCTTTTCTTGTCTTATTTCTTAATGTTCTATGTAGTGTGCCGCATATGTATTGGAACTTGTGCAATTTATTTTTTATATCTTGGCTTCGGTCATAACTAATATGAGCCTAAATGAAGCTTCTGAGCTAAATTCAAATCGCCTGTTTTGTACCCAAGAAATGCCTTCTTTTTCCGCTAGTTTTTGAAACGAGTGTAGCAAACTTTGCGTAATCAGACGGAAGAGCAGGCCTCATGACCTGAATCTCACCCCGTAAAATAAGGCAATTCAATTAAAATTCAATTCATAAGAAGTAGGGTCTAAAAGCGCCTTCCTCATACAAAGCTGTCAACGAGCAGGGAGAGGCTTGTTAGCGCTGTCACGACGTGTGGGTTGAATCGACTCGTCACCCCTAGGAAACAGCCCCGCTTAAACTTTCTACGACAGTCTCATTTTGCATCTTTTTTTTTTTGCCTGCGAATAGGCCGTCTTGGACCACGCGTACATGTTTCCTGCTCTTACCAGCGCTTATTAATATTATCTCGGTGGCAGGTCCATGTCATGCAATTAAGCCTATTTATGCAAATTTAGGGAAATCAAGGGATCAGCATTCTGCTGGATCCGATTTTTATCCCCCAGGCCCTGGGGGTATGGAAGATAAAATGATGATAATGAAGGGTGATAGAACGACAAACACAAACACACCCATGCCCGAGGCGGGACTCGAACCCGTGCTCCTTTGGTCCGAGATCGCCAGCGATCTCTGAACGATCTCTTCCATTGGATCGGCTCGTTATGCATCTTTATTATAATACCAATTCCACAACTAAATAACCATACTTACAAAAGAAGAATTATTTTTATAGATTAGTGTTTATATTATTTTCTTGATGATGAAAGAGCAATAAAAGAATAAGAGGCAGTGGAAACGGGAGTATCCGGATAAAACTTGCCACAAATCTGGTTTGTTCACAAAAAGTTCGACAGGGATTCATCTGCATTTGATCCAGGTTCCCTGAAGTGATTCGCAATTGGTCTAACTACTGAATTACGACTCGGCCGACTCGTTAGCAATACCCTGGATGAATAATCGGGTATTTAGAAAAAAATCCATAGACTGCTCAGCTACATGCATGTCCGTGCAATAATAAGATATAGCTCCCTTCATAATAACCTAGATAGCTCCGTAAGACAACATCGCCTGCTTGTCTAGGGTTCAGCGCCATGGGTGACACGGACGCCCCATAAGAAGTCGCACGTGGACGCGCCACTCACAGACAAAAGCGTGACCGGCCGCGCAACCGGCGCGCGAGGGGGGCAGGGACGCGCTGTCGCACGTGTAATGGTTATCGACTCGTCGCTCGCAAGGAATGGCTCTGCTTAACCCTTAATCACCGTAGTGCGGTCTGTGAGACCGCTGCGATAACGGTTTTTATCTGCTGGTGGCGCAGCGCACGTTTGTTTTTCATGGTAGGGCTCTGTATCTTACAGAGAGGGTTTCTCATATCTCTATCGCTTTTCCCGTGCCCTTGTGGCAGTAGTCTGGCGTCTATAAGGGAGGGAACGTGCGGCGCGGTCTCCGAGACCGCACTACAGTGTTAGTGTGATTTTTTTCATAGTTACTAACATGCTTACTTTCCGTACTTACGTACATACGTACATTTCCATAGTTGTTTACATACTTTTTCATATTCTTTCATTCTTGTATTTAAGAATAAATAAAATATGTGTACTATTAGTTTTTACAAAAACGTGTCTGTTTCAAATTCCTTTGAACTCTACTAATTATCAGTAGTAAATGTAGTTGCAATAGTGTGAGATCGTTTAGTTCCTTGTAATAATTTACTTCATCCCAATTTAACGTTCAAGGGACAAACAAAGATGTAAGAGACAATATTATGTTGCATTCATTCATAAAAATCTTAACTTAAACGGCTGTTAAATTCGGCGGTCTTAGAGACCGCACTACGGTGCTAACGTGGCTAAAATCGCTCTATGGTTGTTAAAGGTTAAGCTTTCTAGGGCAGACACGTTATGTATCTTTATTATAATGCCAATTTCTCAGCTGTGTAACCAAGCCTAGGGGAGAATAATGAGTTTTGTGGATTTATGTTGATGTTATTGTCTTTATGAGGATACAGCAACGGTGGAATCAGAGGCAGCGGAAACGGGAGCATCTGGATAAAGCCCGACACAAATCCGTTTTGTCTTCAACAAGCTTCATTTGGATTCACCTGCCTTTGAGTCAGGTATCCAGAGGGGATTAACTTCTGATCTAACTACTAAATTACGCCCTCACCGACTCGATAGAAATGCCATAGTTGCCTAAATATTAGAATTGAGCTTTCACGAGATATCCATAGACTGCTCAGCTACATGCACGTCCGCGCAATAAAACGAGATAGATCCCAAAAATAATAACTGAGGTAGCTCCGTAAGATATCACCTTCGTGTCTACAAGGGTTTAGAGCAGTGGTGTCGAGGTCTTCTACTGGTGGTAGTGGCACGCATCGTGGCACCATTGCATGAGCGTCCCTGCGCAACTAGCGTCGGGAAAGGAAACTATTAGTAACTCCGCCGTTTCACAATAGGGATGGCGTTGTCTCTTGTGGCGGGGTGACGAACTACGTGAAGAAGCGATTTCGTCGTGGCAGTCGTGCCACGGACTCCCGCTCGTGTCACAGACCTTGAAAACACTTGTTTAGAGCCACCAGTGACACGCAGGCTCCGTAAGAAGTGTCGCCACCCGCAGACAAAGCCGTCACCGGGCGCGCAGCCGGCGCGCGAGGACGGGCGGGGACGGGCGCTGTCGCCACGTGTGCTGAATCGACTCGCCGCTCGCAGGGAATGGCTCTGCTTAAGCTTTCATGGCGACGCGCCTGGCGAGGCGACTTGGCACCAGCGCTAATGCCCCGCCACTCCGTGCTCGCGCCCGCGCCCGCGCGCGCGGCCAGGGCACGGGAGGGGAGGCTTTGCTGCAAGACCAACATCTGTAGTCCGCAAGCTCCGACACTTTGAAGAACACAGCGCCCGCACCCGCACTGCTTTGTGTAACTTGGGATAAAGCTACTCGCGGGGAGGGATGTGTGGAAAGCCCGCGTACAGGATGGATGCTCTTAGGATAAGACGGAACTGGGTGCGAATGTATTAATTGTATAATGCAGTTGGAACTACCTACTTTACAGAAGTAAACATCTATCAGCATAAACAGGGTGTTCTATACGTGTGTGGTATAAAGTGAGAGATAAGTATTTGAGGCTTTTTATTCACATCCATATGAAATTTACAATTACAAATATAAAAACACTTATAAAGTGAAAATTACTGCAATTACGTATTTTTGCATTTATTATAATTAAGATACTTTCTCAATTCAATTATTTAATAAGTTTTTACTAACTATTTTAATAATAATATAAAATAATAAAAACAATAATAAATATGAACACAAAACGATTTAATGAAGTTTAAAATACCGTACAGAAAATATTTCTAAACTTGTGTGTAGAAAAAAAATGAATTAAATTTTTTTTTATTTTTTCAAAATGATGCTGAGTAAAATTCAGCATAATTCCAGTCATGTTAAAGTCCAGAGCTTAAGCAAACTTCTTAAATACTGAAACAACACTCTTTTTTCTTATTGCTGATTTTGCCAACATGTACATATTTTGTATGTGTTTTGTGACATATTAATAGTGTCGTGTAAGACGAATAATAGTTTACAAAAATAGTAAATTTATGCTTCTTTCTAAATAAAACATATCTAAGTTGTAAATCTAAATGGAAATTATGAGGTCCAAACGAATTAAAAATTCTCCACCTGAAGTACGACGCAAAAACAATTCAATTCAGCTCCAAAAAAGGAAAGCCGTATTTATAGAACAGGAAATTTATTAGAATGAACACCAAATATACTGGCTATAAGAAATGATATAAATGGACCAAACGAGCAAATAACTTGCTACGATATTTAGAAATTGTGCAGTCTAAAGATTCAAGAGAAATATTTGTTAATCAAATCCAAATTTGTGTCCAGAATGGCAAATTACTCGATATCAGAAATACGTATATGGTAATTGTAGGATTTAATAACATAAGAAAATCACATTTGCACAATATTGATCTTTTATCACGTATTTAAACTATTGATTGGTAGTTTTATTTCACTTGAGAACTATGAAGCTATATCATCTTCCACCGATCTAAAAATATGTTTCAAACTAACAACCGTTCAAAACAATTCCCATTTTTATTCTTAGGAAAAGTATATCACATCATGAGATAACTGACCCTCATTATTTCAAACCCTTAATTGCCAACTTCCTTCCAAGCAAATAAGGCTCATCTTTTACCAAATTTTCTCGTTCCGTTGTCTTATTACTGATGTTACGATTAAAGTCCGTCGACCCGAAAGGTAATATTCACTTCAGGAAGACGTCCAAAATTAACATGACCCGGTGGGCAGCTCGTCGCGTTTCGTAGCCCGCTCCTCGCGATTCCACTTCCCAGCGCGGGGGCGGCTTTTGCTCTGGTAGTTCGCGAGAGCTTAATAAGAGCTCGCGAAGCGCACAGGGCGAGGAGGAAGAGGGGACGCCGCGAAGGAATAGAACGAGGAAGAGGAGGAGGAGTAGGAGGCTGAAGAGAAGGCCTTTTGAGGCTCAGTGGCCCGCAGCTTCCTCGAGTCGCCGCCAGGCGCGCGCGCGTCGCATGCGGAGGGCGCTCTCTACCACCGCGCGTGCGCACAATTGCAACTTAGCGCAGAAGTATTTCGGAGTCATTCATTTTCCTCGAGAAGAAACTTTTTTAAAGGAACGGGGCGGGGGGGGTGCAGTAAGAGGCCGGCGAGGAGGATATATCCCCCTTATCCGCCCGTTGGAAGTCTACGCGAAGGGCGGAACGTCGCCGGACACCGCTGCCGTCGCCGCGGAGAACGTTAAAAAATAGCGGACGGGAAAAAGAGAAGGAGCGGCGCGGCACGGTGCGGCGGGAGACGTGCATCTTTTGTCGTCGCCGGCAGGCGGCGCGCCGGTCGCGCGGCCGTCGCGTGGAGAGACCGGGAGCTTCGGACGAAGTAATGGCGGGATGGGACGGGCAGCCGCGAGGCCAGCGCGAGGAGAAAGCGAAAGGGCGAGAAGGAGAAAGAGGCAGGCCGCCGGCGTGCGAGATAACGAGGACATTGGCCAGGGATTAGAAGTGGACAATGTTCGGCGAAGAGAGATGAGTCGAGAGAGATGGACTCGGGTGATCAATAACTAACTTCTGGGTGGAGTCAAAATCAGCTACATTTCTCCAGAGGAAGGATAGGGTTTATAAATGAGAGTTGTTCAACATCTTGTACAAAGAGAAAATGTTTCTTATAATCGATCTTTTAATTTTATTTGGAATAATTTTTTTTACTGTTCGTTAAAAATACCTCCAAACATTTGCCTTATGGACATTTTTTGGCACTGTTACATTTAGATGTTTCTAGCGTTAATGGAAAAGTCTTAATTCAAACTTCAAGATATTCTTATTATGCTTACAATGACGTTCTTGTTTCATAATTTACGTTTCAGGTCATAAAACGAATTTTGAATGTTTTGGTACAATTTTGTTACATTTTCCTGATTTAAGGTATTGACACGTCACAATAGAAGTTGATGTGATGTTTTTTTAAAATTCGGATATATGTGAAAATACTGGCCAAATTCCCCTATGGTAAGGTTTGTTTGTTTAAAAAATATTTGGGCAAAGGTATACATCATAATATAGTGTAATTATTTATGAGAAAAAATCATAAATCATAAATGCTTATTCAGAATCTCAAAATTCATTTCACCACTTGAAACCTAGTAAAGGACACGATCCTCAATAACTATTTTCTCTTTCATTCTGTATCAAAAACAAAGAGGAACGCAAATTTTATGGCAGAGTAGAACGAAACTTAATCCAGAAGGATAAATTAT
The DNA here is from genome assembly GCA_031308135.1 of Acheta domesticus. NCBI lineage: Eukaryota > Metazoa > Arthropoda > Insecta > Orthoptera > Gryllidae > Acheta > Acheta domesticus. Next base: position 194,552,597 of record JAHLJT010000631.1, on the reverse strand, counting down.
GCTAAATTGCTTCATTTCAATAAATAAACGTGTCCTATCACTCAGTTGAAAAAGAGCAAAATAAACAGAAGAAAATATTTCTAATTGATACGTGTTTTTCATAACGGATTTCAAATATAGAAACAGGCTATACATTTTATTTATTATTGACATTGTAAATGAATAACATTACTATCGTATTTATTTTATTTTTGAAATAAATATTAACTTTTCAAATATATTACACCAATTTTTACTTTCTCACTACAGAGTTGAGAAAAAATTGTATAATGCTGCGAATACTGTAAAACGGCAGAAACGGTAAAAATATTCGGCAGAAAAACTTATTTACGAGACCTGGAAACAAAAAGTGGATAAATCCAATTGTTAAATTTAGAAAAAAAATCATCTATCACAAGAGGTAGCCAGAATCCATGTTTTGTGGGTGCTTGATACCGAAAAATCCATTGACGGGAAAACGTCCCTTTATCCACCTATCTGTGAACAACGCCAGCCGCTAAACAGTTCAGCCGATTTTCTCCAAAATTGATACTCCCTAATCGATCTGGCTGACGTTGTGGCCCCTTGAATTTGAAACCGAGATTTTAATTTTGGAGGATACTTATCACGAAGCGTCTGGAACATTTTCAAAATTTTCAGAAAGTGGCTCCATCGTTTGTGGATAGTGTGAAGGGTGGGTCAGAAAATAGTGCACGTCTCATGATTGTTGAAAGCTCTGATGTTTTTGTTCCTTAACGATAAATTTTTAATTAAGGTCACCTACAATTTTTCGAAAATTTGAGTTTTTTTGCGATATTTGGCGTGAAAACGGGCGAGAATGTACATGCTGTTTTAGCAACACTAATATTATTTTGGAAATAAATATTTTTCAAAATGATAAATTTCATCGTTAATGTTGCAAATATGTCTGTAACAGAAACAAAACCCAAGGAAGAACATTCCCTTTGATGAAGTTCAACTTCAGTTGTTGCTAACCACCCGAATTTGAGATATTTCCGGCACTCGTAAAGATGACCCACTTTCTTCGGCTGTGAAAACAAACACTCCAGCCTTTAGATGACATTTGGAAACCAGCTACGATGACCACAGTTCGGTTCATGTTCAGATAAAAGAACATTTCGTTCCGCTTTTTCACATTTTTTCCACTCATCGTCTCCTGAATAGCTCCCTGCTATATTGGCCCCCTTTGTCTACCCTGACCTTTGTGGGACACTTGTGTCCTCTCTTTTTCTCCGTTGCTTTTCATCCTCTCAAATTTGTCCTCGTCTCACCTCTACCTTTTTCATTCCACCACTCTATTCGCTTCAAACCAAGGTTTCTCTCACGAGCTAATCCAATCCCAATCACTTCGCTCAAACTCATCTGCCTATACATTTCGTGGAGCATGGCCTTTATATCTTACACCCTCTATCTAGCGCTATTTTATGAACATTCTTATCATTTAAAGCTACCCGCATTAAATGTGACTCTACCATCTTTCCTACCGACACCACTACGTTAAACGTGTAAGTGTTAAGTGCCAGGGTTGTATAATATACTAAGTGTTGTAAGTGTAAGAGAATTTGGCATTTTTGGGTCGGATGTATTCGGCTTTTGCCAGTCAGCGGTGTTCCCTGGCTCGGGTCCTATTTTTTATTTATTATCCACGCCAGGGGGAAGAAACACACGTGGCGAGTATGATGCATTCCCATCGTCATACCTAGTTTACATGGCCTGCCTGAGCTTTTTGTTTCATCACACATACGTAGAATCTAAGACTATTTCTAGCAGAAAGCTACAGCTTAATTTTTGCCCCGGACCCGGGAATCAAACCCGGGTCCGTCTCATAGAAAACTAGAACGTTGTCCATGAGTTGTGCGAGAGGCTAATAATAATAATAATAATAATAATAATAATAATAATAATAATATTTCTTAACTGGTAGTAACTGATACCTATCTCTCAAATCCTTATAGCCTACATTGCCTTCTGTGTTCTCGGAAGCCTCACATATTCCATAATTTCCTCTCCTGCTTTTCCCACCCTCCCCTTCTTTGCCTTTACCCTGTCTGACCATCGACTCTCCTTCTGTCAACGATACCGCTTATTTTCGGGCAACCACAGGTTTCCATTTGGAATCCTAGGTTTCGCTCTCCTTTTGATGTCCACCCTCACACATACAATCCTTCTCTCTCTTTTCATCCTACCCGTCAGATTCCCTGCTCACTCCATCACCGACCCCATCCATCCCCAACTCTCCACCCACCGAGCGCCAGAGCTTCCGAACGGTGCTTAATGGTGCAAACTCATTTTCCGGCACGCGGCAAAAACCTTTCAGAGCTTCACCGGTAAAGCGGCGCGCTGAGTAACTCGGCACTCCCACTCCCACCCGCCCCCTCACTTCCGCCAGCCCGTCTACAGGCGGCTTCCGGCCTGCAGACTGCAGACAAACGCCGAGCGGCGTCGAACCAATTGCCCGTCGATAACGCGATTACGAAACATATTTAAAGAAAGATGGAGCGGCCAGCCAGAGGGGGGTGATAGCAGGCCAGGAGACGTAGCGGCTAATGCTTTCCTTTAGGAGTTGTGACCGCCCTGGAATAATGTACGCTTCCGCGAATCCTAGCTGTAATTCACTCTCGATGAAAAACAGGTTGTTCTAAGTAGTCTTAATGTGCGCCAGAGTTTCTGGTGTTTACTCAGATGTACTCATTAATTATTTTCTTTGCGTTTCTCTCGCAAGCTTCTAAATATCACGCATATAACAAAGACATGAATAGAAGAAACTTGGTTGTATACAAAAGACTGTTATAAAGTAATAAAAATAAAAGCAAAATGATAAAAAACGAATTTGTCACGAAAGTAGTTTTAACATTACGTAATTGATTTCATACCTAACTAATTTAACACTTCGCAAAATTATGTAATTAATTAGTCTCATAGAATCAAGAACTATTTTTATCTAGACTATTTTACATGATCAGAAAACGGACATGATTTGAAAATATGCTTAAAGTCTTTTCGAACATCTTTATAGGGAGTTTTTACTTTGGTATTGTGATATACCAGAATATTATATGTTTTGTCAATAACATTTGCTGTAAAGGGGTTGGGTAAAAGGGTCGACAAATGGCAATATACAGCCTTAGCAACGCCGGCGTAGTGGTTGGCAAGGTCCATAAACTGCATTCAGGTCTTGAATAGGTTGGGGCGCTGGCTAGAAAGACATGTAATATATTGTGGGATTGGTCTGAAAAGGAATGACTATCGAGGGCGTGGCTAATTGATTGGCAAGAAGTGAATGGATTGGCTAAGGGAGAATAGACTGTCGAATTTTGTCGTTTTGTTTAGAAAAATAAGAATGAAGGACGGATACCTGAGGGCGAAAAACGGGGGAGTAAATGACATTCTGATAGAGGTCGTCGAGTAGTACAGATCACTCGCGAGATTAACATAAGGGGAGTGGGACTTGTAAGTTTTGACGTGAGACTCAATAGCTTTCGGACTCTGAAAGTTGATGTCAGAAGTAAATTCGATTAGGACTTTGAAAGTTTTTTTTTATATTGCGGTTTGAACTTTAATGTTTTAACACGTAGTTGGGGAGAACTGGAAAATGTAAATATCACGTAAGAACCAGTAGATATTCTAGGCAGTAAGGGCTGAATTCGTCGGCAGTGTCGCAAGATCAGAAGAAAGAAGCTGGACTTGGGATTATCTGCATTCAAGTGAGAAGATACTGCGGGGCGTCGTCGATCAAGACAACGTTAGATAAGTACTGCAGTACAAAGGTTTTATTTTAAAAGGTCATGACCTAAAGGCAGAACAATTGTCAAATTGTTAAATGAACTGTTAAATTTTTCTTTTGGAAATGAAAAGATTTTCATTTGGTCAATCACAATTGTTAAGTAGTTAGAGATATATAATTATTTCCTTTCAGATTCCTCGCCATACTGTATAGTTGGCAGATCAAGTAATCGGCTATCTAGACGACAGCGATTATCTATTACGGGACCCATTGACCCAGATAGCCGGACATTTATCCATTCGTTAAAAGCATGTGGAAGCATTGGTTTTAATTAACGTAACCTGTTCCTGGCGCCCAAAATTTTACTATAAATTCGGAAGGGGTCATGATTATAACCGTCCTAAGGTGAATAATGTCAACGATCTCGTAATAGTTTATGACGAGACATTGTTGGTACATTTCAGTACATACGGAGAAGTATACATAGTTATGTAATGCTGCGGAAAATCGATTTCGTGATTTCCGATTAGGTCTGATTACCATGGTTAACTCTCAATTTTCGAAAATTGCAAAATTTTCCATTTTTTCGGCGTCTACCTACAATTACAACATTGAAGATAGAGATTTTTCTTTGAAATACGATTTGTTCTCCATAGTGAGTTCGTTCATTAAGGTCCTTTACAAGTTTTCAACATTTTAGTAGTTTTCGCCAAATATTACATGAAATATACGAAATTTTAAAAAATTACAAAAACAATATGTTTTCAAAAAAGGTTCGAAATTTTTTCGTTGAACGTTTGGTAGGGATAGTGCGTAATGTACTCAATGAGATGACGTAAACGTCATATTTCTCTATTCTTTTATTTTATCAAAAATTACAGAAATGTAATTTTTTTCACTTGTATCCCACATTCTTGATACGTACCGGTTTCATTATCAGCGATTTGTTGACATCATTGCATTAATGAGTACATGTGCTTTAAATAATGTCAGATAAAGTTTCTCGAAAACTGAATCTTTTTCTGTTAAAATGAGCTCATAATTCCGCGTTTTCAGAAACGCTCAAACGCCATTTTCTCATAAATGGCTCCAACTATTTCTTCAAACTTTTGCAAAGGATAGTGATAATTGCACTCTTTAAGACGACGTTAAGTTCATTTTTGGGTATTTTCTGTTTTTTTAAAAATATACAAATGTAATTTTTTGAAAGATGTCTCACGGCGTTAGTATGCACATTTACAGCAATTTGTAAACACCACTGTTGTATTTGTGAGTTAAAGTGATTCGAATGAATTCTAGCTGATTTTTCCAAAAGTCGAGTTTCAAAAACTGAAAATATTTCTGTAAAAAAAGAACTTCAAATTTCGAATGTACAGTTGTCCAAATTCTTTAAAGAAAATTGCCATTTAGGAGGAGGTTTTACTATTCTTTAATATTCTTAAAATAACAATTCCGTTCTATTATTAGGAAACCGAAAAATAAAGAAAACGTCAAGAAAATGTACTTTGTACGGCGATAGATAGCACCTGGCAAGAGAATGTGGCAAGTCCGAATTCGGACTAAGGAAAATAGAAAACTAATACGGGAATGTTTCTGTCATTCTGTAGTACCACTAGTTAAGCTTACTATCAATCGTTTGGAAACTATTGTGATACTTTTACGATCCTATTTATCTATATTATTTCACATACTTCCTGAGTTTGCGTATTATTTTTACAAAAATAAAGTAAATAACCTTTTGAAGCAATTCACGTAATTATTATTGCTGCCCAGTAATAAGTGGATATAATCATTAGGAAAAACATTCTGGCTCGTTAGTCCCTGAAATCAATTTAACGATGAGTCAATTTAATTTAATTTAATTTTGTTTGATAAATTCACGGTACATTCGTAAAGAGATGATGTTTTGTTAGCAATTAACCTAGGTCTGTGGTTACGAATTTTGGTATTAATGAACTGATTGCCACTACAAGCAGCATTCGTATTAAGTATTTCCTTGATAAGATAACGACAGATACATTGCCACGAGTCAAACATTGCCACATCTTCAAAAAATATCAATAACCTAAAAATCATACCAGTTATTAATACAATACACCAGTTAATAAATAAATCTTAACTATTATTGCCATTGTCATTATTATACCTTCATGAAAAGAAAAGTCTTATCATCAGCTTTTGTAAGAAATGTGTTTACATCTTCTTGGGAAAATACCATTGCCTTTATAGGTTGATATCGCACATTTGCTTGTTTCATAAGAAAATTTACTTTATGAAAAGTTCCAATATCAATATTGTGTTTAATCTTTAGCATTGCCTTTAATTTGGAATATGTGCACCATAGTGTCGACGCTTTAAATGCTGTGGACTTAATGTTTAAATAATCATGCATTAAGTTAACAAAAGTCTTTATTCTAGCATGTGCATTATACTAACTTAACCAACCTGCTCCGACAGCTACGAAAGAACAACAGCTTCGCTTAATAAATTTGCATGTTTTTCATTCATCCATTTCCTAAACTTTAAGTATTAGTTCTCAAAGTTTGCAAGATACCGAAAAACGGTATCAAAGCATTTTCTGCTTTTGCAGCTTCTTCCACAAGTTCTCTGGGTAAATCCATTATCGCGACTTTCAAACTAATTGCCATTTGTAAACAAATTAGTTGTTTAGGTAGCATTCATGACGTCAAAACATGAACTCGAGAACTACTACAAATATGAATTACAACTTAACAACCAAATTAATTTCGCTTCCGTAAATCCTTGTAATACTGTTACACAAAAAGTAGTGTATGCAACTCGTTTATAATGTACCTTTTTTGCACTCATAAGAAGATATTGCCGAACTCACTCCTAACGTTGTTCGTTCGGTTATATCTTCTTTTTTTTGCAAAAGAAGACACCATTATAAACTAATTGCATAATATACTATTGTCATTTTCTTAATTTTTTCGATTTCCTATTGGTATAACGAAAATATGAATTTTAGAATATTAAAAAGGACAAAAAATTAGTCCTAAATGGCCATTTTCCTTTAAAGATAATGTGCCGTTTTAAAGAAAATTGCGTTTTAACACTACTACAAATGCGAAATTTGAAGCCAATTCTCACAGAAAATGTTTGAGTTTTCAAAATACTTTATTTGATGTTATTTGAAACACATACACTCACAAATACAATAATGTTTACAAATCGCTGGTAATGTTAATATTAAAGATGTGAGAGATCCTTTAAAAAAATACATATGGGTAATTTTTAAAAAAACAAAAAAAATCCTCAAAATAAACTTTACGTCATATTAAACAGTGCAATTAGCACTATCCGTAACAAAAGTTTGAAGAAACAAATTGTAGCCATATATGAGAAAATGGCGTTTGAGCGTTTCTGAAAATGCGCAAATTTGACCTAGTTTTCACAGACAAACTTTACTTTACATTATTTAAAGAACATGTACTCATAAATATAATAATGTGAACAATTCGCCACTAGTGTAAATATTAACGACGTGAGAGACAAGTCAAAAAAATTACACTGTTGGAATTTTTGAAAAAAACAAAAGAATACGGCAATATGCGTTTATGTCATCTCATAAGAGAATTTAGCAGTATCCCTACCAAAAGTTTAAAGAAAAAATTTGGAGCCGCTTTTGAGAAAATCTAGTTTTTGAAATTTTTTAAAATTGCACATATTGCACGCAATATTGCGCGAAAACTACTAAAATTTTCAAAACAATGACATGACCTTAATCAAAGAACTCACTTTGGAGAGCACATTTTATTTTAAGGGAAAATCTCTATCTTTAATTTTGTAGTTGGAAAAAGACGCTGATAAAAATTCAAACTTTCACAATTTTCAAATATTCAGTTTTTTTTCGTAAAAATCAGACCTATGCCATGTTAATAAGTGCATTTTACTTTATTCATACAAGAAATTTGAAGAAAAAGTTTGGAGCCGTTTTTGAGAAAATTTTGAAAATGTCCGGGGGTCTACATGTAAAGTACCCCCAAATTTTGAAGAATCGTTTTCAAAATCTCAAAGCTTTGACTAGAATCAGATCGACCCGGAAATATCCATTTTGGAAGAAATCGTACGTATGATTTAGGCGCTAGCAGTGTTAACAGACGGAGAGACAGACGGAGAGACAGACGAACAGACAGACGGACAGACAGACGGACAGACAGACGGACAGACAGACGGACAGACAGACGGACAGACAGACGGACACACAGACGGACAGACAGACGGACAGACAGACGGACAGACAGACGGACAGACAGACGGACAGACAGACGGACAGACAGACGGACAGACAGACGGACAGACAGACGGACAGACAGACGGACAGACAGACGGACAGACAGACGGACAGGCAGACGGACAGGCAGACGGACACACAGACGGACACACAGACGGACACACAGACGGACACACAGACGGACACACAGACGGACACACAGACGGACACACAGACGGACACACAGACGGACACACAGACGGACACACAGACGGACACACAGACGGACACACAGACGGACACACAGACGGACACACAGACGGACACACAGACGGACACACAGACGGACACACAGACGGACACACAGACGGACACACAGACGGACACACAGACGGACACACAGACGGACACACAGACGGACACACAGACGGACACACAGACGGACACACAGACGGACACACAGACGGACACACAGACGGACACACAGACGGACACACAGACGGACACACAGACGGACAGACAGGCGGACAGACAGGCGGACAGACAGGCGGACAGACAGGCGGACAGACAGGCGGACAGACAGGCGGACAGACAGGCGGACAGACAGGCGGACAGACAGGCGGACAGACAGGCGGACAGACACACGGCCAGATAGACAGACGGACGTTTTCCTTTCAATTGGTTTATCGATATCAAGGACCTACAAAAGAGGGTTTCTGGCTACACCACGTGTTAGGGGATTTTTTTCTTAATTTAGCAACTGGTTTTATCCGCTTTTTAGTTATCACGGCCCGGCAATGACTTTTTTCCGCCGAAAATACGCCATTTTTTCGCGCAGCATTACATAACTTTCCCTATACTACGTATATCACTCCGTGTATACGTACGTATACGTGAAAGTAAAAAGGAGAGAGCACTTTTTCCCAATCGCATTTTATCACAATGTAAAAGAGTTAATAAAAATTATTTTAGATAAGTTCTCAAAGCAGCATTTATCCCCGTTTATAGTATTTAAGCTATCAAAAATCAAAGACTTATAATGTTATGATGCATATTTTTGTGTTTCTGTGTCCTATCCAACTCTCATACATTTCAACATCGCTAGAGACTTGAAAATAAATAGAGGTGTCAATGTATGGCCACTGCGCGATAACATTGTCACTTTGCTTGCTTTTAAAAAAGTAATAAAATCTTTCAAATTATGGAAGCTGTGACTTCAATATTTGGAAAAACATTGTATTTTTGTGAAGGATTTAATCCTCAAAATTTTTGCCCAAATTGCAGTCTCCCACTAAGTACCTCATCAACTAAGCACCTCATTGTTGACTGCAATGCAATGAAGACTGACAGAGAAAGTCTCAACATTGTGTGGTTGTAACCGTTGTAACCTTTTGTAAATATTTTATTTATGTAACTGTCATCGCCAATGACCTAGCTGTTTCTTGGGAGACCTTAAATGAATAATAAAAAAGTGCCAAAATAATTATTGTGAAGATTGATGCAACAAAGTAGAACTTTAAAAGAAACAGAAATGTGGCAATGTAACCCTCGTTACCTCACTCTTAAAGTATCACTGTTTCTTGTTGCCGTAATTTAGATATTAAAATGGTGTAGTAACATATTTAATATTTATTTTGTCTTAAATTTGTATACAATTCATCAACACGTATTTAATTATTAAAGTATTATTTAAATAAATATTATGTAATTTTTTTAAATATATGTAATTTAATTAATTATTTAATGCGACGAAATATTATCTAACTTAGATATTGATATTGTAATCAATCACATCTATTAAGGGAAACACTTAAATTTTACACAATTCTTGCTACTTTCTGTAATCATCCTGCCCTATTTTATTTTTTTTGTAGGAAAATACATGTCAATCAAATATATCAATGACTATTCGAAGAAGATATTTTTAAAATCTTTGAAATAATTTTAAAATAAACAATACTTTAATTTCTATTAACTCATATTTTATTTCATCCCAATTATCATGAAAGAATTTTGTAATTACATAAACATCTGAAAAATAAAGGATAGAAATACACATATTTCAGAATAAATGTTTGAAACTTCTGCAGTACCAAGAGGTTCAAAGATGAAAAATTCCAAGTAAAGTTTCATGTAGTGAATTTTCATCACCATGCCACTGGATGGTAGACAACTCTTCCTGAACTGGTGTGTGGCAATAAATAAGATTACGTGTACGTCCCAAAATCAAGTCCCCGTTGTTCTAAAATGCCATATCTGCAACATAGTTGTAAGATTTCTCACATGTTCATATTCAGAGGGGATAATCTGCAGCCTCCCTACTTGGTCTAGAAGTACATAACATTTATTCTGTGGTTCCTGTATACAAGCCAAAAATTACACATTTGAAATAATTTAGAAAGTTTCCTCTAAACTTCAGACAGTAAAAATTACATTTTAAAAATCAGATCACATTTAGTGAAGAAAAATCACACCTTTAAGTGGACTATTTGGTGGTTTCATCACTGCAATTTTTTGATCGTTAGTCGACTTTTCCTCACTCTGGCGACTAATAATAGTTTCGGACGTCTTCGTTCGTGTCGGGTCGCTCTCAGCTCCACTCGGTGCGCCTTGCTCTCCCGTTACACTGTTAACCCTCTCACTTAACAAGCGTAGCCTGGGGGAGGGCGTGCCCGCTTGCCTAGGCAGGCCTTGCCGCTCTCGTTCCTTCCCGCTCTCGCCTCCGCTTCCGAGGCATTCTCGTCCCCCTCCTCCTCCTCCTCCGCACTTCCTCTCGTCTCCGGTGACACTACGCGGCACTTTCGGGACGACAGGGGCGTGTGCTCCGATTTATTCGTTTGTTGTTCCCCGCTGATGAACTGTCGCCATTTTGCTCATTTACTTGTCAACTCACATTGCTCAGCTCTGTGTGGTGATTTACCATTAGGACCAACGTGTTATTTCTGTTCATTAATCCAAAATGAACATCATTAAGATATTATGAGTCACAGACTGTCTGCCCCCTTATTCTTTCGTAGTTTAGGTGTGATATCATTCATTTTATTGTTTCGTATTTTGTGTTTAATCTTCACCACAGCTCTCCTTCCCAACCTACAGTCTATGCACAGGATGTCCAGAGAGGAAATGTCAAAACTTTGAAAATCAGTTTTTAAGACAATTTTAAGCATAATTTTATCTAATAAACTCCTTGGATATTCCGAATGGCTGATCCGCAAGATACATTCAAAAGTTTGTTTGAAAATATACTTTCTATGCAGAAAGTTGCATTTCAGCGGTCGAATTGTGTAAATTGGGTGTTTTTTTATTTCTGAGTTAATTTTTCATTATAAACAAATGTATTCATTTCTTTTGTAAATAAACAATTTACTTGTTTCTGGAGTGTGTATATGTTTATGAAATGCAAATTTTTGCATAGAAAGTATTTTTGAAACCTAACTTTTCAGTGCTTTTTGCGGTTCAGCCATTCGGAATATGAAATGAGTTTATTAGACAAAATATGCTTAAAATTGTCTGAAGAGCTTACTTTCGAGGTTTCGACATTTTCTCCTTGGATATCCTGTATAATTTAGATTCGCGCATCTTTTTATCGTTACGTCAACGTGATAACCCTCTAACCTACTACAAACGCTTCTTAAGATTCTTTCTAAAGTCTAACATACTACATTGCAAACTCTCTTTCCACGAATGTTTAGTTTGTTTGCATTTCACATTTTCATGTTTACAGAAACATTCGCATTTCACCTCTTGTTTAACTCTATTCTTTTATTTTCTCTAGTCAAACACTCTTGCAACGTTGCTTTTAATAGCATTTCCGCCCTTCCTCCAACCTCATCGCTTTCCTGCACTCGAGCACCTCCCCCCCGTACCATACGCTCCCTCTCGGCTCCCTGTTCAGCCGTCGTCCTCATCTCGCCTCTTCTGTCTCCGCGCGCGGTGGGCAGAGCGTTGAGTGGCGCTTTTCGTCTGTCCACCCCGCCCCTCCCACCCTCGAGCCCAACCGCTTGTGTGACCTCCCTCTTCTCGCTTCATCGAAGTGTTACTCTCTTCGCCTTTCTTTGCGTTCCTCTGCGACCGCCGCCGCGGCCCGCCCGCCCGCTCACGCGGCGTCCAGCCGGTGCCGCCGCCTCCTTCACTCCGCTGCGTGGCGCGCCTTTGTGCTCCGCCCTGCCACCCTCCACCCCGCCCCCCACCCCGCCCTGCTGCGGCGCCCGTAATGAGCCTAAGGAGCGCCGTCGATACGACGTCGACCCGCCGCGCCCGCCCCGCTCCCCGCCCCGCACCCCGCACCCCGCCGCTCGCGGTTCGTTATTAACTCCACTCCCGGCAAGTGGGCGCTCGGGGTGGGGCGGAGACGGCTGGAGCGAAGCGGGGCGGGATAGAGCAGAGAGGATCGAATGAAGCGGGGAGTAGATGGGAGTAGCGGGGATGGACTGGAGCAAAGGAGTCGTAGAAAGGAGGGCTGAGATATGGAGAAGCGGGGAAACGGGGTGGAGTGGAGCAAAACAGTCGTGGAGGAGAAGGGTGGGACGTAGAGAAGTAGGGAAGTGGGTAACAGCGGGCTGGAGTGGAACAAAGCTGTCGTGGAGGAGAGGGGTGTGGTGGGGCAGATAGAGAGAGAGAGAGAGGTGTGAGCAAGAGATGAGGGCGGTCCAGCCCAATGTAATATGGAGGCTGAGGGGCGGGATGGACAACAGTGGAGCGGAGCGAGTAGGGAATAGCGGGGTAAAGGGGAGCCATGCGTGACCTGCTGGAGAGAGATGGGACGAGGTGAGCTGGAGCAACGCGGGGCGGGACGGAGCGAGACAGAGCAGAGCGAGATGGGTAGCAGGGGGAATGGAGCGAAGCGTGACGTGGTGGAGAGGGGTGTGGCGGGGAAAAGAGGTGTGGGAGCCAGAGATGAGAGCGGTCCAGCTCGATGTGATATCGAGGCTGAGGTTTCAAAGGAGGAGGAAGAAACAAAGATTAAAGTTAAAGAGGAGACGTTGTGTAAAGACTAGGAGATGATCTGCAGAGAATACGGAGGAAATGTAGATATATAAGAATTACAGAAAGCCTACACATATCACATTGTCTTAATACAAATAAATGGTCAGTTTTACTGAATTAATATTCAAAAGAAATATCTCAAATAGATAGGCAACCTCAAACTTTATGCAAGGACGGAGAGCGCCCGCTAAATTAATTTTCCGATTTTCTAGTAACATTTTAGAGCTTAGAAAAGAAAATGAATAACATGAAATATTATGATTATATATTAAAACAGTAAGTGCATGGCTTGAGAAGCAGGGACGAACGACATGGAAAATTCAACAATGTGAGTAAGGTTGAACTAAACATGGAGTGAATGGTTCTATGATGGCTTCTTTCTATAAGTGGAGTCACAATCTCTCACCAATATGCAAAACGCGAATTGAAGCAATGCAGCAAAACAGAGGGCATGGCTATCCGCCTCTGTTCCAGAGGGTTGTTCGGCAGCGCGGCGTGGGGCGCGGTGGCATACGCGCCAGGCAGAGAGATGGATGCGCGGCCGAGCGGCGTCGGCAGTGGGTGCGGGGACGGGTGCGAAGGCGCGGGGGCGAGCGTGGAGGCGGGCGCGGGGGCGTGCGCGGGGAAGGGGGCGGGGACGGGAGCGGAGCGGGGGCGGGGAAAGGGGCAGGGACGGGCGCGGGGGAGGGCGCGGGGGAGGGCGCGGGGTGGGCGCGGTAGTGGGCGCGGAGGCGGGCGCGGGGGCGGAGCGGGCGCGGGGACGAAGGCGGAGCACCGCTGTGGAGGCGCAGCGGATCCCCACTCCCCTGCCTGCGCGTCGCTCGATTCTCTGCGACGCCTGTTTTGCGACGCGCCGGACACTCTTAGCCCCGGGCACAGCTGCGGCCGCGTTGGTGATCCAGACCCCTTGCCATCGCTGTGCTCAGTCTCCCTGACTTTCGCGTCCCTTTGCCAGATATACTACCTTCACTTTCTTTACGTCCTAACGCCCAACAGATCCTCCATTCTGCCTACAGCGGAGGATAATCCCCGTCCCCTACCGATGGAAAACATTCACCACACTTACGGGAATATGTCTTTAGCCGTTGACGCGCTCGGAATTACTAATAACCAACCAATCAACTGCCTCTTCCGTTGTTCTTCAATCCACCTCTATCCCCACCTCTGAATTTTCTTCCACCAGCACTATTATTGACTTTAGTGTTCATATTCCCACTCTGTCCATTGTGTAAGTCTTGGCATCGCAACATCCATTGCTGCTTCAACCCCACTCCCTATGCAAATACTGTATAAATCTCCTTGTTACCGGCGTTCTCATCACGGCCCTCCGCTCTCTTCAAACTTGACTTTCTAATTGCCTGTTCAGCGCACAGCGCTTCCGTCTCCGTTGGTGGCGTCCCAACCTTCCCCAGCTGGGTGGCTGTTTGGACTCCTCAAACCAACGCTCTCTGCTTCCACCATTACGCTCTCGATGGCCACAGCACTCTCGTTTTTTCGTTATTCTATTTCGCTTCTCTCCTTCAGTCTTCGTCTGTCTCCATCAAATCCTTATGGTGGCCTTACGTAAAGCCATTCCCCCAACATATTTTTGTCTTTATCGGGAAATCTCTTAAGCTTCCTCATGACTCTCTGCGGTTGCTTCAAAGTTGTGGCGGTAGTAATGTTGCTGAGAAAGGCTATACAACAACAGGAGATGGAAAAAGGAAGAGTGAGGTATGAATGAGAACACTGAAAATGGCAGTGAACGAGCTGTATGCGGTAGCGATAGCGATGGCGGTGATGGTGTGGGTGGTGATGGGAGAGGTGGCAGGGATTGTAGTGTCAGCAAAGGTAATACTGTGGTTGTGGCAGCATCAGAGATGATATCAGAGTTTGTGGTGTTTGCGTGATAGTGGTGTCGGGGGCCAGGGGGGAGCTGGTTGGTGTTGGGGAGGCGGGGTGGTAAAGATGGCGTTGTCGGGGTCCGGACGAGGACAAAGTTAGGAACGGAGACAGGACATGGGGAGGTAACAGGAGTGAGAAAGAGAGAGGGATAAGCATACATAAGATTTGTGTGGGGCTGGGGACTGGGGCTTGTGCAATCTGAGGAGGTGGGAGGTAGCAGTTGTGAGGGTGGAGGTAATAATAGAGATGGTGGCAGTGAGAGGGTCGGGGACGGAGGCAGATGCGGCGGTGGAGATGTGAGTGTGCGTGGGCGGGGTTAGGGTGGTAGCAACGAGGATGTGGCAAATGCATGCTATGGAAGTGGGAGGTAGCAGTAGTAGAGGTGATGCTGGTGATATTTACAGCGGGGAATGGGTGAGTGCGATATAGGTTGGTAGATGCAGGGAGCGGGAATAAAGGTTCATCCAGCGTGCCAATTGAAAGTTATGGAGATGGGAGTTGTTGTGGGAGTGGTAGTAGATGGGTGTTGGCGGTGATACGTTGGCGGTGGTATGTTGGTGGTGATGCTGTTGGTGGTGATAATGATCGCGGTGGTGTTGGTATTGTCCGCGGTGGGGGTGGTGGTAGAGGTGAAGTGGTGATGCTGTGGTGATGTTGATGATGGTGGTGGTGGTGGTGATGGTGGTGGTGGTAGCGGTGGTAGTGCTGGCGGTGGTAGTGACCGTTGTGGTGGTGTCGGGAGCGGTGGAGGGATGGTGAGATGGTGATGGCGGCGGTGTGGTGGTTGGAGTGGTAGTGGTCTGTTAGTGATGTTGGTAGTGATGATATTCGCGGTGGTGTTAGCAATGACCGCGGTAGTGATGAAGGCGGTGGTGGTGGTGGTGGCGGGGGGCATGGCGTCTCCCCAGGGGCCGCTCCGCGAGAGGCGAGCCGCGCCAGATCCATTGATCATTCAAACAAAGATAAGCGCTGAAAGCTGCGCCGCGGCTGAGCATGAAGTTTCCTTGCTACTTGTGTCACGACGCTCCTAGCGGAAGGAAGAAGCACTGAAGACGTTTTGACGAATGAGGAAGCCCATCTCTTGAATTCCTTCCTCTTCGCTCCACTTGCGCTTTCTCCAAGCATTGAAGTTTACAACTCTCCCACAAAACTCTGCGAAAAGGGTGAAGGAAATATGAACGAAATTTAAACTAATATTTAATTATATATGTTGTGATTAACAAATAATAAATGTGCAAATATATCCTATACATTTTTCGATTATCTTGTTATGAGTTTCATTTTAGCAACTCTTGGCAATATATAAAAAATGCATTTCTTTATTCCAATATTCTTATTTTTTACTATCTAAACAGAATTCATGGATCAAATTACTGAACCTATTCCCTTTTTAAAAATACTTCGACATGGGTGCCAATGACCTTGGCAGTTGAAGCGCCCTCTAAACCTTAATTAATCAATCAATCATGGATCAAATGATTTTCGAAATCGAAAGAGATAGTTTCGTCTCCTTTAAATTTTCTTATTAACAACTTCAACATAAAAATTCCAAGAGGTGAGATTAAAAATTTGTCACTTTTATGCAAAATCGTGATTAGTGTGAGTTAATAAAACAAAGCTGCCAAACATTCGTTTTGTTTTCGGTGCGTATTTCTGTTGGATGCATAATTTTCTAAAATTTTTCTAAATTCTCTTTCTGAAATTATCTTTTTCTAAAATCCTCTCTTTGAATTTACTCAAACCACAGCATTACTAGTTCAAACGTTTTCTCTGGGCTTGTGGAAGGGAGGATAACTTTTCAAATATTTACGTTCAGCTGCATTCAACATTTTTTTAAAAATAGTGCAGCTGCATATCCAACCGCACTCTATTTGCATCGTCCGTGTACCTAGCCCTCCGCTAGGCACGTTGTAAAAGTACCTGAGACGGGCACTTGGGACTTTTCCGGACCACAGCCTTACAGTTTTAAGTTGATGCCATAATGATTAAAATGAAAACATTAATATATTTATTGTGTAATTAGTTTATTACTTTTTTATTCGACCGTTTACAGTCAGTTCTTGGATGACAATTACCCTGGTTTATAATTCTTTGTTGATTTCGTTGCTTTCCCTTATAAACTTGGCCATTCAATGATAAGAAATTAGCAGTCATAAGCTCACCAAATTTTAATTCTGTGCTTGTCAGGTTTGCTTTTCATATATTGAATGCCAAGACACCGGCTTCTGTATCCTACTAGAAAATCGTCGATTGTTATCCAATTGTAATTCCTTGAAATCTTTTATGTTTCATAGTTTCCCAAAAAACTGGTATCCCACCTTCTACATTCCACAATTCAGATAAATCTTCACAGACAGATTGGAATGCTCCAGCAGATATCTGTAACCTGTGCAACGCACGAAAACGCTCCAGCCTGGGCGTAAATTTTGCGCTAAAGCCAGAGGTCTTCCAGAACAAAACCCCGTCGGCGAGGGTGAGTCGGCCCAATTTATACCTCTCGGCTCACCTGCACATGATCACCGTTGAGCATGGGAGCGGGTTGCATTTTACCACGAGACTACTCAGAACAAGCCTAGCCCGCGTCCCCCGGTTCTAAAAATATTTGTAATACCTGTGTCTTCTCGCTACTCATCTCTCAGGTTTGACATCCGTCTCTTCCTCCTCCCACGGGGGGAAGCCAACGTGACACTACACTAAAAGGTCGACTCCTTCTTGATGTCGGAACCGCTTTTTAAGCTTAATGGTCTAAAAGATATGCTCTTGAGTCGTCCACATGCCATTATGCATTTCTTCTCCACTCTACAAGCATTTACCATTCCGATCCACCGCACGATCTACCAATTGGCTTATGAAAGCGAAGAAATTTCCAGTCCTCTCACGCTACGGTGGGACTGACCCGAACACCACGCTCTTGCGTACCCTTTGCTCGGAGCGCCCCCCAGCGTTCCGATCAAAGAGATTGCATTCCATCACTAGGTACTGGCGACCAAATTCCAGACAGAGCATTCGGAATATGCAGTGGATGGTGCGGATTTGCGAGACGTTTTCTCGGACTTTCCTTTTTTACCGCGTTTCGGTACCCACCGTTTCACCATTGCTTCAATATTCATATATAAGCACACAAACATCGCGTCAATGATCCTTTTGCATGAATATTACTTTTTGTGGTCACAAGGTTTTAATACTGATACAAAAAAGAAAGCTACTCACTCGTTATCCTATTTGATTTGACTACATCATTGTATTCAAAATAGGTTGTTTTTGCCCATCTTCTTCCTAACATCTCTGATCATTTATTGAAACAGATTACGGGTAACATTTTCTAAAAAATCCTACACCAATAATTATATTTTAAAATGATTTATTTGCATTTATTGCTTGCAAATGCCGCTGCCCGTTAACTGACGCAGGTGAGCGACTGACCACACGTGCAAATAATGTTTTGAAAAACTCTGAAAATTACTCACATGAACGCCTCCTTTTAGATATGCTATTTATGTCCAGTTTTACATGTTGTTAAGTTTTCTTGGTTTGAAGTTATTTGATTTTTATGCGGTTGAAGTCATAAATGCTCCCAAAAAGATTATACGTTACACGTCTAAATTAGAAGAAAAATTCTAAAAACATGTCCATTTTCGTTTTATAATATATTGTTATATGTGAATGACAATCTCGCGTATTTGTCTATTACTAGTTAGTAGCTCCGTATCAGACTTTCTCATTCTGGTACTATAGACATCTATGAATAGTTATGAGGATAGGCTTTCTGTTTAATATAATTTCTTTTGTTTTTTAGAACAGTATAGTAAATAAAGCAAATAAATAGCATATTTTCATTCATCTTCATTAATAATTCCAAATAACATCCGGGCACTAAATACCTGTAAACTATTGGTAAAGCGTGTGGGGTCAAATCTGACTCCCAACTGAGTCCACGTACGTAATTGAAAAGCAGAGCCTAAGTCAACTAAAAATCCGTACCCAGTGTCCTCCGTTCTTTTCGTCCATCTTTTCGTCCTTCCCCGCCATCCCCAATCCCACCACTATCCCCAGTATCGTCTCTCCACCGTTCCGTTTCGTTGTCTTTCCTGCT
The DNA here is from genome assembly GCA_031308135.1 of Acheta domesticus. Classification (NCBI taxonomy): domain Eukaryota; kingdom Metazoa; phylum Arthropoda; class Insecta; order Orthoptera; family Gryllidae; genus Acheta; species Acheta domesticus. Next base: position 194,533,676 of record JAHLJT010000631.1, on the reverse strand, counting down.
TTCACCGTCATCCAACCGCGACTCGCGCGGCCGCCCACTCGGCGGAGCGCGCAACGAGACGCCGCGCCGCGCCGCGCCGCGCCGCGGCTGAAACTTTAAAGGGCCATTCGGCGTCTTTACGCTTTGTGCATACCCAAGCGAGCGCCGCCCTGCTAGCCCACCCAGCGCAATCCCGACCACCAGCCGCTCCGGTTGACCATCTGCCCACCAGCGCCCCTCGGTCTAGAGGATGGCCAGGTGGATCTCCTCCCATCCCACAACCTATTATTATTATTATTATTATTATTATTATTATTATTATTATTATTATTATTATTATTATTATTATTATTATTATTATTATTATTATTATTATTATATTATTATTATTATTATTATTACTCCTTTATATTTATATCACGACTAAAGACGTTATGTGTCGGCTTAATATAAAATCTACTCTAAGCTGCAACTAGCTACCTAAGAAGCAGATCTAGGGACTGTCGGTGCCTCTACAATACTTTGCGCAAAATGTGGGATATTCCAAATAAAGCGATTTCTTGCACTTCCCAATCTTTTAAATTACCAGGGAGTTTAGTCAAGTTATTACACAAGTTTTGCGGAACAAATTTCAGAGCTCAGATAACTATCGGGACGACCTGTGCTTTTACGCCCCACATTCGGCTGATTCTGGATTTCCAAACTCTTGTATTTAAGACGTTTCTCTGCCTCCTTGGTAACGACGTTTTGATCACATTATTATTATTATTATTATTATTATTATTATTATTATTATGATTATTATTATTATTATCCAACTTAAAGGGCAACGGCTCCTGCCATTTTGCAGTGAATACTGAATGAAGTGAAAGGTGATGATGAGGGGTGATGGTAGGATGATAGTGAGAGCTGAGGTGGAAGGTGGGAGGTTTAGATCCGAGTCAGCGTTGCCGCTGTCTCTGCAGCAACTCTGACCGGGATGTTCTAGGGTTCGAATCCCGGATTTTCTACCCTAGCTAAATAGCTGGGTCAAATTTAGCCCCTGTCTGGAGGAGAATTCTATTGGCCGACTGCTCCGGCCGGTATATTTTCGCGCACTATTCTTCCTGATTCTTATTCTAAACCCTTACACAGACTTACACTTCACTACCACATATGAACAGAGACCAGTCACGAGTTTCTCCTAGCTTGGCCCGACCAGGGCGAGCTTGGAGGGGAAACCTGGGGACTAATGACCATTGTAGTTGACATGACCGGAAACATCCAACCTCTCACACATTACTTCTCTCGGATCTAAACCTCCCACCTCCCACCTCAGTTCTCACTATCATCCTACCACCAACCCTCATCATCACTTATCACTTCATTCCGTATTCACTGCAAAATGGCAGGAACCGTTGCCCGTTAAGTTGGCTACTGATCTACTGATTCTTGCTTCATAAGGGCTAAGATGTCGTCCCCAACATATTATCATGGGAAAAGTTGCAGAACGTATAAATCGTACACTGAAAGGACTACTTTAATTTGTGAATAACATCAACAAAAGTTTTGAGGAATAATTTAAGTTAATGCGCACATGTAAGAGAATGATATATTTTGTGGAATGCTCCCCTGACTATATCATCCTCTGAGCAATACTACGCAATGCATGCGTGGAGGAAAGTGAAAGTAGCGGAACTGGTAGATGCAGCGTATTGCTAGTAGGGTTTCGTAGAACAGTCAGTCTACACTGACATTGTTGTTCAGGTCGCCGCTTGGCACGCTAGCAATTTTAAACATATTATTGTAGACCAATTATAAATCCAAAAATGTGTACCCATTCATTAACCATTTATTCAGTTTTATCTCTTTTTAACGTACAAGTATTCTTCGGTAATGATTTAAATATTATTGATACAAAAGCGATAGCACACTACATGCTAGTTTGTTTTCTTTAAAAATATATTCTGAAGAGAGAAAATGTGATTGTTTGGACACACTCCCGCTCTTTCTAATTTGCGACCGATTGCAGCTTCTGTCCACTATCCGACTCTTCTTGATTATACTGAAAGTTCTACGCTTCTGTGTGGTTTCAAATTACATGTTTCATGATCTCCCATAGGCATTTCCTCCCCAACGCTCTCTTCATTTAATATGATTGCCTTTATTTCAATAATTTTTATGTCAAGTAGTCTACGCAATGTATTGGTACATTCACGTTTCCCGGGAATTCCTTCTGTTGTTCAATATAATGCGGAGTTTTACGTTTTCACTAAAAGTGGGCTTGCTGCATGTTTTCGTATTATTTTAAGTATTGGAATCTATTTACTTCTCTACATTGTACTTTCATTTAAGTATTTGTTCTTATGACACAATGTTTTAATGCTTATTTTCACTTTAACTTTCTGCATTTCTATTGCTGTGATATTCTCATGTTTTATTTTCTTATCTCTCTTTCCTTCTGTCAATTGAGGATCTTTTCATTTCCCGCGAACACACTATAATAAGAATCCGTTATAAGAATATCCATCCAAATGTCCGTCCAACTTCAAGTATGCAGCAGCAAGATCCTCTTATACTGTTTTATAACCATCATCCAGATTACCTCCTTGTTTCATGTTTTTAATATTACACCTCAAATCTCGCCCTTTTTCTTGCTTTATGATAGGACATGTTCCTCATACACCGTGCGATCCTTCAAGTTTCATTTTCATTTGTCTTTTTGATACGTCTCGTTTTTGATGTCCCATCTCCCTCACCCGTCACTCGCTGCTTCCTTTTTCAAGAGCTCCCATTTGTCTCGTTGATTGCGCAAACCTTCACAACCCTATGAATATTTACCTTCCCCTTAGTACCGTCTCCATTCTTCCTTGCACTCCACACCGCCGTGCGTCCGTCCTTCTCCACGACTTTCAACCGTAATATTCTCTCCACGCTCTCTCCCCCTATTCATTATTCTTCTCTTGTGTGCCCTGCTGTAGCTTTTTTTACCCCCTCCGTCCATCCATCCATCTTCGTTCTCCGCGGCGCTCTCGCGGCCTCTCTTGTTTCCTTTGTGGCCGTCCCACTTATAATTCGCGTCCCCTCTCGTTTGTCGCTCCCGCCCGTGCGCTGCGGCGGGGCCGCGCGAGACCGATGAAATATTTGCGAGGGATCAGCTAACTTCGTCGCAAAGGATTCGCGCTGGCGGCGGCGGCCGCAGGGACGCGGAGTGGTGGTTGCCCCGGCGTCTGTGCTTTCGGAGACGCCCACGAGCCCGTGAACGCCGTCTTTAGCGTGGCTTCTCTGCTCGTGCTGGGCGACACGCAGTGTCGTGGTGAGTGAGGGGCAAGTGAGGTGTGAGTGAAGAGAAAGTGAGGAGTCAGTGGGGAGTGAATGGTGAGTGGGTGAATGAGGAGTGAGTGAGGAGTGAGTGACTGAGAGAAGAGTGAGTTAGTGAATGAGCAGTGGGTGAGTGACAGAGAGGAGTGAGTGTCTGAGAAAGTGAATGAGAGAGAAAACAGAGAGAGAGAGAGACGAGTGAAAGACTGTGTGAATGAGGAATGAGTAAAGTGAGTGAGTGGAGAGTAATTGTGGGGTAAGTATGTACGTGACTAAGTGAGTGAGGGGTGAGCGATTTGGTGATAATAAATGAGGGAATGAGTGAGGAGGAATGAGCGAGTATTGATTTTAGGCGAGTCAGCTATCGTGGTCGTTAGTCTCGTAGCCTCAGGGCATTATTATATCCCTGGAGGTGCAGTCCTCCCCCATTTAACTTCGAATTTGGTTCCGACCTACAAGTCGGTTTTGTGAGATTTTCCCTTCCAGATATCTCCCCAACAGAGCATTGCTCTATCTGAAGTAAGCTCTAGCACTCTTGTAACTGGTCGCATGACATATGTGACAGTGTAGTGTGTGTATATATAAGGAAAGAGGAGAGAGCAAGGAAGAGAAAAGAAAGATCGTGCGCGTCCCGTGGCCTGTGTGTTGTAGTACTGCTCCAACATTCGTCTGATATTGATCAGACAAACGAGGTATAAATACCGATTAGAGCATCTGATCGCTAAACGTATTTTCCGGACAGCGACTGAATTCGACCTAACTAAGTAGCTGGTGTTCAAGTTTTGCTACTGTCGAGATTCGAACCCCACGAACTATCGGTCATCGATAGTGCAGAAGAAACTCAGTTACCGCAAAGATATGTTGTTGTTGTTAGCCAACGCCCACCCGTGATATGTTAGCCATTTGGAGACGCGCTGACCAGTATAGACGCGCAGTTTTTCCCTCAGCGTGTGGGGATCCGCACGCCCACACTGGTCACGCGCGTAGGTAGCGAATCACTGTTGCTCATTTAGCGTTACTCAGGGGACACGTGTGGTAGACTATGGACGCGAACAACTTTGTCCCCGCTGTGAATTATAATTTATAAATAATAATAATAATATAATAATAATAATTATTATTATTATTATTAATGAATCAGCAGGTGATGGGATGATGGTGAGGGTAGAGAGGTGACCATGGCCTATTAACCTTCCAGCGGGCGCGCTGTCGTAAATTTTACGACAATAGCTGATTTTTTTGTTTTGCTATCAACTCATTGTTGTCAAAGAGTTCTGCGTTCTTGGTATTCCTTGCAGGTATCTTTAGTGATGCATTCCTGCAGCCACTGTTTAGTTTGCACGATATTTTCAATTTTTGTAACGCTCTATTCGGGATAAGTACATAGTGACGTAAACTTTACGCTGCGCGCCGGCTGTTGTGCTAAAATATTGTATAATAATTTGGCCTTATCGAAATTTTCTGTAAAATGTCCAGGTAAAGAATTCATGTGAACGAAAATCAGAATATTCTTCAAGAGCTGTCTGATCGGAGGAAGATCATGAATTGGATAGTGACAGTGACAGTAAACGAATGTTGAAAATATAGACGAGCATCAGAACAATACTGGATCGGAACAAGACCTTTTTTGCTATTAAATACGAACGTTTATCAACGGATTTGTTTTTTGGTAGTAAATATCATTCTTATATATTATAATGCAACATAAAATTTCATTGTTCTACAATTTCTTTGATTTTTTCAAGTCATTGAATGTCGTAAAATTTACGACATGCACCTGCTGGTGTGAACATTTTACGCGCGCCCGCTGGAAGGTTAAATGATCCCAGCATTTGTCTTATGACTGAGGGAAACCACGAAAACCCCGATCAGGATGACCGGTCCGAGGCTCGAACCCGAACCTCCCGATTACGAAGTCAGCGCGCTACGCACTGAGCCGCTTAGCTCGGGTGCAGAGATATTCGTAGTGGTACATTTGTAATCCCGCTCACCTTCCACCGTTGGAGCATTGTCTATGCGGAATTTCTGGAATCGATCAATCTTTGGGGAATTCGCAGAGTACAAAGTGGGCTCGCGGTAGGTTATCGTAGGGTTCTCTCGTTTCACCTGCCCTTCATTCCACAATTTCTCTATCATTCTATCATATCAACATCACATTCTCCCATCCATCAAAACTATTCATCATTGGACGGCTGAATAGGCTAGTGTGGCGTCATATGAGACGCCCAATATTAAATTCAGCGTGAATTCAGAGAACTGAATTGCACACAGGGACGAAAGGAAACGGCGGGCGCGTCGAGCTGACGCCTCGCAGAACAAAAGGGGTATTTTTGGAATACTGGGAAATCCAGCAGGCAAGTCGGGGGTGAGACATTCCTAGGGTGGCGGTTGTGACGCGCGTTGTCATGGCGCCAGAGTTGAGAACCCCGAAAGGAAGCTGGGGTTAGAATTCGGCTGGCGGATGCGGCTATGTGACGTAGTTCCGTCAGACGAGCCCAGCGGGTATATAAGCAACGAGAGCAAGCGTCTCGTTCTCCAATTTCTCACAGGTCCTGTCGCAGCGAGTCGTGCGTGTGGGGGTGCGCGGCGGGTGTAGCTCGAGTAGGACGAGTAAGGGGCCGGCGCTCATGTGTCGTGAGAGTAAGTTAGCGGTCGTGGTGGCCGAAGTATTTCCTTCTGGAACGGGACGGTCCGTCCGCCCAATTGTAAATATGTCAATAATTATTCAGGTGTCGGAGTTTATGGAATAAATAAGTATTTACAAACGTTCGCCTCTGTGGATTATTTTCTTCTCTTGGTACAGGCCAAGACGCCACACTAGGTAATGAGTAATAAAAGTAGACCCATGCAGGTTTCTCAGTTGATGAATCTCATTATTTAATCATTACATTATCATAATTTTCTTTCACCCGTTCGAGGTGGTATCGATTTTCTGGTTTCAAGCCCGTTCGAGCTGGTATCGACAACTTTTGTATAAGTTGAATGTTGAGCGGAAGTTATTTCATTTTTTCTCATTTACCAAATTCACGTATGTGTTTTCTTCATTGTAGTTTTCTTTCATGGTAAGGCCATTTATCCTCTACAGCTCAATTACGAACGTTTCCGACGAAACACTAGGTAATTATTTGCTCCTCTGTTTAGCATAAAACAAGATACTCCACAACCAACACGACACAAAACATCAAAGGCAGAAACCTGGATACAATTGGACCCACATCACTTCGGTCTATTAGAATATACATCTGGTAATGTTTTTGGACCGGATTATTTGTTTTTTCGTCACAATGTTTGTCATGTTAAATAATTCAGTAGTTTCCATTCATTCCAGTGTTACGTGTTCATTACCTTATGCTTCCTCTCTTTTTCTCTCTCCTTTCCTCTCCTCCCTATATTAATGTTAACTTTTTGAATTGTAAGAATTGTTATTTTGATATCTATCTTCTACCTCTTCATTCATAAGATTTACTTTTTACGTCTGCATTCATAAGATTTACACTTTTTTTAGTTCTCACTTTTAAAAGTGCTGTGTAATATTTATCTACATTTTCCTGAGAAGCTCTGAACCAACATCTTAACGATAGATGTATTACTCATCTCCGTGTCTTTTTTCGTATTTTCCCGAACATTAAAACCAGGGAAGGTGGCTCAGGTTATCAACTGATGTCCCTGCAGTGCCTCTGACTGGGAGGTCCTAAGTTAGATACCCGTCGTTGGCAGGATTTTTTACACTAAGTGGAATTAAGTCGCTGTCTGGAGGAGAATTCTAGCAGACGGCTGCTCTGCTCGGGGGAAGATCACAGCCATCTGCATAGGAAAAACATATACTATACTTACAGGACTAATTATATTATCAGTTGACGCGTCCGTAATTACTGATCAATCAGTAAAAAACAACATTAAAAGCAGATTGTGTCATTTTATGAGAAAATGCCAGTCATGAGTTTCGCCTTCCGCACGTTACTAATCAGACAATATATTTGTTGCATGGACGTTTGTGTTATTTATTTATCACACTCTTTGTGAGCTTATTGAGTACCAAGGCGAATGGAATATGGAACGTGTTAGTTGCAGAAACTAACAAATTAAACATTTACGACGCATTATCATGTTATTCGTTGGAAATAATAAGTGTACTGGACTTCACGATACGGTAAAAAAACATTTCAAAGTAGGTATCCAGAAATGTAATGTATAAACGATTCGTTATCAAGTTTTGAAATTTACATTGTGTTGGATTCGTGTTTAATTCAAGACAGATATTATAATTTCTGGAAAGTTTAATAACATATAGGCAAAATATTTAAAGTAATAATTTTTATATATTCAGGCGTATCACGAGAAATGAACAGCAGCAAAGAATTATTGTATTTTAAATTTTTTATGATACAATATTTCTTGTTTATGAGCTATTGAATTCTATGACAATATCACTTTTCTCGCATGTTCGGTTAAACCAGTGTTTTATATCGAGGACATTTCTGCACCAGGAGTTTTAAAGTGCCTCTTTGATTTTTCACCGTAATAACACGGACTGACGTCAGATTCATTTTTCGTGTTGTGCGGTTCAAAGCATTCATTTACCATATTCCATGTAACCCTCTGAAAATATATTTGAACCACATTCTTCATTCAATGCACAACATCCTTTATTACAAAAACATTATTTTTATTTATTAAACAAACATCTTCATCAAATGTTTGCTCGAATTGTTTCACAACAGATATAAAGGAAATGTAAATAAATAAAGAGTTAACCTTTTAATATCTAACGGACAGTCTAAACACTGAAAATAGGCTTCTGTTATGTCCACGTTTTTGCGTGTCACGAAAAACATTTTAGTTCATTTTACCAGTTTGCTGTATCAATTCGTACAAATCTGAGATCTGTCACTATTGAATCTCTAAAAAATATCTACTTTTTATATATTGATATCTCAACATGAAATTAGATACATGTGCATACGTATTTCCATTTGAATTTTCTTTCTCATAAAGAATTCTAACTGCTTATTCGTAGCATTCAGCTAACACAAGATAATAGCTATTAACACATAGTGCATACAATACAAAGCAATTCGAACCTGCCATCAAATGACAATTCTGTTACTAGTGGATCAGGCAGCATTGTCATTTCAATCCATCTCCTCAATTAGAATTTCATATTATTGGTTTATAGAACGCTTTGATTACAAGATTAACATGTGGTCATGAACTATTAGCAAGGAGTCCGAAATAATGAAATTGGCTTTGTCCATAATTTATACTCTGCAACTATTTTGATGGCCAGGTAATAGGAATTCCATAGAGAGATCATGATTCCACACTATTTTATCATTTAAATATACTACATTAAAATTAAAACATCTCGTATTAATTTCCTAGATAATGAAATACAACGTACAAAAATATTGAGAACTTTTCAGATGTAACAAATAACAATACCTCTCTAATCTCTCTGAAAATACGGATGAAAAATAATTTAAAGTGCTCTTGTGACGTGGAAGGAATCACGTGGCCAACGCCCCTCGCACGCACATGAAGTTCAGCACGAGGAGGACACACTCCGGCGCAATTCCGCCAGGTCAGTGATGAGAAAATTATCCGCGTGCGAGGGCGCGGCGCCCAGCGCAAGCAAGCAAACTGGCTGTCGCTGAGCGCGCGCCGTCTCTAGTGCCTTTACGTAAACAGACCCCCGCCCACCCTTCCTCGCCCCGCTGCCTAGCTCCCGAACCTTCGGTCTCGCCGTCACCGCTCGTACCAGTCAACGCTTTCACCGTACTGCTTGCTTCCCCGTCCCCACCATGTCCTTATTATCGCCATTACGGTCGACGTCACTGCCTTCGCCCATGCCACCGTTCCCGCAATGCAACTGCTGCTGCCATAACCGTCGTCGTCACCTACCTCACCGAATTTACTGTCAACCCCTCCGCCCTACTCTTTCATCATCTCATCTTTCCACCGCCCTCATTTTATTCATCTCACCATCGCCTCCACCGCCGCCACCTTCTCGGACTCTATTCTCGTGCCAATTTCCGTCCCCTGACTATTATCACTCACATGTGTATCTATGTCCCTAACTTCAGAGTCCCTTTCTTGTTTACGTATGCATTTGCGTCCTCTTTCTCATCCACCTGACTTAATCCTCGTTTCCAACTCTCATCCCGTCCGCGTCCCCGTTCCCATCACCGTGCCTGTCCCTGCTTAGCTCCATCCCCACGAACGTGCGTGTTCCTGTTCCCATCTTCGTCACCATCCCCGCTTCCATTCACGTGCGCGATTACGTGCCCGTCCACCTGCCTGCCCCTCTGTCTTCTTTCCGTCTTCGCTCCCGCAACCGTCTCCTTCTCCATGTGTCTATTTCTGATCACGTCTTCCGTTAGTTCTAGTTCCCGCCCACCTACCCGCCACCGTTCCTTTTCCGTTCTTTCGTGTCCTTTCCGCCCCCTCATCATTACCACTCACGTCTTTTTGTAAGACGCTTTTAGTATTTATCGGAAATCAGCCAACTTTTATGTGCGGAAGTTGGAGAGCCTAACCTGCAGCTGCACCCGGCGGCGACTGTAGACCTCCTATAGTAGCACCCTCAAGCTTTGTCTCCAGTTTTGGTGGAGAGTTGCAAGGCCCTGATAACTAGTGTCTTGCAAGGACACAATCAGTACGCTCTCTCACTATTCTAGTAGTTGGGACATGTAAAGGTCGCGGGCAAGTTGGCATGCTTTTTAGAGTTTGCACTGTATCTAGGGCAACTGGGGCGTGGTTTAAAAAGGTTGTCCAAAATGTTGCGGGTTGGCGGAACGTCGCTAGATACTTGGCTCATGGCAGTCTATTAGAGAAATCTTTAGAGAAGTACGTTGACAGTTACTACCTCAAAAGCGACAATAATTCCCAGGTCCTTCAGTAAAGCAAAGAAATAAACGTATTTGTCGGCAAAAAAAGTCGTATTTAAAATTGTCAATTGAGAGAAAAAATATACATTTGGAAATAACAAATTCGTTATTTCGAAATCGCTTTTACTTAATGATTACAATATTTGCTTTCACTTTATATGTTCAGATTATGAGGTTTAACAGATAAAGACTTTTGTCTGTTAAAAGGGTTTGTAAGAGAGACTTGTTAACTTTTTGACATTCTTGGTACCTATTTATAATAAATGACAGCACAATTTAATTAAATAAAATACAAAACAAAAACAAGCAGACATTTGGCCATTAAAATGTATTCATGCTTCTCGGCATAAATGGTCCTAAATGACAGAATTATAAAATGAAATTAACCTGAATTAATATTAATATCATGGCAGAATTTAGAAATGAAATTTGCCCGGACAAGTAAAAAAGTATACAGAAAAATATTCTAACCTAAATTACTTTATAGAAATCATCAGGCAAACATATTGTTGTGCGAAGTCACCATTCTTCGTTATACTTTAAGAACACTCTGCGCTTCAACGTATAACCTCTTTCTGTATTTGGGGGGAAATGAGAGCGGAGTCAGAAGTTGCATTTGCCCGGGGAGCACAGGACTCTGCAAGCACGCAAGTAGCTCCTGCGGGCAAACGAGCAACGTCAAAGATAATCATGAAACATTTAGATCCTGCAAAAGACATTTTCTTTAGAGAAAAACAAAACTATAAATGTTAACAAACATAAACATAAACGAACTTAAATTTATTTTCCTAATCTTCCTCCAATCGCAATTTGCTTGTAAGCCCATGAGCCACTTTCATTGAAACTCTCTTGCGAGAAGGTTGTTGAGAAACGCCGCGGTGATTAGCTGGTCTTACTCTTATTGCGCTCTTTTTGAAAATATTTCAAATGGAAACAGACAATGTTATTATTTTTAAAACGGAATCTTGTAAATCTTAAAATGCTGATGTTATTTACTTTTGTTTCATACTGGGCTTTGTTATCTACTTTTTATTCCATTCTATTTCGTGTTAGAGCCTCAAAATATAGAAGAAATATTATTGTGTACTTTTATTTACGATTCCGCAATTGACATTTATAATACTTGACTTCAATTTTACAAAGAGACGTGTTTGAAAGAACGATCTTGCATGCATTACGTCACACTCTAGCTACCAAAATTCAATTAGGTTAAATTCTTCGTGATGTTTAACTCATTTGCTTTTATTTTTTTTATTATTTTTACGTAAATTGTTAACATACATCTCAACTGCTATTCAAGACGTCCATGTTCACTCTGTAACTACTTCTGTTTCCAAAATATATTTTGTTTCTTACTCTGTTATTATATCCTGTTTTCCCATTCTTAATGCCAAATCATGTTTATATTCATGTTCCGAGTATACTTTACACACTTACGACCCATTACCTTCCCCTCCTTTCACTTTTCGTCCTTCTTCCCTTTTCCCCTGGATTTCTGTCGTTCGTTCGCTCGCCCTGATTTCGCCTCGCCCTTCATTCACGCCCTTTTACAACTCGGGCGGTGGCTCTCGGGCGCTCTCTTCCGCCCGCCCGCCCGCCACTCAGCGCGGCGAATAGCTCGCAGCGGTCTTGAAACCGCTCCATATGAATGGAGCCGTCACCGCCAACGCCCCCGCCCCCGCTCCGCCCTGTCGTGTTCCTCTTCGCCGGGCCTCACCACCTCTTTCCTCCCCCCTTCCCTCCTCCTTCCGTCCCTCCCGTGCAGCTCCTGCGCCTCCTCGCCGGTGGCGCGTTTTCGAGTCCGCGCCGCCTCCCGGTTTCACAAGGGATCCCGCTGCACTTGAAAGAGTCTTTTTCATCGGCGCCGCCGACGTAACTGGCGCTTCGTAGTCGCCGACAATGCTGGCGGCACGCCTTGCCGCGCCCCCTCGCGCCGCTCGCACTGTGGGCCCGATTGGCCCCGAACGCGCGGAGGGCTCTCTGCTCTCATTTCCCTACACGTTTCCCGCTTTTGTAAACATTTTAAAAAGATTTAAATTTTTTAAATATAAATATTTAAGATTTTTTATATTTTTAATTATAATAATATTTTTAAGTATAAGATTAATAATATTTATGTTACATATATTTATAATGTTTTAATTTTTGAGGGTCTTTTTGCTCTAATTTTCGTACACGTTTTCCCCTTTGGAATTTTTTAAAAAATCTTTTAAATTTATGATTAAAAATATTTAAGGTCTTTAATATTTTTAAGTTTAAGGTTAATACTATTTTCAATATTTTTATGTTTAAAATATTTATAGTTTTAATTTTTCCAGGGCTTTTTGCTCTAATTCTCATACATGTATTCCACTTTTGAATTTTTTTAAAATATTTATATTTATGAATAAAAATATTAAAATTAAAAAACAACTCTTACCTAGTTATCACTATGTTTTTTGTAACTCAAAATATAACCTGATTTTGGAAAACTTTATCATAACTTAAAGCATCTTGGAAGATTCCGAAACAGTAGCGAAATTTTCAATCGCATTTACATCATAATAAAACTAATGTAAAAACTTTTCAAGTGTTGTATTATTTTTGAATTTTTTAAATTATTAGTTGCATTTATTATTTACAAATTTATCGTTAAAAATTAATTTTGTGCACATGATATTGACACATTCGATAGTTTTATGGCAATCAATTTATAGGTTTTCGTATAAAACAATCAATTCATTATCACGAAAGTGTTACCAATATTTTAGAGTAAACTTGATCCTCAATTATTTTTACTTCTCAATGGTGTTCTTTAAAGAACACATCCGCCGGTTATATAATGATACTTTCATCTGATATCATTTTGATTAATAGTGATCGCACCGTGCCGCAGGGGGCAGGCCTATTGTCAATATCTTATCTTAAAGTGGACGGCGATATTTATTAGCAAAGAAGAACAATTTATCCGAAATTCGTTATTTAACTTCGGAATTCCCACAACAGACTGGTCGGCGGAATCGGTAAAGTCAATGCCAAGAAATTCAATTTTAGAAATAACAACACATTACCCACAAATGCGTTCGCTGTACAAGCTGTAATATTCAGAAAATTCGTCACGCAAAGAAGGAGGGTTGTTCCAACTAAGAGAACCACTCATTTCCGGGCGTATTCCAGAAGGAACCTTACTACTTAATGCCCTAAAGTTTCCTAGGCCAGTGAATACAGTGGTATTTTGCCATTGTCTTTTGATGTGTGAACAAATACAGAGTAAGGATAAAATAAGAGGGAATGATGATAACAGATGGACAAATACGAGTGAGTTAGTGATAAATACATATTTATATATACCGAAAGAGGTGGCTCAGGGAATCAATGTCACTGAAGTACCTATGTCCGGGAGCTACTGAGGTTCGTGTCTCGACAGTGGCAGGATTGGATTTTCCTCACTGGGCAGATAGCTAGGTCGTGTTCTGTTGCTGTCTGGAGGATAACTAACGGTCAGCTGCTCTGATCGATAATTTTTCGTGGTTTCTTCGATCAATACCAGGCGAATACCGGAGCATTACGCTAACAAATCGGCCTCGGACCGCGGGATGTTTCCCTTCCTCTTCCTTGTCCCTTACATACACACACACATGCACATTACCACCTCTGCCTGGAGACTGGTCGGGAGCTTAGAGCTTGTCCTGGCTGGGGTAGTGCCCCGCTCGTGGGAGAACCAGATTCTGGAAAACTTCGCTAGCTGACTGTAAGTTGGCGCCGGATCTCGCCATCCGGTGAGGCAAGATCGTCGCCACAACCCTGAGCAGAAGCATGCACTACACGTACGGGAATAATGAACTTAGCAGTTGACGCCCCTGTAATCACTTACAATCAAGCAATCGTATATCGTAAATCTTATGCTTTCACATATTAATTTTTTTCTTAATTTTTTTTTATTTTCATTTTTGTCATCATTTTTTACTTTTCTACTTGCATTTTTTTGCATTTAATTTGTGTTGTTTATATATGATTTATTTATTATTCTTTGGTACGAGGGCTCTGGGGATGTCGGACCACTGTGGCTGCGCCGGGGCCCCGCGCTCCTTGCCGAGTGCGCGCGCGGGATCAAATTTCTCCTCTCGACGGCGCGGCCCGCACTAATAGCCGCCCCTCCCTTTCCTCTCATGTCTTCCCCGAACCCATTCTCCCTAACGAGTGCTTGTCACACGATCAGCCGGCGGCTCGTACCTGCCTCGGCGAGATGTTTTCACGTCGTAAGTTTGCGGCTGGGAAATGAGCATAGTGACTGGTGAGTTGATAAGATTCTCAGACTGTGGCGTAGTACATTGTGAGACCTTCTCTACAACAATGATGTGGCAAACCGTGTTGTTGAATCTCTGTGAACGTTAGTCGCTAAGAACAGTAATGGTAACATAACAAATTAACCTGGAAAGCACATATCACAAACACAATAAACAAAACATACACAAAAATGAAAAAAACTCTATCCACTACTGAATCATAAATCTTCACTTAACATAGAATGCGGTAAAATAATCTACAAATCAGTAATTAGACCCTCGCTAACCTATGCAAGCCCCGTTTGAATAAAAGCAACCAACAGTCCCATTAACAAACTCCAAATTTTCCAAAATAAGTGTCTCAGAAAAATAACCAAAGCTCCGTAGTTTATAATTAACGACCAACTGCATAGAGAACTAAAACTAGAATCTTTGAAGACTACATAATCAAAATTTCAAAAAACTTCTATGAATTACTACCAGAATCCCCAGCTACAGCAACTTACCATTTAGGTAAAAATTACAGCCAACCACAGAGAATTCATTCACGCTACGCTAAAGACATTTTCAAGCCTCCCTAAGTAACTGAAAATATAAACTGATACTCTCTCTCTCTCTTACACCCTCGCACACACAACAACACCAACTCTTTTTTTTTCTAACAAACTTTTACAGAAAGAATATTGACAGACCTGAGGATGGTTCATCCTAAAACGTTATGTAATCGTATGTAAACGCCCTTGAAAGGCAGAAATGCCGAACAAGAAGAAATAAAATTTTTAAAAAATGGTAACATAGACGGTCATTCCCTTAATATCTGTTAAAATAAACTGTGTTGATTTAACTTAGAAGTAGCAAGTTTCAACCGTCATGTAAATCGGAAATTGCCAACGTACGTGGAAATCGGGGTACAGTGTAAAATAAGATAACTCCAACTATAAAACATAAGAAATACCCCACATTTAGTCTTAAATTTTGTTTGATTTTCACCTGTTTAAATCTACTAACTAAAAGAAGCTGATGAAAATATTTTTTCTGAAAGAAGAAACAAACACTAACGCTTTGATGCATATTATAAGATTTGTATCGTATTGGAAAAGAATTAAATTAAATCTTACCAATGATTTGATATTCTAATGTATATGAATGTGTTCATGGAAAACTACATGGTTTATGTAAACATTATTACCCAGTATTAATTTCATGAGCAACTTTCAGTTTGAATTTTAATTGATTTTCAAATGCAACATTATATTCACAAATTTCAATATATTTATGTGACTTTTGTAACAGTTGTCGGTTTTGTACTTGAATAAAATGGAACATTCTTTCCACGTGTTCATGCAAATAAGGTCTTATAATAAATCAGAGCATCATTTCCAAAAAACACATTTATCTCTCTCAACCACTCTCTAAACTAATAAACGAGCGCATGTAACCGGTTACGATCCACATTAATCAACACAGAAGGATTTGTACGTTTGCGGACGGGAAAAACACGTTTGAACGTCATGGAGATCCAGGGCAAATCTGTAGGGCAGAGCACCACGTCAAGAGACAGAGGGTGTAGATGATTGAAGATGGCAGTTGGTCACGAGACAAGGGGGCCCACGTGAAACGATGAAGGCGTCGGCAATGGCGATGGCAACCCTGCGTTTTGCAAAGTGACAGTAAAGCTTTGGGGAGCAGCTTACGGGAAAGATAAAGGACTTACTGAAGCATTAGAGTTGACATCTCGACAGTAGGAAAACATTACGACGACTGCCGATAGAAGTCAGGCACCGGCGACAAAAAACAGGCAAAGAAATCTGTGTAGCATTATGAGCGAGGGAGGCGCCAGGAGAATCTCGAGAGCCTTAAATTAATGAGTCGGTTGTAAGGAATGAATCCGAAATGAAACGCCACCATTACGACAATAAATGTGACATTTTTGTTGCTTGACGGAGTGAATGCAAAGAAGGCAGATTATCATAACAACGATACATCAAGGTCAGATTCTCATAAATAGAGATATTTGTATTCGTGTGTAGTTAAAAATTGACCTCCCTAATTTGGACAATGATATCTACCATGTCCAGTAAAATAATACGAGTGTGTTTTTTTATTGATTGATTGATTAACTGATGTGAACTGAATTGATGTTCCTCGGCACGTGAATTCGGGTTACGTGGTCATTAGTCCTTTTAAAGTAGTGTATGTTTAATCGCGGGAGGGGGCAGTGTTTCTATCACACTGGATGGTAAGAACCAGTGTCGACCTATAAGTTGGCTTGCAGGAATTTCCTTCTCAGTCTTCCCTAAACGGGACCCCGCCACAACCGGGACAAGCGCTAAGCACTTGACTGGTCTCACGGCATATACAGGGGGTCCCACCAACTATGGATCAACCTCATAACTTTTTAAACAGTTCAGGATATCGAAATGCAGTTTTCGCTGAATAATGCGGAATCATGGGGCAAGTAACATACCGTAGAGAAATTGTCTATATCATTTTTAGTTTTCGAGAAAATTTAATCATCTTTGATTTTTTTAAATGAAACGATATATTTTTCTTGCCAGCAACCAATAAATCATGGAAAGAGGAATAAAATGATGTATCATATGCTAGTATTTTAGTAGTAATTTGAGTATAAAATGGGACTTTCTGATATGAGGCGGTTAGAACCAAAATGGTGTAAGTGACAAAAAAGTAGTTTATAGAAAATGGGCCTTAAAGTTTGGATCAAAATGAAAATTCTGAAGTGTTCTAGAAGCATTTCTAAAGTAATATATTCTTTCTGTTAGTTATTAACGAACTTATATTTACAATTTCTATGGATTTTGTTTAATACATATTGAAATAGGATCTTTTTCCAAAATGCTTACGTGTACTTACACCCATTTGCCACCAAATGTGACACTTACATCCGTTTTTTCTATGTGCGTATTAGATTGGAAGTGAACTGAAAAATACCGTTTTTACATTCAGAACCAGTATAATGACAATAAATAGTAATAATAATTTCACAAGTAATTCATTCTGACTTCAATGTTGTGTCTTCGTCACTATCTGCACTGGGCTCTTCAATGGCATCTTGAAGCAATTTGTTTCTGGAGTGTGTGTTTTTGATCCCTGTAAAACTGATGGTGGACAGGAGGTATAAACTGAAGACACTGCTGTAGATTCTAATATTTTGCATTTGCTATTGCAAGCGATGATTCATACAGTAACAAAATATGTGGATGAACGTGGCCGTCCTTTCTCGGTTTTCCTGAGGTTGACTGATTCAAACTGTATGTCTTCGTTTAGAGTATTCTCTTAATAAAGTGTGTGTGGATGATCCTTTTCTAGACAAAACCATTGAATATAGCGCATCCCTGTAACGTTGTCTTTGACGAGATCATTCATAGATTGTATTGATACAAAATCATCGGTTGATATACGTTTGGCACTTAACTTTCGGCTGGAACTTGTCACAACCTTAACCCAGTCATGTGGTATAAACACATACTGCTGATATTTCTCAGCCTTTTCAATTTGGCCGAAGTCTTGATCACATTCCATATAGATTTCCCCAGAAACCAGGAACTTGCTACCCACAGTTTGTAGAGATGTATTTTGTAATAAGAACATCCAGAACAGATATTTTTATTTTTTTTGTCCTGCAGCATTATCACTAAAAGCGACTAGATGATTTGTAGAAGCAGGAAGTTGCTGTACACACGTAACTAAACAAGACCCAAATTCTTGAGATCCCCTTAAGGCTTCTCCTTCGAGCCACATACACATTGTAGAACTGTCGTTAGCACGATCGTGAATGGCGAAATTGTACGTCCATAACTGTCGAAGGTAATAGACTGTACTACTTGTTAACATAGGTGTAGGTAATGTTTCCTGCAAATCAAAACATATCGCTTTAACTCTTGTAGGGTTCTCTTTTGCCAGTTGTTTAGCATTACTTTTCGCTGTTCTGGCTTTCTCTACCTGTCGCAAATGATATTCTTTATTTATTTTACTTCTTTCTATCTCTTGCAAGTCTTCTTATAAGTACCTCCTTATTACTACCATCTGCTGAATCTACGTGTAAAATAAAACACTATTAATTCCTCATTTGGCATTTGATAACATGAACAATCATAATATACATGACGGGAAAAGAGAAAGGTTACATTCAGAATCAGATTCTTTCGGGTACAAAATTAAGTAATATTACCTTATGTATCAGTACTTCTGCTTCCTGTTTCATCACTATTTTCCTCTTTGTCAAACTCATCACTAACGTCCATTGTAAATGTACAAAAATAACACTTTAAGTAATATAGCTAAAGACACGCCACGAAAAGTGTGAAGCTCCTTCGCGCTAAAGAGGTGCAACTTCACTTACATCCCTTTGCCGCCAAATGCTTAACGTTTTGTTAAGTAGTTTTCAGAAACACCATTAAAACGCAGCCCAAATCAATGAATGATCTTGCATGCCTTTGCCTACAAACACAATCCACTTCATGCTTCAAAGTGAGTGAGATACCTTATATTTCTCAATTTTGTCACTTACACCCCTTTGGTTCTAACCGCCTCAAATGTAATTTTGAATTAAACGGACAACATTTCATGTCGCAGCCCCTGCAACTCACGACTTCGGGCAAAATGGCCTTCGCGGCGTCAAGACTCTTGCGTGAAGAGGGGAGACTGAGAGGGGTGGCAATGGGGGATAACAGGCCTAACTACAGCAATCCAATGTCTTGACAGAAAGGTCACATTAAGAAACACCAATTTTAACGATCAGAATGAGATTTTTCCATTGATTTATCTGCCTTTCACTTGTCTTCTTTAATAATAAATATCATTTTCAAACTTGACAAGAATCCAATCACCGTCTCTTCGTAGGCAAATTTAATTTTTAATTAAGATGATCATTCGTTCACTTCGCAACCATAGCTCTACGGCGGGTTCATAAATGGAAAAGAAAACAGTACATTTCCATCTTCTGCCGTGGACTTTTCAGTTTGAAGCAGCACGTGCTGTTATGGAGTGAGAAACTCTCCAATCAGTATTAGTAGTCGTGACTGCAGATGTGTATTGGTGCTAATTTACACGCCAGTTTGTCAAGAGTGTTTCAAAATTTGTATTACTTTGTTCTTTTGGTAGTGTTTAAAAAAGGCGTTTATTAAGAGTAAATAATAAAAGAAAATCTCTATCTATTATTTGATGAATTAGTCAAGATATTACAATAATAATCTTTAAGCTTTCATTCCCTTCCCATGTTTTAAAATGACAGCTTGTTTCTGCCATAACACACTTAGTTCGGTTTTTCTATTTTTGTAAGTTTGAAAAGGACCTTTATTATTATCGACCTTCCGCTACAAATTAGTTGTATTTTGTTCTTTTCGATGATCCTTGCTTTGGAATTTAAGTAGAAGAAAAATTCAATTCAGATGAACAAATGGAAAAAAGTCTCTCATTCTGATCGTTAATAATGATGTTTGTTCATATGATCTTCGTGACAAGACCGTGAATTGCTGTAGTTACGCCCCTATCCTTCACGGCCACCCTTCTCACACTCCCGGTCTCCACGAAACAGTCTCGACGCCGAGAAGGCCACTTTCAGCAAACGCGACTGTTGCAAGGCTCCTACAGGAAAGGACCGTTTACATAAAAATCATATATAAGAAAATCTAATCTTATACTCAAATTACTACTAAAATACTAGCATATGATACATCTTTTTATTCCTCTTTTCATGGTCTATCCATTGGTAGTGAAAGAAATATATAGTTCTATTTAAAAAATCAAAGATGATTAAATTCTTATAAAACTAAAAATATTATAGACAATTTCTCTACGGCATGTTACTTGCCCCATGATCCCGTATTGTTAAGCGAAAACTGCATTTGGGTATCCTGAACCGTTTAGAAGTTATGGGGGTGGTCCAAAGTTGGTGGGACACTTGTACAGTACATGTATGTGTAAGTATGCATAAGTAAGTTGAGGGTATTCAAGCGGAAAGGGAAACAAAATGTCGTACGCTCCCCCACAGCCTATTTCTGTGAGTATTGCTCTAGCATTCGCCAACTATCACAGCTCTGCATTTGAATTTTTTTTAAACGATGTTTTGGTTTTGAATAACGTTTTATCATAATTTTGAGGCGCTGAAAGCGAATATACTATCAGTTTCTCGCCATCACGTCACATTTTCATGAAAGTGAGGACAATAATTAATGATTTCACATACATTTTTAGTTATACATCAAATGTTGTCAAACATATCATTTCTTACAAATTGGTTCAGAACTGTCAATAATGACAATACACAATGGAAAATTAACTACTAAGTAATGCATTCAAGTTTCAACTGCCTAAGGAAGAAATTTTATGCGTTTAGCCACTTTACAACTTCTCTCTTTTCAAAGACCAACGATAGTCGACCATCATATTAACTGTCCGACCTCTATGGGCAACAGGAATAGACCTAAGGTGATTTTCACTGTAAAGTAAGACACCTTTTAAACTTAACTGCGAGGACTCAATAAAAAGTCTACACTGAGAGGCCTGGTAGTCACACCGAGCCACCCAACCAATTGTGGTGTCATACGGGTGTAATCAAAACACAGACGGCAGTGGGTTGTAAGAACTGTGAGTTTATTTATAAACTAGACCGTACTCATAAATAAAAATTTCACGGCTTACAATTAACTAACTAAACAGATCCCACTATTAGGAGGGATTTAATCGAACGGCTACCACACCGCTCTACATATGAGACCTAATGCATGTCTCACTCGTCACGACAATGAATTGCCGGTCCCTTGCCCACGTACGCCACTCGCACCAACTTACGCACAACTGCACGCCGACGCTGCTAACAAACAGGAAGACGGAGGCATTGCTCTCGTGCCGTTATACATGCTCTTCGCCGCCCCCATTGCCTCCGCCCTACTTCGCCGTATCCGCACTAGGCAGAAATTCCCAATGCGTCATCTTCTGCGCCCTTTGTTTAACATCCTGCCATCGGCCGCAGGTAGTCACCGTTTCAGCGCGACGACGCTACACAATACTGGTATATCACAGCAGTACACCATCGACTCATGTTCAGAGAAGAAACATACAATATCCTGTTCGCTTTTTCTGTACCTTGCAAAAGTAGTCCCAGATGGAAGCAAAGTTGTGGATTTAAGTCTTGAACCTAACACTTTTGCAGCTCCTTTGAATAAGTTCAGTTCACGGATCAAGTCATTAAGAGGTGACTTAAGAGGTATAATAACTCTGGTGAATGGTACTAACACTGAGCTGTAAGTCATCATTATCTGAATGTGGTGTAGCATCTTTTTCACTATCTGAATAAGTGCTTGTTGAATGATGTGATACTGGTGGGGAGGGTATGGATAGAGTAAGGTCAAGAGGCACAGATCTCATTGAAGATCGTAGATTGGGATACTTTTCTTATTCCTTGCGCAATAACAATAAAGTTTAACTCGACAAAAATAGAAGTCATCAATGTGATCCAACGGTTCCTTCCAGCCCATGGATATGGCAAAGGGCATGCTCTTTTTTCTTGCCATTCACCCATGAACTTAAACCTTCCATACATGTGCTACACACAATATGCGGGGCGAAAGCTTTATATTGGTCACTAAGCTTGATGCCAAAAATAAGCAAGATACACATCTTAACGAATTCTGTGATATTTCTTTGTTGTTTAAGCACAACATGTGTCCCACAAATATAACATAATACATCAACGCTATTTAAACCACCATGCAATGCCATGATTATTGGACTACTACGATCACAACACTTTTATGATCGACTTCACTACTTCTGCAATCAGAAACAAAACACTATCGTACTGTGACTTCCTTAAACTATCACAATATATTGTCATGTTTATTAAACAAAATATCATATTACAACGAATTTCTGAAACAAATTCAAGTATATGAAGAGACTGAATCAAAACACCATATTATTGTGAAATCCTTAAACATATTTATAAAAAATACAATTACTAGAAAACCTGACGTGATAGAAAGAAACGGCTCGCAATTTTGAATTCTACAGAAAAATTCCATTTAGAAACCGTTATTCATTGTTAGACATAGAAATCCATGCTGAGCTGTGTATTGATTAATCGAAGAAACCATGGAAAGCTGTAGATCAGTGCACAAGGTTCAGAACACAGCTTACACATGTTTAATAAAGTAGACCATTTCTGACACTTGTTTTAGGCATTTTGGCTACGTATCCAAACCTCACATGGATTATTTTCTGGCAATTAGTGTATTTTCTTGAATCATGCTGAAATTTAAGGCACATGAAAATGTCGGTCTATGTGCTCATTCTAAATTATTTTTCCGTAAACATATCTCGAGTGCCTCAATTACCCAACAATTTATTCTTTAAAAGGTAAGTTTCAAAACCATTATATTGGCTATTTCTCACCAGAATATTTTAAGACACGTTGTCAAATATCTAATCAAGGCTATTTACGGCGGGTTTTGGTAATACACAATTGTTACTGAAAGCTTTACATGGTGGATAATATATCCAGTTACATTGCCTTTCGTGTAAATGAGCATCACAACTTTTTTAGTGTGCAGAGGTCATGAGTTGGAAGAAAAAGGGGACATCGTTACCCAATCGGGAGCTCCAATACCAAAAATGTAAGTCCTAACGAAGCTCCCGATTGGAC
This sequence comes from Acheta domesticus, assembly GCA_031308135.1. Lineage (NCBI taxonomy): Eukaryota > Metazoa > Arthropoda > Insecta > Orthoptera > Gryllidae > Acheta > Acheta domesticus. Next base: position 194,510,580 of record JAHLJT010000631.1, on the reverse strand, counting down.
GATAGTGTTCGTCTATCCTTCCAGCTCGTGACCTTGAAGTGCAGCTATGTTTAAATCGAAGTATGTATTTGAGTTCAACCCCCCCACAACTACTCCGAGGACCTTGACAGGAACCTCGTGGCTCATCAACACAAATGAACAGACGTTGCGGAAGCTCTGAATGGGAAACACATTGCTCTGCACGCCTCACCCAGAGGAGGAGGAGGGGCGAGGGTGGGGAGGGATGAATTGAGGGGAGGGGCAGGGGCGACGCAGGCGGTCGGTCTTTGCCAGAGGATTATCCGCAGCTGCAATTGCGTACGGGAGGGGGAGGCACGTGCACCGTATGCCACATGCGCAGAGGCATTACGGAGCAGATAAGGGATATGAAAAGTTAATGTTAATTTGTAGATTTTTTTCAGGTTTACTAACTTCCTTAACTATAACTAATATTAATAATTTACCCGTAAAAATAATAAAATATTGTAGCATTAAATGAGAGGTGCGCGTATATATTAAACGACTTGAACGATTGACAAGTTCGACAAGGTGGAGCAGGAAAACATTTTTAAGTTAACAGTGCAACTAATTGGAACGCGCGAGATAATTTAAGTTTTCCTCCTTTTTTAAAATTTTATTTTTTCTAGCTCGGCATTTCTGCGTTTCAAGGCTGTTGATATAGGATTTCTATTACATTATTGGATGAACCATCTTCGGGTCTATGGTGTGTGACGAGAGAGAAAGAGAGGAAGAGAGAGAGAGAATAAGGAACATGCATAGAAATGAGAGATTTATTGAAAAATACATAAGAAATGGAAGAAAAATTAGAAGAAAGGTGAAAAACGTATGTACTCAAATGTCAGATTAGGAATGAACAGAATACTTTCCTTGAAATAGATAAGTAAAGAATGATAGAAACTATAATGAGAAAAACAACACTGCAGGGCAGGCAAGAAAGGAACTCGAAGTATTGGATTGCCTGCAAATAGCAGGAAACGTGAAGGTACCTAGCAGCTGGATCGATGGAAGAAACGGAAACTCCATTCCCATCGGTCCCGTCGTGTATGCATCGCGTGCGCAGGAACCTCGTACTCGCAGGTGCATGCAGCGCACAGACTGCGGACGCTGCACCGGGGCACGCGGCGCCGCCGCTGATAACAGTGGGGGAGGGCGGGGGCGGGGCCAGCGGGGCGCGCGCGGGCGATCGCGCTGCCATAAATGATGGAGGCGGTGCGAGCCCAGCGCTGATTCGCCCTGCTGCGCCGTTGGTGGTGCCGCCGCCGCCACCATTGCCACCATTACCACCAACGCCACCGCCAACGCGACCGCCGCCGCCGCCACCGCCAACGCCACCGCCGCCGCCATCGCCACCGCCGCTACCACCGCCACCGCCACCGCTGTCTCTACCATCACCGCTGCCATCGCCGTTATTGCCACTCTCGCCACACCCGTCACTGCCGCCACCAGCACCTCTACCACCTCTGCCAGCGCTGCTCTTGCGACCACCGCCACCACCTCCACCTCCCCCACGCCGCCGCCGGCCCTGCTTCTGCTACTGCATCCGCCCCCGCAGCCATCACTACCGCTGCCGCCACCCCCGCCGAAACCGGCCCCGTCCCCACACTCACCAATACCCCTACCACCGCGGCCGCCGCCGCTGAGCCCGCGCCCGCAATCGTGAAAGATTTAGGGCCGGAGCTAACTGTTTAGCGACAGTGTATACGCGTCATATGTTACCGGCGGAAACTGACGGGCGCGGACGTCCGCTCTCCCACCCCTCCCTTCGCAACACCACGCCCCCGCTCGCGCCACGGACTGAACGCCCGTTGCGACTGCCAGGGAACAACGGAGTCCAACGGGAGGTGCAGAAGTAAAGATTTAGCAGGGCGAAAGCCAATTATGTGGGTGTACGACAAGGGCATGCGGGAAGTGTTCAAACATAAGTCATAATAATGAGAAAACAATACGTATTGAATTATCTAGTAGATGATACGTTGACGAAAATGAAAAAAGGAATGTGAGACAAGAAAGAAAAAATATCGGAGGATAAAATAAAGGACTGATGAAGGGCTAAAGACAATTGATTTTGCGTTCAGAACAGCGTGAAAAGTGTTATACGATATACGCGATATTAATAACGCAAAAATCACAAGTTTAAACATAAAACAACTGAAGAAAACTTTATGTTTGATAGGGAGAAATTATATTTAATGAGGGCAGGAATACGAAAAGTTACTGGTATTTTATTATTAATCACAATGTTAATAATTTAAACAAAGGTTATGCCGTAGTACGATGACCGTAATGATTCAATGTGTTTGTGAGGCTCAACAGTTCAGTACAAGGTAGAATACAAATTGCTCTTGTTTTGACCATTAGTTTTCATTTCAAATGGATGCCTTCTTTTTTCATTTGTGCAGAAATATCGGTAGACTTTCAAATAATGAAAACACAACAAAGAAATACTATGTTGATATCCTAGCCCCTGTGACCGCAGTCGAATGATGATGAGACATAACACAAAGAAAAACAAAGTATTAAAACAGACTACTGAAACCTCTTTCATCAAACACAAAGCAACTCACTCAGTTGCAGGAAATGTAGTTCATATTGGAAACGTAGTACGTCAAAATTAATGCATCAAACCGACGTAGAGATACATGAAAATGGAGAAGTTGGGAAGGGGACGTTGGGATGTAAAGGTCACAGGTTATAACGTAGATTGTATCGCAAACTGTGAAAACCAAATTAAACTGAATGCATTAGCCACTGACATTCCCTAAATAAACGTTCACTCTTTGATGTTCCAAAGAGAAGAATTAAACAAATTGGAATAAAAAATTCGCAATTCTAATATTGAAAACGATATTCTTCCACATGTCACATTTGCGTGCATGGTATTACATTACGTAGAGTAATATGTAATCTTTATTTTTTGCTTCACGTCGAATTAATGTAAAAATGTTCTTTCCTAGTGGAATGATTGATTATTGCATCTGTTAATCAACTTATTTATTAATTTAAAGAGATATTGTAATAAAATGAACTTAATGAATTTACTAAATTTTTTAAAAAGTGTAATACATCTATGATACTATTCATTTAATTTTCTTTCTAACTTATTTGTCACTAATTCAAGATTCATATTATTTTGAATTCAAAATTAATGTCAATTTACAATCTAGCATTTTATTTATTATTTTGATTTACCACTTTTACTCATACTCAATGTTTGTACATATATTTGTAACGGATCTGAAGATGATAAACAAATTCCTAAGAAGGTGCAGATCAAATAAATAAACATGATTTTTCAAACAAATGAAGAGTGGAAGCGGTATGGTACTCCGTGGGGGTAGTGAGACCCCTAGCAAGTTCTCTTCCACATTCTGGCGATAGTTAAATAAAAATTATCTACTTGGCTCTCCGGGAGAAGCCGCGTCCCAGGCACAGGTGCCTAGGCCTCAGGCCGTGGAAGCCTACACTCTCAAGTAAATAATTGTCTGTCCCTTGGGAACATATATTGTTAGTGAAAAACACGTGTTAGTACATATTGTTTTGTGGTGTCATATTTATTTTTTTTCTCTTACTATTTTTCTGAACATTAATATTTTTTAACCGTAGATTATAAAGAAGACCTGTACCAAGTGTTGTTACGAAGGCGTAGTCTAACAGACTACTTTGGGTAAAATAAAGAAAAAGTCATTTTTACAATGAAACACTAAATTTAATGGATTGAACATGTATGATATAAAGTTACAAAATTGATTTTAAAGGTTTTTTGTAGATACACGTACATAACGTGACTTTCAGAGTACACACTTGCTTGGTGCTGTCCACACATGGCATTTGAGAAACAACCAATAGTACCTCGTCGTGTGGCCTTCGTTATGATCGCCGTCGTTCTGTTATGATTGCTAAATGTTCAGGACGAAACTTAAATGCTACCAGAGAAGGTATTCATTATTCATTTTCGTATTCATTATTCACAATATTAGGCAATATGCCCCAAAAAAACTGACGTAATTACAAAGGCGTAGTCTACTGGACGACGCGTGTTGTCGTACACCGGAAATAGGCATGCGCACAAGGTTACGTGTATTTCACTGGCACACAAGAAGGTACCTAGAGTTTCAGAAACAGGGAGCGAGGGTAAGGGGATGAAGGAAGCTATGTTTCTAATTATTTATTTTGTACATTTTTGGGATTGTCGTTTTCAGTGCGACTAAATTAACATGAATAATTGAGGAAAATTGTACTATTTCCAAAAATGGGCAATTTCGAACTCACGAAATCATCTTAAAATATTTTTTTGTTTCTTTTTTGCACTAGTTACATCGTCTGACAGACGAGACCTTTATAATCTAGAGTTAAAGACATTATCATGACGATGCGATGATAGAGATGCTGGTAGTGACTTGGCGGTGGTCGAGGTGGTGCTCGTAATGTGGTGCTGGTGGCGAGGTTCGTGCCGGAATTCGAGATAAGAGTTGATGTAGTTAGTGGTCATGCCAATGGTCAAGACGAGGATCGAAGTGGTGGTCCTGGCGTAGTGGTCGAGTTGGTTGGCGACGATTGCGGTGATAGTCGAGGTGGTGGTCAGCATGACACGGTCCAGGTTGTGGCCGAAGTGGTAGTCGTAATGGTGGCGTTGGTGAGATTCTAGATGGTGATCGTGGTGAATATACCTCTATTACGCTCTATTGAAAATAATCGCATCAATTACTTGAGACGTACTTCAACGGTAAACCAAAATATGTTCATAGGTGCCAAGAATGCATTCGAGTCGAAGGACACCGCTTTCAACTCCTTCTTTAAGGTAAGATAAGCGCTGCGATAGTTCCCATGTGTCAGCAAGGGAGTTGAGTCAACACTTCGCGAGGTAAGCAGGCCCCCGTCTCCTCGATGACACGGCCCGAATCGTCAGTGAAGGATAAAATGAATATGCCGTTAGTTGTAGGTGTGTGAAGCCACAGCGATCGCCGTACCCGCAAATAGTGTGGAGCAGGTGCGACAGCTCATGGATCAAACTCAAAGGCAGTCGGCGTGTGGACGAATTAGAACCGCACCACTTGCTAGCTTTGTCACAACCCTCGCTTCATATGTCGGCGATGGAGTAATTAATGAATTGAGAAACTACGTTGTAGTCGCGTTGTAAGCGAATAATGTGGATTTAAATGCATCTAATTCTTTATTTTGTACACTGTTGGGATTGTCATTTTCAGTGCGACAAAATTAACACGAGTAAACGAGGAAAATCATATTATTTCCAAAAATGGGCGATTTCGAACACATGAAATCATCTTAAAAGATTTTACTTTTTCTTTTATTATCTGAGTAAACATCAGATGAACTTGATATCATTTTCGGTACAATTTATGAAGTATTAATCCACACAAAGTCAAGGAAACTCCCATTTAAAATAAGATTTTTATCACAATTTTTATTTCCTCGCCTTAGTGCGACAGAAAAAATGCGACAGAAATTGAAATCACGCGCTGAAAACAAGCAATTTTCGACAGAAAAAAATCTTATTGCCGATTGTGGTAGCGGAAAAGTAGGTACGACCTTCTTTCTCTACGTTGTTAATTAGTTCTAACGCTTTGGGTAGTCAGAAACCATGTTTTCTGGGATCTTGATATCAAAAATAATAGTGACGGCAAAATGACAGTCCGCGTATGTGTGGTAAACGCTGTAGCCTAAACCCTTCAGTCGATTTTTACCAAAATTGATATTACCAATCAATTTAAACGAACTCTAGACTGCAAGTTTCAAATGGATATTTTGATTATTGACATTATTTGAAATGAAGTTGCAACATTTTTAAAAGTTTCTCAAGAATGGCTCTATTAAAATTTGACTTTGGATAGCGTAGAAAACGCTTAGAAAAATGACGTGGGTCACATCTTAGAATTTTCGAAAACTGAAAAATTTCAAATTGTTTCACGTGATCCTGTAATATTGGAGATAGAGATTTTTGTTAATGAGATCTTTTCTTAAAAGGCAGATATTAAAGTAAGTTCAAGTAGAATTTTTCAGAAATATGAGTAATGTTTTAGTAATTTTACGTGAAATATAAGCAATTTTTAACAATTATTATCTCAAAAACGGTTCAAATTCTTTCTTCAAATCTTCTCTCGTATGTAGCAAAGGACTTTAAAAATTATGTTATCACGTTTGGCACTGTCAGTTTTTTTTGAAAATTGCAAACTATTAACACCTTAAAACTACAATACTAAAAACAAATTTTTGTCTTGAAATGTGTTATAGAAAATCAGATATTTGAAAAGGACATTTACACTTTTTTTTTTACATCAAGCTACGATGAACCTTGATGATTCTAAGATATAATATTCATGCAATGAGGGGGTTTCTAGCTTAGATGCACCAAGCAACGACACACGACAGAGCATACAACGCATAGCAAGCGTTGTCTGTTGGTGCGACTGTCCGCTCTTGCGCATTTTCCGAACGGCAGACGTGACATAAAGTGGGGCTATCCCGCCGGCCGTCGCTGGGGAGGCGATGTGTGGGTAAATCGACTTGACGGGCTGCATCAGGCTATTTATGAGCGCAACGCGTCGTGCGTCCAAACACAACTACGCGCCGGCGGCGGTTGCCACCCCCCGCCCTGGGCACGGGCCACTGGGCGGGGTGGGGCGCAGGGGGGCAATTGGCGCAGGGCGTGGAGCGATGCGGTTGGACCGGTTGGGTAAAGGGGTAGGGCGTGAATGGGAGCGCAAAGAGAAGGCAAGGAGCGGAAAAATCTGGAAAGCGTACAGGGGTCGGAAACGAAAAGATACAGGTAATCGGTAGAGATAGGGTGTTGGAAAAAGCGGGGAACGTTGACAAGTCGAGAGCAGGGTCATGTGGAGGAATGGAAGCGGTGAGGGGCTGAGAAAGATTGGGTGGTGAGAGAGGGGGAGTGTGGAGAGGGTCAGAGAGCGTGGAGATAGCGACCTGGAAGAGTCAGCTGACTGGGATAGGTTGAGAAAATAAGTCGGGAGTGGTAAAAATAATGGGAAGTTCAAATCTGCAAAGGGCTGAGAGGGATAGAAACCCAGAAGCGGTGGAAAGCTACATAGGTAGGACGCGAGGTGAGGCAGGGAACGGGGAGGTACGTGTGGGAGAAGCGGGGAGTATGGATAGGCGGAGAAAGCAGAGAGATCCGAATGGGATGAAAACGGAAGGCGGAAGTGGCAGAGAGCTGGAAGAGGAGCGGAGCAAAGGAAGACGGGAACGTAGCAAATTAGGGAAGGGAGAGAGGTAGTGAGGAGATACGCGTGACTGGGCTAGACGAGGATTCGGAAGAGATGGGCAGCGGGTAGCGACGCGGGGCGGACCACGTGATGCAACGCGGGGCGGGGCATGGCGGAGCAGAGGAGCGTGGGACGTGGCAGAGCCTGGAATGGGACGCAGGGGGGATAGGGTGGCGGGTGGCGAGTTGTAATTGCGAACGGGCGCTGTCCAAATGAGATACATCGACTTTATTGTGGAGAGCGCTGCGGGGCCAAATGCATGTGACGTGGAGAATGGAATGTATGCTATGAAAGAATGTCGTTCGCAGTGTCCAGGAACGAAGGTAACAAATTTAGGAAACAGTTTAAAATGTTCGTGGGAGTCAAAATAGCTGCTTAATACGCTCTGAAAAATTGGCTAACCAGACCGTCTTGGACATCCACACATTTTAATATGCGACCGCAATACCGAGTTTACACGTAAATGTAATTTTGACATGGATGTTTTTAAATATTATGAATGTTTATGTAATTTATAAATTACCCAAAAGTATAACAAATACATAATGTAATACTACTGTAATTCATTAACATACCCGTTTTTGTTTTTGTTCTCGAAAGAAGAAGAAGGAAAATAATAATAATAATAATAATAATAATAATAATAATAATAATAATAAGAAGAAGAAGAAGAAGAAGAAGAAGAAGAGGAAGAAGAAGAAACGATGTATTCTAATATTTAGATTGAAAAGATGATAATACTAATTTGGCCTCGTAACCAATATATTCTGTTTCAGGTTTATCGCTAATAACATTTACTCTAGAGACAAATCCAGATGGCAGTGTCGAAAATACATCTTGTGAAACATGTTTAACACAACATCGTAATAGTTTTGTTTTTACTCCACAACATTAACCATTTGAAGTGCGGACACGACATACACATCATATTGCTCATACTAACCTTCTCCATATTGAAGTGATCAGTATATTAATTTGGGAATTATTTCCTATTTGTTTCACACTACTTTTTGCTTTTCCAATTTAATTTTATCTAGTTTGAATATATAGTAATCAGCAAAAACTCAAATCTTTGGCTTCTTTTATTAGTAATATTTCTCACTATTTACAATAAATTTTAAATATTGAATAAACGATCATTTGATAACGAATAAACGATATTCATTTGATTAATATGATAATTATATTGTATGTGTCCATAAATATGTTAATAAAATCGTGCTTACGTCAGCTGAATTTGCTTAAAATCTGTTTGCAAAGGAATTTGATTAAAAAATCCAAAATGTCTCGCGGGAGTCGTGGAGAAGATAAAATCAAAATGACACACCGAAAATATTCATAGAAAACCTTCAAGAAAATCAGTAATAGGTTGATCTGTTGATGGATGCAAGTTGAGGAAGAAAGTTAAACGTTAGTTTTATAAACCAGTAGAATCAATGGTAGTAAGGTAAACTGTACAGTTTTTGGCACTGCAAGGACACCATCTTCTGCTCTCTTGGTCCTGGTACTCACTCTCTGAAGTAAGAGTACTCTTAGAAGTAATTAGCCCCATGTATTCTGATTTAGAACGGTTGTGGCACAATAATAGATTACCACATTATCTCACTTTCGTTTCATTTATCCTCTAAAATGATTCAAATGAACTATTAGGTATAAATGAGTTGAAAGTAAAAGAAATAATAGATTTATTTGACAGTTGCTTTGCAATCTAATTGTATTGTTTGCAATTGCTTCGCTCCTAGGTCGTACACGTCCATATATCTAACACGTACAAAACAAAACTGTTCAGTTATTGTCACATAAATATGCACTGTTTATGTATATGTATACAGTATATTATACAGTGGTTGACATTAATATCATATTGTCCCTGGCACTCCACAGAATATTTCATTGTTACATTGATTACTTCATGTTCATATGGAATGCACTACCAAAATATCGATTATATTTTGTCTGCGTGGATGTTGATCATTGTATTAGCACACCAGCGTTTTCAACAGTGGATATTCTAGTTAATTTAGTTTTTGTATTCGATGATGGGGATGTCTACGTTGCTAACCACACTCACCTTAACCCATGGTAGCGAGGCAGGGACGTCGCCGGTAATCCTGAGCACGTTCACGGGCTGTCGCGCCAAGTACATACATACAAACATTGGAGCCAGTACCGAGCACGATGCGAGCTCAGGTCTCCTGCTTTCGCAGGGTGAAAATACGGACGTAAGATTTGTTATAATTATTGTTATGTTCTTATTGTTATTATACTATATATATATATATATATATATATATATATATATATATATATATATATATATCATTGAATGATTGATCAGTGATTCCGGACGCGTGAACTTCTAAGGTTCCGTAAGTGTAGTGCATATTTTTTCTAGGGGGCTATATTCCACCGCTGGATGGTGAGATCCGGCGCCGACCTTCCCATCGACCAGTGGTATTTCCCAACCAGGTATCTCCCACCAGCGGGGAACCGCCTCAGACGGGACAAGCTCAAAGCTCCCGACCGGTCTCCCTGCATGCGTGGTAATGTAGTTCATGAAGTGCAATTATTTGTAAGTAAGGTGTAAGGATAGGACAAGGAAGTGAAAGGAAAAATCACACTAGGACCGTTTTAGGGAACTGCTCTAGTATTCGCGTGGTGTTTATAGGAGAAAGTACTGAAAGTACTGAAAGAGCAGCTGGACGTTAGAATTATCCACCAGAGAGCGACTGAATTCGACCTAGCTATCCAAGTAGTGTAGAAAATTCTGCCACATTTGAAACTCGAACCTGGAACCTCCCAGTCACGTGCACTGCAGTGCCATCAGTAGATGCCCTGATAGTTATCAATTGCTCTTCTATATCGGTATTGCAAGGATTGACGTACAGAATATGTATGTTTATGTATGTTCGCTCCAAGGGAAACCTTTCTTCTGCTCGTACATGGATGACTAGGATCAGGCTCTAGCGATACATGCACTGACCATCTCGGACGAAATACTGGGAATTTTTATTGGTTTAATAGGTTTTTTGAGGGCCAATCGTACCTTGTTTACATCTTCTGTAGTGTTTATATATCTGGTGAGCGCAATTACCACAATTTTTTATGGTTTTTAATTGTACACCATTCTACAACACTACAAGCTCCTGAATTAACTGGTTTGATGGTTCTCATTTTCAGACATTTTATGAAATTAATATTGTTTGGTATTTTTTACATCTTCCAGAAATAAACTAATATTTGGTTAATATTTTCTGAGGGTTTTAAATGTGTTATTCCTAGACTGCTAGTTTCCAAATGATTTGAAGTTACCTCAAAGTGAAAATCGAGTAGATGTGTGGTTCTAGTAATGTCAAAATTCACAGATACCATTATTTTTCGCAATTAAGACCACAGTTTACTCTTTTGTTTGTCAGGTGGATGCAATTGCCCTTCAAAATTATCTCTCACTATCAGAAAATATGAAAGACGGTCACGTTCAAAATTGAGAAAATATTTTGCTTGGACGAAATGATTATGTTCCTTTGATTGTATCGTATTCGATAAACATTTTCTAATGTTTTGTAAACAAGTTCAAGTTCAGTAATGATCTATGTAGATATATTTTCCCCCCAATATTAATCCTCCACGATTTGATACGTGATATTCTGAAAATCTTAAAATAAAAGAATGATATCATGTAATGGCCCCGCCAATTACTACGACAAAGATTGGCACTAATTACGTGCGTTTGGCATTATATGCCAAAAATTTAAATATTTGATATCATGCCTTTGAAAAAAGACTGTGGTTGATAAATTAGAATCTATCCCGCTTAAACAAAGTATAAGGTAAGAACCAAATTTACGCATGATGGCAGAGATTGCCAAATACTGAAAATATTTGATTTTGAAACAATTGTGAGAACCACACCTGTACGAAGCAGTTAGTTATGAAGCTATTATTGTGAGCATCACACCTTCACGAGGCAGTTGGTTATGAAGCTTATTGTGAGTGATAAAATGCCTAATTTATTACAGAAACTTCCAAAGTAATTTTAACACAATTGCTGAAGGAATATCACAAAAGACGCAAGTAGTTAAGTATGTAGCTTAAGTTTTACCTTAAAAAGCAGCTTGATCAGCAGAACACGGTTGTAGCACAAGGTATCAGTTGGTATGGCATCAACGAAGCGCCCCAAGTGTGAAACTCTGGAACTACAAAAACAAGTACAAACAGGGATTCGACACATGGCTCAAAGATGTTTCTCGTTTTTAATAGTTTTTTATGAATCATCAGAATGTGCTATGTATGCGTGATTACCATTCACTAAATAGTCTACCCTACGCATATTCCTTAATACTTCTTGCTCTTTGTAATATTAAAACAACTACTACATAAATTATTTTAATTTTCCTATTACCTAATTAACGGTCAATTAGAGACACAAACGAAATAATATTTTACAACAAAGCCTGTGATTTCACAGTAATCAATCGTATACGGCTACACCAGAAAAGCCAGGAATATGAAAGCGGTGTTTTTGTATTGAGAATCTCTTTGGAATACAGTGACAAATTTCATTGACTATTTGCTTGACTGTCAGTCAGAACGAGTACTAGAAAAGCTTCATTAATCGGTACTGAGTAATAAATCAATGCATATGTCACACGCTTTCACAGCGATAAAAAGACATACAATAGTCTTGATATCTCTTCTCTATTAACTTTTAGATTGCATTTAAAATATGCATTGCTGTCAAATGAATGTAATTTTATTGGATTCAAAGTGGGTTACATAAAACGTCGCACAATTGAAGTCTAGAATACCAACGTGATGAATTACGAGTATGACCAGTTTGGAAGAGTTAAGGTTAAATTGGGAATCTCTTATAATTATATATTGTGTAAGATATCTATATGTACGAGTGCATTAGATACACGTATATCTAATGCATTATTTAAGATAAATTCTCAGATACATTACATGCATAATAAAAGTAGAGAAATCAGGAAAGGTTTGCTAATATTTCACAGAATTTTCAGAAAAGAATTTAGTTTTGCTGAATGTAAAATTTACTGAAACAGGACATTTTCCAATTTATTATTTTAAAATTAAAGAAAATAATCATGTGTTATACCTCGCAAGGTCACAGTTACTGATTACCTTTTTTTAAAATCCAGAAAATGATCGAAAATCTTACTTAAAACCTTTTTATTATTATTATGCAATCTTAACAATTAAATGTGTTCAAAGAATTGGTCACCCCTACCGGGATATTCTTGTTTGTGCCTAGTTGCTCTAACCACTAGGCTATTGAGACGACCAATTCCTTGAACAGTTTCGCAGACCCGATGCATTGTCCAATATGATATTATAAATGTCACCGCTCTGTCAAAATTATTTAATAATATTGCTATCGGAAAAATATTCCGAAACAGAATAGAAATCCAAGTAGTGAACATGTTACTGAGTGACAAATGTACTTCAATAACTTGCAATTCTTTGAACAAATTTAAGTATTAAAATACATTTGTTACTCAGTAACGTGGTTACAACCCGGATTTCTTTACGGTTACGGAACATATTTCCGAGCATAATTGCGTCCAAAAACGGTGAAAGGGTCGTAACAATTATATATTTTGGAATCACAATTCATGCATTTTTGCCACAAATATTATAATAATAATAATAAAAATTCCTTTATTAATGGCGAGGCTCAGGCCATAGGGCCTGCTCTTCCGCCTAACCACTCAATCTACATTAATACAGAGAAATAATATTTTAAGAGGGGGAGGGCCAGCTGTACATTTACATCTGGGAGAGCAAAACTAGGGACCACCCCGGCTTACGCCTTAAGCGATTGAGTAAACCCAGAAAACCTCAATCAGGATGGCGGCTAAAGGCCGAACATTTTAAGAACAAAGAGAGAAGTGAAAGAGAGTGGAAATGCAGATGGAAATGAAGAAGAAAGGTCGAAAGAGAAAGAAGAAAGGAGAGAGACTAAAAGGGGGGACAACTGTACATTTATGATTGGGAGTGCAATACAAGGGACCATCCCGCCGTACGCCTTAAGCGATTGAGTAAACCCAGAAAAATCTCAATCAGGATGGTGGCTTAGGGCCGAACATTAATAGAGCAGAATATATACACAGCAGAGAAAGAGAAGAGAAAGATGTTCGGAGGGGGGCGAGTCATAATGAAAAAATGGGGAAGTTTGTGAGCAAAGGGAAGGGAGAAGAAGCGAAGAAAAGGAGGAAGAAAAAGTAGGCGGAAGACGTGAAGTTATTCCAGAGACGTTACATCAAGGTACATTCGGTTTACATGAGCACTTTACATAAGTATAAAATCATTTTTAACACCAGAGGAGTACAATACATTATAGGCTAATAGTAACAATAATTTAAAATACAATATTGACAGTATTCAGGAACAATATAAAAGTATAGTAGGATCTTAACATCAAATTGTATTTATACCAATATGTTGCAGTAAAGATTATGATGATAATACAAAAATAGCTACGAGTATAAGTACGTTTATCTGGAATGTTCGGGGACGTACTCCATTGCGGGATAGAAGGCGGGAGCGCGTCGAACCGCATGGAAGAGAGCAACGCTCGGCAGAGGGCTTGTTTGGCCCCACGGTTCCTGCGGGGGTTGTTTCCGCTCTCGAAAATTGCCGATCGCTTGGTCGGGAAAGAGAAGAGCTCTGCGCTGGCCGGAGGCGCGCTAGGGTTGGATTCGGACTCGTTTCGCGGACTCGTTCCCGCAATCGTTCGCCGCAAACGAAGACTGGGAGTAGTTCCCGCCACCTATTGTATCCCTTCTGCCGCTGCTGCTGGTACACCTTTTGTTGTTGCCACCGTTTGGAGATAGAAATAAAGAAGGTATTGTCATCGGGAGTTGTTTTCACGAGGTGTCTCGGAATGTGAATACGTCCGATTTAGGAATATGCTGGTTCTTGCATTTTATCATCTAATATTAATTAGAATATTGTCACATTATAAATAATAGACGTGTTTCAAGAAACACAAAATGATATTTGCTGTGTGGTTGTTCAGTAAAATAAGGTGGAATATTGTGATAAATAATATCACGTCAATGGTTCAAAGTTCAAGAACTCGTAGTTTAAGTATTCGTTTATACATCCGCTTGTACAGATTTTCCACTTTTTATTACAGATGCGCTCAAATATCGTGGTATTTCATCTTTAAATAATTTTATTTATAAAATATTAAGATGTTTTCTTTGGTTTATTGCATTGTCCATGTACGATTCCTTTTTATCTGTTTTGGTTTGAATAATGAAACAAATATAACAAAATTAGAAAATTTAAATACCAACATTGTCAATTTACATTTTTTAAAAATACTATCGCTTGATTTTAAGTTACTTATAGAATGAATGATATCAAGAAAAATAACTTTTTGAACACTTTTCTGCACCGCTTGAGGTGAAAATGGTTCACACTCGAACTCAGTTAAATTCATCGAGTGTAGCAAGTTGAAGCACCGATTGCTAGATCGCATTCTGAACTATCATCTCCAACACTTTTATATTTTTTGGGACTACATCTGTTGAAAGAACCCGTATTTTCTCGCTTCTGCTCCATTTCAAACGAAGAGAGCTTCAGCCAACTGTACTGACTTTCGTCGTATCTCCAGCACATGGCGATTGTGCCCTAAAATTCCGATCTCTCCCATCTGCTCCGCTGCTTCAAATATCACGTTCGGTTCACAATAGCGCTTCTTTGTAGCAAATAAGATTTCTATATTATACTCCCGGACCCGTCTGCATCTCGTGTAGAGAATATTGACGAAAGTACGGAACAGAATAGACCGTGCGCATTTTCAACCACCAAAAACCTTTATCAGTACGTTTGTGAAAACAGACACCGTTCAAAATAAACTACAATATGTTTCAAAATATCTTGATACTAGTGAAATTCGGTTCAGGTTTTTCAACAAGTTGTTAACATCAACCCAAATAATAATCCATTTTTTCGATGAAATTTTTGCTAGATATTTTATCATTATAAATAATTGAGTAATTAGTATGATTATTTTGCGAATAAATATATTATCTGAAAATAAATATGTTAGAACAACAGATATGCCAAAAAAGATATTTTGCGATTAAGATATCAATGTTGAAACCACCCTGCCACCTGGAGTGATTTGATGGAACATAGTAAATGTATTATTGAGTGATTTGTTTTTTATTTTTAAATGTTCATAAAATATTAGCTGGAATTAAAAAAAACCTACTGAAAGAAAATTACACTAATTAAACAACTACTATTAAAATTTTGTAATTTATGCTTTCTTTAACTTTAGAACTTTGTGTTACAATGCTTATACCTACTTGCCATTATATTGTTTTTGAATTATCTCACAATATTCTCGATTAATTTATTTTGCAAGAAAAACCCACAAAAATGGAATCTACAAATCTTTTCTGGTGGTTACTGGCTCACAAGTGACAAAATAGCAAACAAAGAGTCAAAATGACATTTTTATATTCTGAATTTTATAATTAAAAAATATCCTTTAAATAATTTCTATATATTTTTAAGAATTAAATTATCTGTCTTAAGATTATAAATATTCTTAAGGGAAATGCTTCATTTCAAAAAATTACAAAATATAAAGTTTAATTACCGAATATTAATCAGTGGATATTTACAAACTAAAAAATAAAATTAAAAAAAATATATCATGCCAAATCCTTTCTTCACAATCCTGTTTATCATTAATTTTCCAGCTGAACAAAATATTTGGCATTAAGACAAGTGTGTTCCATGAACTTGAAACCACTAGAAATCGTGCCAAACGAAAGCGGTTCCCGTATGTCAAAAAACACGAAATTCGTCATCTCTAGTCGGATCTGTAAGAGGACGGACAGTTCACTGACCATCAAACATTTCCTTTGCAGCATTGACGTCATCATCGCTTTGCCTGAATCATGCTTCAGAGGTAGAGAACAGAGACGAAAAAAGATTTAAAGATTCATGAATACAAAATATGTATTGCATTCCAGTTTGAAAGGGAAAAGTTTTAAGAACTTCGAAAAAGAAATTTACCACGTAACTCCGTTGTAACTCCGTTAACAAACTAATAAATGAAAAAAGTACCAAATACAAATGATAAAAATAAATATATTACAAAAATATATTTGCTAAAATAATTTTAGAGGGAAAATAACTGTCATTGAGGAGAGAGAAAGGTTTTACAGATATCCAAACCTAAGACTTGAAAGTTGAATACGGAAAGCAAAACCAAAAATACGACAAAAAGTTACGAAAAGAAAGAATGTCGCTCTCTGGAAGCAACTGTGAACACCAAAAGGCTGCACGAAGACAGGAAAATTTAGTTTGCACATTTGCCGCCTCTATAGAGCCTTTACACCGCCTTTCCTCGGCGCTCGCATCGCCTCCGGCAGCCGCCAGTGTCTTTCTAAAATGCATTTGCACCCGTGCAGAACGCCTTTAAAAACGTGAGGACCCTCTGCCCGCGACGAAGGCCCTGGAGTGGGGGGAGAGAGAGAAAGAGCGGCCGGGTAGGGGGCAATGGGAGGGGAAGAGCGGCCGGGGGCGCGTAAGTGGTAAATTGTTCGGAAACAGGACCTCGAAATCAATTCTTAGGCCCGGCGCGCTCGAAAGTCGAGTTGGTTTGGAAACGAATTCTTCGAGATGCGGCAATTCTTCGATTCTGCAGGCGTCGCCTAGGGGGTGGTTGGCGGGAAGAGGGGGAGAAAGGGGGGGTATGTGGGGGGAGAGGAAGGGTTGATGAGAGGCGTTTGCACAGTGTGCGTTCTGACGGTGGAAAAAGGAGAACCGAAATGAACCGAGAAACGCGACCAATCGGCATCAAACACTGCGCTTGTAGCTTGGAGCGGCTGCAAAGCTTCGGTGGTCACTTTTGGTTGTAGGAGAAGCAAAGTCGGCAAAGTGGCTTTGTTAATTTTAACTAAGAGGTAAGTCAAAAAAAAGAGTTAAAGCAGAATAATAAATAATGCTAAATCCATTCTACAGACTAAATCCATTCTTCAATATCACATTAAATTGTGTAGGTGATGCAGGTCTATATTTTTTAAATAATGTCATATACAAGAAACTATATTTACAATTGTACAGGTCAGGTTATAAACAAATCAAAGGATAAGAGTTTATTTGGAATGAGATAATAATATGTGCCATCTGGAGAATTCAGTTACTTAAACGTCTTAAAAGTTCAATATATACAATACACAATCCCAAATAAATGATTGCTGAGTCACAAAATACTGTTATATTGAAACAAGACCACATAATGTAATCAAACCGGTAACTACAATTTCCAGTAGTTATGTCGAATATGTTTTCAATTTGCGCTTTCACTTTAAGTGCTAAGGCAAAATTACATAAATGTGTTATTTGCATAGATTTATTATTTGAAATCTACGCAAATATCCAATTGAATTTTACTGGGACAAAATTAAACGGGAAAACAATGCTTGGTAGTCAAAATTGATTAACTTTACTACCGCGGGTTAAAATAATTTTGGACGAGAAATGTCTCATGAAAATTACTCAAAATGTACTTTCTTAAGAAATCATTACCAATAACACCATAAAACGTGGATACTTTTACTAAAACAAAATTGTCATGTTTTGAATTATAAAATACATTCAAATTTATATTCATTTGATGTTTAACTCTACGATTTGTCATTAAAATGTTTATCGTTCTGATAAATTGTGGTCCAGTAGAAGTCGTACTTCAAACATTTCGTCTGCAACTCTGGCAAACATCATTTAGGTATTGTAGCAGTGGTTGGACAAAGTCATTTTTATTACAAATTGTATTACAATAATAATATAAAACACACTGTTTTTCATCTATTAAGTGCTCATTTCAAATGTTAATGATCTAGTGACATGAGGTAGACCTACAAGCCTTATGTTAAAAGTTCACGAGTGTTCGAATATATCTCTTCAATTCTAGTTTATGTGCTCCATGTCGATACTTGTTTCACACAATTAAATTTCATACGATCGTACTCGCTTAAATGTACATCGAATGAAATGACGAATGAGTTTCCACTTTCGAAATTAACCGGAAGAATGTGATTATTGGAAAATTGCAACCACTGAACAAAGCACACGGAACCTTCATTAATTATTCTGTAGCATCAAAATAATCAGCACTTTTTGTGCCTCTTCGTGCTATATCATCTAAAATTGCATTTTATCGCATATTATCATTTTTAGATTTTATCTTTTCATAAAAATATTAAGATTAATTTTAATTCCGGAAGGCATAGCTCACACGTTTTTTTGTAACTGTAATCTCACTCATTTCTCGGACTCTTTCACAGGTCCTGCATTAGATCCACTATACCTGAAAGCAGCGCAAAAGTTTACTTATTCATCGAGAAGATTTTTTTTGAAATATTGAATAAGTTTTTTTGCAATACCTAATCTGAATGGACAAACGATATCAATAATAAATTATCGATAATTTTGTATATGTAACAAAAGAGAAAATTAATATCTGATTTCCGATTTTAACAGTACAATTTTGACATTATTCTTACTGTTATTATTAGTATTATTTATTTTATTTATTATGTCAGGTTCATCGAGCTCAGGAGTGGATATGATGAAACTGAGCGCATTCACATCAAGAGCTTAAATTGCACTGTACTATAGAATATGAATATTTGATATGTGTACACTTTAGAATTTATTTCATTATTTTATTTTTATACTAAACATTTTGTGATATGCAAAATGGCGGGTCAAACACTCGACAGTAAACGCCAGAGCCTCGCGGTGCATGGAGCATAAACGTGGCCATGGGATTGTTGATTTTGAGCGGGGGGAGAAAAACAATTGGGACGTCACTTTCGTAGGCGGTGGTGTGAAAGAAGCTCTCTCTTGGTCTAGACTCCGAGGTAAACACATCGTCTGATAAGTATGCGGAAGATAACTTCGAGTTCGTTTGATTGTTACGTTATGCTGTAATACAGCTGCGTAATATTTATAAGAACATTTCCGTGGGACATTAATTAACTGAATCAAGTCGGATGGAACTGTTGACATAAATTATCGACGAAAAAACTTTATTTGGCAAAAATAATCTAGTTCATGGCATTTATCATAAACTTTAATTGAAGAACTCTAATTAAGACGTTAATTGAATATAAACAAGATAGACACAGCAAATTATGTCCGCAGTGCCGTGTCGGAACAAATTAATTTAAAAATAGGATTAGCAACGAATACTTAGCTAGCAGATATTTTATTTGTTTTTCGATTTGTTAAGTTCACGAGTAGGCGCACATCTGTTGCGCAGTGTTAGGAAAAAGTATCTCTAGATGCCAGGGTAGCTGTAGATGATAGTTACATATAGATGTTAGAATGAACGCAGAAGCATCAATTAGATGACATTGGGTCCAGCCCAGCCGAGTGAAGATTGGAAAACGACGTGGAAGCCCAGGTTGGTTTCTTCGGGGCGACATCCAGACGACCAATAAGAGTGCTCAGGGGTATTTTATTTGCTAACGATCGTTCAAATTCAATTTAAAGGTCATGACCCCAAATAATAATGTTATTGTTACATTGATAAATAGGAATTTCGAAACGAAATCAGTCAAATACTTGAATAAATAATGTTCTGTTTTTCAAACTGATTAAAAGTGTTATTACTGTGCAACATAGCAGGTTATTAATGCAACTATTCCAGAATCAAAAGATAAAACCTTCAGATTTCGCGCTTTCCCGTACGGAGAGCGGATCCGGTGGCAATTTTTGCTGATCACAGGTAAGCAAATTGTCATCGAACTGAAGAACCCCAACGACTGAGATATATAAATCTATATTGTAGTGTCCGCCTGTGCGGGCACTTCAGAAGCCCGCCACTACAAAATCGATAAACGCCTCGCCGCCCCAGCAGAACGACCGAGGCGTTGGGAGAAGACGGCCCCCCTCCTCTCCCTGCAGGAGAGGGGCACGGAGCCGCCACCCCTCCCCGGCGAAGGGGTGGCAAGACCGCGCGGGAGCCGGGGAACGACGGCCCCGCACTCCGATACATGCAGCCTTACGTGGAACATCGACCTGCACTTAGTTATTGTACCGGCGCGCACACTTGTAACTCTCTTGACTACGGCTATTTGTGTTGTATAACGACCCTGCAAATATTACATCTCCCGGAAATTTGTGACTCCTGGCTACGTTTTAGGTTATTTCTTTAGAATTGTGGTTATTAATAAATTGTTGTTCCAGACCTCCTAGCATTGTTTCATTTTGTATACAATATAAATAGTTTTTAATAATTAATTAGTAGCCACTGTTTCAATTTACGATCGTATTACGCAATTCCCGATTATTAAATTTTGTGGGAAAGGCGAAATCTGTAGGAACCGACTTTCTGGCAAAATTATTTTACATTTCAATATTTTTTATTTGTTCTTAATAACCTAGAAACCATAGCTTTTCTAGGCATTTTAGAAAAAATGTTTTTCTAGATCATTCCAATCAATTCACTAAGCTTATGAAATTTTGGGTGCCACCTAGTCATCTCTTCTACATAATTTATTATACAATACAATATAAATATTCCAGTAATCGATATTCTTAAGACCTCAAAACACTAAACTAATTGTTTGAGGTATTCTACCAGTATTCAGGTTTTTATTCTATCACGGTCTACCTTTCTGAATCAACCGTAGCGAGGAATAACTCTCTCAGCTTTGCTTCAGACTCGTCGAACCTCTAGCGCCCTCGGGGCATCGCCTCTCTCCCTCGCTCTCCACACGTTTTCTCGTCCAGGGATTCAGCGGCGCGCCGTCTGTCCGCCCCCTTCGCTTCACACACCGTCCTCACCGCTGCACCGAGCGACGATCTCTCCCCGCGCTGTCAGTCCTCGTTCGCCGCCGACCCGCCCTCGTCACCCGCGCAAAAACAAGAGAACGCGGTGCAGTGCAGTGCGGGTTGTGTTACGAGAGGCGGGCGGGCCGGGCCGTCTCGCAAGGAAATAGATCAAGACGGGCCATTGTTGGTTGGGTGACACCGCAGAGTTGAACCCTTGTGAGGCGTACAAGGAGACGAATGTTGCAGAAGAGTGCATCTCTGAGAGCTGTGGAGAAAGGTTTTCTATTCTACAGAAAAATGAAATACTGGATATGATTCATGAACAAATTTAATTACAATTATGCACCCAAACAAATATTTGACTAGATAAGTAATTGGCACTAACTAAAGATGTTTTATATGTATATTCGTTTATCCTTAGATATTTGTGTTTGGTTTAATATATTTTGGGTTATGAAATAATTTCAATTAACATTCAAATATAAAATAAATTAAT
Source organism: Acheta domesticus (assembly GCA_031308135.1). NCBI lineage: Eukaryota > Metazoa > Arthropoda > Insecta > Orthoptera > Gryllidae > Acheta > Acheta domesticus. The sequence goes on along the minus strand of JAHLJT010000631.1, from coordinate 194,489,010 downwards.
TCAAACAAAACTCAGTTAATAACTGGAAAATTAATGAGAATAATTTTAAAATCATAGCAAAAAAGGGATAATCATTTCCAAAAATATTGAGATCAGATCAAAAAGAAATCGTTATTCTACATCAACGTGATTTTTCTGATTTTGTAACCATGTGATTTTTCTCATGAAATAAGTATAATATAGCGTAAGAAGTACTGAAAATAAAGTTAAAATTGTCATAAACAATATTATGCAAACTTTTGTTGGATGATTAAATCTATCTTTCAGAGATGAAGCAGAAATATAGAGGATGAGATATGTATTTTGTGCGACGGGAAAGTTATTCAGCACCGAGCCGAGTCATAACCTCCTATTAAAAACTTTATTTGAATTGATCACCGGGAATAAAATTAAATCACTAGGAAACAAGCAAATGGTTAACATGCATTAGATTGAATAATGGTAGTGGGTTTTATTAGAAGCTGCAACTCGCACTGCCCAATAATTTGTGTTGTTAACATTCTCACCAGAATAGTGTCAAAGATATCTGAGAGGGTTATCTTGTACCACTTCGGAGCAGGAGAGAACGGCTCAACTCAGAGACAGTAGAACTATAGTACTTTCTCCACGTTCGATGCAGCGTGGACCCAGGCGAGTGTGTTGGCATGGTGTGGAATTTGGGCAGCATCGCAAGCAACGACAGATGGTGCAACACTAGAGTGCGGACCTCGTTGATGCAGTCGTTGAGGCGCTTTTGTGGCGTCCGCACTCGAGTGCTGCACTTTTCATCATTGAAATAATGAAAGTTATCTTTTTCAACTTAGATTTATTCAATGAATCAAGCCGTCAAATAAAGTCAATCAAAAAAATCTCAGTTGACAAAGATGACTTTCATTATTTCATTCTCGAATAATGCCAACCACGCCCCATCAGCATGCCTGCTCGTCGTTGCGCCATCGTTGCTGGACTACGTCGCCCGATAGCCACGCCCCGTCGACTGTCTCGTCAAAGTCAACGCTACCTCAGACATGTTCGTACAATAAACATGTCTAACCTAAAATGCTACCTCTGAATTGAGACATTCTCTCTGACTTGAGCCGCCACGAGTTGCCGAAAGATTTCTCTATCTCCTAACAACTCGCAACGTTGGAGTCTAATCCAAAATGTCTCTGAATTGAGTCCTCAGGAGTTGGTGAAGGATTTCCCTACCTTCTTAAGTCGCAACATTGATGTCTAATTGAAAATACTGTCTCTGAATTGAGACTTTCTATCTGAATTGAGCCGCCACGAGTTGATGAAGGATTTTCATGCCTCCTAACAACTCGCAACAATGGAGTCTAAACCAAAATGTCTCTGAATTGAGCCGTCAGGAGTTGATGAAGGATTTCCCTATCTTCTAAAGTCACAACATTGATGTCTAATCCAAAATTCTGTCTCTGAATTGACCCTCTTCTCTGAAATGAGCCGCCACGAGTTGGTGCAGGATTTCCCTATCTCTTAACAACTCGCGACAATTGTGTCACTGCAGAGAGTCTTTCCTGGGGTGCTTGAGAGCCTCCGCGGATGATCGTGGGCCGGACCCGCGGTGGTGGCGAAGCGAGTAAAACCCCGCGGGGAGGGAGAAGGAGAGAGGGAGGGCGGTAGGGCTGAGCCAAAGCCGGCCGATCCTTCTCGATGGACACGTCCGGTATCGGGCCCGCGCCGTAAAAGTGAACAAAGGAGCACGCGCCCGCCCCGAAGCGCTAAGCCGCCATTGTGCGTCCGAGGGGCGATCGCCCACACCGCCCGCGGGCGATGCGGCGCGGCGCCAAGCGATGCCACGCGACGCTCATATGTGGAGAGGGGCTTGAGCATGTTCAGGTTCCATCTGGAGCACTGAAGGCGAATAGCAAGGAGGTAATCGTTGTCTACACCTGATGACCGACGGAGTTGGCTCTCATCTAGCACTTCTGTAGTCTTTGTAGTGACTCAAACCTGGAGGTTCTAGGATTTGAGACACGACGCTGGCGACATTTTTTACTCTATAAATTTGGCTAGGTCGAATTGAGCCGCTGTAAGGGGGAGAATAACTACCGGCCGGTTGCTCTGATTGGTAGTCTTCCGTAGTTTCTTCCAATCAGTATTAGACGAATGCCGAGTCCGTACAATAACAAACGAGCGACGATCATTCCTTTCTTTTCCTTGTCTTATCCCCTCCCTTCACTCACAGAAATGTATACACTTACACGCACTACGTATCAAACATTTTGGGAGACCTGTAGGGAGCTTAAGAGCTTGTCTCGCATGGGGCGATGCCCCACTGGGGGAGATACTTGTATGGGAAATTTCCCACCCCTACGTGTTGGTCGGTGCTGGACCTCGCTACCCAGAGGTAGGAATACATCTACTTCTCGGAATAAAATATTCACAACTCTAACGGCACTAAGCACTGCAGTTGACGTACCCGAAAAAAAATCAGTTTGCATCTTGTGTAACATTTTCTAGTTTTTTCACACTTCAAAATTACTCTTACATCGCCGTGGGGCCATCTTACATTGGACATTACATTGGAGTATAGCGGCGAAGGATCAGACGGCTCAGTTTCACGCGAGACATTGTGCAGTTTGTTTGCACATCAAGGAAGAAGAAAAAAGCGGCTCTAAGCAAGCGACACTAATAGTCCTGCGATACTTCAAACTGAAATAAAAGAATTGTATTTTATTACTATAAACTAGAGACAATGTAAAGTGATTGCATAACCACCTAATGTTTAATCGTTAAACATTTTAAACCAAAGAAACATTACCCCCTTAATTATGCGGTAAAGTATGGCGCGTACACCTACGAGGAAAGTGCAGCGGTTGTAATGCCTTGAAAGCAATATCTTCTTGATAGGTTAGTAGATTATTCACGTTCTTATTTTTGCTTAGGAATTAAATGCATCGCATATGGTTAAAAGGTCATGAAATGATCTACTATGATTGTGTTTGGCAGAATCTTTTTAAAGAGTGAAAATAATACTGCAAGTCAATCATTAAAGAATAATTACAAAAATCCACATAACACGTGCGATTTTGTAACTATAATTGTCGTAAAATTAGTTACCTTATCCCTATACAGTTATTAAATTGTAGATAGTTTGTGGTGGAACTCCTAGATAAATATATCATCTTCTATATTATTTCAGTAGAATAGCTCCCATTTGCGGCTCTCACACGCAACCAATCTTTATAAACGAGGCCTCTGAAGAAAGACAATTTCACGGAGACGTGAGGAATTGCATTTTGACATTAAAAATATGAAGGATTTGTTTAACAAACGCATCTAAATATTCATGTGAAATGCGACCCGCAACGCACGTAATTTTTTTTATCCATATCGTTAAATAGCTCCTAAGCGTTCTAGGGCCTTAAAACTAACTTTCTGAAGTCAAAGACCTCAAAGCATCGTCCCTCACACCGTTATCTACAAAATGAGATATTCTTGACCATTCTATTATATTTATCCTGGTTTGACGAATGATTTTTCCCAACTGTTCAGAGCCTGTAGAATCTGCAACTGTATGTGAAATTACTAATTACTTGATTATTCTATGCGATTAAATTACACGGGTGTACCTCTTTGCTCGAAAATAAAGTTAAATAAAAATATTTTGTAATGACAAGAGTGTTAAATATTGTTGTCAAATACAAGGTGACATAGAACAAGTGACGGAGGATAATAGGATCTTGAAGAAAAATTTATATTGCAGAATTAATATGGAAAAATAAGGACGTGGGTGGGGTGTAGCACGTGAGAGTTCTCGCACGGGTGCGCTAGTTTACATAATTTATAAAAATTCATATTTGCCATCGAAAACCTTCTGCGGTAGACATACGTACAAATACCGTCCTCTATAAAATTGTTTAATTATTGTTATCTATTTTTAAACAAGCATGAATAACCATCCGAAGAGAAAAATTAATTATTTGGAATATTATCTCTTAGGCTTCCGTGGTTGTCATGTATGTACGAAAGGTCACAGTATGGAGCGAGTAGAGGTATCGTGGACTGACCGATGAATTTCTCATACCGAGAAATTGGTACTTTAAACTTTCCATGCCCAGCTCGCTGGATCTCATTCATTAGCCGAGAGTCGGGAGCATCTGGCCTTAACTTCAGGAAACGAGGACTTAATCTATAGCATCTGGCAGATCGTAAAGACGGAGATACAACCACTTAAGGAGTGGTTACTTAAATGTATCGAAATATATAAAAGTTAGATTGAGTGGCAGAAACTAATAATAGTAAAAACCACAACCATGTTTACATAATTAGTCAGATTCATAAACAAAATATACAAATCCAAGAAACGAATCTTCAGAACAT